>CM026265.1:2400000-3125000 GCA_014851425.1 Senna tora | reverse complement strand
TATATGTTGTGTTATATATATATATAGTATATATGTATGAGAAAATAAGATAAAATTGTATATATATATATATATATGTATGTATGTATGTATGTTGAATTGTTACCATCACTTCCGGCGCCGGTGGGGCTTCCATACCAAGTGGCCTCAGCGGGTGACCAATTAGAAAGAGAAGGAGAAGAAGAAGAAGCATTAAGAAGCTTTCTGGGGATGAAACAAGAGGAAGGAGTGGCTAGAAAAATGGAGAAGAAAAGTAAGAAGGACACAAAATATGAGATTAATGCACATTCAAGAGTAAGAGCCATTATGACTAGTACTGTGTACTGATGATATATATCACTCTCTGTGTATGTGTTTGTTGATTACTTGATTGTGATACTTGATAATGGCATGAGGGAGTGGTATTTATAGAGGGAAAACGAGGGAGGGACATGCACTATGACCACTACTTAGTTTATTCTTGAGAAAATTATTAATTTAGTCCCCGAAAGATAAAGGTTATTTTAATTTAGTCCTTGAAAGATGCAAATGCTTAATTTAGTCCCTAAAAGATGTTTTTTGTCTCAATTTGGTCCTTTTTATTTTTTCCGGTGTATTTGTGGCTTCTTTTAAGGACTACAAAGATTAAATTGGAACAAAAAAAATCTTTCTAGAACTAATTTGATAATTCTCTCTTTATTTTATGCTAAAATGCACGGAACCTCTGACTTTTAGACCACTCCTGAATATTCAAATTTTACTTCCAATCTTTTAAACTTTTAATTTTGGATACAAAATCCTCTTCAATAAAAATTATGTCCATTTCTTAATAAAGTTCTGTCCATATCACTCATACATCAACATTATTTTAATTAATTTTGAAGAGTATTTTGGTCATTTGATGCTAATTAAATGAATCTTATAGTAATTTTGATTAGAATTTTTTTAGTGAAATGACTAATATACATTTCATTTTACTAGAACAGTGTTGACGTGATAAAATATTTACTTACGAATTCTATTAAAAATAAATGGATTTGTTTACGTGAGATTTAAAAATTCAAAGGGTTCTATGCTAATAATCTAAATGTTTTGTATATTTTAGCTATTAATTATTTTAAGAATTTATTTAATATGTGTCTCTTCTAAAATGTCCAATAATATTATAATAATACATTAATTGCACACATGGCCATGTAAGAATTTGATAAGACCGAGAGAGAAAATGAGGGATGTACGTATGAGCCTCAGCCTCCTCACCAAAAAGACAAAAAACAAGTTTGAATCTATGTAACCTTAATTAATTGCACTTTATCCGCTTTCTAATTAATTTCTAGTTTAATTTTGCACGGTGAAATTAATAATTCAATTCTCATACTCTTATTTCAGAAAATAACTTATTAGTTAACCAAAAAAAGAAAGAAAAATGGTCTATAGTAGCAGTTTAAACTGCCGCTAAAAATGATCAAAACTCATCTGTCTATTGTCTCAATTGTTACTATAGCTATTATATCTCCATCACAATAGACTATTACCAACATATATAGAAACTGTTAGTATAGACTTTTCTTTTAGTAACTAGACAAAAATAGCTGCTATAGAATTAAAATAAGTGCAACTATAACCAATATTATTCCAACAAATTAATACTGCTGCTATAGGGTCAAGATCATTTCTACTATAAATCAATTTTATAGCAGCAGAGTATGAAATATTTACTAAATTATTTGATTTCCAGATTAAAACAACTGAACTAAGAAGATAAAAATTAAAATAGTTAACTTCCAAATTAAATAATAGAGTCTTAAAATTGTAAGGAATTGAAAATATGAAAAAAAAGGCTAAATTAAAATGCACATACACCCCCTGAATTTTGAGTCAGGGGCATATACACCCCATGAGTTTTAAAACGTTGCAAATAGACCCCCTGAGTTTTTACTTTGGGGCAGAAACACCCTTTCTGTTAGGGTTCCGTAAAAATTAAGCGTTAAGTGCACGTCAACAAACATGTGTGAGAGCACATACACCCCCTGAGTTTTCACTTTAGGGACACATACACCCGTTAAGTTTTCACTTTAGGGGCACATACACCACCTAAGTTTTCACTTTGGGGCAGAGACACCCCTCACACATGCTTGCTGACGTGGCACTTAATGCCTAGTTTTCACGGAACCCTAACAGAAGGGGTGTCTCTGCCCCAAAGTAAAAACTCAGGGGGTCTATGTGCAACGTTTTAAAACTCAGGGGATACTGTATGTGCCCCTGAACCAAACTCAGGGGTCTATGTGCTTTTTAACAAAAAAAAAATGAAACACAAATACATTAATTGTGTTTTCTTACCACTCCTTTTTTTCTCGGTTACCAGAGCAAGGTTTAGTAATTGATTCCTTATAAGATATTGTTGGATTAATTGTTAGGGACGATTCTCTCAATAAATATAATATTTTATTCTCATTCTTCTAAAAAAAATAGAAGCATGTAATACTTCTTATATGCTTTTATCATCAAGTTTTCTTTTAGAAATTGATGTGTGTATTAGTGTATAATTTATATAACTAATGTATTTTACAATTGATTCTTTTTAAAAAGGTTTTTAAATTTCATGTTCTATATTTTAATTTGATAACTTTGTAATAAAGATATGAAGATAACTCAGCTCTAATCTAAAAATAAAACCTTACGTTGAGACTCTTAAATATTTTAGCGACCCTTTCTTAAACCATGATTAGAGAGAGAGAAATTTTGAAAACTGTATTGATTATTGAACTAGAATATATCTGGCCAAAAGAATATATATATATATAATAAAGTAAAAGTATCTTATTTCAAATTTACTTCTCAAATACCATCTAATAAGTTACCTATGAAATTAGCTTACAAGTGAGTACTTCTAACCAACTTTAGAGAAGGAAATAGAATGTATATTATTTGTTGAGAGGATCGTTGTTCTAATATGAATAAATAAATTTGAATAATTAATCATTAGATTTGCTCTTTGGTGAATAATCTGGTTTAAAGATAAACAAAAAATAATTATTACAATGATGCAATATATATATATATATGATGAAAATTTAATTTAGCCAAATAAATAAATACTTATTTCATGGCAGGCAGCAATAGTAATACAACTTCATGCAATGTCTTCGACAAAAACTATAGGATAAAACAAAGCTATGTTTGTGGCTCTTGATTAATATTGATGAAAGTAAATAAGATATTAAGACCATGCATCTTGTTTTTGAGTAGATGTTAGTAGTGTAGTAATACTGAATTTCAGTATATCCCTCCAATCAGTTGGTCTCTAATCCATTCAATATGGGTCCTAATTAATGTGAGTTTTTATTAATATTAACAAATGGTACTATATGATTGGAGGAATTCATTAAAGTTCAGTAATATGGTACTACTAAATTTTTATCCCTTGTTTACGTATCAGATAAACAAAATATTTATGTTGGAATGAGATTAGGGATTAAAGAGAGACGACCTTGAAACTTTTTTAAATTGACAAAATTTTTTAGATAAAATTAAAACTTATAACCCAAATGTAAGAAATAAAAAAGTTAAGTGTTTTGTTAATTAATTAGAGTTCTTTAAATTGGTTGATAAAGTATTTAACAATTTGAAATTAATAAAAAGCCAATAAAAATATTTATTTTTAATGTTAAAAAACTTTATCAATTTATAATTAGATAAAACTAATTTAATTAGAGTATTTTTATTTTAAATGATTTCTTTTTAAATGAATTTAAAAAAAAAAAGTGATGTGAAAGAGAAACATTTTGTGTTTGAGAAATTGAGGTTAAAAGTACGCTTGTCAGTTGTTGAAAATAATTTATGTTTGGTAAACTTATATTAACAAGCAAAGTGATTTTGACTATAAAATAATCAGGAAAAACATATATAGATTAAAATGTTATTAATGTTATTAAATAGATAAATATGTATAAATATTTATTATCATCATTTTTTTAAATAAAACCATATAAAATACTAGAGGTTTCGCATGCACCTACGTGCATGCAATCTAATCTTAATTTTTTTAAATATAATTATTATATTTTAAAATTATTAAAAATTAATTATTTTATAGTTTTTTAATTTTTAAATAGTTATATTATTCACTTCTCCACCTTTTTAGTAACTATCCCTCATACATGTTTTCTCTCTCCCACATCCTCCAATCATATAAATTCTTTGTATTTTTTAATTAGAAAATATAGTTATTTTGTGACCCCAATGACCAGAAGGGGTCACAGGCATATTAATATAGATTAGTTAAATAAATTATAAATTTTAACTAAACATCTATTAATGTTATCTAAAGAATATTTTAAGGAAAAAACTTATGTCCATTTCTTTATGTCCATTTCATCAAGTTCTCCGATATAAATATGACATGTGGCAAAAAGTTTTTAAATGACCAATCACAGTAGATAGAGAATATAAAAGATCACCTTTTATATGACCAATCATAAAATAAAGAGATTGTAAATACAATACATGATTGGTAGAACTTGATGAAATAGACATAAGTTGTTTTCTATTTATAACTAATTATTTTTTTTTATTGAATAAATAAGTTTTTGCTTGAAAAATACAATGAACTTGGACCTTAGTAGGGTCTAAAGCACATGCCCAAAACCTAGGGTTTGATTAAAGTAATGAAGGATATAATAAAAAGTATAAAATTTTATTAAGAATTTTAAATTTTATCTTATAATATTTAAATTTTAGCTTTTCTACTATAATTAAAAGTAGAAGTTCACATTTGTAACTTCTATTTAAAATTGAAAAAGTGCATGTGTTACAACTCAAAATCACTTTTTAACCTTTTAGAAGTTTACACAAACAACACAAATTTTCAAAATAAGTGATTTTGAAAAAAATTAAGTATTTTTGCCATAAAAATAAGTATGTACAAAAATTATCTTAATTAGTTTAACACTTATTAGCAAAGACTAACAATATTAATTAATCTTTACCAAAATGTTATTAAACCTCTAATTATGAAATTCGAGCATATACTTAAGTGAAAACAGACTTATTTATCCTAAAAACAAGACATTTGGGTATGGATCAACAACTTTAAATTTTTGGGTAAGTTATTTCACCCACCAAATTCTATAAATCAATGACAGGATTGGCGTTCAATTATATACTCTAGTTTAATTTCAACAAAAAAAAAAATTTGGAATTATGGTATAGGGGGCATTGTCTTTTACGTATTCTTCAACTTGTAAGTAAATAGGATAGGCTATTTCTAGGGATGATTATGGGTAGGGAATGGGTAGGGTACTATAATTTCCATACTCGGACCTGAACTTGAACGGGTATCAAAATTAATCTTCATCTCCGGATCCTACGGGTAGTTAAATCCCCATACTCGGACCCAGACCCATAAAAATTTAAAATAAATTATTATTTTATTAATATAAAATTTATTTTTATCAATTTTTTTCATCTATAATCACAAAAAATAAAAAAATAAAATCATAAACATAAATGTACAATAAAATTACTTTAATATCTATAAGATATTTAACATTTTTTCTTAGAATTATATATTTTCTCAACACAAAAAAATTTAAAAATAATACTTTATATATATAAAAATAAATAAATACTATTGCGGGTAGGGTACCTCCTTACCCGGACCCGGACCCGTTGACTTTGTACCCGGACCCAGACCCAGACCCACAGGATAAATTTTCAGGGTAGCCATTGAGTATGAGTATTTTGATCATCCCTAACTATTTCTGAATGGGAAAAATACTTAACGAAATTCGGTATTTAGTATATGTCAATGCATGTAATCTTAGGCAAATAAGTTGATTGTGAAAATTATCGGTTTATATATATATATATATATATATATATATATATATATATATATATATATATATGTTAACAAGTGCTTTAAAGGTATTATTTAAAGATTTATTTTAATAAATAAGAGTGGTTAAAAATTGTTCTCCAATGCTATAAAGCTATCAATAGCTCAAATTCAACAGTTACAGGCCGTTAGATTTGTTTAGAAATTTGTATAAAATACTTTTTCTTTTTAAAATATAAAATGGCACAGATCTCAAGATAGATCCAACAGCTTGCAACTAGTGAGTTTGAGTTATTGATAGCTCCACTCTAATTTATATGTCTAACAAGTCGCTTGTTGAGGTTTTCTCTTAGGAAAAAACTTATGTATTGTTGCTTACATGCTTTTGGTAAGCTTAACCAATTAAAAAAAGACATGTGTCAATTTTGAGAAAATTGACACATGTCTTTTTTGGCAAAAATACATTTCCTACCCCTAGGGTCCTGTCAGTTTCGCCCAACGTTTTTTCGCTGTCAATTGTACCCCTAACGTTTTACGTTTTTGCCAATGTCACCCTTTTCACTAACACCGTTAAATATTTAATAGTTTTTGCTGACGTGGCATCCTATGTGGCAAAACGTTTTTTTTTCCTGTCAATTGTACCCCTAACGTTTGACATTTCTGCCAATGTCACCCTTTTCACTAGCACCATCAAATATTTAATAGTTTTTGCTTACGTGACATCCTATGTGGCAAAAATATCTGACTTGGCATATTTATTTTCACACCAGATTTTTTACTCATCTTTTTCCCATCAAAACTGTGTCGTTTTAGCCTCACCATATTCCTTTTAAAATATAACTCAAACGCACGTGCCATTTTGCAGACAAAAATATCGGAGACGTTACCCTAAAATAGAGAATGGATAACGTCTCCGATGTTTTTATGAGCAAAATAGCGCGTGCGTTTGAGTTATATTTTAGAAGGAATAGGCCGAGGTCAAAACGATACAACTTTGATGGGGAAAAGATGAGTAGGAAATCTGATGTGGAAATAAAATATACCAAGTCAGATACTTTTGCCACATAGGATGCCATGTAAGCAAAAACTATTAAATATTTGATGGTGCTAGTGAAAAGGGTGACATTGGCAGAAATGTAAAATGTTAGGGGTACAATTGATAAAAAAAAAAATATTTTGCCACATAGGATGTCAGGTCAGCAAAAACTGTTAAATATTTGACGGTGTTAGTGAAAAGGGTGACATTGGCAGAAACGTAAAACGTTAGGGTACAATTGACAGCGAAAAAACGTTAGGGGAAAAACTGATAGGACCCCCAACGTTGGGGGTAGGAAAGGTATTTTTGCCTGTCTTTTTTTTAATTGGTTAACCTTACCAAAAGTATATAATACAACAACATATAAATTTTATCATTTCCTTTATTAGTTGAAAGATAATATATATAAACCTTTAAAAAATGGTCAATTAAATTTTTAAATAAAATTTTAAAGCATAAAATATTTTATTGACCAATAAAATTTTTTTTAATAAATCCATAATATGATAAGATATAATTGCAGCTTACGTAATAATAACATGTGTAATGTAAGGCTCGCATGCATCCTCCGGAATCCCGGATGGCTTGGAAATGAAGCGTTCTCGTCAGCGCTATATCCATGAAAGAGACACAATTTAATTAATTTCTATTATTTTATATATATTTCTTTTCAGAAAAATTAACATTTATACCATCTTCCAATTTTCAAAGCTATTATTAATTCGTAACCACTCTAATTAAAATCAACTGCCGTGGATTAGTCTTTGATTTATTTCTGCCGCCATAACTAATTATTTATACAATTTTTATTTATTCAGTCAAACTATACGTCCAAATTAATAAAATATTTAATTTAATTGGTATTATTATACGTACATAAGGACTAAATGTATATTGGAATCTTAATTATATATAATATCCAATTGATTCAGCGCCATGTGACAAATTTAAGATTTACACACATATATATATATATATATATATATATATATATATATATATATATATATTGTTTCGATAAATTATAAAAAATTTTAGTTAGTACAATAGTACTAAATGTCAATATATCTCTTCAATCAGTTAGTCTATAATCTGTGAATTAATATTAATTAATATGAATTTATTTTATTACTAACAAATAGCAATACATGATTCATCAAAGAATGTATTGAAATTCAATAATATTATTGTAGTAATAAACTTTCATCCCTCCTTTAATTAGAGAGTTTTGTGTCTCCTCTTCAATCTTTGAATTAAGCTTTTGTGTAGGTTGTTGAAAAAGATACATCAAGTGATCGTCTCATCTTAATATTTAAATAAATACACAATTTTGTCTCATAATTAATAATAGTATTAAAAAAAATAAGTTAAAACATATGTGATAAATCAAATATCAAATTGCAATGTGTAATTGGTTTAAAGGAATAGGTACTTTATTTATCTTAGAAGTTTGTATATGAAAATTTACTATTGAGAGAATTCTACCTAATTCCATTATATATAAAATCTTTATGTTAGCTCGAGGCAATTTTTTTTAACAATCACGATATTTTCGAGTCAAATAATTAGTCAGAGCTCATTAAGTTAACGAGACTTGTGATTCCCACAAAATAAATATATGTGCATGGAGCTCGGGGATGACAAAATAATTAACCATATCCTAATGGGCACTGTACGAGAAAAAATAATATTTTTAACAACCTATATTTCAATGTATTTTTTTAACAATTAAATTTTGACCGTCAAAATAAATTGTTAAAAGAGTCAATAATATTTTCGACAGTCAATAATTATCGATAATACTTTGATCGACAATTCTTTTTTCAATGATCGTCGTTGAAAAATGTATTTTTTTTCTTATAACTTTTGAAAAATGTATTGTTGAAAAAAATTTTATTGACAATTATTAGCTGTCAAAAATATTATTATTAACTTCTTTTAATAACTTATTTTGACGACCAAAATTTAATTATTGAAAAAAAACTCTTTTTCAACAATTAGTAGAGGCATTTGTCCTTCAGGTTTCATTAAAATTTTATATAGATCATTCATGTTTTATTTAAGTTCTATATTGGTACTTTAATTTATATTTCATTGAAGTTTTATATTGTCCTTTATGTTTCATTGAAGTTTTATATTAGTTCTTTATGTTTCGTTAGAGTTTCATATTGGTCTTATTTCTTGCTTAAACGACGTTATTTGAGTGTTTTTAGTGTGTCCAAGGCCACGTCAGCTATCTGATACACGTATGAGAGATTATGTGTCCACCTCGGCACGTCATGTTAGCAATTAACTTAAAAAATTGACGGATTTGGACGAAAGGACCGATTTAGAACTTATGAGAAATATAAATGACTAATTTAAAACTTTAGAAACATAAAGGATTAATTTAAAATATGAGTAAAACATAGAGAATCAAAATGAACCTTTAACCTATAAAATATGATATAAAGTTTTTTTGAAAATCATAAAATACCATAATTTTATTGTTTAGCATCCTTACCAAACGAACCCAATTTACTCAAAAACATTGGGATTAATAGATTATGCGTCATGCAATTACAGTTACATCATGGAAGTTTAAGACGGTTACGTATTTAGATGGGAGGGCCCCACAGGATCACAAAAGCCACATGTCTATGTGGGGCCCACAATGATTTTATTGGAATAAAAAAAATGAGAAAGAATTGGCAAATAATTAATTAATTAATTAATAAATAGGCGTAGTATCTATATATAGACATCATGCGGATTCGTGGTCGCTTTCGGAAGAAATACGAATCAAAGAGAGTAAATTGAAAGCGTAAAGGCGGGTCAAAATTTGTGGGTCAATTGATTAGCGGAAAACCTGATCAAACCCCATCGAAACGATGTCGTTGAACGTTGATGGAGCCGTTAATGGAGGTTATTAAATAAGTCGTTGAAGAGACGCACTCTGTTTCTACATGTTCATTTTTTGACAAAAACTCTATTTTGGTCCCTAATATTTAGCACCTATCTTACTTTGGTACATAAAGTTTGCTCAATCTCAATCTACCATTTGTTTAGTTTCAATTTGGTCATTCACGTTTGCAGTTGATACCAATTTGGTCCTTCTATTATTCAAGTGTTAAAATTACTTAACAAAAATTGAGGGATAAAGAAGAAAATGTGAGAGACCAAATTGGTACCAATTACAAAAGTGAAGGACTAAATTGAAATTGAGCAAATGTTAGGGATAAAATTGGTATCAATCACAAACATGAAGGACCAAATTGAGACTAGACAAACATTAGGGATCAAATTAAAAAAAGAGCTAAACATTAAGGATCAAAATATGATTTTTGTTAATTTTTATAAAAGTAAGCAGTTATTTTTAAATAATTATTTATTTTAAAAAATTGTGTATACTTATTTTCATGGAAGAAATGATTTATACATGAAATTTTTAAAAATTTCACACTCAAAAATATTTTTTAATTATTAATAAAAATATTATTTAACTCAATTTTTTAAATAAAAATTATTTTTTTATTCACAGTACTTTTAAATTAAATCATTTAAAATTAACAATTTTTAAAAACACGCGCAAAGGAACTCCTACAGTTTTCCGTTTATCGGACGGTCCACAATTAATCTAACAATTCCGAGGCTGCCTCCCACGTGGGTGTCCACATCACTCCTAGACACACTCACGAAATATTTGCCAACGATTAAGGAAGGAAGGAAAGCTCTTCTTAATTATTATTTTTTGTGACTCATCACCTAAAAAGCTTTCTTATGTGGATAATAATATATATCATCAATGTGATTTTCCATAATATACAAATTTATTAGATTATATATCAATCACTCTTTTAGATCTTGTAATCTTTATCTTGTTGCTATAATCCCCTACCATTTAAATCAAAGTTGATTTATGTGAGTTATATACACATAATTAACATCACATCTCCCTCCATTGATTTTCTTTCACAATCAATTTGATGTATTTATATTTTCATTAGTAAATTATTATTTTTTATTACCAAAAGATTTTTTTTTAGTTTTTCACAAGACAAATATCTTGCTGTTATTAGAGGTAATCTTATTTGAGCTATAACTGAGGTCTCATCACGGGGTAGAACTTTCACAGCAGAGATTTTTTTATACACAAGTCTCGAGCACGAAACTTGTTTAACGGAAATGGAGTATCTACCATTCCAACCAACCACCTGTTAATTATTCCCGAAAGATATATCTCAATTTAGTCGTAAAAAACATTTACTTCTTAAAAAATGAAATTTGTTTTAATTTAGTCTCTAAAATGTGAATATAATGTCAAATTTAATCCCTAAAAAAATTAATTTGTCTCAATTAAATTTTTTAATTTTTTATTGTCAGACGTCATTTTAATTAATAGATTTTTTAAGGGTTAAATTGAAGTAAATTATATTTTTTAGGGACTAAATTTGACATTTTCATATTTTAAGAACTAAATTAAGAAAAGGTTAAAACTCCAAAATTCCTCCCTTATGTTTGCACCAAGTTTCATATTGGTCCTTTATGTTTCAAAAAGTTTAAATTAGTCCTTTATATTTGCAAGAAGTTCCAAATTGGTCATTCCATCCACTTTCGTTAATTTCTTAAGTTAAGTGATGACGTGTCCATCTAAGCTGACTTGTCATGCCACGTCATTGCCACATTAGTGCCACGTCATCACATATGATAGTGAATGATGATGTGACATGACACGTCAGCTTAAATGGACACGTATGAGAGATGATATGTCCACCTTAGCACGTCACGTCAGCACTTAACGGAAGAAATAAACGGACTTGGACGGAAGGATCAATTGGAAACTTCTTGCAAACATAAAGGACCAATTTAAACTTTTGAAACATAACAGACCAATATAAAACTTCGTGCAAACATAAGGTGCCAATTTGGGGTTTTGACTTTAAGAAAAATTATATTTGTAAAGACTAAATTTGATACTTCAATATTTTTTAAAGACTATATTAAAATATATTGCATCTTTCAGACATCAAATTAATAAGGGTGAATCTATGATGCAACTTCAGCTAATAAAATTGTGACACTTGTTATTTTGTTGCATCATGCAATGCAATTGAATCACATCAATGACTACAATTATGCCACATAACCTATTGTATGATGCAACACGTTGCATCATATATTCACCCAATTAATAATTTATTCTATTCTCATTCTCTATCTCTTTGATGGATAAAAGATCAATAGTACTGTACTACTGAACTTTAGTGCATCCCTCTAATCATATAGTGCCATTTGTTAATATTAATAAAAACTCGCATTATTACTCCTCTCTGAACTCACATCATGACCCAATTTTTTTTTCTAAAAAAAAACTTTAAGTTATAGTTAAAGCATTTTAATTTCTGTTCATATATTGAGATAGATAAAAGTTGTAAGAGAAAATAAAGTTTCAAATTTTCTTCTAAAGCGTAATTAGTCTATAAATAATACCAAGTAAAATTTTCTGTTTCTTCCGAAATAATATTTATAATGTATATAATTAATAAGTATCATTTCACCATCTATTTTTTTAATATAGATTACGTACGTACCAAATTACTAATTTTATCCCCTACGTACTCTTGCCTTTGGCGTGGGTTACAAAGTCAAATGTCTCAAAAGCGACTTAAATAAAATATTAAGCATCTTAATTAATTTGATAGTTAATTACTTAATTTAGAGTTAGATCTTCGTTCTAATAAGCTTTACTTCATGTTATTTTTTTATGTTACTCACTTGATTATTTTTGTGACTGTATTTTTACGTCATTCATTAATTAATTGGGGACATTCACTACTCTTCAGATCTTCTCCTTAAATAATGGACCAAGATGCTTTTATGTGAAGTAATAACATGATATTGTTATTTAAAAACAGAAATATATATATTGGGGAAACACAAAATGCATATTAATATAATTAAAAAAAATTACGAAGAAAATGTTATTAGAGGATGTGAGAAAGAAAAAACATATATGATAAAAAGTTATTAGAAAAGTTGAGAAGTAATAACTTTCTATTATTTATTTTTATATTTTGCTGGTATTTTCTTTTATTAGAAACAATTTTATTTGAGCTAACTGTGATTCAATTTAGTATTTTAAATTAGGATAACAATTCTATTTAAAAGTTAAAAAAATTGTTGAATATTTAATTTGCTATTATTTTAAAATAAAATAATTATTTTATTAAAAATTTATGAATAAATTAAATGCATACATATAAGCATCCGAAACTTCTAGTATTATTTATTCATTATCGGTATTATATAAATGGACACACCATTAAATCAGTTGTGTTTATATATTTCTCTCTTGAGTCTTGACATATAATATCATATTATTTTTGAAATTAAATCCGATGCAATTTCTTTTTTACTTATGTTCTCTGCTAAAATCATCGCGAAGTTTGAGAATATTTCCTGTAAAAAAGTATAATTTCAATATATGAAAAAAAAAAGGAAGCAACTCCTAATTTTTAAGTATCATAAATGAACACAACACATATATCAAAGAAAGTTTCAAAAATAAAAAAAATTAAATAAATGATGAGCTTATCATTATAAGTCTAGAGCCCTTATCAATAGGGATTAAAATAATGCAAATCTCACTGATAAAGTGGGTATGAATGTCATCATTCAAAATGTATGAAGAGTATAGAAGTTTCCAAAAATATTATATTTAGATAAAATAATTCCCACATGCCTCCCCTATCAAAGGAGAGTAGGCAAATTTTTCTTCACAAATAGAATAATGCAATCACATTGTGGAAAAGTGCGCACATAAAATCATTACTTTTGTTGGACAAGTTTTAAGTTGCCATTAATTTAAGAATACTAATTTTATATGGATTTAAATGCATATAAATAGTTTGATGAAAATATGAAAAAGTATGTGTAGGTGATATTAAAAAAAATAGCTAATAGCAAAAATAAAATTATAGTAAATTATTATATTCTTTAAGTTATATTATTTTTAATTTTATTCATTTAATTGTTAATATGCGATGATTTTTTTATAAAACTTGAATTTGTGTGAGTATTTTTCAAAAAATTTAAGGGCACGTTCGACCGGCAGTTTTGTTAACGTAATCGTAGACGTAATTTTTTTACATCCTTCCAATCAAACATACTTACTTTTTGTAATGTGATGAAATTATATTTTTGTCCTTATTTTTTTATCCACTTTATTCCATTATCACTTTTAATATAAGGGTAAAATGGTCATTTTACTCTCTTTTATTCCATTCACATCATACCACATCATTTTTATATTAATTTTTTCATTCCCTTCTGCAATTTCATTACATCCTCCATCCCACTAACCAAATACACCCGAAATACTTGGATTTCTTTTACATTCACTTAAGTCAAATTAATCAAAATTCAATAAATCTTCAAATTGTAATAGTTTTTCCTTTTTCTTTTTTTTTTTAGTAAAAGTGCTATAATATAACTAAAAGTTGAACTTGAAGATAGGTGAAGATGAGGATACCATATTGATCCATAATGTCAACTTTCTATCAACTTTTCCCTAAAACCTATAAATAGGTCTATATGTTGATTGGGGTTAATCTTTGGCAGATTGTTTGAGTGGTTTAGACGATTTAAAGTGATATAATAATATATTAGTTTGAGTTTAGTAGTGTTTAATCAAATAATAAATAATCATTTTGAGTGTTGGTTTGGACGGTTTAAGTTGAGTATTTTATCTTGTTTAATTTACATAATTAAGTTTAGGACTAAACTTAAATAAGCTTCTTATATTTTTTCTATAAAGTTCCTTTATATAATTAAGATACGTGACAAAAAGTGTTTGAAAGATCAATTACAGTAGAGAGAAAGTATAAATGAAACATATAATTAAAGGAACCTAATGAAAAGGATTGAAAGAAATTTCACAAAAGAAAAAAGGACGTAAAAAACTTTACATAAATTTTTTCCTTAAATTTATTAATAAAAAATAGAATTCTATTCAATATAAATAAATAACAATTACATTGTTGTTTTAAATTATGTCTAGATAGTTATAAAATCAAATTAATTCAAAGCCAAAATTTTAAATTTACTAAATTTAATCTAATTTTTTTAAATACAAAATTTTTAACCTTGCTATTTAGAAAATGGTGAGTATTTGGAGCTATCAATAGTTCAAGCTCACCAGTGTAAACCGTTGGACTTATCTTGAGATCTGTGTCAATGTGTGATCTTATATTTTTTTTAAAAAAATATTTTAGCACAGATCTCTAGACAGATCCAACGGTTAATAGATAGTGAGCTTGAGCTCTATATAGCATTACCCAAGAAGAGAATCTAATCTGTACAAATAAAAAAAATAAGAATATTAAACTAAAATAGCTTAATGCAATTGATTTTAAATTATAAATTAATTAAATATTAAACATACGTATGCATCACCTTAAAAAAAACAATAAGTTGTCTTATCAAAAATAAAATAATAATAACAATAATAACAAGTTGTAACAAATACATTCCATATTAAAAGTTTGGTCAAAATTTTAAATTGGTCCTTTATGTTTCACCCAAGTTTCATATTGGTCCTTTATGTTTCAAAAAGTCTAAATTAGTCCTTTATGTTTGCAAGAAGTTCCAAATTGGTCCTTCCGTCCAATTCCGTCTAGTTTTGCTGTTAAGTGATGATGTGTCATGCTGAGGTGTCACACTCTCTCTCCTACATGTACTGCTTAGCTGATGTGGTCTTAGTTAACCTAAAATTAGGGACTAAAATGAAATAAAATAATTTTTCATGAGACAAAAATATAATTTCTCCATTTTTTCATCTTCTCCCTCTTCCTCGCTGCGCTACTGCTCTGAAGCATCCATCCATGGCTTCTTCAATCCATTCATGGCATTCAAGCAGGAAACTCTCCAGAGCTTCAACCATGGCTTCCACCGCCACCACCACCCCATCCCCTTCTTTCAAACTTTCCATCTTTATTTTACAAGGTGCTGTTCTATTTATCTATGATTCCATGGGATGCAAGTGTGGGAGTGGGGTTGGTGTATTGGGTTTGGAATATAAATAAGAAAATAGATGGTTTATTTAATGAATGAATGGATAAAATATGCATAAATTTTAATTAGGAAATAGCTTCAAGATCTGGTGAAAAGGGTAGATGGTTGGTGTGTGCGCGCCCACCTATGAAGGAAAAGGACAGATTCAAGGGGATATCACTGTCTTACTGACTTCCAAAACACCACAAACTGTGGAAGAGAATGAATGGAAGGAGTTGAAGCTATGGGGATTGAGCTTGAATGCCATGGATGGATTGAAGAAGCCATGGATGGATGCTTCAGAGCAGTAGCGCAGTGAGGAAGAGGGAGAAGATGAAAAAATGGAGAAATTATATTTTTGTCTCTTGAAAAATTATTTTATTTCATTTTAGTCCCTAATTTTAGGTTAACTAAGGCCACATCAGCTAAGCAGTACATGTAGGAGAGAGAGTGTGACACCCCAGCATGACACGTCATCACTTAACAGCAAAACTAAACGGAATTGGACGGAAGGACCAATTTGGAACTTCTTGCAAACATAGATGACCAATTTAGACTTTTTGAAACATAAAGGACCAATATGAAACTTGGGTGAAACATAAAGGACCAATTTGAGATTTTGACCTAAAAGTTTTTTCTAAATAAAAATAATATATATCTATATATCTATATCTATCTATCTATATATATATATGGCTTTAGAGTTTTTGGTGTCACAAACCAAAGTGTGACACCAAAAAAATAACTACCCTAACCCCACTTTCTTATACTAAAATAAAAAATTTTAAAAAATATGATTGGAGGAGATACGAGAGAAAAGGAGATCATGAGTAAGGTAGTTAATAAAAGTAATTAAAGAGAAAATATAAATATAAGTAGTAATTGAATTATTTATTATATTTAAAAATAATAATAATAAAATTATTTTTATAGCAAATTTTAAAAAAATGATTGCATGCACTTTGGTGCATGCGAAGCCACTAGTATATATATATGGCTTTGGAGTTTTTAGTGTCACACAAGCAAAGTGTGATACCAAAAAAATAACTTCCCCACTAAAAATAACTAATCAATAAATAACTTCTCATGAATAACTTCCCGTGATTTAATATATTGTTTAAAATATAATTATTATATTATATTTTGAAAGTTAAAAAATTATCAAATATTTAATATTTTATTATTTTAAATCATAATAAAAATTTTATCTTATATTTTTTTAAAAAAAATAAAAAACAAATTACATGCACGATACGTGCATGCGAAGCCTCTAGTATCTATATATATATGGCTTTGGAGTTTTTGGTGTCACATAAGCAAAGTGTGACACCAAAAAAATAACTTCCCCCTCAACTTCCCAATAAATAACCAACTTCTCACAAAATAGCTATATTTTATAATTAAAAAATACAAAAACAATAATATGATTGGAGGATGTGAGAGAGAGAAAACAAGTATGATAGGTGGTTATTAATAAAATGGAAGAGTGCATAACTTCTCATTTTTTAATTTTTATTTTAAATTATGATAAAAATTCTATTTAAAAATTTTAAAATTTTAAAATATTTAATTTTTAATGATTTTAAAATATAATAATTATTTTATATTATATTTTTAAAAAATTTAAGAATAAATTACATGTATGCACGTAGGTGTATGCGAAGCCTCTAGTATATATATATGGCTTTGGAGTTTTTGGTGTCACACAAGCAAAGTGTGACACCAAAAAAATAACTTTTCCCTCAACTTCCCAATAAAAACCAACTTCTCAATAAATCTTCTATATTTATAGCTATATTTTATAATTAAAAAATACAAAAATAATATATGATAGGTGGTTAACTAAAGAAATGGAGAAGTGCATAACTTCTCATTTTTTAATTTCTTTAATTTTAAATTATGATAAAAATTCTATTATTTCTTTAATTTTTTAATTTTTAATTTTAAAATATAATAATTATTTTATATTATATTTTTTAAAAATTTAAGAATAAATTACATGTATGTACGTAGGTGCATGCGAAGCCACTAGTAGTATATATGACTTTGGAGTTTTTGGTGTCATAAAAAAAAGTGTGACACCAAAAAATAACTACTCTAACATACATGCATTATGGATAGCTATTAAAAAAGTGGACAAATGTATAACTTTCCATTACTTCATTTAAAACTATAACATAAAATTATTATTATATTTTAAAATAATAAAAAATAATTATTCATTATATTTACTTCTCTCTCATATTTGAGAATGGTATGAAATGGTTTGGGTTTATAAACCTTTGGTTGAAAGTTTAAGTGAGTAATCTAGTGGGATGACTTAGGATGGTTTGAAAACCCTTTCAAAACCTTAATTTTCAAACTCCTTCAAATTGGGAGGTTTATGATGGTTTGTGTTGTTTATAAAATTTAATTCCATTATTAACCCTCTTTTATCCCACTTTTGTTAATTTATTATAAGGATAATATCGTCAACCACCCACTTTATTTTTTTTAAACTCCTAATCAATAGAATAATTTGTTTGAATCATTCCACCCTACTCTTTTCAAAACTTCTAAACCAGGTCTCAAGAACATATTTCTTTTCCACATTTCTTGAATACTTTGAAGTTTTTTTTTTCCATGAAAGAATACTTTGAAGTTTGAATAATAGAGAAGTGAGTGAATGCCATATTTTTTTTCGTAAACGGTTACTAATAAAGAAAAACATTAAGGTATGGGCCATGACCCAATTCAATATTTTTGGTCATAGACCCAATTCAATTTCAAAATCTCTTTTTCTTGACCAAATATTTTTTCAAAATCTCTTTTCAGCAACTCTCTAATCTCTTTTCATCTTTAAGTATTCATTTAGACACCCAAAAAAAAACATTAAATAAGATATGGGCCATAACCCAATTTAATTTCAAAATTCTTATTTAAATCCTAATACAGTCCCAAGTATGGTGGGCTTTGATGACAAAATTGGCCCAATGATTGATAGCAATGATGTAGGGATGGCGGATCTGGTAGGATACTGCAATCTCTGTCTCCGGTCCCGGTAGTCAATATTTTCCCCATCCCCTGACCTGTCCCCGCCGGGTATGAAATTTGATACCCGTCCCTGGACCCATCGAATACTTAGATCCCGAGACCCGGCCTCGGACCTGGAAAATTTACTATTTTTTCTACAAAATTTACTACTTTCATCACAAGTATTGAACACACATTCATAAATTTAATTATTTCCAATTTAAGAAAATCAAACTTAAAACACACAATTTGATATGATATATAATATATTTTTATATATATATTACCGGGTCTGGGTCTGGGTTTGGGGTGAATACACCCTTATCCGTCCCCGGACCCGGACCTGGACTTTTATCCATTAAAATCCTCGGACCCATTTTTTCAATACCCAGACCAGGACCCAACGGGTAAATTTTCCAGGTACCCGTTGGGTCCGGGTAAGATTGCCATCCTTAAATGATGATAAGATTTTAGAGTAGTTCGTTATGTAGAAATAGAAATGGAAATGAAAATGAAATGTATTTGATGTGTTTAGTAGTAAGAGTTTGGTAATAGAAATGGAATGAGAATGTATAAAAATGACTATTTTACCTCTTATATTAAAATAATAAAAAGAAAAGAAGGTTATAATTGTGTTAAATCATGTCAAATCAAAGAGGTATATATTTTGTATTTTTTTTAAAGTTGATGAAAAAAAAAAAAAAAGTGAGATCAATGGACCCCACTTACTTTTTAATTTTCATGAAATTGATTTTTTGTTAGTGAACCTGAGTAAATTTCACTTTCCTTGAAAAAAAAATCCTTTTAAGAAGATTTTAAAATCCTTGTAACATGAAAGAGTAGTACAAACCAGAAGAAAATGCCCAAAAAAAAAAGTGCCATAATTAGCGAAGAAGGTAAGTAGGTAACCCCTTTCACCTTTGGCCATAGGGTTTTCTTTCTCTCACGCTACCAGACAGACATCTTCCTCGAAACCGCACAGTTGCACCACTACTGTCTCTTTCTTCCGCCTTACGCGGCGACCCTCCGGCGAATTTTCTGACAAAGGTAATAGATCTCTCTCCGTCTTCAACTCTGGTTTGGTTGCCCCAATAACTGAGTATAGAACAAGACATAGTCCGATAATCAACTTGGTTTCAGCTGATTTAGGTCTTGTGTTTGTAGATTGAGGTTTATTCTGATATGCTCCCTTGTTCGGTTCTTTTATTTCCGCACCAGTTTTCACCCTAATTTACGGATCCAGTCACCCACATTTTGATTCTGTGAAAAATCACCGAGTGGCTAAGGGATTGATATTGTGTTGTTGAAAATCTCAATCTTATTTTGGGTGAATTACTTGCCCATTTTTCGATTTTTGTTGGGTTTGACTTCGTGATAGAACTGCAATAATTTCTGGGTAATATCGCATGACTAACATCGCATAGCTCTAGTTGTATTTGTATTTATATCGATCTCAATAATTTCTGTGCCCGAAATGCAGTGTGTGTAGGTAGAAAGTTCATGCTAACCATTTTCAGTTCTCTATAATAAATCTCCAAGTGCTTTTTATACTATACCATTGTGTCTTTTAAGATTACAGACTATACCCATCTATACTTGGTTTTCAATTTCTATTGTTATTGGAGTTGAAGTACTCAAAATTTGATGTACAGTAACTTCTTATTGAATTACTTGGTTGATGATAGACAGAATGTCTTGAGTTCATTAGTGTGGTTTTCAACTTCCAAGGCCTTGGGATATAGAAAGCTGATGACTTTTTAGTTCTTCCTGCCTCAGTAAATTTAGAGTAAATAGGAATAGGGAAAAGTTTGACTCAATTAGGTTTCAAGTAGTCAATTAATAGTTAGGTGTTATATCCTTGTGTGGCTAAGCTTATAGAGAACAAAAGGCTGCTTATTTTTCGAAAAAGTAATTGTTTTGGTTAAAATGAAGTGTTTGGCCTGACTTCTAAAAAAATAAACTTCTTTTGAGTGGTAGCAAAAGCAATTTTTTTATGTTGCATGAAGGAAGCAAAAGATTGGAGCTTCTCCTTCGAAATTGAAGTAGATTTTTTTTCAAGATAATTGCATCCTTAATTAGAATATTTAGTCACCATTAATAAATACATAAAATTTTTTATCTGCCGTCTTAAATGCATATCCCTTTAGCAATTTGACATAAAACTTTTTGGAAATATTTTCTTAACACATTAATATTGGTAAAAGTGCTTGTTAAATGATTTTGCCGAACAGGAGTTGCTTTTCTCTCATATTGCTTCTTATGAGCAGAACCAGAAATTCACAGCAATACCAGATGGACTTCACAGTGTTGTCAAAGGCGCTCGCATTAGCGCCTAAGGTGCTAAGGCGAATCGCTATTTGAGGCCAGCGCCTCTCACACTACAAGAGGTGTTGGCTTCACAGAGGCGATGCCTAGGTGAGCGCCTCTAGTGCCTTTGCTGTAAAAAACGCAAGCACCTTGGGCGTTTTAGTGAAATAGGGTTTATGTTCTTTTTCTTTTTTATAATTATGACGAGTCAGTTTTTAATACATTTAAACTAGGAGGAAAAAAAACAAAGCCCAGCCCAATATTTTAATAGATTTAAGCTATTACCTTAATGATTTTGATGATTATAGTGTCATATGAGTATGACTGGATGATTATTTTATTAGAACTTGGAATAGTTATTTATATTTCAAATGTTGTTACAAACTATCATCTTTTTTTGTTTGTTCAAATAGCATATTCTAGAAATTTATTTCTTTTTCTAGGGTCTTAGTTCGCTCGGGCGTGTGATTTTCTATCGCCTCATGCCTAAGGTGTTTTATAGGCTTGGCGCCTTTTGCCTTTGACTACCTTGGGAGTTGGGACTCTGTGCTTTGTATGAAAAACAAATGATCTAGCGAACCTGTTGGTGGTTGTTAGAACTTAGAACTATTATTAAAACCAATCATGGACTTTTATAGTTTTATTAACAGCTTAAAAATCTTGGAACTTAATCCTATGGTTGTTACACAATGCACCAATTGTTGATTTCTTAATAAATCATGATGAACACATTTCTTGGAACTTCCACTATTCTAGAAATCTTAATGATAGACTTACAGAAGATGTTATTTTGTTATTAGATATTCTTGCTCCTTTTCGAGCCTCTTCGGTTCCTGATAGCAGGATTTGGAGTTTAGACTCTTCGGGCTCATATACTTGCTCTTTGTTTTTTAAATACTTGATTAAAACCCCAAACCCTATTCTTAATCTTCTTTCAAAATCTTTCTGGAAAATAAAGGCTCCTTATAAGGTAAAGGCTTTTGTATGGATAGCGGCACTTAATAGAATTAACACTAATGATATGCTTCAGACTCGCGTCCCAATAAGGCGTTGTCACCGGATGTGTGTGTCATGTGTTTTAGAAGGTCTGAGACGAATAGCCATCTTTTTCTACATTGTGAAGTGGCAAGGTTTATGTGGAATATGTTGTTTGGTCTCATTGAAGAGAATTGGGTATGTCCGGCGGATCTCGTTATTTTTCTGGGTATCAAGTTTGTGGGCTTTGGAAGGAATAAGGAGCATAAAGCTCTTTGGCAATGTGCAGTTTTGGCGACGCTATGGTGTCTTTGGCTAGAAAGGAATGCTAGGGTCTTTAACAATAGATTCCTCTCACCTCATCTGTTGTGGGATAGAATTATTTTTTTGTCTTCTTTATGGGTTTCGTCGAATGGTCTGTTTAGAGAAATGTCCATTATGGATATTCAAAGGGATTGGAAGGCCCTATTGAGATAATGTCTTAGTTTTCTTCTGCTTGTCTTCTTCTTTTTATTTTCAGCTTTGAGCCCTTACCTCTTCAATTTGGTATTGGATGTGCTCACTGAACATATACAAGAGGCAGTACCAAGGTGTATGCTTTTTGCTGACGATATAGTCTTGGTTGGAGATTCCACAGAACAAGTAGATGAAAAATTAGAGAAATGGAGACAAGCTTTGGAGACATATGGATTTCGCATAAGTCGAAGCAAAACGGAGTATATGAAATGTAAATTTAGTGGTAGGGACGTTGATTCTAGGAGTGAGGTGAAACTTGGAGATCACCCCATGCGGGAAGTCACAAGTTTTAAGTATTTGGGAACGATAATACAAAATAATGGAGAAATAGAGGAAGATGTAAACCATAGGATCCAAGCTGGATGGATGAAATGGAGGAAGGCATCAGGTGTTATTTGTGATAAGAAAGTACCGCTTAAGCTTAAGGGGAAATTTTATCGCACCGCGATAAGACCAGCTTTACTATATGGTACTGAATGTTGGGCGATAAAAAGCCAGCATGAGCACAAATTCAACGTGGCAGAAATGAGAATGTTGCGCTGGATGAGTGGTCACAGTAGAATGGATTGGATTAGGAATGATTATATTAGAGAGAAAGTGGGGGTAGCACCTATTGTCGAAAAATTAGTCGAAACACGTCTTAGGTGGTTTGGTCATGTACAAAGGCGGCCGGAAGAGGCTCCGGTACGTAGAGTTGACCAAATGGAAGATAACCTAATAACTAGAGGTAGGGGAAGACCAAAGAAAACAATAGGAGAAACGATTAAGAGGGATCTAGCTATAAATAACTTAACTATAGAAATGTGCAAAGACAGAACATGTTGGCGCCGCTTGATCCATATAGCCGACCCTACCTAGTGGGATAAGGCTTTGATTGTTGTTGTTGTTAAAAAAAGATGAAATGCAATAGAGTTAGTGCAGGGAAAAAAGAGGAATGGATGCTAGAGGTGTGTACTAGGACTGTGAATCTGTGAAAAAGTAAAAGACCTGGAGAAAATAACATGAATTTGGGATAATATAAATGCTCATGAGTCAACTTGATACGAGTTTCCATTCCTACATAGACAAAATTAGTGAACTCATTGTCAAATTTGGAACTCAGGTCAATCTTTGTTAAACTCAGTAACTTGTAGTAAAATTGCGGTTCAAGGCCGAGTGCTCGAGATCACGAGTTCAGTGGGGTATCTGCCACCAAAGGCTCAATTTTATTTGTTCCCCCCACTATTTTGCGATTTCTTAAGAATCACAAATGATTGAAGTATTGAACCAATTATAGTCCATGTTACTCATCTGAAAATTGCCTTAAATTTCCCTAATCTTATTGTCACTGCACAGAACAGAACGAAGACGAGAGGAGAACTAACGAAGCTCTGCACCATTTCTGTCTTGCTCGGTAACTGCCAAACAGATTTGAAGCTCTGCTCTCTCTCACAGTCACAGACTCACAGCAGAACAATCTTGCATTGTGGTTTGAACAAAGCTGGACCTGGAAGCCCTTTTCTCTTTTGCAGCAAGGTAAGCAATTGAATTTGAGTATGCTCTGTCCCAAAGTCTCTGACTCCCACCCACACAATGCTAGTATTTGAAAATTTGAGATAGAGTATTTAAGTTGTGATTTGTAAGATTGAATTGTGATTTTTAGTAATTTAGATTTAGATTGTATTATAGGAGTTTGATGCTTTGAGCATAACCGTATTAGTGTACTTGAATAGTTGATTACTAAAATGCATTGACAATGGAGAATTTGAGATTACTCAAATTTGCTTGGATTTGCCATTTTATGAGGATAGGACTTTTGAAGATCTTTGTTGAATTTTTGTCTGAACATCAATGGTTTGATTATTTATGGAATGGACTATGTATGGAAGATGTCTGAGTTTATATGTTTTGAATTTGTTATGTTCAAGTACTTATGTATTAATTTCTATGGGATTTGAATGGGCACTATTTTTCTTTGTCTAAATCTTTTATAGTAAGGTAACACTTCATTTACTATATGATAAAAACCTTGTTGAATCTTTCACACCAATTTCCCTATTCCAATTGGGAGTTGGTAGAAGTGGAATGGTCAGATTAAGTTGAAAGACATGGAGATGGATAAAGAATGAAGATGCAGACTGTGTACAAGAGATGTTAAAATTGGAGTACTTGTCTCAAAGAATGAATTACTAGCATCTTTATAATAGATAATTTACCCAGGAGAAGTGTAATGACCATGTTCTGAACTTCTGATATTTAATTTCTGTATAAGTTCCTATAGTTTTGGAATTTCATTTCATGACATTGCAAAATTAATTAACTTTGAGAAACCTAAACCTGAACAATGGAAGTCTTGCATGGATTTCCCATTTAACAAGCTTTGGTTTGTATTCTTTGTGTGCTTCTTCCAAGTTACAACGGTTTGTAAGGCTTGTTGAGTTGATTTGTTTTTTCCTCCCTTTGTCTTTCGTTTTGCTTGAAGAGGATCTCTTGTCTTTATTTCTTGTAACCTTTTTGTATCTTCTCTCGTTTCATCACTAAATGTTTTTCATCTAAAATAGGATTGATTTGGAAGATATAACTTCATATTCAAGTATTTATGCCTGCTTTAAATGGATTTGACTGGTAAAATTATGATATTTTTAGGTCAATTCTTTCTTGATACTAATACCTTTTTAGGTCAATTCTTTCTTTACTAGGCTTCTGCCTGTTCTGTTTTGCAAACAATTCTATCTGTATATAACTTAATATATTCCACAATCAACACGATTGTTCTCTTTTTTAGCCATTTTAAAATGAATCTGTTTTCTTTTAATGTTGATCTTGAGGACTATAGAATGTGAAACATGAACTGAAAACTAATGGATCGTATACTATGTTATAAAATATTTTTTTATACCTTGATTGAACTTCCACAGAACCTTGCAGGTTATGTGTTAGTTTTGGTTTTGTTGAAGGAAAGCTGATTCAACTATTCCTTTATTGGCATTAGCTATGCTACCCACTGGAGCAAAAGAGACCCAATTACGTGAAAGCAACAATCAGAAGGTCCACCCTCAACCCATGGAAGAGGCCATGAATCAGAATCCTGATGCTATGGAAACTATAATATCTAGAATCTTTACAAATATCTCTTCCCTGAAGTCCGCTTATATTCAGCTGCAATCTGCTCATACTCCCTATGACCCTGATAAAATCCAAACCGCTGATAAAATGGTAATTTCAGAGCTGAAGACCCTGTCTGAACTGAAGCATTTCTACAGGGAAAACTATCCTAAACCAGTGTGTGTTTCTCCACAAGACTCTCGTTTAGCTGCAGAAATACAAGAACAACAGAGCCTCCTGAAAACCTATGAAGTTATGGTGAAGAAGTTCCAGTCTGAAATTCAGAATAAAGATTCAGAGATCCATCAGTTGCAACAGCAAATTGAGGAGGCTAGCCAAAAGCGCACGAAACTAGAAAAAAATCTGAAGCTTAGGGGTTTGTCAACCAAAGAGTCAGAAGATGAAAATGGATTTTTCCCTGTTGATCTTACTCCAGATCTCTTCACATCTGCTGTGGATGCAGCTTCAAAAGCCATTCATGATTTTTCTAAACCGTTGATCAACATGATGAAAGCAGCTGGGTGGGACCTTGATGCCGCGGCCAACTCAATAGAACCAAACGTTGTTTATGCAAAGAGAGCTCACAAGAAGTATGCATTTGAGTCCTACATATGCCAAAGAATGTTCAGTGGCTTTGAGCTGGAAAGCTTTTCTGTCAAATCAGACAACCTTACTATCACTAAAGAGAGCTTTTTCCATCAGTTTCTTGCTTCAAGGGAGACCGATCCCTTGGATATGCTAGGTCAAAACCCTGATTCCATTTTCGGGAAGTTTTGTAGGAGCAAATACCTAGTGGTAGTTCATCCAAAGATGGAAGCCTCATTCTTTGGAAATCTAGATCAGCGAAATTATGTAATGGGGGGTGGGCATCCAAGAACCGCTTTTTACCAGGCTTTTCTGAAACTTGCCAAGTCAATTTGGCTTCTGCACAGACTCGCTTTTTCTTTCGAGCCAAATGCCAAGGTATTTCAGGTTAAAGTGGGGAGTGAATTCTCTGAAGTTTATATGGAAAGCGTGGTGAAGAATCTGATCATGGATGAAAATGATGAAAAGCCTAAAGTGGGGTTAATGGTCATGCCTGGCTTTTGGATTGGAGGAAGTGTGATTCAGAGTAAAGTCTATCTCTCTAATATGAAGGTTGCTGAATGATTCTGAATAAACTACAAGCAGACCTATGCCTATTGTGCCAACATGTGTGGTGTTTTTGTTTATTATCATCCTGTAACCTGTAATATAATGCTGTTTGTCTGTAATAGTTAACATTCCTATCAGGAAAGGAATTTGGATTAGCTAAAGTGCAAGTGCATGAAATGCAGAATGTGGATCTGTCAGATAAAAGTGTTGCAGTGCGGACATAAATTTCGATGCTCATTTAATGGCTTAAAGTTTATACTTCATGCACTTTAGCATGCAAGTCATGCTATCAGTGGTCGTTCAGATGAAATGAGCTCACTGAGTATATTTATTTACTGTCAGGTTTTACTATGAAGTGTGAAATTATCCTGTATCCCAACCCTAAGAGATAGAGATTGTTCTTTTCTGGGATCCTAATGTCTAAAAGTCGTATTTATGTAGCAGCATATATATATAAATGGAATGTGGTACTGTCATTCTCATCTTTCGGTGCAGATTGTTTGATATACTATTATCTTATTATTTTTAGTGCATTACAAATTATTATAATGCTAAAAGTATAAAATTCTAGAGTGTCTAAGATATGAAATTGGTGCAATTTGTTTTTTTACAATTTCAGTATAATTCTTTTAAAATATATATTTTTATCTTATTTTTGAAGTAATAATAGAGACACATTCTATAATTAAAAATATTAAGAATCTTTGACAGAGGTTACACATCTCCACCTCTGTTAGTAATCTTCTGAAAGCTTTTCTTTTTGGGTAGTGTTCTGAAAGCTTTTTTTAAACCTGTGGCAAAGTCTATAATTATAAATAACTTTTTTTTTTTAACTTTATTATCAAATACAATGTTTTAAAAATAGGTTCTGATGTTGAATCAAAAAAATCTTTTGAGTCATGGGTTGTTGACTTCATCCGACGACCAATTTAGATGATGTTATAAATGTATCAAATAATATTTTCAATATATTTTACCAATTATATGTATAAAAATAAGATAAGTTAAATAATCAAATCAAATTGCCAACAAACATCTAAATTTTCAAATCCACAGTGGAATTCATATTAAGACATCTTAATTATAACCAACAAGTAAGAAGTGCGGGTTAAATTTTTTTTTTTTAAAAAAAATCAAATGAATGATATATCATATTGGGTTTGGTTTTCAACGTTTCTAAGTTTAAAAATTGTATATTGGACTTTTAAATATGAACATTCAAACCCAAAAAAAGAAAAAAAATAATTAAAAATTTGTCTTATTAATTGACTAGGTGGATTCCCTACACCTTGTCCTAATTTTCAGGTTAACTTTGGGTCATTAGATTTTTATCGGGTCAATATGATTTGATTAGTCATCTAGACCAATTGGTTGAAATGGGACGAACTTAAATAATTATCGATCCAACCGATCAGACCTTTCGGTCCATGTTTGAAAACATTGGTTAAATGGCCAAAAGTCATTTTGGTCCTCTATATTTCACCAAAGTTTTAAATCAATCTTCTATATTTCAAAAGTTTCAAATCAATCTTTTATGTTTCAACAGTTTTAAATCAATCCTCTATGTTTGCAAGTTGTTTCAAATAAGCCCTTTTGCCTGACACCTTTAGTGTTCTCTATTAAATGATGACGCGGACATCTGATATGGATAAAATCTCTTTCCTACATGTCCTTTTAAACTAATGTGAATGATGACTCACCCATAAACCCTAATCACACTCGTTTTGTCAAATCTCTCTCTCAGAAGATGAATGGGGTTCAACCAGAGAGTTTTCAATTTATGAGAGAGGTTGGGAAAAACGAGTGTGTTTAGGATCTATGAGCGAATCATCATTCACATAAGGACACGTGTGAGAGAGATTTTGTCCATATCAACTGTCCATGTCATCATTTAACAGAGAACAATGTCAGGAAAAGAGTTTATTTGAAACAACTTGCAAACATAAAGGACTAATTTATAACTCTTGAAACATTAAGGACTGATTTAAAACTTGAGTGAAATATAAAATACTAAAATTAAATTTTCGGGTTGGTTAAATCTATAGATTTTAGAGATTTTAAGTCCATATTTTACTTTCTATAGTTTTTCTTTTGGGTCAAAACTTTCTATAAAAGTTGTAAGAGACTAGATTGAATGAAAGTCATTATCCTTGGGGCACGCAAATTCTCTATTATCTATAATTATGCTAGTTGAATTAGTCACAATTATCACCGTCATTACTGATAAAAAAATCATGGCTAAATTTTTAGTTATGATCAGTTAGCTACGATGATAACTAGAATTAATCTAGACAGCACAACCGTGAACAATCAAGAATCTGAACTTTGGGTCTAATGAAAAAAACCCAAAAAAAAAGAGAGAGTTGATTTTTTGTTTTTTAAAAAAAGTGAAAGAATATAGTTCCACTTTTTCTTTAAGCTAGTTGTCTTCGGTTGGTACAACATCATAATCCAGAATATGGATCTGATGGAGCCAAACAAAAACCACAATATTATTATTACTTTACTAATCCATACATTATGACAATGATAAGATCAGAAAAAGAGGGTCAACCACTAGCTTTATTTATGCTTTACACTTTGCCTCTTCCTAACTTTTCTATCATTTAGCCTCTCATAATTATTATAATTAATACTATAATTAAAGCAACACCAATCTTTAGCTCATGTAGGCCCCTCATTTGCTTCCTTACTTTGAACTCTCTAGTATTTCTTGTTAATAAATTCTATTAATTTATAATTTTTTATTGGATATATATATATATATATATATACATATTACTAATATTAACAAAATTAGACAAGCCGAAAGTGCCATAAGATTTTCCTTTTTTTTTTTAATCCACAAAATTTGGCCTGTCTTTAGATATTTTAGCAAATTTTGAAGCTCTTTCCCATTTTTAGTAGATGTTCAGTGATACGGTAGTACTGAACTTCAGTACATCCCTCCAATCAGTTGGTCCCTAAACCATTCAAGGTGGACCCTAATTAATGTGAGATTTTATTAATATTAACAAATGACACTATATAATTGGAGGGATGCACTGAAGTTCAGTGGTACGGTACCATTGAACTTTTATCCGTTCAGTTGATTCTTAAATCATTTAAGGTGGGTTCTTATTAATGTGAATTTCTATTAATATTAATACTTTACATGATTGAAAGAATGTACCAAACTTCAATAATATAACTTTATCCCTTTATCCCATTTTTAATTACATTCATCTTTGTGATCTGGAAAAGGATATATAGAGTCATAGAGAGATTGAGTTCAAGTCTTATTTGTAAAAGTAAATTGATGTCATACCAACTATTAATGTATTAGTTAGATAATCATTTTTCTAATAATTTCATCAGCATAGTTTTTTTTTTTTAAAAAAAACAATCAAAGTTATTAAGAGGTTTCTTTCTTCTTCTTGTTTTTCCTGATTTAAAACATGATTTAAATATTTGATTCTACTGCAAAACATTTTAAACTTGTATAAAACGGATGGAGCCTCTCCAAGTAGGCCCACCCAATGAAAAATATGTCTAACTCCTACAAATTCAAGATTTAAGCACATCATTAAAAATGTATTTAAAATTTGAAAGTAATTATGATAGCCCATATGTACTACAATTATTTTGCAGAATCCTCATAATTAATTTGTTGATTCTAAAAAATCCATGTTAATTAGACTAAACAGATTATGGTTATATTTAATCAAACCCTGATTTGAGCTGATTTTCTCCATAATTGTGCATGCCTATTATTATAAATACCAATAATTTTCTGACAACACAGAAGCATATCAACTACGAGTAGACATTCAGTAATACAGTAGTACTGAACTTAAGTATATCCTTTTAATCAGTTGGTCCCTAATCCATTCAAGGTGGATCCTAATTAATGTGAGTTTGTATTAATATTAACAAATGGTACTACATGATTGGAAGGATGCATTGAAGTACAGTAGTACAGAACTACTGAACTTTTATCCATCAACTACTCATGCAAAAAAGAAAAAGAATCAGATAATATTCATTTAGCCCATGTATTAAAATCAATACTACATGAGAAAAAATAAAAAATTTAATTGAATGCTTGTTTGGCTATTTTGCAAAAGAAGAAAAAGACAAAAAAACTAGTTGCAATTTGCCAAAATGTTTATCAAATCATAAAACAACTTGTTTTTTTTTTTTTCAAAAAAAATTGCCAAATATAAATGACTTTAACTATTTAGGCCTAGTTTGGTTACTATAATGTTGAAGGGAATAAAAATGTAATGTAAATAAAATAAAAGTGGATAAAATGATTATTTTATCTTTATTAAAAGTGGGAATGAAATAAAAGTAGGTAAAATAGTAAGGGCAAAAATATAATTGCATCACATTGTAAAAAATAAGGTATGCTTGATAGAAAGAATGTTAAAGGAAATATTAGATTACATCACATATTACATCTCTTTTCCATAAACCAAAGGAGGCCTTAAAAGCAAAATCTATCTTTTTAGTTTGAGGAGGAGGAAAATAAACAATTGTAGGAACAAGGCCGAAAAACAAAAGAGGCTTGCAAACTTTTTAAAACAGAAAGGAACAGTATATTTTTTTGACATATTTTAAAGAGAGTGTAATTTAGGAATAAAACACTTGCATCAAATGAATATATAATAGGACATGGTCTTTGCTATATTATCAATAAAAAATAGTTAAATAAGATTGGTTCTTTTGGTTATTTTTCACCAATGACAATTATATAGTTTAAGTTCGATTCTAGGTGATCTTTCATTTAGTGGGTTATCTGTAAGTATTTTTATAAGTGTTCTTTGAGTATAAGGATCTGTCCTGACCTTGAATTGAAACGTCATGTCCTTACCTAAATTTTCTTGTACGAAAAAATATTTAATAAAGAATCATCTAAACAAAATTTAATGTACTTGTTAGAGATACAAAAATATACATCCCCTATGCTTTTTGCATTAAATCTCAATCCCCAAATAAAAGCTTATAGATTGACAATCCTTCTATACAAACCTAAAAGAGCAAAATTCTCAAGTCTAAACAATTCATAAACCAATAGATGTTTGGTTGGAGTGTAATTGATACTCTATCCTCCTTAAGTAAGTTCTCGAGTTTGTGTATAGCGTATAAAAAAATGTATGCTAAGACTTGAGAGAGTTCTAACCCCAACTAACTCGAACCAGATTAGTCAAAATTCACAGTAACCTTTCGGATATCGGTGACTTTGACAAAAAAAACAAACAATTCACATTACATGAGCACATGAGCAATGATGATCTGAGTGCAACTCCTTTCTTGTCTATGCTTTGTTTTGATTTCTTCTATCGGGAGAGTTTTACTTTGTCATGGGACTTTAGCTAACTCAAGCCAAATTAATCAAAACTCACAGTCAACTTTCGGATACCGATGGTTTCGAAACAATTCTCACAACATTACACGAGCAATGATGTGAGTGTAATCCCTTTCTTCTCTATGCTTCGTTTTCATTTCTTCTGCACATCTTAGAGTCCTCTCTATGTGATACCCTCCTCCAATGCTAACTTCCCTCTCTAAATGGCAGCAATAGCTCTCAAACACACTCACATTCACATGCAACTTGAAACCCATCAAGAACAGAAACTCAACCTCCAATTCGTTCAATTCATTTGTTTTCAACCCACCAACTCTTGCAAAATACGAATTTCTGTAATTCCTGTCAAATTAATCAAATATATAATCATTGTTTTAGTACAACCAGTGTATGCCCTTAAAGTAGGAGAAAGAAAAAGACTCCTTAAATTATATGGTAAGTATTTGGGGTTATAGAGAGCTCAAGCTCACCAGTTGTCAGCCATTAAATTTATCTCGAGATCAGTGTCATCTTAAATTTTTTTTTTAAAAAAATATTTTGGCACAGATCTCCAGACAGATCCAACCAAACTCACTATCTTTCTATAGCATTACCTTATATTATAATACATTAACATCATGGACCAAAATCTTGGTGACCTATCAAATTGAAAATGTACCAATGTACCTTTACTTGGCTGTTACCAAGTTGTGTCAGTGATTGTGATTGAAATGAACAAACTTTGTCTCCATTTAACAAACCCCCATATACCAATTTTCCAATCACAAGTTGACATTAGTGTGGAAGTTAGTACCAAGTTTTATGCATCTTAGGTGTTTTTAGGAATTCCGCAGAGAAAAAACTCAGGTAAAAAAAGGCAAGTAAAAGAAAACTAACAAATTGTGTACTTAATGAATAAAACTCATCTCAATTTAACAAACCCCATATCAAATTCGCAATCAGAAGTTAAAATCAAGGCAAAAAAAACTTGTGACACAAAATTCATCATTCATAGATTAAACTGAGATTAAACACAGAAACAAATTTGTGACACAAAATTCCAGAGAGAAAAAGCTAAGGTAAAATAAAATAGCAAGCAGAAGAAAACTAACAAATTGTGTACTTGAGCGTAAGTCATTGAGCTTAAAATGAACAAAATTCACCTCAATTGAGCAAACCCCATATCAAATTCGCAATCAGAAGTTAAAATCAAGGCAAAATATTAGCACCAAATAGATGGATGCATTTAAGCTGTTTGTAAAAATTCCTGAGAGAAAAAGCTCAGGTAAAATAAAATAGCAAGTAGAAAAAAACTAACAAATTGTGTACTTGAGCGCAAGTCATTTAGCTTAAAATGAACAAAATTCATCAATTTAACAAACCCCATATCAAATTTGAAATCAGAAGTTAAAATCAACCCAAAAAAATCAGCGCCAAATTGATGCACCTAAGGTGTTCGTAAAAATGCCTGAGTGAAAAAAAAAAAAAAGAAGCTAAAGGAAGAAGAAGAAAACTCACATGTCTTCTACATACTTAGAAGCGACCATTATGGTAGTAATGAGAAGCCTATGGACATTCGAGGCATTGATTCGAAACTCAGGATTATTATGGCAAAACCGATCAATATAGACATAAGCCACGACATACACAGAAGGGCCAGCACGAGTGTATCTGAAGATTCGCTCTAAATAGGACTGAATGGTCATATCTGGGATCTCTCTGGAATCGAAGATGTTGGTTCGAATTGATTTAGACAAAGCCCACGAACAATTCTTGACGATTCTCTCTGTTCTTGAAATGTTTCTCTCTATGAGAGAGGCTAAGACGTTTATCACCAATGGGGTGTTGGAGTCTTCCTGGTATGAATAGGAATACAAATCAGAGCGAAGCTTTCTGGGGGAAATTGCAAGACAAGAAGAAGAAGAAGAAGCCATGTTAGAGAGAAAAAAGAAAGAAAAAAGGCAAAGAATTTCTCTTTCTTTTTTCTTCAAAGAGAAGAAGATGAAGGGTTTGAATTAGTGGTGGTGGACTGGTGGGGAATTTGTAATTGTTGAAGGCTTTAGAATGGGGCGTTATATATATATATATATATATATATATATATATATATATGAGAATTATTAGTTTGCTCCCTAGAAGATATGGATTATTTCAATTTAGTCCTTGAAAGATGAAAATGTCTAATTTAATTTTTAAAAGATATATTTTTTGTTCCAATTTGATCCTTATAGTTTTGTTCGTCAATATATGTATGACTTCTTTCAAGGAATAAAAGGACCAAATTGAGACAAAAAAATATCTTTTAGGAATTAAATTAAACATTTTCATCTTTCAAGAACTAAATTAGAACAGTCTGTATCTTTCAGGGACCAAACTTATAATTCTCACTATATATATATATATATATATATATTTTGGATCTCTTATGTTGTCATCAAGTTTCATGTTGGTCCTTTATGTTATACAGAAGTTTCAAATTGGTCCTTCCGTCCATGTCTTCCATTAAATATTGACGTGGCTTGCTGAGGTGGACATATCATCTCTCCTACGTGTCCATTTAAGCTGACGTGGCGTGATGCGTCATCGCCCATTTTATTATTTGTGATGATGTGGCGATGACGTGGCATAATACGTCAACACGCCACGTCAGCAATTAACTTAAGAAATTGATGGAATGACCAATTTTAAACTTATGTACAATATAAAGGACAAATATGAAACTTGAGTACAACATAAAGGACTAAAATAAGCTTTTGGCCTATATGTTTATATTTGGGTTAGAAGGGGAAAAAAAAACAGAGTGAGGAAGTTTGGGATGAGTGGGTGAATGAAGGAGAATAAAGAAAGACCAAAAAATGAGATGGGTTTTGGACATTTTGTTCGGAAGGTGGGTGGAAGCATGAAGATAAAATCAAACCCATAGGAATCCAAGAGGCATGCCCAAAGTCATAAGATTCCAAGAATTCCTCATGTATGTAATATGTATGATTATATCAATTTTTACATATAACATATTCAATTTTTATTTATCCTATTTTTTTTTTCAAAATTATTAATATCCGAAAATTCAATTGGGGTCTCTCAATCTTTTTTTTTCCGATAAGATTCAAATTTAAAATCTTACTTAAAAAGAACAAAGTATAAACCACATGTTGATTGTTACCAAAAAAAACCACATGTTGATTAGTCTTTTGTAATAATTTAAAGAAGTTAAATAATGCATTTAAAAGTTTGTGCACTAAATTTGTAAATAAGTTATTATGAAATAAGAAAAATTTTATGTAGTTCCATCATTTTTTATTAGTTATACAAGTCAAATAAAAAATATTATAAGTTTTAGTGAGTAAAATTGACTCATTTATTTTTAATCAAAATTTTTTTTATGGAATATTTTTAATCAAATGTTATGAATTTGATTCTTGGCTTTGAATCAGTTGTCCCGTTGTCCTATAATTATTATCTTTTTAAGTGTCTACAAATTAATAAAGAGATTAATCACTGTAATGAACAATAAAATATTCTGATTTTGACAAAAAATCAAAAGTATTATGTAACAATAAATTTTGAGTCGATAGTACTAGTGCTTGTCAATTTTAACATTATTATTATTATTATTATGTGGTGTTAAAAAACAAACTTCAAACTAATTCAAACACCACCTGTTAGCAATTAAAAGGAAAAAATCAAAGCCTTAATAAGATAGAATGTCCCCTCTTTGTGAAGGTAAAGTACAGACAAACCAGCTCAGCTCTACATTGTATAATATTAAAAAAAATATAATAATTATGATAATAAATTGGTGTTGTTTCTCCATTTCCTTGAAGTTAAGGTCTCACCGACAGTAGTAGTAAGGTGAAGGGAAGAGAGTGGGAATAAAAGAAGAGAAATTAAAGTAGATAGATGATGAGTGGTAGATGAGTGGACCCCACACAAAAATTATTGGTGGTAGCTATGCAAGATTTGTGCTCTTTTCTTTTGTTTGTTTTCAAGTTCCAATTATATGAGTATAATAAAGTATTGACTATTGATGAGTAGGACTACACAAAGCAAAAGTTTTAGGTGCTTCTCCACCTAGGGATATATATTATCTATCACACGTGCAATGGCCTTGATCTCTTTTGTACATGTGTTGTGCTATGTTATTAATATTGATGTCTCAAAAATTTATCGAGTAAATTTTATATTTTTATTTTTCGTTAAATTCTGGTGAAGTGGGTCTTGTAAAGAAAAAAAATAAGGTTAGAGTTAAAGGGGATCGAAGTCTTGGTGTAGACTATGAGAGAGAGAGAGAGAGAGAGAGAGAGAGAGAGTATGGAGGAGATGAATAGTAGTAGTGTGTGAGTATAAGAGGGAAAATAGGGTTTTATATACGAGGCCTTGAAGGTATGATGGTAATTTTATTTTGTGTGTGTTAGGGTAGGCGTCAGAGGGATAGACGGTATCAAATGAACATGCGTCGTTTATGAATATTGACAGATGGTCAACTGAATGACGGGTTAGGGTTAGTCGGTACCGGATCCTTTAGAAGCAACTAGTATTAATTATTACATATCCTATCAAATATTATATGTGCGATATTATTTTCCATTAATAATTGTAACTGTCATTTTTGGTTCAGACAATTCATAGTTAGAAATCAGGACCGCAAGGGCTCTTAACCTTGGAGGACTTGTCCTTAGGTGATGACCTATGTGCCTATGTACCCTTGCTAAGGGATCAAAGTCCACGTAGTTTGAGAGAGGAAATGTCCATAGGAGCCGGCAGGAATGTTACTTGTGATCGCAGTGTGCGGCTAGGCGAGCGAGCCACCTAATGGAGGTATATCGTAAGTAAGGGGTAGGAGAATTGAGATTTTTTAATAGTGATTTGGATGTGAGTAAGTGAGTTCTGTTATCTGTCGATTGGACGTTTTTTTGAGTCCCCAAGTGAGGGTCTATTCCTCTTCACATCACATATAAATTTAATGTAAGGGTAAAATGGTTATTTTACCCACTTTTGTTCCATTCACATGACATCACATTGATATGATATTTTCCTTCCCTCCAACATTCCTATTCCTTCCTCTCTTCTCCTTATCAAACACACCCTTATTTTGCGAATGCCATATAACATGTGACTAAAAATCATACAAAAATTTGAAAAACTGTTATAATCATTTAAAGTTTTTAGTCATAATATATAATACCATAATATTTTTTAGGAGGAATGGAGGATTTGGCCCAAAAAAAAGGAGGAATGAAAGATAGTTTACACTTGATCACATGCTTTGAAGTCTGTCCGAATTATAGGCTCGGCCAGCTTAAATAGATATGAGTCCGAAAATAAAAGTCCAAATTAAAAAACCCATTTTCTAAAAAGGCCAAAAAAATACAGGTGGGGCTCGAGCTTTTTTAGCCCAGCCCGCATATGTGCTACAATTTTTTTAAAAGTATTTATTATATATATAATAAAATTATAATTAAAAAAATATGAAAGTTTAAAGTATAAAAATTGAACACCAGCTATGGGCACTGGAGATTTGATTCAAAAAATTGGAAACCGAATCAGATTGCACCACTGTGGTTCATCTCATTAAAACATGCATTAGTAATCCTCATAATCCCCTATTTATTGTGATACAAAATTGCAGGAATAGATGTTCAGTAATATAGTAGTACTGAACTTTAGTACATCCTTCTAATTAGTTGGTCCTTAATTCATTTAAGGTGGGTCCTTATTAATGTGAGTTTTTATTAATATTAACGAATAGCACTACGCGATTGGAGGAATGTTTTGAAATTCAATAATACAGTGGTACTGAACTTTTATCCTAATTGCAGGCTCCGGTTAAGAGCTGGAAAATCAGGCATATATACCGCGAAACAAACAAATGTGTGAGAATGGATCCTATGATGCCCAACATAGAAAAACAAGAAGAGTGAGTGACACATAGCACTACGCGATTGGAGGAATGTTTTGAAATTCAATAATACAGTGGTACTGAACTTTTATCCTAATTGCAGGCTCCGGTTAAGAGCTGGAAAATCAGGCATATATACCGCGAAACAAACAAATGTGTGAGAATGGATCCTATGATGCCCAACATAGAAAAACAAGAAGAGTGAGTGACACATAAGTAGATCCGATGTGCTTGCGAAGCACGCAAAAGTCTCGTCGACAATTTTTGCAACTTTTCGAAAACCGCCTCCTTTTCTGGTTCCTCTACTAATTGCAGATATGCAAAGTATGGGTACACTAAGAAGAAGGAAACCAAAGAGAAATAGCATCACCACCACTCCTTTATATATATATATATATATTGGTTTCTTAAGGTATCCACATAACAAAGACTAATCCTCCGCGGATCTGAGCTCCATTTAAGGGTTTGCTGCTGGCCAATTATTTACTGCATACACAAGGTGGGATTCGAACCTCAAACACTTGCTTAAGCGACCTAGTGAGCTAACTATTAGACCAACTAAGCTTGGTGTATTATGCTTGCTATTATTAGAGTGTGAAAACCTTAGACAATATATTCATTTGCTTTTCATATAAAAAAATTATCGTGTGTTTGTCTGCTTAATTTTACTATGGATCATCTGCCATACAACATAAAAATTCATGGACTATTCTTCTTTTCCCTCTCTAAATTTTTTTTACCATATTGGTAGAAAATCCTATCTCCTTAATTTTGGCCAGAGGACACGGCATAAAATGTTAATTATGACAAAAAATTGCATACACCACCACTCACAATTCTTCAAGTTTGTGTAATTGTGTCAATTTGTTTAAATGACACATAATTAGGGGGAGCCACAATTCTTTAGCGTATGTTTGTTTGCTTAATTTCATTTTGGGTTTAGTTTATGGCTTGACCTAAATTCTAGCTAGAAGACCCATGAAAATTTTGCAGTTAATCCTCATTTTAAGTACAATTATTTAAAATTTTTTTTCTATCTCCACTAAGGTATTTCCTAATCAATCAAAGAAATAATCATTTATAATTCAAGAATAAATCCAAATTCTATTTCCTAATCACATTAAAAATTAGGGGAAAGTACATTTTACCCCCCTCAACTATACCTATATAACACATTACCCCCTCAACTTTAGTTTGTAACAACCCACCCCCCCTAAACTTTAAAAAAATTTAAAACAGTTATGTTAGGGTTAAAATTAACTGAACATATACAAATCACATTATCTGTATTTAATTTTCCCTAATCTAACTTCAAAAGTATAACCTAACCGACTCCAGCAATCGGCCATCAACATCAAGTCAAAGCTTAAGAGAAGTTTGATAGAATTCATCATGTACATTCTAAATTCTGTACTGTAAAAAGTTTTATTTTTAAGAAATCAAGTATCTGTGTATTGTGGCTGTGAAAAGTTTTATTTTCTTTGTGACTGTATTCTGACTGTATCTGTGAAAGGAATTTATAGATCAAGAAATTGAGTCTTGACAAAAAAATGAAGAAATCCAGTATATTACAATACAGATTTTATCAAGAAATCAATAGTAAAAGCAATACCCACTCTAGTTGTATTTGACTCCTTCCTAGACTTTATCATGAATTGATTTAATAAAATGATTTTTGAAACTTCTATTTGTTCTATGCGTGAATTTAAGTAACAAAATAATTTTTTTTATCTTTTATCTTATTATAGATTGTTGATGCTTTTTGTTTATAAAGTTTCATGTGCGTATTGGGTGTTGTAACATTAGAGTTAATTTTGTCTATATTTGACTAAATATTCTTTATATTACTAATTCGATACAATAAATAAATAATTTTTAACATTTTTAGTGTCAAGTAATTTTCTAAGTATTCATTTGTTTCTAAATGCATGCGTTGGTTATGTAATTTTTTTTGTTCTAAAAGTGAAATTCTTGATTTTCACATGCACTTAATCAATTTTATTCTTTTTTGCTTTGTTCTTGGGTTGCAGAGCACTTATCCGTATAAGGGGCAGAAAAAAAATTATAATAGTAAACATGTGCAATGCATATAATCTTAATATGTTAAATTTAACTTCAAATTTAACAGTTTCAAACTTTTTTAAAGTTTAGGGAGTGAATTGTTACAAACTATAATTGAGAGGGGCAATGTGTTCTATAGACATAGTTGAGGAGAGTAAAATGTACTTTTCCCTAAAAATTAAAACAAACAAATTCTACGGATTAAGAAAATTGGTAAAACAAATGTATACTTTTCCAAAACAATATTTTTTAGATCAATTAAGTAAATTTTTTTCACTAACAAAGCAAAACAACAGCTCAGAAGAATAATAATTAGAGAATATTTAGTATTTTACTATTTTATGCATAGAACATATTACAGAATATGTAATAACCCTTATGCAAATTGACCACATGTTTAATGTTAAAGAACTTTCGCAAATATAATTTATGATATGTTATATTTATAAACTTAATTGATGCATATAATAACAATTAAAAATAATAATAAATAAGAAAGTAGTTGAAAAACAACCATAAGTCCATAACATCCAATACTTTAGAAATTAACATAATCCTAACAAAATCTTGACTCATCCAAAATAAATAAATTGAAATAGCAAATATTTCTTGGAAAAAATAAAAATAACCAGTATTTAATTTATACAATTATCATAGTCAAGTGCGTGACGCAGGTCAAATCCGAATTAATCAGGGCAATACTTCTCAAACCGGACGAGCAACCAAAAAAATTTATACAAACGATGGGGTAAACCAAAATGATTGAGTTGGAAATTGTAATGATAAATCACGACTTAAAGAGAAACGACTCATTCTTTTGTCTGTCAAACAAAACATCCCAATGTCTTGCTCGTATATATGCATTCCAGTTCCAGGGTCCATTACTGCATAGCTAATTGCAAAGTACAAGAAGTTGGGATGCACCGAATGTTGTTGACAAGTATTACGACAACAACAACAATCAAATTCTTTTTTCATTAGGTGTGGTTGGCTATATGGATCAAGCGACGCCAGTTGAAGAGAAGTGTCATTAAGAAAAATATTGGATGAAAGAACCTTGACACCCTTGCAATCTAACAAAAGCAAACGGTCACCTAAATCATTAACCGGTGTCCATCTTGGTCCATTTAAATCTAGCTTGAACACCTCAAATCCTTTTGCTCTAGAACAAGGGAAAAACGATCTATTGCTTGGAATATATTTATCTACACGCTGAATCACCATAAACACCTCTCCTTCTACTTGGTCTACCCCTAAATAATACGAATCATAATCCGACTGAAATTTAAACCCATTAAGAGAATAAGCATCAATAAATTCATTATATCGCGGCGGGTTCAACACGGTTATTAAGCGCTGAGATGTTACAGTAGTACTGTCGGATTCTCCGAAACGAAAGATCATAATGTATTCTCTTCCATACCGATTCACAGCATACAACTTGTTATTATGAAACGCTATACTTAAAAAATCCTCATGTTCAGCTCCACCATCTTTAATTAAAGTCCAAGATTCATCCCTAATCCTACGGAACACTAATTTAGTGCTCTTAGGATTGTGGACAAGGGCTGCCACTATACACCCAGGAGACTCTGGAGCACAAGAAGCAACCACTTGTTTCAAAATCTTGCTCGCGAACCTTCTCGGAACCGGTATAGTTCGTGAGGATGGAAGCATGATCTTACAACCTGACATCAGATTCTTAACGTAAATACTAATGGGGCCGATTATTACCATCCAACTATCGAATATCGCGCAGACACGCCGTGGTGGTATAAACTACTTTGTGTCGGCTCAAACTCAAGAGTGTAGTACTCTTTCGATTGCTCAAGAGGATGTATGGGAATTGAGGAATGGCGGGAGAGGATTTGCGTAATAGGAAATCATCGACTATTACTTGCCAAGTGGAGCATAGGGAACGACACTGGAGATAATCCATTGTGGTAACTTGTGTAAAATGTTCTCTATGATATCTAGAAGAAGTATTGCATCATACTCATCATATTTGGAGTTTTTGGTGTCACACAAGCAAAGTGTGACACAAAAATAATAACTTCCCTCTCAACTTCCCAATAAATAATCAAGTATGATAGGTGGTTACTAAAAAAAATGGAGAAGTGCATAACTTCTCATTTTTTTAATTTTTTTATTTTAAATTATGGTAAAATCTATTTAAAATTTTAAAATATTTAATTTTTAATGATTTTAAAATATAATAACTATTTTATATTATATTTTTAAAAAATTTAAGAATAAATTACATGTATGCACATAGGTGCATGCGAAGCCTCTAGTATATATATATGATTGTGACCCCTTCTGGTCATTGGGGTCACAAAATAGGTATTTTCTAATTAAAAAATATAAGAAAAATATATGATGGTGGGAGAATGTGGGAGAGAGAAAATATATATGATAGGTAGTTATTAAAAAAAGTAGGGGAGTAAATAATTTCCTAATATTTAATTTATTTTTTAAAATATAATCATTATTATTTTATTTTTTATTTTAAAATTAAAATTTATTACATATTTAATTTTATTATTTTAAATAATAATAATCTTACATTATATATATTTTTAAATTAAAAAAATAAATTACATGCACGGTACGTGCATGCGAAGCCTCTAGTATATATATATATATATGGCTTTGGACCCTTCTGGTCATTGGGGTCACAAAATAGTTATATTTTATAATTAAAAAATATGAAATAAAACATGATTAGAGGAGATATTAGAGAAAAAGAGATCATGGATATAAGGTAGTTAATATAAGTGGTGAGGGAGAAATTAGAAATATAGGTAGTTATTGAATTATTTATTATATTTAAAAATAGTAATAATAATACAAATATTTTTATACTAAATTTCAGAAGAAAAAAAATGATTGCATGTACCTTGGTGCATGCGAAGCCTCTAGTATATATATATGGCTTTGGACCCTTCTGGTCATTAGGGTCACAAAATAGATATTTTTATAATTAAAAAATACAAATAAATATATAATGAGAGGTAGTGGGGGAGAGAAAATATATATAATGGGTAGTTACTAGAAAAGTAAGCAAGTATAACTTCTCATCATTTAATTAATTATTTTAAATTATAATAATAATTTTAATCTAAAAATTTAAAAAAAAATATCTAATTTGTTATTGTTTTAAAATATAATAATTATATTTTAAAAATTAAGAATATATTGCATGCACGTAGGTGCATGTGAAGCCTCTAGTATATATATATATATATATATATATATATTTATATATTTATATTTTATACTAATTACTGTTGAAAAATAATTAAATAACCAATAAAATACCTGCACATATGCGATGAATGCTTGAGGGAGAAAAGAGAGATGAAAGCTGCATCGTGGCTACGCGTAAAAAAACCTAAACTGTTGAGGCTATTGTAGGCCCAAAAGTCTTTACAAATGACAACCTTTTGATAAAATATGAATGAAAGGAATTAGATAACTAAATAAGAGTTCAAAATAAATAATATAATTTAAATTAAAAGAAAAAATTATTAAATTAATTTAATATATAAATATTAAAAAAATAAAATAATTATAAAAAATCAAAATTTGATTAGCCCGGTCAAATTGGTCAATTTTTTTTTTTTTACAGCTTGAGGTAAAAAATTCCCTTACCCTTCCGAAGCAAAGCACCACCGAACCTATGAGCCTATTTTGACACATAATTCATAACTACTAGTGTAATGTAACTTAGTATTAGAATCAAAAAACTGAAATTTGAAAGAAAAAGGAATTAGCTAGAAATAGCAGCAATATATATTCAGTTCCTGCCGCTGACAAGGCCATTTTGGGTCAAATAAAGCGTTTTTCATGTGATTTCAATTAATAATTTGATCATAGATATCGATTTTGCAATAAAATTGTATCTTAGTCTATCATCCATATAAATCATTGTTGTAAGAACCGGACTGGACTGGACGGTCCAACCGGTTCAACCGCCAACCGAATACAAAGGCGAGTCGGTTGGACAAAAAAAATCGTTTTTGTAATTGGATCGGATTTAACCGGGGTCCAACCGGTGGTTCAACTGATCCAATTTAAAAAAAAAACAAAAAATTAAAAAATAAAAATAAAAAATAACATAATAAAATAAATTAGAGAAATTTTAAAAATTAAATTAGAAAAGCCTTAAAAATTAAAATTTAAAAGTCATGATTATCAAGAATTTCATATTTTTGTTTAATTAAGTTCTTTCAGAGTTTGACAAGTCTTGAAAATTAAAATTTTGAGAAGTCATGTAATTTAAAACTTCAAAATTATGTATATTTAAACCTAAAATTTGAGTGTTGTCATTTTATATATTAATAATAATTAATATTTATTATTTATTGCGTCATCCGATTCGACTGACGGTTTAACCGGTTAAATCGATCAGACCATGAACCGAACACTTGTTCGAGTCTTTGTCCGGTTCGGTTCCTACAACATTAATATAAATATACTTCACATGAAGTTATTTTAACCGATCTGACGACTCCAGACAACAAGAGTGGATTTGTAATTTTATTTTGTTCTTGCTCACCAAGATAGATAGTCAATTGGGCGAAAGGGCTTAGGGTAGACGACTGCGGTGGCAATGTCGACGACGGTGGAAGAAATAGCGTATTACTCTCTCTGCTCCGTTTTTTTTTTTAATTTCTAGCTCACCGATATTCTCTCCTGTAGATAGGGTTTTCAATTCATTTTTCAATAGGATTAGGTTTTGTATGAGGATTTGATTTGGGAAGGAGAGGGAGAAGATGCTGAAACAGTATATAAACCAAAGAAAGGAAATATTGGAAGAATAGGATCCAATTTAAAAATTGAAATAAATGAGGATATGCCAAAATCAATTAAAGATATACACAATAAATCAACTCAAAATTCTCTGGATTACTTTACAAGACAGACATAAATTATAAAAGAATTTCACACACAAACAATCAAGTTGTGTATAAATTTATTTTTATCTTTCTTTTCTATTCTCATTGTGAAGTACTCTCACCCTTCTCCCAACTTTCTTTCTCAGTCTTCTCGTTGGTGTTTAGGCTTTTGTTGTGATATTATGGCAGAAGGTCCATCTTTCTATCGTGATTTAAGCAAAAAATTTCAAGGTGAATTTCTTATATTTAAAAATATATCTAACTATTTCACTTTTTTTTTATTGAAATTGAGCATATTTTTATGTGATTTTATTTTTGATTTCTATCCAGATCTTCTGTATCAAGATTATACAAGTGACCAAAAAGTTACTATTACCTATCACACACCTTCTGGACTCGTGAGTTCCTTCTTCTCACTTTTCATTCTGGCAATAAAATTAAAATCATTTTTTAGTAATAAAATTAATATCGTTTTGTTAATTGATAAAATAGCATTCATTAAAAAAAATATATGATAAAATAGCGTGTGCAATTTTTGTTCATTACTTGTTTTTTCTTTCGGTTTGCTTATATGAAGTACATATACGTATGGGTATGGGCTTTGGCTACCATTTTTATTTTATTTTTAATATTTATATATTGAATTGGTTTTCCGATTTTTTTTATGAATAGTAGAATTTAATTTATCTCATTACTTTAATATATATTTTATCAATATTTTTTTATTTTGAATTTTAAATAAAAATAAAAATTATATGATAAACTTTTTGTAATTATTTAATAATTAAAAAAATATTATTTAAGAAAAAAGACTCAATCCAACTCTAAGTTTTCAGCCTTAATTAAAAAATAGACTAGTTTAATTTAACTCTAATAAAATTGGACAAGCGCATTTTAATATCTTTACACATAAAACCCTTTTTACATCTTTTCTCTTTTCCTCTAATTCGGTGTTGTCCACTCAGATTGTTTTCACTCCTCTTTCAAAATTATAGGCTTTCAAATTTGGATCTCTAACTACGGTGAAGGAGAAACCAAAAACATCATATTACTATTATTATTATATTTTTAATTTTAAATAATATTTTTTCAAATCAAAACTTGATTTTTTGGGATTTTGATCAATATTACTAAAATGCTTATTTTATGAAAAAAAACTTTAGTTTTACTGTTATATATTTTCAAATATTTTATATACTATATGTTTTAATATTTTCTCTTATGCCATAATCTTGTAATATAGGTCTGTTTGGTTAGTGGGATGGAGAATATAATGAAAATGAGAATGAGAATGTTGGAGAGAATGAAATCGTCATGTCAATATGATGTGATGTGAATAGAATAAAAATGGATAAAAATGACCATTTTATCCTTGCATTAAAAGTGGGAATGGAATAAATATAGGTAAAAAAGTAATAACAAAAACATAATTTCATCAAATTGCAAAAAGTGAGGTTTGTTTGATAGAAAAAATTTTCAATGTAATGTTGGATTACATACAACATTACATCATCAAAACCACTCACCAAAGAACCTATAAGATTCTAGTTTAATTGCTATCTTTTTTTTTGTGTGAAGATAATTGCTATCTTATTAAATTGAAGCATTTAATTATTTTGTTTCCATATTATGACGTTTCTTATTCTTGTTTGTGTTCAGGAAATCACTTCGAGTGCAACAAAAAAGGATGATGTATTTTCGATTAGTTATGGCACTCAGTTGAAGAAGGACAACATCACTACCAATGTAAATCTGGATGCTCACTCAAATGTAAGTAATAATTTTTTTTTTCTAATTTGAAATAACATGGACTTCAAATTAACGTATATAAAAATGCTATTTTTTTTTGAAATCCTATACAAAAATGCTATTATATGTGGAAAGTTGAAAATACTTTTCATTATAGTATAGGATCTATAATTATAATGATTTTTGAGAAAATTATACTACTCTTCTTTGAGAGATTCTTAAATTACACTTATATCTATTTTATTTTGAAAACTTACACTCCTATTCCTTGAAAGATTGAAAAACCTATAATTTAACCATTTTTTACTAAAATACCGTTAATAGTATTATTAACTTTTTAAATAATTACAGTTTATTATAAATTGTTTTTACAAATTATCATTTTAATATTATTTATTTTGAGTTAAAAATAATTATTTTCTTTTAATTTAATGTTTTTAAAAATAATTTTTTTATATTAGCCAAATACATATTTAACTATATAAATAATAAACATAAGGATATTTTGGATAAAATGAGTGAAATTGTTGATTTTAATCTCTCAAAGGAAGGGAGTGTAGATTTTCAAAATAGAGAAGAGATGAGTGTAATTTAAGAATCTCTCAAAAGAAAAGAGTGTAATTTTTTTTTGGCATGAAAAAAGAGTGTAATTTACTCATGATTTTTTTTGAACCTCTCTTCAATTGTGAGCCTTATCAATTATAAATAAGTGAATAAACTCAACTGTAGCCATTTGTTCATTGGGCAAAAGTACCTTTTTGTATCTTCAAACTTTGCTCACAAACTTTGATTGTAGTAAATTATATTTATAATCTTTCAATTTTTGAGTAATGTCATTTCAGTAAGTTTTGAGAGCATATCTCGTGTTTGGTTCTTTTGTACTTTAGTATATTAGGCCATATTTTTGCATTGCTTTTTCCACATTTCTTTTATTTAAATTTGAGAAATTATAAAATTTTCTAAAGAATATCAAAAGTATAAAAGATATAGACAAAAAAAAAATTAAAATTCCTACAGAAATTGAGATTTATCATGAATGGATTATGGACTAGCTTTTCGGTCCCTAATAAAGTTAGTCCATAAACCATTCATGTTGGGTCTCAATTTGTATCAGATTTTTAATTTTTTTGTGTCTATATCTTCTATTCTTTAAAAAAATTTACAATTTCTGAAATTTAAATAAAAAAAAGTGAAAACAACAATACAACAAAAAGGCCTAACATATACTAAAATAAAGAGTAAAATACACTCCCCTCCCCTCTATTTTCAAAATGTACATTCCCCTCCTTCCACATATAAAAATTCTCTACATCTTAGTCCAATTCACAATTTTTCATTAAATCACTATTTAAAATAGTGTCATTTTTGTAATTTTACAACTTACTCTTTTATGGGACTAAAACGCCCCCACTTTATGGAGAAAAAAATATAAATTGCATTTTTTTTATTATAAACATAAATTGGTTTACTGTGAGTTTGACAATTTTTTTAATGAAAAATGTTTTATTTTTATTGATTTATTATTGTTGTTGTTATTATTAATCTTTACATTATTAATATAATTATAACATAAAAATCATTTTTTTTCTAAAAAGAAAACATAAAAATCGTTAAAAAGTCTATTATTAATATTTTTTTAATAACTCTGTATAAAAAATTATAACTTGTAATTTTTTACAAAATTATTAACAAGTAATTAGTAATTTTTCGATCATGCCAATTAATCTCCTAAATTTTATATAAAAAATACTAATTACTTGTAAATTAATTTTGCAAAAAAAAAAAAATATAGTTTACAATTTTTTTGATAAACCAAAATACAATTTTATTAAAAAGTACTAATCTCTGAATTTCTAACATTTTTATTTTATAATAATAATAAATCAATAAAAATAAGACATTTTTCATTTCACATTTTTTGCTCCATAAAGTAGGGGCATTTTAGTCCCATAAAAGATTAAGTTGTGAAATTACAAAAAAGTCATTACTTTTAATAGTGATTTAATGGAGAATTGTGAATTGGACTAAGATGTAGAGAATTTTTATATGTGGAGGAAGGGGAGTGTACATTTTAAAAATAGAGGGGAGTGTCTTTTTAGGATCTCTCAAGGGAGGAGAGTGTATTTTACTCTAAAATAAATTAAGAAGAGCCAAACACCGAATTTGCCTAAGTTTCATATAGCTAAAAAAAATGATGATCAAACATAACTCAGTGGCATTTCATTTGGTTTACAGAATACTTTTCAGCACATTACATCTATTACTGTGAATGAACATGTTCATGGGCTAAAGACAATTCTTAGCTATGTTCTTCCTGACCAAAGATATAACAAGGTGCCGAGATTTTCTTTTTAATCAAAGACCATTCTTAAATACAATTTCTTTTTTATATAATTTGAAGGGTAATTATTTGGAGCTATCAAGAGTTCAATCTCACCAGTTGCAAGCTGTTAGATCTGTTTTGAGATCTCTAGACAAATCCAATGGTTGACAGATGGTGAGCTTGAACTCTTGATAGCTCTATAGCATTACCCTATCTAAATGGGTTCATTTGGTGTTTTGTAACATGTCAATTATTTATCTTAAAAGGTGGAGCTCCAATACCAAAATAAATATGCTGCAATTAGCACTAGCCTTATATCGGTTACAGCCAATCCCATTGTAAACTTTTCTGGTGTAATTGGAGATATTCATGAATCAATCGGGATATTTACTAAATACAATGCAGGGTGTTATCTCGCTGATCGCTTTTCTGCTTTATTTATAACTCTGTAAGTAGTTATAATATGATATATATGGCCTCTTTTATTAATATTGGGTAAGTAACTTTAGTACTATAATGTTTGAGCCTCTAGTCAAATATGCTTATAAGGTTTGATTACGGTCAATTATGCTCCTAACATAACAATTTTACCCCTTTCACCAACACCGTTAAAATAACTAATGGTTGTGACTTGTGTGGCGTAATTGACGCCAAGTTTCAAAGCAAAATGATTGCGAAATTGGTACACCTAAAGCGATTCTTTGAAAAATTTGAGAGATGAAGAGTTAGAAAACGGTAGCATTTTTTTATGATGACATGGAGAATGAAAGAAAATATAACATGACATATATAAATGAACCCAAGCCACAACCGTTATCTATGTTCGTGAAAAAGGTAAGATTGCTAAAAAAATGAAACGTTGGAGACATAAATTGACCGAAATCAAACGTTTGAGACTTATTTAACCAAAAGTTCAAAAGTTGGGGTATTAAATATACTTTATCCCTATTATATTTAGACAAGTTGAGTTTAACACTGCCTGACTTTATTATTTGGGTGATTCTTGAAAGGAACAACAATTCTTTTTCCTGTAATTTTTATGTAATTCTTTTAAAATATATATTTTTGTTTTATTTGTAAAGTAATTGATACGGTATCCTCATATCGAATCGAGCGAGCTCCCTTGTTCGATTGACTTCCACGATACTGGTGATACGAGACGATCATACCTACCGACTGAGCCTCCTCGGTCGCTCTGCCTCCACAATTCCATCAGGTACCAATGACCTAAATACCCCTCGCCTCACTCAGTATAAATACCCTTCTCTGACCTCAGATACACAATCTGATATGCTACATTCAACTTACTCTGAACAACCGAATATTGACTTAAGCGTCGGAGTCCCATCTCGGGGGCCTCCCCCCGCCTTGAGTTCTCTTGTAGGTATCTTGAAACTCGGAGTGATCTACTAGATCTAATTGTTGGAATCTACTAGATCTCATCAGTAATATTAGAGACTCACACTAATAAAGACTCACCATGAATGGATTTGGGACCAAATCATTATTAATATTGACAAATATCAATATTAATAATAATTTGGTCCCTAATCCATTCAATGTGATGCTATTTGTCAATATTAATAACAATTTGTTCCCTAATTCTAATTCATTCATGTTGTATCCTTATTAGTGTGAATTTCTATTTTTATTTCACAAATAAAGTAAAAATGTACATTTTAAAAGAATTGCATAAAAATTATAAGTAAAAGAATTGTACTAAATCCATTTTCCAATTTCATAGTGGAGGACTTGATTATTTATTTGTAGTCATGGATTGTAAAAAGTAATTAGCATGTAGGACTGTTAATTTTTGTCTTCACTTGTTACTTACTCATCTGAAGGTCAATAATGATATTTTAAAACGAGTTGAGTTTTTTTTGTCACTAAACGAGTTGAGTTTTGAACATGCATGGAAAGTAGAGTGATTCTACATTCATAATCAAATGGACGTTGCCTGCATAAAAGGAGGAGATGTTTAGTGGGACGTTAGTATTGAATTTCAATACATCTTTTCAATCAGTTGGTCCTTAAATTATTTAAGGTGGGTCCTTATTAAGTGAATTTACTTTAATATTAACAAATAGCTTTATATGATTGGAGGGATGTACTGAAGTATTTCAGTAGTACAGTATCACTAAATTTTTATCCGCATAAAAGTTGGAGTATATATAAATTTATTACTTTTCTCTTTGGATATTCCAATCTAGTCTGTTTATCGACCTATTTACACTCTACAAATTAACTCTAAGGATATGTTTGGATTAGTTATTAAGGAAGAAAAGGGAAGGAAATGGGAGAGTTTCAAAATATCTTTTCCTATTTGGGAAGATGAAAATTGAAAAGAAAGATAATAGAAGATTAATTCTTAATCCTCCATTATTCTTCTTCTTCACAAATTCAAGATACTACAAGTTGAGGTATTTTGAAGAAGGTATAAACACGCAAATTAAACGAGGAGAGGATATATAAAAGATTAACATTCCCTTCCCTTCCCCTCCCCTCCATTCTCCTCTAATCACTTCCCTTCATTTCCCTTCTTCTCTTAATTCCCAAACAAACACTAGAGTTACATGTTGGGATTATATGTGTAAGCTAAAGAGAGAATAAAAAGCTTAAATATACGTTTAGAGTATTGTTTGGATTATGGTCAAGTTTCTTCTCGTGGCTTTTTTTTTTTTTTTTTAAAAAAGAAAATCTTAGTTCCAAACTTTTTAATATCATTCAGTCTTCAACAAAAAGAGGAGAAAACTTAGAAGTGTTTAGTATTGTTGTGGTTTTCAGTTTTATTTTGAAAAAAAACTGAAAACTTGTTTGGCTGAATGAGTTTTATTTTAATTTTGGACTTAATATCAAAACATAAAACACCGTATAAGAAACAACAAAAATGTAGTTTCCACAAATTTTATTTCAGTTTTTTTTAACCACCACCCATCACCACGACCACGCACCACCTGCCACCACCACCATCAACCGCCACCACCACTCACCACCACCACCAACCACCACCCACCACCAACACCATGCACCACTTGCCACCACCACGAAAAACGTCCACCACCACCACTCACCACCAACCACGCCCAACACCACTCACCATCACCCACCGCCACCACTCACCACTACCCGCCACCACCACCACACCCCACCCACCAACCACCACGTACCACCACCACACACACTCACCACCTGCCACCACCACGTACCACGTCCACAACCACCACCTGCCACCAACCACACCCACCACCACCATCCACCAACCACCACCACGCACCATCTTCCATCGCCACCACTCACTACCCACCACTCACCACTACCTGCTACCACCAACTACCACCACGTACCACCACCACCAACACCATGCACCACCACCACCACCACCACCACCACACCCAACACCCACCATTAACATCCGACCAACCACCACCGCGTACCGCCACCAACACCCACTACCCACCATGAATGTGCATGAATCTTCTTGCTCCCAAAACATCTACGTAAGTATATTTTGAACTTTCATAAATATTTATTTTCTGTTATTTTATTAATATAGAAAAGTGAAGATATAAAACATAACACAGAAAATAGAAAATAGAACACAGAAAAACATACAGCAAATTTAAGTTTTTAAAAAACAGAAATATAAAAACTGGCAGTAATACCAAACATAGCTATTTTTTGTTTTTGTGAGAATAGTTAGTGATTGATTAAGTCCCACATCTGATAAATAAAGGGATTTTGGATAGAAAAATCTAAGATCCTGGTGTGATTTTACACTTGGGCCACTTGAGCTTAAAATTGGTAGCTTGAATAATTAATTTTTATTAATTATTAAACAAATGCAAATTAATTAATTAATTTAAATGAACACAACGTTCAAATACCAACGTCCATATCTAAAAGGTCATATATGAAGGAATATGTTTGTTTGAATTTTTTCTAGAAATCCGCATCTTCCATCAAACAGAAACACAACAGAAAATTCGTAATTCATCTTTTCTTTCTTCTGAATCCCAGAAAATTGTGTTTTGAGATATTATAGATTGCTGACTATAATATCTGGCTTCGTAAAATTCTGGAGGAAATCTACCATAACAAATTCAGTAGCAACAAAATAGTGGGGGCTTAATTTTTTTTAAGGATAGTGATTACACTATCAAAGCCATCAAATTATACTTTCTAACCGTTTTCAATATAAAAAAAAAAGCTCAAAATGTTCGAAAAACAATTTTTTGCAATTGTAATAACATATAATAAATGATCCCATACATATGAAATTCGCAATTATTAATTGATAAATAAAATAGAATAAATGCTATCCAATTGAATCCATATAATATATGAATATTAATAAATAGTAGTCACACATGAAATCTAATTAATAATTTGAGACACGTGGAAAATTGTATTGCATCTCAAGTCCTCCTACTCACATGTCACAATCTTATCGGTCGAAATTGCATTGCATGCATGCAACAAGTTGCATCATAGACCAAAGGTGGTCTATGATGCAACTTGTTGCATGCATGCAATGCAATTTCGGCCGATAGGATTGTGACACGTGGAAAATTGCATTTCATCTCAAGTCATCCTACCCACAAGTCACAATCCTATCGGCGAAAATTACATTGCATGCATACAACAAATTGCATCATAGACTAACCCTTCTCATAAATTAAGTTTATCTTTTAAGTTTTGCACAATGAATAAAAACTACATCAAGCAATTGCACATGCATGGACAAGCAAATTGGTTTTGTTGTTTAAGTTTTATATGGAAATATGATTAATCATGGCAAAATCTATATTCATTGATAGAAAATAAGAATAGATACCAGTATATAACACATTAAAAAAAAAAGACATCACGCACATAACTGCGTGTTGGATGTTTGAAAATAATTTGTGTCGTCTGCTTTTTCTTATATGTGAGGACTATTCACATATAAAAAGTGAAAATCAATGTTATACTTAAGATTTTAAGTAGGAATCTCGCGAGAACAAATTTATATACCATACATATTTTCACTTTCTATATGTTAATAGTATATAATAGTAAGAATTCAAACATTGGTTTATCAACTTGTAAGAAATTAGTTCGTTCCATTAGATTTAATCTATTGATGTAATTGCTGAGTTTTAGGTGAGGCAGTTGAGGCAAAGTATGAGGGTATATATTTTTGGTAAAATGATAAAATTATTTACATTTTTTATGTGATTAGAAGTATACTTTTCTAAAGATTAAATTATGTTAATTTTTTCTAAGTTTTGATGAAATTATATTTGTAACTGTCGTTTTGTGTTCAAACAATTGTAATTTCCAATTAGGATCGCATGGGGTCTTAACCATGGGAGACTTGTCCTTTGGAGATGCACCTAGGTGCCTACGTACCCTTCGGGAGGGATCAAAATCCACGTAGTTCATCATGGTGACGTCTATAGGAGCCGTTAGGCGAGGTAGTTTACCTGTGTCGGGCCGTGTGTGACTAAGACGTGTCTAAGGTACTCCAGGCGAGCGAGCCGCTCTTAGGAGGTTGCCTTAGTGGGAGAGACCTCGAGTCTCTAAGGGATGCTGGAAGCCCTGTAAGTAGTAGGCTCCGGGGTGGATGTGAGCTTCCCGGTGGCTGGCCTGAAGGGAGCCTATGGCGGAGCTCGGGATGTGTGGAGGATTTGTACGAGGTGTCTGAGAGTGCTCAGGTTACCGAGAATATGTGAGGGATATGAGATAAGGCGTTGTGATCCTTTGTGTTGCGTGTTTCAGCTTGCGTTCCTTAGTCCCTCGGGTGAGGTTTTATTTATACTGAGTGTGGGGAGGTCGTGCTCGACCCATGATCTCGTGGGACGTGGGTCGTGCCACGAGGCCTTGAGGAGTTCCCACGTCTGGTTAATGGGATACTCTGTGAAGTGCCGTGGGCAAGGGCCATATAACCAGCAAATTAGTGGTACCACGTGTCCCTAGCGGGTGCTGAGGCTGGGCTTCTAGAAAGTCAGTGCCACGTGTCGCAAAGTGGAATATTCCGTAGTTACATAAGTCCCCCAAGTTTACGGGTGTCGGGCGCCCGTGGACTTAAGTTCCCTTGTCTGTAGGTACTTAGGAATTTTTACTGCCTTTGCTCGTGGGAGGGCTCGTCCGCACGAAGTCACGGTTATTGGAGCCGGTCATCCGACTCGCGAGGTAAGTTCCCTCGTATCGTTCTATGGAAAATGAGACGTTTTGAAGAGGACACCCGTCTTGTTCTGGATGGCTGGCTGCTTGACTTCCTCAACAAGTTTTCGAGCCGTCTCAGCAGAAAGTACGTGACTTACCGAGGTGGAGTCATCATTGTTTGGAGGTGCATTTCCCGAAATACCCTTTGCGGGCTAATGGGAGAAATCCAAAGGTCAGAGGCCATTTGTTCATTTCGAAGGGCTCTCCTCTGGCTATGTTCGTCCATAGCCGGTGGTTGACTAGGGACACCTTGCTGAGGGTCGTCTGTTGAAGGAGTGGGTTTGTTGCAGGTGCCACGCGTCAGAGCTTGGATGGGTGCCACTGGTGTTATGTGTTTTGCCGCCGTTTCTCCTTCATTAAATACGGGTTTGTTTCTGAGGTAGCCATCATTAGCCAGAGCATATGGTTTTCCAAAAAGGCCCCCAGGTGTCTCTAGGTGACTCTTGGGTTTCCGAGGGTTCTTTGGTCTTCTGATTTCTGTTGCCTCGGTTGTGAATCTCAACCGTCCTTCCTCTCCATGTGTTGGGTTGTAGTTGGGCCTGATTATAGAGGATAAAAAATTGTGTTTGAAAGTTTGTGACTTTACATTTGCATTCACCATTCTCTGTTGCCTCTGTTTTCCCTGCCTTTGCTTTGTTCTCTTTGATTCTTACTTTTGTCGTGCTTTTGTCGAGCTTTTGCAATGGTTGGCAGTGACGATTATAACTTCTACCCCTTCGACTTTACTGATTTTGAGGATATTCCTTCTTCTTCTTCTTCTTCTTCTCCTCTTCCTCCCCCTCTTAGTCGTACTCGCGACGTTGGTCGGAGTAGGGCGAAGAAAAAGGTCAACAGAGTTTTTCTCCAGAGGTAGCAACCAATGTCCCTGCTGTAGTACCTTCTGGAGGTGAGAGGGAAAGCCGGTTTTTCGTACCTCCGTCTTCTGAGAGAGACCGTCGGCAAGAAGGTCTTCAAAGGGAGAAGAGGGAGAAGGATGGGAGAGGTAGCGCGACCGGACCCCAGGAGGGGGAAAAGAAAGGAGCCTCTGCGGCTGAGTTATCCAAGGGCAGAGAAGGAGGGCTCAAGAAGCGGCCTTCCGGTGTGGAGTTACGGTTACCTTAGCAGGTGGCACGGCGAAGTTCTGACTAGGGGGATGTACAGGTGGAGGCTCCGACTGAGGGTACTGTGCCATCTTCCGTCCCAATTGCAGCTCTCACCTCTGTTCCCACTTCCGCTCCTATTCGCCAATCACCCATGAGGGTGATTCTATCAGCCCGTCTTCCCGTCCTTAGCCCCGTTGAGGGGGTCGATGAGCCTGCCGCTAAGAGGGCCAGGGTGGTCATTGAGGAGTCCATTGGAGACTCTCTCGCGCCTTAGGTCACGGCGGGTGAACTTGCGACTGAGGAAGTTTCAGAGTCTGGTGATGCAGCCGTGGAGGTCGAAGCCCTCTTAGATAGAGGGACTGTAGTGGTGAGTCAAGCGGCTGCCACAAAAGATCTTGTCCTGAGGTCGAGCGTCGACCCTTCGGAACCCCTCAGGCCACCGGAGGGGGGATTACCTTTTGAACTGTGGCGTTGGGCAGGTGCTTCCCCGTGGAAATGCGGGAGAGGGAAGCCAGGGGGCTGGACACTTCTCCCCTGAATCTTGTTGTTTGATGCTTCAACCAGGTCATTAATGCCGTAGCTGACTTCTACCAAGCCGGTTTTGAGTGGGAGAAACGTGTGGTGAGCTCCCTTATCCCGGTGTTCTCCTCATTTTGTTTTTCTGTGTTCCTAACTTCGATTTTTGTATGGGGAGATCTGTCATGACCATGATCAGTTTGCCGGTGTTGCATCTTCCAAGAGCCAGGCTCTGGAGGTTTCCCAGAAGAGATTGACGGACGTGCGTGGGCAGCTGTCTGCCAAGAAGTTGGAGTGTGAGGATCAAGGACGCGAGGTTAAGTCCTTGACCCAAGAGGTTGCCTGTCTTAGGGCTGAAGCTGGACATCTTTTCGGGGTTGCGCTCCTTCAATCAGAATTGGAGAAGTCTCGCAAGGAGCTGGTTGCCCGTCAGGACGACGCTGAGAGGCGTCAGCGGGAGCTACATTCTCTTCGCGAAGCTTTGCGGAGTGCGGAGGCTCACGCTTCTGAGAACATTTCCTGTTGGCTGGCGGCCGAGGACAGAGTTTCTGACGTCGTTGATCTCCAGGGGGAGTTGTCGGCGCAGAGGATGTATGGCATGCTCTTGGCTGTCGAGCAACTCGAGTGTCTTCATGGGGAAAGGTTTTTAGCAGAGTGGGTGGCTTCCTTGCATCCCTCCCTGGAGTTTTTTTATGGTGAGCAACGCGGTCGAATGGAAATAGATCCTCTATTGAATCTTGCTTATCTTCGTCAGCTGACCGTCCGCTTGTTGGAGCATCAGGTGCTAGCTTGAATTGGCGGGGGAGCTCCAAGGATTGGACCTACTTCTTAGTAGCTGGGTGAAGCGATCAGGCGGGGGTCGTCGGAAGGTGTTAGCCATGCAGAGCCTGCTGGGGCTGAGGCCTTTGTAGATCTTGGGGATGCCCAAGGATAGGTTTATGTAATTTTCAGGTTGTTTACCCTTTGTAGTGGGCGGATGCCTTCTCATTTTTTGGCATATAATGAGAATGATTTTTTGTAAAGAGTTTTTACTGCCTCTCTTTTTTGCTTCTGGGCAAAGAGTCGTGTATGATTGCAGTCTCTCTTTCCATGATTGTCTCTTTATGTCTGGGTAAAGATTTTTTGCATGAGTACCGTGTGATCAGGACGGTTTTGCTAGCATAGTTTTTCGAACGTTTGTTTTGCGTTTATTGCACCCAAGGGGTTTTTACGGCGCTGCTGGGGGAAATGTTAGCTTGGCCCTGGGGGCGCTTAGCGTTTCTTAGGGTGGTTGACCCGTTGTCCTGTTTGTAGGACTTACGCGAGTACTTTGCAAATTGGAAGCCTTGTCTTCTGAAAAAAGAATACTTCGATAATAATAGACAAAATGGTTACATTCGTGCAGCCTCAGTCGGGCTAACCTTAGTTAGGCTGAAAGTAAACAAGATGATTACATTCGAATCGCCTAGGTCAGGCGGGCCTTCGTCAGGCTGAAGTAAATCCTAAATTTGAAAAAAGACGTTCATGATTTCGACTTTAAAAGTCACGTGAGGACACAAAGTGTGTTTAGAGTTTAAAGCGGAGGTCCGGTTCGGACTCTAGTTTCTTGCCTCCTGAATCTTTACTCTTGGGGGGGTTCCTCGCGTTTTTCTTGGGGACCAAGGCGGGCGACCCTGACGGTCTTGGTTAGGCTCGTTGCGTAGCATGCTCGCACCAGTTTCTGGTCCGCCATGATTTCTCCAACTCTGTGGGGTGTTCGGAATTTCATTGTGAGCTATGCGGTGGACACTACAGCCCTAAGTTTGTTTAGGGACGGTCGCCCTAAAATTGCGTTGTGCGCTGAAGGTGCCGAGACGATGATGAAGTCTACATGAAGGCTAGCGACCTTTGGCAGGGTGCCCATGGTTGTTCGGGTGTGAAGATCGAAGCCTTCGACGGGAGTTGCCACCAAATTTTCAATCAAAATTTGGAAAAAGAAATATACGTTCAAAAGTGGGGTAAAAATGAATTTTCACAAAATGTTGGGTTCGAGAGTCTGATTTGAATGAAGGGAAGGTGTTAGGCACCCTTCTTTCCCTGTCCGAAGATGGTTACCCTCAAAATTAACATTAAAATTATTTGGCCTTAAGAATGTATACAATTGTAAGGGAAAATATGGAAAGAAAGAGGGAGAACTTGAGCTAGGATAAAAGCCTAGGGCTTACGTACCCTCAAGGAGGGATAAAAGCCCACGTATTTCCAGTGACATACAAGTGTGTGAGTGAGGGGAAGACTCATCAAGTGAATACTGAGATGGCCTCCCAGTGCAATGCACCTAAAGAGGGCTACGCCTTTTGGTACCTATCTACCATACAATTAATCAAGATGTGAAAAGCTCATCAGGCACGATACCCAGATGGCGTGTAGGCTAGTGCTCCTATAGAGACGAAGGTCTCTTGGTGGCACTAGGTTATATAAGTCGTTTTCTCACCAAGTAAATAATAAATTTACCCCCAAAAGACAGGGGGTCGCGACGGGTTTCTTTTACCGTCGTGACGCTTTGTCTACAATGGAGCCCGTCGCGACGCATAGAGGAAAGTGTCGCGACGGACCCCTACTGGAGAGAGGGGGTCGCGACGGTAATAAGAACCTATCGCGACGCCCTTTAGCTTTTTTCAAAGAAAGAGAAAGGAGAAAAAGAAATAAAACAAGGGAGTGCTTTTTGGGTGCGTGGATCAAATGTTGGATGGAATGCCAACACTGATGGGTCTCAACCTGGAAGGAATTTGTTTATAAAAGAAGAAAAGTGGCTTCCTACCAACCCAGTGAGTGTAAAAAGATTAAAACCATGCTCAAGTGTAGATTCTACCTCTTTGGTTCTTGCACTCTTATTTCTGGCCCTCCAATTTGTCAGTTTTCGATCCCCCTACACTGTGAAACGGGGTTTAATTTTTAGTAGGTTAGAAAGAGCCATTTCGGGAAAGAAAATTCGGCCATATATGGCGTTACCGTCGCGACGGGTACCACTTGCCGTCGCGACGGGTGTCCTGCAGCTATGATCTTGATTTCGTCATAACTACCTTGCCATCGCAACGTACCGACCCATACGTCGCGACGGGCCTCTGATTGGAGTCTGATTGCCTCTCATCAATGCGGGGCATCGTGACGCCTGTCGTGCTCGTCGCGACGTGGTTCCATCTGAGAGGGGGTCGTGATGGGTGGCCTTTCCCGTCGCGACGCCCCTAACTTTTCTTTTATTCTTCTTATTACTCTATTTATTTTTTGCTTGTTTAGCCAGTCAAAGTGAGGTGTTCACAGAGTCCCCTCTTTACTTTTGTTTTATCTTTTTTAAGGGAACAAGTAAAGAAACAGAATGAAACCGAACTTTATCATATATTATTTTTGTTGCATTTTTCTTTTTTTGGGATACAAAATATAGAGAGATAAAGTCAAAAAAAATCCTACGGTCTCTATATGGCTTTATCGTACTCGTTACCGCTGCCTTCTCCCTCGCTCTCGGAGTGTACTCTGGGCAAAGGTGCAGGGACCACGTCCTCAAATAAGTGGAAATGCCTCAGCAGGGATCGCATTCCTCCTTGCAACCCACGGATGTCACCTCGGAGTCCTATTATTTCTTGCTCCTGGCACTGGATCTGTCCTCTTTGTTCCCGGATCTCCAGGGTTAGAGCCTCAATCCGTCCCGCCTCTGGTCCCGCTGGAGCGCCCTGCTCCTGGGGGTGATCCTACTGTGGTGGTTATTGTCTCTGTCGGGGCGAGGGTTGCGGCTCCGAGTTATTTAGGAGGATATCCGCCCAACCCTGATGAGCAGGGAAATCGACCATATCTTGAACCTTCTTCATATAGTAGGTGGTGGCCACCTCAAAGTACTCCAATGCTCGGCGGGCGACCTGGAAGCGCTCGCAGAAGGCGGTGAGGAAATGGGGGAAGGAAATGGCGATCGAAGGGCTTCAAGATCCTGGTTCTAGCTTAATATCGTTGGCGTTGTTGTGGAATTCTCTGCACATAATGGTGGGGAAGAAGAGGGGTGTTCTCTTCATGTTCAGGTAGATGAGGATGCTTAACTTCATACTCAAAGACTCCCTGTGCTTCACAGGGATGACATTGCTGGTGAGGAAGTTCTACCAATTCTTGGTCATGTTATGGGTGCCATTCCTCTTAATCCCGCCACTTCTGGACTCCCACGTGTCCTGCACTGGAAAGGTGAGAGCTGCTGCAATCTCTTCCTTCGGGTACTCCCCCGATAGCGTCTCTGCGAATACACAATTGGGCTCTATTCGCATATTATACATTTCGGCGAAGTGCTGGGGAGTCACCTCTGGGAGAGCACATTCCATGAGTATGAATGCTCTGCTCCACGTGGTGGCGTATCCTACGTGGTATTGATACACCAGAGGGACATTTCTTTGATTCGTGATCTTCAGCAGGTCGTGGAGGCAATAAAATTCGATGCCTTCCACGAACGAGGGGCTTATCTCCAAACGCTCCATGTCCCGTTTCGGGTTCAATGACCTGGCCTGAATAGCAACCCGGTAACGCTCCTGATCTATGGGGAGTTGAGACGAAGTGGAGGCAGCGGTACGAGATCTCTTTTGGTGAGCCATGTTCCTAAAAAGGATAAATCCTGGGTTAGTACTAGAAAATAATCAAATTCCCAAAAAAAAATGCTCCCCATGAATGCTTCGGGTCGCGATAAGTCAGGGCGTCGCGACCCACTTAGTTGTCGCGACAGCAATAATGACCGTCGCGACAGGAAAAAGAAAATAAGGGGGGTCACGACAGGTTCATGGTGGCTTCGCGACCCCGTGCTTTTTACTTACCTCGAGGCAACGAGGTCCGGAATGAAGATGGTATGCAGAGGGGGGCCTCGGGGACCTTCTTCTATCCGGTCTTCCTTCCATTTTTCTTTTAGAGATTTTGAGAGAAAGAGAGAACACTCATTGGCGGGATGTGATACTGAATCCTAGAACACTTATCGGTAGGATTCAATGGGACCAGATCTCGTAACACTTCCTGGCGAGATTTGCTGAAAATGTAGGTATCGTTATCCCTGAACACTCCTTGGTGGGATATTGATTCTCGTACCCAATCCCGAGAACACTTATTGGAGAGATAGGATACTGAATCCTAGAACACTCACTGGTAGGATTCGATGAGACCAGATCTCGTAACACTTACTGGCGAGGTTTGGCCGAAAATGTGGGTATCGTTATCCCTGAACACTCCTGGGTGGGACATCGATTCCCGTATCTAATCCCGAGAACACTTATTGGCGAGATAAGATACTAAATCCTAGAACACTTACTGGTAGGATTCTAAATATCGTAACACTTATTGGCGAGATATGGCAAAAAGAAAAGTCCTTTGGTGCAGCGTTTGTAAATAACTGTTGGATCGGGAATGCCTTCTGACGAAATATTCCCTGGAAGGGCGAAGCGCTTTCCAGCTTCCTAGAAATCATCGGTTCCCATGTCTACTGAGTGATCTTTGTGAGTGATCTAATGTTACTGAGTCGCTTTCCTCTTATCTAAGTCAAACAATTATTCAGGGGTAAAATAAGAATTGCAGAATTAACACATATTTATCCATCTATTGTTTCAAATCAACAATGCAATAGTACATGACTCGCACGGTAGAGGAAAAATGGTAAAGAAATTTCATTGAAGGAACAATTCTCTTTTTAATATTCAAGAGTCAAAGTTGGTACATTTTTAGAAAATTTCTAAGGACCACTAGAAACTTGCAACGGTTTTTTTTTTTCAAAAATGCGTGAAGGGAGATGCCCAGTGATTCCATGATTTTTACTGAGATACGAACCATATGCAATTCAAATGTTTTTCTTCAGAGGCAACCTTCCTATGCATAAAACTTTTTGACAGAGTCAGAGTTAATCAATCGACCATATTCCTCTCCATCTGTGTCTTCCAGGATGAGGGTGCCGCCTGATAATGCGCGGTTGACCCTGAACGGTCCCTCGTACGTTGGGGCCTATTTTCCCCTTGGATCATTCTGGTTTAGTAGAATCTATTTTATTACCAAGTCTCCTTCTTCAAACGAGCGAGGTTGCACTTTCTTGTTAAAGGCTCGGGCTATCCTTGCTTGATAGAGCTGCCCGTGACATATGGCTTTTAAGCGTTTTTCGTCAACCAGGCTAATCTGATCATATTGGCGCCGCACCCATTGGTCCTCATCAAGGTTGGCTTCTGCGATGATTCGTAATGAGGGGACTTGGATTTCTATAGGTAGAACTGCCTCTGCGCCATACGTTAGTGAGAAAGGGGCGGCCCCTGTTGAGGAGCGAGCGGTGGTGCAGTATCCTAGTAAAGAAAAGGGAAGCATCTCGTGCCAGTCTCTGTATGTAGTGGTCATCTTTTCCATGATCTTCTTTATATTTTTATTAGCTGCTTCTACCGCGCCATTCATTTGAGGACAGTATGGTTCTGAATTGTGATGTTTTATCCTGAATTCTTCACAGATCTTTTGAACCTCGATTCCGTTTAAATTGCTCCCATTATCAGTAATTATCCTTTCCGGGACTCCATACCTGCAAATGATGTTAGCCTTCAGGAATCGCACAAATGTCATTTGTGTGATTTTTGCATAAGAGTTCGCTTCTATCCATTTGCTAAAATAGTCAATTGCTACTAGAATGAAGCGGTGGTCATTTGACGCTTTTGAATTTATGGGACCAATAATATCAATTCCCCACAGGGAAAAAGGCCATGGGGTAGTCATGTTGTGAAGCATCCTAGAAGGAGTATTGATTCTGTCTGCATAGATTTGGCACTTGTAACATTTCTAGACGTACTCAATGCAATCGCTTTCGAGTGTCATCCAAAAGTACCTCATTCTCTGTATTTTTCGAGCCAGAGTGTGCCCGTTAGAATGAGTCCCGCATATCCCCTCATGAATTTCGGCCAGGATCTGATTGGCTTCGGACACATCAACACAACGAAGTAGCACTCCGTCTGGTCTTTTCTTATACATCGTATTTCCACTGAGAAAGAAACCCATGGCTAGCCGTCAAAGAGTCCTTTTTTCGTTTTCACTAGCTCCACCCGGATATTCTTGTTTTTCCATATATGTCTGAATATCATGAAACCAAGGGAGACCATCAGGCTCCTGTTCGATCACTGAGCAGTGAATTTCTGTATTTCTATACTCCATCCTGATTGGCTGGAGAAGGACCCTGCAGTTGGTATCGAGCATTACTGCCAAGGTAGCTAGGGCGTCGGCGAACGAATTCTTACACCTTGGCAAGTGATGGAAGTTTATGGACTCAAATTGACCTGTTAATTCTGTGAGAAACTTTTGATATGGGATCAATTTTGGATCCTTGGTTTGCCATTCCCCTTTGATTTGGTAGATTATTAGCGCCGAATCGCCAAAGACTTCTATCTTCCCGACTTTTAGTCTTATAGCACCCTGTAATCCGCAAATGCAAGCTTCGTATTCTGCCATGTTATTGGTACACTCAAAATCTAGTTTGACTGCGATTGGGAATTGTTTCCTGTCTGGAGATATAAGGACAGCCCCGATCCCATTTCCAAAGATGTTGAGCGCTCCATCAAAGAACATCTCCCAGGTCTCCGTGCGGGTTTCTCCTTCTATGGCATTCAACCCTTCGTCTGGGAACTGATAATCTGAGATATGTTCTTCGTTCACCGGGTTTCTCCTTCTATGGCACTTCCTTTGGCGGATTTTTGAGTGACGTGCTTAATATCATATTCTGCTAATATCACTTGCCATTTAGAGACTCGTCCGGACACATGTGGGCTTTCAAAGATGTACTTCATTGGGTCCATTCGCGATATGAGGAATGTCTCGTAATAGAGCATGTAGTGCCTTAATCGTCGTACCGTCCATGCGAGAGCATAGCACGTTTTTTCGACCAGGGAGTATCGTGACTCATTTGGGTCGAACTTCTTGCTTAGATAGTAAATGGCCTGCTCCTTTCCTGTTGCAGGATCGTATTGTCCTAGGATGGCTCCCATGGCCTCCTCTAAGACAGTCAAGTACAATATCAGAGGGCTTCCAGGCGTAGGGGGTACTAATACTAGCGGGTTGGTAAGATACTCTCTTACCGCGTCAAATGCTAATTGACATTCTGCGCTCCATTACAGCGATTGATTCTTCTTGAGGAGTTTGAAAAGGGGAGTGCACGTTGTCGTCAAGTTACGTATGAAGCGAGCAATATAGTTTACCTTGCCTAAGAAACTCCATATCTGCTTCTCTGTGGTGGGGTTGGCATCTCTCTGATGGCCCGGATTTTGTCATGATTGAATTCAATTCCTTTTCGACTTACGATGAATCTGAGAAGCTTGCCAGACTGGGCCCCAAAGATACACTTGTTGGGGTTGAGTCGTAGTTTCAACTTTTGGAGTCTATCGAATAACTTCCTTAGGACCTTGACATGACTTTCTCTTTTTGCCTACTTGGCCACCATGTCATCTACGTAGACTTCTACTTCCTTGTGAATCATGTCATGGAATAGCACCACCATGGCTCTTTGGTAGGTTGCTCCTACATTCTTAAGTTCGAATAGCATAACTTTGTAACAATAGGTTTCCCATTGTGTAATGAAGGTAGTCTTGGCTTTATCCTCAGGGTGCATGGGAATTTGGTTGTAACCTGAGTACCCGTCCATGAATGAGTAGCGAAAACTTCCAGCTGTGTTATCTACCAAGACGTCAATGTGTGGAAGTGGGAAATCATCTTTGGGAGAGGCCTTGTTCAAATCCCATAGTCGACACACATTCGGACTTTCCCATCTTTCTTAGGGGCAGGTACTATGTTAGCCATCCATTCTGGATAAACTGATACTTCTAGGAAGCCGGCGTCCCATTGTTTCTACACTTCTTCCTTTATCTTGAGAGACATATCGGGTTTCATGCGCCTCAGCTTTTGCTTTTTTTAGTTCTATGTGGGGGAATGTTGGTATCTTATGAGCCGTAATTGCTTAATCGAGTCCAGGCATATCTTGATATGACCATGCAAACACGTCCGAGTACTCCCTCAATAAAGAAATCAATTCCTCTCTTTCTGGATTATCCACAATTTTTACTTCTCTCTTTTCTTCTTCAGTCCCCAAGTTTATAAGTTCAACCATTTCTTGATGTGGGATTATTCCCTTTTCATCTGATTTAACCATTTTGGCGAAGACCGAGGGGCCCTCCTCTTCATCAGAGTCATTCTCGTTTTGCATATGTTCATTATCCTGATGTTCGTAAAAACCAAGAACCGCCGAATGGGGCGGAATCTCAGAGAATGCTAATTCCCTGAGGGCAAAGAAAGACATGAATTAAGAAATGAAGGTGAGGGCTAGAAAAAGGGCACACATAAACTTTTTTAGTGAAATATGCGAGCCATTTTTATTAAAAAGTTGATAAATAACAATAGATAAGCTCATAAGTGAATTATTCTTTAATCTAAGCTTAGGGCTCAGCTCTAGACCAATTACAATTCATATTTTACTTGAAACTATTGATTGCTAAGACCCAGTCTGCTTCCTAGTTCCTTTGATTTGCTCCCTCGGTCCTGCGCCATATGAGAAGGCTGCTGCTCCCTTCTTCTTCTTCCTGAATGGCCAAGACATGGTCGTCTTCCCTGACTTCTTTGGCTGGCACGAACCTTTGGGAAAGAGGAAGATTTTCTTCTTGGCTCTTTTTGTCTTGGGTGGCCTCAGTGTAGCCTAGTCCGTCCAGGGCTTCTCATTCTTTTGGTTCGATGCACCGCGATATTCCAGCCAACATGGGACCCAACCCTCACCCATATTGGTAGCCTTGTTTCTTCATAATTTTGGTGGCCACACTATTGATTTGGAAAGTTTCTTTATATCGTCCTTCTATTTCCAATCCCTGAAAAGAAGATTCCAGAGCCTCTTATGCGCTGTCGATAAAGGCCACAGGAGAGGGATGACTAATCAAAATACTTTCCTCCCCCTTAATAGTGATGACTCTTCCTTCTTTGAGGAATTTGATCTTCTGATGGAGGGTGGAAGGTACGGCCTTAGCCTCATGGATCCAAGGCCTCCCTAATAACATAGTGTAGGCCGCATCGACTTCCATGAGCTGCAATGCATTGTCGAAGGTAAGAGGTCCTATTTCAATTGGGAAGGTAACTCCCCCCATGGCTTCCCTCCTGGTTCCATCAAAAGCCCGGACGATCATATTGCTTTCATCAATCCCTGTTGATTCCACCGGAAGCTGCTAAAAGGTAGCAACTGGAAAGACGTTCAAGGCAGACCCTACGTCTATGAGGAATTTTGCTATCGTGAAGCCATAGCATTTCACGGTGATATGTAAAGCTTTCATTCCCGGGCTGATTTCTTCTTCAGAGAACGAAAGGATAGAAGCATGTCTGGCAGCATCTGCGAAATTCACCATTTTCTCTGGTGTGATTTCTTTCGAGACATGCGTGTCAGCTAATGCCTTCAGGAGAGCTTGACGATGCCCATCGGAATTCAACATGAGAGCTAGCATAGAAATCCTAGATGGGGTTTTCCTCAACTGGTCCACAATTTCATAATCGCTTTTCTTAACTATACTCAGGAACTCTTTCTTGAAATTTCCCCCCTCTTCTTTTGTGTGATTCTCAGGGCCTTTGTCTTTTTCTATATCAAGAGTCTCTTTTGGCGTGGTTAATATGTTTCTTGCATACAATCTCCCGCTTCTGTTAAATCCCTGCCCATGGGCCACATTGGTATTCGGGAGCATCCTTCCAATATTGGAGGCGTAAGGTGTAGGCTTTGGTGGATAGATGGTTATTTGTGGGCATGCCACTTTTGGTGGACTAGGCTTTTTAATGGTAAAAAGAGGTGAGGATTTCGAAACTCGTGTGGGAGGTCCTGTGTTGGGGACATTGAGAGTAAATGGTAACACCTTTCCTTTTGGTTAGAGGCCGCACATACCTGAATCTCAGGCTTTCCTCTTTTTACCGTCATGATCCCCATTCCCATATAGTGTTGCACCTATTTCTTCCAGAGCTTACACTCATTAGTAGAATGTTTGTTGGTCTGATGACAATAGCAAGAAAATGCGTCACATTCTTTGAGATGTGGTACATAGCTTGCCTTAGACAAGGCTTTGTATATTTGCTCGGGGGAAAAGGACACGTGGGCCATCTCTTTGTTCGTTCATTCCTCCTTTTCTATGGCATTAACCCCGTGCTCGGGCAAGGGGTTTTGGTGATATTTGGGAGGTTAATCCATCCTGTGTCTATCATTTGTAAGACATGTGTTTTGAAGTGGTCACATGTGTCAATTGAGTGCCCCTTGGTGCCTTGGTGGTACACGCAAGACAGCTCTGGTTTGTACCAGGCTGGGTATGGGGTTCCCAGTTCTTTCCAGGCCGGGCACACATCATCTGTTGTTCTTTTAGGTGCTCGAATAACTCAGTCCGTGTAAGGCCTAGGTCGGGTAACTCTCTATCCCAATTGTTCACCCTACTATTATTTTTTGGCATCTGGTTCTGCTGGGAAGTCCCCGAATTCCTCACTGTGTTGATCGAAAATGTTTTTGGTGTATTTTGCACAAAACTTGTACCCTCTTCCTTCTTTTTCCCATAGCTAGGGGTAAATTTCTGTTTTGGTGGAGGTATCTCTTTGTTTCTTGCGACGATGTCCTCTTCTATGGTGACCAAATCCGCAAAATCCTGATGTGGCAAGATTGCTAAAACCTCATACGCTGGATCACCTAATGCCTTGACGAAGTAACGACAAGTCTCTCTTTTGTTCATTGGAGGCTGGACATCTACTGCAGCCTCTTTCCACCTGGAGGCGTATTCGCGAAAGGTTTCATTACTCCTCATTTTTAGTGCTACCATGCTTTCCCTAGTCATCTCACTGTGGATGTTGTGCTTGAAATTGTTGCGGAAGGCCTTTATCAAAGTGGCCCATGATTTCATGGTCTCATTCTCTTGTCTCATGAACCATTTGTACGCGGCTCCCTTCAAACTGTTGTGGAAGTGAGCAAGCAAGAATGCTGGTTCAGAACTATATGTTGCCATGGTTGCGCAATATCCTTTGACGTGATGGTCCGGATTTGACAAGCCGTCGTACTTTTGAAAAAGTTGGAGTTTGAATTTTGGGGGAATTTGAATCTTGGGGAAGTTGAATAGAGTCACCTCGTCTTCGTCTTCGACCCGGGTAACCATCTTAAGTGCACGGCTCACTTCTTTCTCTATTTGTTCTATAATTGTATCCCCATCTTCCTTCTCTTGGTTTTGCTTGTCCTGTTGGGCCTTCAAGGCAGCAATTACTGCAGCTACGTTGATAGAGATCCCTTCGTTAGTCTTGGATTCGCTAACCTTGGGTGATTCTTCCACAGGTATTTCTTCAACATATTCCTCCTCTCGATCTTCGGGAATCACGACTTGGGGAATTTTCTTTGCTTTAGAAGCTTTAGCTAAGCCCTCTCCTTGTTCTTGCTAACTTCCAGCTAAGTAGACCACTATTTGATCCATCTTGTCGTTCAGGGTGGCTACTTGAGACTTAGTCATATCTAGACTCTTCTCCATTTATGCTATCTTTGCTGCGGATTCAGCTGCTTGGGAATCCATCTGTGTTTTTCGAGTTCGAGTGAAGTATTGATGACCTGATTGCGCTATTTTGGAAAGCCTGAAAGACCAAATCCTTTTAGCAATTCACTTTTTGAGTTGGGTTACTTTATTAATATTAGTAGTTTAGCACCTAAAATCCCCCTTCAGTCCCTCTATGAGTTAGAATACTCAATAGGGGAGGAAGGTTGATAACTTGCTATGAGAACTACGTTCATCATGCAATCATCGAAGTCCGTCAACTTTGGAGTTTCTTGAGAGACACAGAATAGAGTTAAAATATGAAACTTTATTCATTTAAAATTTTATTTAAAAATGCTCCTCCTAACATTGTTTCCTATGAGGAGTCTTTCATACATTTCTTCCTAAAATCTATTTCTTGACAGCTTCTTTTTCTACCTGCTCTTCAAGGTACAACCTCTGGAGTTTGGCCAGATCTTCCCAACGGCACATCTCACAGTACGCTTGGTGGAAGTTGGATGCCAATTGCTTATTCTCGAGCGATTCCAAGCAATATTTTTCAGCCTGTTGGCGGAGTTCTTTTTCCTTTTTCAAATACGAGTGCTTTTGTGTTGTCATTTCTGCTTTGATGACTTTGTTTTCTTGTCTGAGAGATTCCAGTTCTTGTTTGTCTAATGAATTCCTTTTTCCTTCCAGCTGAGTGCGAGCTTTCTCCGGTTTCTTGGTTGGGTGGATTTTAGGTGCCATTTTTATTGATATTAACGTAAACCCATTTTATCGTTTTAAACAGAAAATGAAACAGGAGAATAATGGAACAACACATAAATAAGAAAAATTGCAAGTTTTATTAATGGCGATCAAAACATCCTTATTCCCATTCATAAATACAGAGATTAATGATGGGAAAAGTTGATAAAGTGCTATGAAAGCTATGGGCCCATCATGCACCTATCCTGGCCTTTTATCCTACACTAAATGCTTAGCATTGCGTTCCACTTGTTGATTAAGATGCGACCGAACAATATGAGTTCTTCCCGCTCGGGCGGGAGATGTGGCAGGTTGATTCGCCATTCAACCTTTCTAAAGGCGTCAATGAAAGATAGGACGAACATATTGATTAATCGAGCCATTTGTTCAATCTTATTATGTAGCCGAATTGCATTATTTTCCACGGTTCGATCTCCTTTTCAAGCTCTTTCATAACTTTCTCCCTTACTTTGCATTTTTCTTGCAGGCTTTCTATTGTCAGGCTCATGGCCTGTATCTGGAGTAAGGCCCTATTAAGTTGGTCTTGAGCAGTTGGATTGTAGTTGAGTAACTGGGCCTGCAACCCCTGATTGTGAGCCTCTAGTTCTATGACACGAGCTTCTAATGCTTGGGCTCTAGATTCCTTGATTTGGATTTCAGCATTCATATGTTCCCCCGAATTTCTCTCTTTTTCAGCTAATTCATCCCTTAACTTACGATTCACTTCCTTGAGGTTCTTGTTCTCAGTCAGTAGAGGTGGGTTCTTGCAAAAATCTTCACTATCTGCCCTTACACTAACGTATTCCCTTTCTGCTTCACGGATAGCCTTCATTTTTCTATCACTTTGGGTCTCGAGATTTTCCAGCGTATCTTTATGCTCATCGATCTTTCTTTTTAGGGCTTTTTCGATCTTTAATTGATCATTTCCTAGTAGAGGGTTCAACGGCACAAATCTCTCTACTACTTTGCCATTGATTCTTTCCCTCAGTCAGACCTTAAAGTCATTTGTTAGTGCCATCCCCCGATTTCCCAACTCAGCCTTCCCCTTGAAACGCATATGATCCCAGGCTCTTAAAATAGTAATTCCATGTATAGAGTCAGGTCATCTAAGAGAATGTAAGAATGAGCGCACCAGTTCTTCTGCGGGCACGTCTTGACAAAATGTCAGCTGGGAATGTGCCAAGGAGGGATTATAGTTGGCTGCGAACCTCGGTCCTACCAGTGGTACGTTGAGGAACGGACCACAGCTGTACAACACCTCCTCGTTTAGCCACCAGATCAATTTCCAACGGATATCCTTTTCCTTGACTTGAGTTAGGAAGTGTATCCACCATTCCGCCCCCATAGGGCCTTGGGATTCAGAATCGTATAAACGAAGGCCCTCTCGTCGAGAGAAATCTCGCAGGGGGTGATGGCTTACTTCCAGAATTCCTCCGGTAGAATACCCCTTGCCAAAGATATGGTTAGCTAGCCAAACCGTGAGGAGCTGAAGACAACACTATAGCTTCTTTCCCTTTCCTACCTGACAATAGGTAAGGGAAGCCACTGTCTCTGCTAGGATGGCGAGTACGGGGTTTATTCCATATCTCTCAACAGCCAAGAAAACCCCAATAGAGGACAAATTAACCACGTCAAGTGTGGTGGGGAAGAGGACAAGTCCATAGACTGACAGAGCAAGCGTCCTCCCAAAAGTTGTCCAATCTCCTTTTCTCCTCATGGCCTCCATGTGTTCCAAGAGGAGCTTAGTGGAGAGAGTCCCTCCTTTGGCATGGTTCCTAATGATGGCCTTCTTTTCCGGAACCCCGAGTAAATCAGCGACCTCCTTTTGGATTGGGAGAATTCCTGAAAACCTGTACAATTGACTTGTGGAGAGGAGATGACTTCTCAATAGCCCAGCATATTCTTCTGGTACGAGGGATAGCATAAAATTGGGGAATACAAAAGCTCTTAGTTTGTTGTCCCAAAACTGTAAGAGAGCTTGTAATGCTTCTTCCATGATTTTTATGTCTAGGAGATCTAAGATGTCTCCGTATCGGCCTCGGAACTTTCTTAGTTCGTCCCCTGGCAGGTACTCTCTCATCTTGATTAGGTCATCTACTACGTTGGCTTGGACCTTGATTTGGATTCTCCTCCCAGTGATGGCCAAGCTTGTAGAGGCATAAAAGGCTGTTACATGTTCTGATGCCATTTCGAAAAGTTTTTTTTTTGAAGGAGAAGTACAAACAATAATCTTGTAGAAATAAAAGAGAAGGAAAAAAAAGATTAGTACACAAGTTATTTGGATAATATATAGAAGAACTATATGCAATGTGGGAGGATTTTTACTCCTTGTGTCCTATAGATAGCACCGTCAAAACGGGCCCGAGCCCGCGGGCTAGCCTAGTCCGCCCGCTAAATGGGCGGGCTTGGGTAAGCAAAAATAGGCCCGTTTAAAAACGGGCATAAACGGGCTAGCCCGCGGGCCGGCCCGCCAAAAAATTAAAAAAAAATAATAAATAAATAATATATTTATTTAAAATATATATAAATATATATATTTTTTAGATAATTTTATGTGTTAAATAATAATTTTATTCTAATAAAGTATATAAATAATTTAAATAATAATTAAAATTAATAAAATATTAATTTAAAGTTAAAAAATTACTAATTTTTAAGTAAATATATAATTTTATAATTAATTTTTAAAAAAATATATTTTTAAAAAATAAAAAAAGTGGCCCGCGGGCTATCCCGTTTAGCCCGCGGGCCATTACGGGCGGGCTTGGGCATTACTTCCCAAGCCCGCCAAATAAACGGGTCGTCCCGGACTGGCCCGTTTAACGCCGGCCTGGTCCGTTTTGACAGTGCTACCTATAGGTTAGGTTCTTATGGTCCCTAAAATTGGCTGTCCTAATAAAGGTAGGCTTCTAAGGTCAACTTGCACATGGTTTAGTTTGGGATCTAGATACCCTAAAAAAGGCCCTTAGATTGCCCTTACCAATGGTAGAGACCTTGACTTAAGAGAGGATCCTGTCACAGAAAAGTCTGAAAAGAATCAACCCTTAAGGCAAGTAACAATCTAAGTAGGATAGATAGGTCAACCTCTGTAGGCCTAAGCCCAACAGGGAAAGATTCTCATATCCCATTCTAACTTATTTGGACGTACTCCGGGTATAGGAGCCAGTAGGTTGAAATAAATGTAAATAGTGCATTTGTGAATTCACGGAGCATCCTAGCTACCCTTCCCTTCCACTTGAAGGTGGAAACACTGCACAACAAAGAAAATCATATATATGCATAGATATACATATAAATAAGCAAATACAGAAGGCCAAATAATTTTAATATAAATTCTTGAAAGAAAAGGGCTTGACTCTCTAATTAAAAAGTCGTCAGTGGAGTCACCAACTGTGAAGATCGGAGCCTTCGACGGGAGTCGCCTCCAAATTTTCAATCAAAATTTGGAAAAAAGAAATATACGTTCAAAAGTGGGGTAAAAATGAATTTTCACAAAATGTTGGGTTCGGGAGTCTGATTGGAATGAAGGGAAGGTGTTAGGCACCCTTCTTAGAGCGCTTGCGTCAGTCGTGGTTGCGGGGGCGTTCGAGTCGGTCATGCTGTATTATATCATGTATAACCTGTGAACATGATGGAAAATATGTTTGGGTTTCTGAGTCGTTAGGTATATACTCCTACTCCCCAAAAAGAAATGTCGTTCAGCGGTAGAGCGCACAAGGCATTGTGGTCTGAAAAAGACCGCGGTGGGTGCCACAGTAACTGTCATTTTTGGTTCAGAAAATTTTAATTTGCAATTAGGACCGCATGAGGTCTTAACCATGGGGGACTTGTCCTTAGGTGATGCACCTAGGTGCCTACGTACCCTTCGGGAGGGATCAAAGTCCACGTAGTTCGTCATGGTGACGTCTATAAGAGCCGTTAGGCGAGGTAGTTTACCTGTGTTGGGTCGTGTGCGGCTAAGACATGTCTAAGGTACTCCAGGCGGGCGATCCGCTCTTAGGAGGTTGCCTTAGTGGGAGAGAACTTGAGTCTCTGAGGGCTGCTGGAAGCCCTGTAAGTGGTAGGCTCCGTGGTGGATGTGAGCTTGCCGGTGGCTGGCCTAAAGGGAGCCTGTGGCGGAGCTCGGGATGTGTGGGGGATTTGCACGAGGTGTCTGAGAGTGCTCAGGTTACCGAGAGTATGTGAGGGATATGAGATAAGGCATTGTAATCCTTTGTGTTGCGTGTTTCAGCTTGCATTCCTTAGTCCCTCGGGTGATGGTCTATTTATACTGAGTGTGGGGAGGTCGTGCTCGACCCACGATCTCGTGGGACGTGGGTCGTGCCACGAGGCCTCGAGGAGTTCCCACATCTGGTTAATGGGATGTTCCGTGAAGTCCGTGGGCAAGGGCCATGTAAACAGCAGATGAGTGGTGCCACATGTCCCTGGCGAGTGCTGAGGCTGGGCTTCTAGAAAGTCAGTGCCACGTGTCCCAAAGTGGAATATTCCGTAGTTACAATATTTATTATTATTATTATTCTTTTATTTGAAGAAATTACAAGCAATAATTATTTTAAAAAAATAAAATAAAAAGAAAGAGAAGTATAATTTTGGGAGGGACTGTCATAAAATCGTGTAACCCAATTGTGTTATACAGCATAATGCCTTACAGATTCACCATATGAAATTTGAATTAGGTGAATTTCTACAATAACACCTCAGCCTTGAAAAGAAAGCCCAAATGGATCTCGGCCTAAAAACAAAAGGAGGACTCTAGAGAATGCCATTATATGTTGGGCTAAAGTATTATTTTGGTCATCAATGTTTGCATGAAGTTTAATGTTGGTCCTTAATATTTCAAAAGTTTAATGTTGGTCCTCAAAAAAAAAAATTTTGTCGATTTTGGTCCTCGAGCATAACACCGTTAACTTTTTGCCATTAAATGATGGCGTGGTATACTTATGTGGCACACCCTCTCTCCAACATGTCATATTTTAATGACGTGGCATGACACATCACTGCCATGTCACCCCAAATGATGATTATAATCATGATGATGAAGGAGAGAAGATGATGATGTGGCAATGTGGGGTGACGTGGCAATGATGTGTCATGCCACGTCATTAAAATATGACACTTTGGAGAGAGGGTGTGCCACATAAGCATGCCACATCATCATTTTACGGCAAAAAGTTAACGGTGTTACGCTCGAGGACCAAAATCGACAAAAAAAAACTTTGAGGACCAACATTAAACTTTTGAAACATTGAGGATCAATATTAAACTTCATGCAAACATTGAGGACCAAAAAAATACTTTAGCCTTATATGTTGTCTAGATCAATGTTTTAAAACTCGGACCGGACCAAATAGTCGAACTGGGAACCAGCCGCTCGTCCGGTCCAGGTTTAGGTAAAACTCCGATTTTAAGTTAACCCAGGTTGGACTAGTCAAAACTGGTGACCCGGACCGGTTTTTTATTGACCTTTTTTTTTGTTTCGGAGTTGAGCTTGATATTTTGGGCTAAACTTGACTACATGCATTGTGTATTTTACAATTTAAAATCTTATATGATTATAAAACAACTAATATAGTGTGTAAATAGCATAAATATTTTAATTAATATTATTTGAGCTTCTTATTTTTTTTATATATATAGTTGAATAATATAAATTACTCATTATATTTTAAATTCATGTATAAAAATATAATTTTTGTACTATAAAATATATATATATTGACATAAAATTTATTCAAATATTATTATTTATATATATATATATATAATATCAACCAGTTCGATCACCAGTTTAACCTATTGAACCAGTTAGCCCATGACCCAGAAGGTTTTTCGGTTCAATGAACGGTCCGATTTTAAAACGTTGGTCTAGATAACTAGATTCAATCCAGAAACACTCTATTTTGCCACTGCTAGGGTTTAGAAGCTAAATACGTTTGGGTTGCCACTGCAGATTCCCCTCCTCTTTTATTTTATTGGTTGTTCTTCTTTCTTCCTCCTGCTATGGAGGTTTCTTCCTTCCATTAGGGAAAGTTTTTCCCCTTTCATTAGGAAAGGTTTCTCCTCTATTGTATGTGAGATGTTTTGAAGATATATAATATTTCCATATCTACAATGGAGCTCAATAGAAGAGAAGAAGTTGTTGAGAAGATTGTCCCCTTAGAGAGGGAAGAGAGATGTGTTGCCTCTAGATTCACATATTCAAACTCTTTTCTTTATCTAAAAAAGAATTTGTAAGTTTGGAAAAATATTATAATTCTTTTGTTTGGATCTGAGTATCTTAGGTGTGTTGCCTAAGAATGTAGTTGAGCTCCTCTTATGTTATCTTCAGGATTGCAGGCTTGTGTTTATTTTCTTTGATATATAAGCCTCGCTGATATTCCTGTATTGTATGGCCATGGTGCTATTTTCTTCATCAATGAATAATGATTTCTGACAAAAAAACAAAAAAGATAACTAGATTCAATATATAAAAGGTCAAATGTCAATTTTAGTCCTTTATGTTTCACCCAAGTTTTAAATTGGTCCATTATCTTTCAAAAGTTTTATATTGGTCTTTTATGTTTCCCAAAAGTTTTATATTTGTCTTTCAGGTTTCATTAAAGTTCTATATTGGTCCTTTATGTTTCATTAAAGTTTTATATTGGTCCTCTCAGCATAGTTTTATTTTTCGGTTAAACGACGTCATTTGGGTGTTTTGGTGTGTCTAAGGCCACGTCAGTTATCTAATACACGTAGGAGAGATTATGTATCCACATCGACACGCCATGTCAGCAATTAACTTAAGAAATTGACGGACTTGGACGGAAGGACCAATTTAAAACTTTTGGGAAAGATAAAGGACCATTAGAACTTTTGAAATATAAATGACTAATTTGGAACTTAGCTGAAACATAGAGGACCAAAATGAACCTTTGCCTATATAAAATGATACCAACACGTGGTTGGTTGGAGTAGTAGACTGGTAGGTACTCAATTTCTCTTAAACAAGGTCTCAAGTTCGAGTCTTGTGTATAAAAAAACATTTGCTGAGAGAATTTTATTTCCATTATAAAACCTCAGATAACTCGAATATCCCGTAAAGACACAACCAATTCTTTTACTCAAATTTTAAGGCTTAGCTTTTTATTAACAATTTAGAAACGTTGTCCATATTGAAAAAAAAGAATGAATATGGATTGTTCACATCAGATCAATAGTGCACCAATTAATGCATGAGTGTCTATTGGATTAAGATTTAGAATTTAGGGTTCTAGTTAGTTATAATTTTTTCTAGCTTTATCTTTATAGGCTTTTTTAAAATCAAATGTTTTTTTTTAAGGCTAAAGTATTGTTTTGGTCCTCAATATTTGCATGAAGTTTAATGATAGTCCTCAATGTTTCAAAAGTTTAATGTTGGTACTCAATGTTTTTTTTTGTTGATTTTGGTCCTCGAAGAACGTAACACCGTTAACTTTTGCCGTTCAGTGATGACGTGGAAGGTTGATGTGGCACACCCTCTCTCCTACGTGTCATATTTTAATGACGTGGCATGCCACATCATCCATCTTGGCCACATCATCATCATCATCTTCTTCTTCTTCTTCTTCTTCTTCTTCTTCTTCATCTTCTTCAATCCTCTTCCTCCTCCTTCTTCTTCTTCTTCTTCTTCTTCTTCATCCCCACCACCACCACCCCACCGCCGGTACCACCACCACTACCTGTGCCACCACTGCTACCATTGTCGCCGCCACCGTCGCCGTTGCCGCCGCCACCATCTCTAAAATGGCTTCATCCCCAACCCCTCCACTTCCCCAAACCATGCACCCTTCATCCCCAATCGCCTCATCTATTTCATCACTCTTCCTCCTCCTTCTTCTTCCTCCTCCTCTCCTTCACCTTCTTCTTCACTCAAGGCTGCGTGCGTGCAAGGGAGGACAGAGAAAGTGTAGGAGAGAGAAGGATCGAAGGAAGCCATGGGAGGAGCTTTGCTGAACCTGCTTTCATCACTGCCTGCAAAAGCTTGAAGGGATGGTGACCGGAGGGATCTCGAAGGAGTCAAGTGGCGATGGTGGGTGTCTCCATTGAGGGAGTGGCCCTACCAGAAGCAGAGCTTTCATCACTGCCTGCGAAAAGCTTGCCTTTTCTCGGCAATGGCTTCTCCGACGGTGGCGACGGCAACGGCGGCGGTGGCGGCGGCAACGACAGCGGTGGTGGCACCGGCGGTGGGGTGGTGGTGGTGGGGATGATGATGAAGAAGAAGAAGAAGAAGGAGGAGGAGGAAGAGGAAGAGGATTGAAGAAGAAGATGATGTGGTCAAGATGGATGATGTGGCATGCCACGTCATTAAAATATGACACGTAGGAGAGAGGGTGTGCCACATCAGCCTGCCACGTCATCACTTAATAGCAAAAGTTAACGGTGTTACGTTCGAGGACCAAAATCAACCAAAAAAAAAACATTGAGGACCAACATTAAACTTTTAAAACATTGAGGACCATCATTAAACTTCATACAAACATTGAGGACCAAAACAATACTTTAGCTTTTTTTAATTTATCAATTCCATTGTATCGAATATGTCTTTTATGCAAATAAATATATATTAACTATGAAGAAAATTATAGAAGAAGTGAATCTCACTAAATTAAAAGGGGAGTTTTTTTTTTTATGGAGAAGGGGAGATTTTTTTTCAAATATGTTTGACAATGAATATTTTTGGAACTAATGGCAACAAATCGTCGCAACATTTCCGTAATTCATCACAAATAAGTTTTATTTATTTTTAAATAAAAGTTACAATCGATGAATTAGCAAAAAAAAAAATCGTCACAATATTTCTATAATTCATTACAAAGTCGGTAGTATGAAAACCTTTTAATTCTCTCAAAGTTTTTTTATTTTTAAATAAAAGTTACAATCGATGAATTAACAAAAAAAAAATCACAGTAACTTCACCGGAATGAATTTAACCTATAGGCCTTTCTTCCTTTCTTTAATAAACTAGGCAGATGCGGATCTGGATCCGGTAAAGTTAGTTTAGCTAATTTTATCGATCTGAATCATTGATTGATTGCAACACAATTTTATCTTAAGTGATAAACAGTTCAAATTGACTGCATCAAGTAACTTTGCCTCATTATATGTTGTTTTGATTTTCATAAAGTGGTGAATTTGGATTTAGTCATTATATATAATATAGGTTGATTTGTATAGAGTGATGAATTTGGAGTTGGTCATTATTTCGACGGTCAAAATTCACTTGTTCACTATCAAAGCAAGGAGAGAGGTAGAGAAAACAATTAAGAGAGAAAATTGTGATAATATAGGACCCACAATTTTTTTTCTATCTCTCTCCTTATTTTAAGAGTACTTCACCTGGCCTCATAATGTAGAGGATCTAATCTCATATTTTTCAGGTAGTTGGTTTCTATTATTTTGGATGAGGTGATCCAAACTATAATGCATAGAGAATCTGAAGGAGGTTAGAAGAAATGAAGAGAGGGGATTCGAATTATTAAAGCGCAGATTCAATAAAACACGTAAATTATACGGTCTGAGTCGTTAAATGAAATTTTAAAATACTGATACAAATCATATTATTTATTATTTATATAACGATTTAAATTATACATTTTATGTAATTATACTTGATCCAATTCTCCAAATCCTGAAGGAAGAGAGGTTCATGGAGAAAGCAAAAGTCAAAAGAAGACTAATGAGAAAGGGAAGTTAAGGCTTATATACTTTGAGCATTGGAAACAATATGATAAGTAATGTAATAATGTATGTGCTGGCTTCCCATTGTAAGTATATATGGCTGACTCAATAATGGTCCAAAATATATTTCTCTCCAATGATGAATTGGAATATTGTCCATCATTTTTAGGGGAGATACCTCAAAATTTTCTTCTGATCCTAAATAATGTAATAATGTATGTGTATATATTTATTGTTTATTTCAATAGTTTGATGTCTATAAAGAATTTATGGCAACATGAAAAATGAATATTTTTAAAATTTTTAATTTTGATGGTAACTATAAATTATTAAAAAAGGTATTTTTTTTAATAAGTAAATTTTGACTGTTGAAATAAAAATACTTTTTCAACAAGTGAATTTTGACTATTGAAATAAAAATTTAAAAAAAATCAAACATAGCATTTTCGAATAGGGGCGACAATAGTTAGTTAGATTATGAGTATCCGATGGTATTCATCTGAAAGAAAACTATCCGATATCTGATGGATATCGAATATTAGATAGGATGCGGGTAGTAGAATATAACTATCCATTAGGTATTGGGCGGAGACGAATGCGGATGTTACCTTAGGATACCCTATATCCGTTCGAAATGAATGGCTGGATAGGATACCCGATATCTAATACCCAAAATAATATAATATTATAAAATATAATAATAAATATTAAATAAAATTTTATGCTTACAATTATTAAAATTATTATTATTAATTTTAATTTATAAAAATTATCCATATTTTTTAAAAAATTTAACTTTTTTATAGTAATTTATTTAGTGAATGGATATTGGGTAATGGATATTGGATAATTAACTTGACTATAGGGTATCCAATATTCTATATCCGTTACTTTTTTCAGGTATTTTGGATATCAAGTAGTTTCGGGTATCAGGTAATTTCGAATGCGGATATTGAAAATGTAATTTTTTTTTTCGGATTTAGTTTGGGTAATAGATGTAATGAGCGGACTCAGATTCGAATAGTGAAAAAATGGGTACCTGCCCATTGTCACCCCTATTTTCGAACAATCAACAATAATTGTCGATATTTGTCATTAATATTATTTTTAACAAAATATATTTGTCAACAACGGCTATCAAAAAATATCATTAAAAAAAGTATTATAAAAAATTATATCGACAATTACTGACTGTCAAAATATTATTATTTTCTTTTTTCAACAACTTATTTTCAACAGCTATTATTTAATTGTTGAAAAAAAAAACAATTTTTTAACAATTAACTGATCATCAAAATATAAGTTATTAAAACAAAATATTCATTTTTCTGGTAATATATGATGCTGGCTAATTATCCTTTAAGGATATATGGTAGTACTCACGAGTAGTAGTGTCAAAACAGGCTTAAACCCCCAGGCCAGCCCGGCTTGCTAAATGGACGGGCTTGAGTAAACAAAAATAGGCATGTTGAAGCCTCCGGGCTAAACAGGTTAGCCCGCAAACCGACCCGCCAAAAAAATTAAAAAAAATTAATATATATTTTAGGTAACTTTATGTGTTAAATAATAATTTTATTCTAATAATGTTCATAAATAATTTAAATAATAAATAAAATTAATAAAATATTAATTTAAAGTTTAAAAAATATTATTTTTAAGTAAATATATAATTTTATAATGAATTTTACAAAATATATATTTTTTGAAAAAATAAAAAATTGGTCCACGGGCTAGCCATTTGGGCCGTGGGTCATTACAGCCCAAGCTCGCCTAATAAACGAGCTGGGTCAACCCGTTTAATACCGGCCCATTTTGATAGTATTACTCACCAGCTAGGTATATATGCATTTTATATTATATATCTATTTTATATGTGACTTGCTGGTCCAAGTTCAATTTAAAAGTAAGGGGCCATTGTCACGCATTTTATAACAAAGTTAACCAGCCTATGCCAAAGTGCTAAACAAAACAAAATTCACTCTTAACACAAATGTTTCATAAACATTTTATAGCACATACTTTCTTTTTATATAAAAGGCATCAAATCAAATTATATTATAGAAAAGTCAAATGATATTTATAAGTGTTCAGATAACTCCAATTCAATAAGTGGTGGTGGTGCGTGGTGGCGGTTGGCAGTGGTCCATGGTGGATGGTGAGTGGTGGTGGTTGGTAGGTGGCGGTGGTGGTGGGTAGTGGTGGTAGATAATGAATAATTGTAGTAAGTGATGGGCAGGGCCCAAGTACTATCCAAGTTTTTGCCCAAGTATTTTTAATAAAATGGATATTTGATGGGTAAGGCTCAAGTACTACCCATACACAATTCTTAATATTGGGTAGCTGACCCATGGGCTTAGGCTTGAATAGTCTCATGGGCTACCCAGCCCATGAGCAGGTCTAGGTGCAGGTCACCAACTACGATGCCATCTTTCAAATCAAGGCCCATTTCGCCGTTGCTAATGGCGAGTTGGGCAAAGTGAAAAATTTTAACACAATTCGTCGTTGGCAACGGCGAATTGGGTAGGGTTTCTAGGGTTTTTCATAGAGTTTCTTAGGGTTTAATAGGGGTTATGCATGAGTTTCGTGCAACGTAAGCCCAACTCGTTGTTCCTTAGGGCAAATTGGGGATGGAGAATCTTGGTCAGCTTTTTCGTAATTTGCAACGTTCGGTGAGGTGTCAAGTCAAACAGCGAAAATTCTTTTCTAGCGCCCAATTCACCGTTAGGGAGGGCGAATTGGGCACGTCAGCTTGCCACGTGGGCTTGACTGTCCAATTAGCTAATTCGTCTTTCCTAACGGTAAATTGTAAGAAGAAGAAGAAGAAGAAGTTTTTTTTTTTGGCCAATAAGAAGAAGTTGGAAAGTGTTATTTTGATAGAAAAATCGTAAAATCTTTGTATAATATGACATTTTACATTTATGAAAAAGAGTAAGCTTTGTTCAATAAATTTATTTGGTAAATATTTTTATTGATATTTTGGAAGTCAGATTTTTTCTATTAGGAATAAAACTATAATCAATTGTATTAATTTATTTTTTATTAGTTGATATAATTTCTTCTTTTACTAAATGTTGTTTATATATTACCAAATTATATTAATTGATGTTATTTCAAAAATATTTAGACATTCTTAATTTATGATTTTAAATGTCCAAATTAAGTTAATAGAGTGTTTTGGCCTTATATTTTTATTGGTTAAAGTAATGTTTTGGTCCTTTAACTTTAATTAAAATTTTAAGTTGATCCTTTAAGTTTTATCTGTATTAAAATAATCCTTTAAGTATTATATAAATATTTGTCTAAACATATAACTTGGTAATATAAATTATAACAATTAATATTAAATAAGATAGAACATAAATAAAACAATTTTAAAATTTCATTCAAAATTAAAAATAAATAAGTCAATATTGACCTCTTCAAAGTAAATAATTTTTTACATGTATATTTGTTTTTACACAAAAAGTTTCAATTTTTCATAGGAAAGAATCATTTTTATAGAGATTAATTAATTAAAAAAGCTAACAAATTATTTAAATACTTTTTAAAAAAATAATTCATTATCTTCCAAAATTTTGTTCCAATTTAAAGCCGTGTGCAATTCAAAATAAATAATTGATGGGTGTGATACTTGGGATAGTAGCATTCAAAAGTGTATCATAATTCATGTTCATAATGAAAAATACACCCAAATTTCTCTCTTCTCTCATGCTCTACTATTAAAAAAATTGAGTAAGAGTTCGAATGACCTAAAATTAATTAGGGATAATCAAAATACTCATATCTAATGGGTACTCTGAAAATATACTCTGTGGGTCTGGTACAAAGTCAACGGGTCCGGGTTTGGGTCCGGATAAGGAGGTACCCTACCCGTACCCTACCCGCAATAGTAATTATTTATTTTTATATATATAAAGTATTATTTTTAAATTTTTTTGTGTTGAGAAAATATATAATTCTAAGAAAAAATGTTAAATATCTTATAGATATTAAAGTAATTTAATTGTACATTTATATTTATGATTTTATTTTTTTTATTTTTTGTGATTATAGATGAAAACAATTGATAAAAATAAATTTTATATTAATAAAATAATAATTTATTTCAAGTTTTTATGGGTCTGGGTCCGGGTATGGGGATTTAACTACCCGTAGGGTCCGGGGATGTGGATTGATTTTGATACCCATTCAAGTCCGGGTCCGGGTCTGGGAATTATAGTACCCTACCCATACCCCACCCATGATCATCCCTACCTAAAATCATCCAAAATTTTTGGGGTTTTTTTTAATGAAATTTTTTTAGGCTAAAGTACTATTTTGATCCTCATTGTTTGCATGAAGTTTAATGTTGGTCCTCAATGTTTCAAAAATTTAATGTTGGTCCTCAAAGTTGTTTTTTTTTTGTCAATTTTGGTCCTCAAGCGTAACACCGTTAACTTTTTGCCATTAAATGATGACGTGGCATGCTTATATGGCACACGACCCTCTCTCCTACATGTCATATTTTAATGACGTGGCATGACACATCACTGCCACGTCATTAAAATATGATGATATAATGATGATGACAAAGGAGAGAAGATGATGATATGGCAATGTGGGGTGACGTGGCAATGATGTGTCATGCCACGCCATTAAAATATGACACGTAGAAGAGAGGGTGTGCCACATAAGCATGTCATGTCATCATTTAACGGCAAAAAGTTAACGGTGTTATGTTCGAGGACCAAAATCGACTCAAAAAAAAACTTTGAGGACCAACATTAAACTTTTGAAACATTGAGGACCAACATTAAACTTCATGCAAACATTGAGGACCAAAATAGTACTTTAGCCAAATTTTTTAACATCTAAGAATTAGTTGAATAGTTATAACATGTGATAGAATATAATTATTTGCGGTTTCAAGTTGTTCAGTAATTCTTTAGATTTGATTTCTGTTGGTCTTCCCAACATGTCATTGACATCATATCTAATTGTACTTAGGAATATCTTCCCTTATCACTCCGAATCACATAAAATAACTTCAATTGAAGTTACTTCATATAGTTGATCTAAACTATTAATCAGCTAGGATGTAATTTTGTTGCAATCGATCAACAATCCAGATGATCGACTATCATTTTATTATAAACTTTTAGATGAAGTTACTTCATGTGATCCGATTCCCTTCTCTTACTATCATTTTATTAAGGTATTGGGTACCCCAAATTGAAAGGTTAGGAGGTCTGTTAGCAAGCTTTTAAAACCGAAGAGATATATATGCCTCTGGTCCAAAACTCAAAACACTTGGGTACATTTTAGTAAAAATTATTTTTTTAAATAAATTTTCATAGATTACAAGACTTGAAATGCACTATTGACCAATTAAGAGAAATTTTAATATGTGCCCTTAAGACACATGTTAAATAAATCCATATGTGAAATATGAATGATGCTTGAGAAAACGATGGGAAATAGAAATTGCATACATCACATTACATTACACAATGCGTCAGTTCTTGTTCAAGGGAATAGGAATAAGAATGAGAATATTTAAAATCACATTTAATATGATATAAAAAGGTGAGAATGAGGTTGGGAATAAAAATGTAAAAAACATACAATGACCCATTTATCTCTATAATAAATTTTTTGTACTGATGAAATGGCAAAATGATCAAATCCCTCCTAAATACGTCTCGAGTTTGGACATAGCACTCCAGGCTTCCCCAAACCACCAACCAAGCATTGACTATATAATTTTTCAAACCCAAACTATCAATCAAACATAGGCTATAAGATTTCCAAACCCAAACCCTCCCTCTAAACCTCCAAGTCTCCAACCAAACAAGCCATAAGTATCTGTCATTTATTAGGATGTGTTTGGTATGTTGTTTTGAGGATATAATCTAACATTACATCCAACATTATTCCTAACAAATATATCTTACTTTTTGCAATGTGATGAAATTATATTTTTGACTTTTTTACCCTTACTTTTTATCTACTTCTATTCCATTCTCACATTGACATAACATTTTCATTACATCCAACATTCTCATTCTTATTCTCATTCCCATTAGATCCTCCATCCCACTAACCAACCACACTTTTAATACGGAGGAGGAATCAAACACGGACCAATAACTTGAAAAGTTGAACATCTTGCCAATTATGCCAAGCACTCCAATTGTCATTTAATATTTATTATGGGCCTTAGTTGAATTGGGCCCTAAAATTGGTCCAATGGGCTTTCTTGTTTGGGCATAGTATGTTGTGGACTTCATGAAGTACTATTGAACCACTTGAGGGTTGAAACTTGAAAACATGATGAGTTAGTTTCAACTTTTAATTTATTGTACTTCATATAAAATTTAATTAATAAGTCCAAAAATTGTGATCACTCTTTTTTTTTTTGGTAAAAAAATTGTGATTACTCTAAGTGCAGTCAAAATTCATAAAATTCAACTTTATACTTAAAAATTAATTTTTATCAATGATTAATAAATAAATATAAAGGTGTCATCCAAAAAAAATAAATAAATATAAAAGGAAGACTATAATAAAAATTTCAATAATCAATAACTAATTATTACTTAAAATTTATGATTCAAATTAATAATGACTTAATTAAAATTTAATTATATGATTTAACAAAAGAATAAACAAAAATAAGTGACAACAGTAAATGTAAATATGAGTTGTCATGTTCATATTATATCCCTGCTTTGATTGTTTTTTTTTTCTCCAGGAAAAGTTTTATAAATGTGATAGTAAATGTAAATATTATACAGTTATACGCATATATATAGTTTTAGTTCAAAAAATGGTTTTGTATTTTATGATAACGTAAATTTGTTTTTTTTTTAGTTTATGACTAGGATATTCACCAGAGAGTCTGATAATTAATCTCTTGGGTACTCCAGGGCCCATTACTAAGAGCGACCCTTTCAACAGATAGCGGATATCAAAGGGCCCAAACCACTCTGAAGCCAAAATCTGATTTCTTAAGGGTGTCTTCTTTAGGTGGATTTTATGATGGAAAGGGAGAGGGAGAAGTCATCTCCCTCTTCTTTTCTTCCTAACAAACAAACCCCATTTTTTTCAATCTGATGCAATTATGTTTTTACCCTTACTTTTTTTATCCACTTTTATTCTATTATCACTTTTAATATAAGGACAAAATGGTCATTTTATCCACTTATATTCTATTTACATCACATCACATCATATTGACATGACATTTCTATTCCCTCATCTTTTCCCATTCTCATTCCCATTCTCATTCCCTTTCCCTCATCATTTCAACCAAAAGAATATACAAGACTTGCCCTCTTTGTACTCAAGAAGGTGAGTCTCTTGAACACCTCTTCAAATATTGCTCACAAAGTGTGGTCCTATATATGCAAATTTACCTATTTCTAATTATTCTAGTTTTCAAATATATATGCACTTATTTGAATTTTGGTGTGCCAGCAACAAATTCTTTAAAAAAGTTATTGAATTTTTTTTTTCTTGTTGGCTGCCATTCTAATGTTACGACGAATTAAGTTATCAGTGTGAAGGCGTCATCTTCACCTTCCTCCAATTTATTACCGGCAGTCTGCTCAAAGTTCCAAAATCAACGTTGACAACTAAACACAAAGGTTGCGCTTGTTGCGAGACTTAACCCAACACCTTACAGCACGAGCAGACGACAATTTCACGATGTGAATCCATAAGTCAAATATTAAAAATTTTTTATAGGCAGAAAAATCAATCCGGACCATCTCATTTCACCATTCTCTTGTACTTTTTGTAAGAGATTACAATGGTTGATTTGGACAAAGGGGTTCTCTAAATTTATAGGGATGCAAAATAGCATTTCTGCTGAAATTTGGATAATTTTTATGGGCCTATCTTTTGCTAAAGAGTTGAATTGCATAAACCTCTTGGTGGAATCTGATATTTTGGCTGATTTCGAATTGGAATTTTGTTCAAGTATTATTAAACTACTTACTATTTGAATTAACTCTATGTTAATTTGTATTTTTTTTATTATATTTTTGTAATTGACTCGTTGGGGATGTATTTTAGTCATAGAATAGGAATAGGTTGACCAACATTAACTAGAAAAAACTACTTTTTTTTCACAAAGCGATGAAATAAGATTTGAATCTCCACTAAAAAGAACCTATATTTAGTGTCTAAACAATACTTGGAATAAGATTATTTCTTATTAAAAAAATACCAATTAAAAAAAAAGAATACAAATTAGCGTAGTGAATAGTCTAAATCAAACAAAGACTTGGCAGCAATGGATATCAAAAGGAAGGGCAATGGAAGGTTTGTTTGTTGCATTTCATGATAAAGACCAACTTGACATGGTCCAATCATTAAATTTCTTGGTCCTATCTTCCCTTCTCTACTCTCTACTCCCTAGTGTGGTCCAAAGCTTCCAATTTCCCAAAAAAAAAAAAATTATGCTTTTCTTTTGCCTAAATCAAAATTATAAGAGTATTATTACATGATACTCTGATTGTCAATGTGGGTTGGTACAAATGATCAAGAACTTGGAGGAATGTTCTTCACTCATGAGCGAGGGTTCAAATCCTCCGAAGCCATCCAAAATCCCTTGGTGGGCATCCCTCCCCAAGGAAAGAGATCCTCTGGCACCTAAGGGCTAGTTGAGTAGCTGCGATTGGGTAAAACTGTTTGCGGTTTAAGTCTGTGTAGTAATCATATGAGTTGGGCCTCTGTTGATCTCCCCAACATGCCACTGGCGCCCTGTTCGATAGTACTTAAGAGTGTCTTCTCTTATTACCAATTTTTTTACCAAAAAAAAAATATAAGGATAAGTTTTTATTTATGGTATTTTCATTTATTTCTCTAATATTCTTTTCCCATTATTTTCCTCCAATTTTTCACACTTCACAAACATACCCTAATTATATTTTAATGTATTGTAATATTTTAAACTTTTTTTTTATATTACTATTGATGATATGATATCACAATAAAAAAATAAGTATTTTCAACAACTTCTATTTCGACGGTCACTGTTAATTGTTGAAAAAAAAACTTTTTTCAACAATTAAATTTTGATTATCGAAATAAGTACTTTTTTTTAACAATTAACCTTTGACCATCGAAATAAGTTATTAAAAAAAATTAATGATAGTATTTTCGACGGTCAACGGTTGTCGATATTTGTCAATAATACTATTTTCGACAATACATTTGTTGACGACAGCCGTCGAAAAACATACCATTAGAAAAAATATTGTAAAAAAAGTATTATTGACAATCGTTAACCATTCAAAAATATCAAAATTACTATTATTGTTTTTCTTAATAACTTATTTCGACAGTCAAAATTTAATTGTTGAAAAATGTACATTTTTTCAATAATTAAGTGGCCGTCAAAATATAAATTAGTTTAAAATACTAATATTTTTTGTGGGGTATATAAGATGGAGGCAAATATTTTGAAGTGGTTTTTAGTTTTTATGTGTATTTTTTGTATTATTTCATTTTTATATATATATATATATACATATAAAATTTTCTTATGTGTATGTAGTGTCAATTGTCACACAAAATATTAATCTTATTTGTTGTTTGTTGTTGATGATTTGAAGAAATGTCAAAGTTTGAGATCACGCGTGAGAGAGAAAAGTTCCATCAATTGACTTTAATTAATTTCCTTGCCACAAGCAAAATGAACATTCACAATTAATGATATGTAAGAAAAACGACAATATAATACAACAGATAGAATTTTGAATATATTTAATAATGAACCTTTTTCCCTTTTTTTTTTAATAATATGAACCTTTTTTCTTCAATATTTGAATTTTAATAAACGCCAACATTCTCATTTCTCAGTCGTATTGTCTTATTATATTTAAGATTTATACCTTTTAAATATTTTTAAATATTTATTTTTGACACTAAATAAAAGCATTTCTATCAACAAATTAAAAATTTGAATTATATATACTTTAATATTAGATATTTACTAATAATAAAAATTAAAGTATACAATGAAATCAGATTTGTTTTTTCCTCAGTTAATTTGACTGTTGGATGAAGGATAGCCATGTTTCTATGTAATAATTAATGGTTTTGGATATCCAGAGGAGAATTATTGTATTACAATAAATAAAAAAAATATGTATGGCTTAGAAAATTGATCATCAGCTGGCAGGTAATAATGGAGCAAACCTTATACATCATCATTATCAAGAACAAGAAAAATAATTAAAAATGGATTATTAATAATAATAATAAGATGGATTGACAGAAGAGGATAAAAATAGATAAAATGTGTGTGTGTGTGTGATATATATATTTTAATCTTATACGTTACTGAATAATTTTTTTAATTCATTAATTTATAATTTTAATAAGATTGTCAAAGTTTGAGTTCCCTCATTTACGACATTGAGTTTTGAAATGAAAAGCATTAAGAATATTATTACTATTATTATCAACACTAATTAATCCTAATTATAGCATCATATTGGGAGCTAGCAAAGTCATAATCTCACAAGTCATGGTTGAAAATGTTCAATTTTATACGGATTAAGAAACACTTAATTCACCTTATCAGTTAAACGAGTTGGCTCATTTAACCGACGAATTAGCTACACCTTATGTACACATTCATGACTTGAAGATCCTAAAGTCATTATTTCTATTGCCTTCTCCAATTTGTGTATATGGCTTTAAATATTCTCATTCTTTCAAAATTAAATTTAGGTCAAAAATTCATTTTGGTCCTCTATATTTCACTCAAGTTTTAAATTAGTCCTTTATATTTGAAAAGTTTTAAATTAGTCCTTTATCTTTCACAGAAGTTCTAAATTGTCATTCCGTCCAAGTCCGTTAATTTCTTGAGTTAACTGTTGACGTGGCGTGCCGAGATGGACACATAATCTCTCTTACGTCTATCAGATAGCTGACGTGACCTTAGACACACCAAAAATACCCAAACGACGTCGTTTAAGCCAAAAATAAAACTATGCTGAGATGACCAATTTAGAATTTCTGTGAAAATGGAATAAAAATGGATAAAATGATCGACCATTTTATCCTTATATTAAAAGTAAAAATGGAATAAGAATACGTAGGTAAAAAATAAGGATAAAAAAAAATTTTATTTTATTCCAAAAAATAAGATTCGTTTGATAGAAAGAACGTTTACGAAGAGAATATTAATGAATTATCTCCAAGATTACTTAGTTTATTTTTGCTACTAAACACCACATAGTTTCCAATGCATTAGATTTTCAATGTGACGCATGTGGTGATCTCATTGTCCAAGCGTTTTCTCTCTACTCCAATCATTTACACTTTCATTTCTTATATATATATAAATATATAATATTCCAAGAAAAATCACAAGGAGAGATACCACCCAATATCCATCACAATCACTAATGACAAATCAGAAGCCACATTCATGGATCCTCTAGCTACTAGTTCAATTCTGATGGGTCCAATTTCAAAAAAGGCACGCAAACAAGTCTTCAATTTTAATTTTTTGGTTCCTCGCCCGATCTCTAAGACACTGCATCAATTAATCCATACTTGATCTGTATCACATACGTTTTGGTTATGATAGAAGAGTCTCCCAACAGGAATATTCACATTCACACGGTTTCGAATTCAAAATCTTATTTAAGCGATATCAAACTACTTACTACTCGGACCAATTCCTTATTGCTAAATATAAGTATTGAATTTGAATAGGGAAATTAATAATAAAGACGAAAAAGATGTAAACTTGATCCCAAAAAGAAAGGTAATATCATCGAGCTGGCTGAGGCTCCACTAAGCAATAAGCATAACATCTTTATAATTATGTATCAACTTATTTTGGATTTTACTACCAATAGGCTATATTTTCATAATTAATCAAAAGTAACTAGTTAGTACTGATGTCCCTTCATTTTTCATATATATATATATATATATATATATCTTAGTTTGGTTATAGTAATAAAAAAGAACTAGTTAATACTGAAAATGCATTTATTATTTTTAAGTCATCCCGACACAAATGTTTATTGAGCAACAATTTTTTTATTTTTTTTTATTTTTCTTATCAATATCATTCTACTTTCTAAAAGTTATATTACTATTGATGTGGTAATTAGTGAATTAAATTGTTTTTTTAAAATAAATTAAACCTATAATTCAATCGATATACTTTAAAAAATTGTGTTCAATAGGATTTTTCTGATTGGAATGTAGTATACAACAAAAAAAAAATAGAGAGAGTTGGCCACCCACCCGAATCAACTCGAACTATCTCAACTGGATGTCATATTTTATCAGTCTAAACCAGTCCGTGAGGAGTCTTAAAGATGATATTTTTGTGTCAGTATTTTATTTATGAAGGAACTATATATATATATATCTAACTTCAAAAAAATCAAGATATTTCAAATCGTAATAGATTGATCATGAAAAGAGACATTGGATATTAAAGTGTGTGTATATATATATACATGCATATATATCCAATTATCCATATCCTTCAATTTTAAATTTTACTTTAGGATGGGATCGGATCGGAGTACAATATAAGTTTATTCCCTTTTAATTTCAGTTTGATTCAGATACAGTGAAAATAGTTATCTAATTAAGTTAGAAGGCCAAAATAAACTGCAATTTTTTTTTAAAAAAATCAATTATAGGAGTGATAAATTGTATAAATTATACGTATTTAATTAGATAACTATTTAGCTACTAATGTGATGTGAGACAGATGGTAAATAATTTACTCTCCTTTAACTATTGTCTCTCAAGTTCCATCTTAGTCTTAGAGGGATGTGAGTGGAGTATTATCTGTTGGGCTGGAGGATTGCCCCCAATAATGCCAATAATGAACTCCACAAACTACAAGAAAAATGAGTAGTTTCAATAAATTTTGACCGTCGGTAAATAATTTGTTGAAAACAATGATAATTGTATTTTTTTACAGTCAACAATTGTCAATAATACTTTTTTTACAATATTTTTTTTAACAGTATTTTTTTTACGATCATCGTTGATAAATAATGCATTGTCAAAAGTAATATTATTGAAAAATATCGACAATTGCTGACCATAAAAAATACTAGTATTAACTTTTTTCAACAACTTATTTCGATGACTAAAATTTAATTATTGAAAAAATGTCCTTATTTCGATTATCAAAATTTAATCGTTAAAAGAAGTACTTTTTTTAACAATTAATAATGGCCGTCAAAATATAGATTATTGAAATTATTTATTTTTCTTTTTTGTAATAGTACTTGAGAGATTAATTCATAGTTACTTTGGTGGTTACCTTAGTCATAGACCCAAAAAAAAAGATAACTACTTAGCTTGGTAACAAATCTATAAAAAAATATAAGAATTTTCTTTCTTTAAATGTTAATACATGCATTTCCATTTAAAAAAAAAAAATGTTAATACATAGTTTTGATCATTTTTCTAATTGGTATTTCTACTCTATATATTTAAAAAAAATTTTGGGGGATATATATTTTAAATATAACATATATATAGAGTAAAATATTAATTTGATCCTTTTTAGATGTCACTTTTTTCAATTTAGTCCTTTTTAGATGTGGCTTCTCAATTTAGTCCTTATTAGATCATTCCGTTATCAATTTAGTCCTTACCGTTAAAATCATTAACTATGGGCTAACTTTATAATTTTTAAACATAGGGTATTTTAATATATTTTTTTTATCTGAAAAACTGAATAATATTAAACCAACAAAACACCAAACAAACATCCCAAACAAGAGAAACATCCGGTACAAGAAAAAGAAACAAACACAAAATCAAAGCAACAAGGACCTACAAAAACCGAACACCAAGGACAAACTCAACCAATTCCCTTCTTCCAGAAAACAAGATCAGCATCCAAAAATGAAGCCAAAGAGGATGGTGGGTTACAAACCCAATCCAAGGGACACATCCTCTTCAAAGTGGCTTTGGCAAGCCAGTCAGCTGCCACGAAAAACCTCCTGCCAACCTGATGAACCGACACATTAGGCAAGGAACTCAGTTTAGCAACAATATCTTTAACAATCATAGCAGATTTCCAATCCCCACTGCACTTGTTATTATTGACATCCTCCACCAGCACAAGACAATCAGAATAAGAGCCTCTCGAAGAGCATAAGCTTCAGCCATGAATGCAGAACAAGCAGAAAATTCTTCATACACCCATCAACCACTTCCCCAAAATCAGATCTAAGAATGGCCCCAATACCTGCTCTTTTTCGATCAGAATTAAAAGCACCATCACAACTCACCACAAATCGAGAACCATGATGAATGCTAAAATCATCCCCCCTTCTATCATCAATCATACCCCTACCACCAAGAGGAAGAGCAAGAGGCGGCTTCAGTTGGATTAAAATTAGGGCACCGTATTTGTAATTTCAAATGGTGAAAATTACAAAAATAGCCCAAATAATTACATTAAAATACCCTATTAATGTTTAAAAATTACAAAGTTAGCCTACAGTTAATGATTTTAACGGCAAGGACCAAATTGATAACGGAATGATCTAATAAGGACTAAATTGAGAAATTACATCTAAAAAAGACCAAATTAAAAAAGGTGACATCTAAAAAGGACCAAATTAATATTTTACTCCATATATATATATATAACATTACCAACATTATTTTACTTCATCTTATCTATATCTAGCTAAACACATTATTAATGTTACCAAAAAAACACACACAGACATATATATATATATATATATATATATATATATATATATATATATATATATATATATATATATATATATATTTATATTACCAAAACATTCTAGTGGTCACAATTTTTGGTGATAAAGCATGAATATAGATATATATAAACCCTTGTCCGAGTATTCAAGTTCAAATATTGCGTGTAAGAAAATTGTTTGCTTAAAATACTCTATTTTTGTTATAAAATCTCTGCTTCTTCCAATAAAATTGCATTTAATAAAAAATAGATATGAGAAAATTAAGAAAAATTAATTATCCAATCATTTACAATGTCCATCTTTAACCATGCATTGCACGTTAGATGTCTCCGACATGTGACATCTGATAAACGACAATGTTAGGAAGTTGTCGTTTCGTTGTTGGCCGAGGGATCAACATATTTGTAATTGATCGAACGGTGGTGGTGCTCTCAGGTACAATTTTCCATTTAATGATAAAGCCAAACGACGACAGCTCTAATTAATAGGCATAGAGCAATAATTGGCCCACGGTTTTGCATTCACGTTGTATTTTCAATTTGTCAATTATATGCCCAAAAAGCAAAACACGTACGTGACTATATTTAAAATTCTTTTTATTTCTGGTATGATCTTGTCTCATGATTAATTAGAATCAACAATAATTTACCAACAAATGTTTGGTACAGTAGTAAGCAAGCTGCACCACAGGTTGAGGGACCTAGATTCGAGTTCTAGAATCGATATTGTTGGGAGAGTTTTAATTGTTTGTTCTCGGTCCGAATGAGATTAGTCTTCATCTAGACCGTTAAAACGAATAGGTGAAGGGACATGGTTATACAAAAAAAAAAAAAACCAAGAATAATTTAAAATTATATATTTATATTAATATTGATATTGGTGTTTGGATTAGTGGTTTTAAAATAGATATTAAAATAATTAAAAATAAATAAAAATATGTGATGGGGAAGATAATGATATTTATTAAATGAATAAAAAGATATTTCCTTTATAAAAGATAAATTTTAATTTATTATTTTAAAAATTAATAATAATATTATTATAATATATTTTAACATGTGAAACTTTTAATTTTTATTATTGATTTTGGGAATTTCAATTTTGCATGAAAAATATAATAATTTAGTGAGCTTGACGTGTATTAAAGTGCTTTTTTTCATTTTATTTTCAAATATAAAAATAAAAAGTAAAATAATTTATCTGTCTTTGTCAATTTTTAAAAATGTATATTATTGAAATTAGTTAATTAACTAATATCGTTTGCTAATTTAAACTAAATAGATTTGGTTCAATTTAAGACCATTAACAACATGGATAACCTATACTGGAATTTAATTTAAATCTCAATCTTTCATTTAATCATAAGGAAATACTTTTGTATTCTCGAGATCGGCAAGATTGGCATTCACAACACACGGTCGGCACCATGCGCCCTCGTCTTAACACCTTATAGAAGACTACCCTTCTCCAACTGCTTTTTCCACCTTAAGCACATAGCGAACCACGCTTATCCATTCTATATAAGGAGAGCCATGAGCCTCCCCGAAACACATCATTATTCTCTCACCCCTAGAACATAGATTTGCATGCGATGCTTAGCTTTGCATTCTCAAGTTCTCTACAACCTAGGAGGCCTCCCCATTACGAATTATATGAACTCTAATCTCGCCTCTGACTATTTAAGCACTCAGATCCTGAATCTTGGTTGAGCCCATCTTCTTCAAGCCTCCGACCTATTTGATTCCAACCTCTCCTAGGTCACCAGAATATCAGTGGTAGCCACCGTGGTCTTTTCCTCACCACCTCTAGCAATCCCTTATTTTGCAAAATCACCGCAACAAAATCAACATGCAGACCATGAGCGGTTTACAGGCAGTCCCTACGCACTCCTACGACAACGGAGATAGAGAAAACCCACGTAGAAACCTCCATCAAAGAATCCAGCGACCTTCGCAATGCCATAATAGGAACATTAGTAACAAACATAATTTGAAGCCGATGAACATGACAAAAGAACTACCTCTCCATCCGCAAAACCTTCACGCTACGAAAAATGTGACTCTTCACTACACACTACAAAAATAACATTATTTAGCGTCAGATAAATAGCGGCGGTTTTTCAAAACCGTCGCTAAATTCAAATATAGCGACGGTTGAACTGTAACCGCCACAAATCAGCGGCGGTTAGGCCTAACCGCCGTTAAATAGTGGCGGTTATACCTAAACCGCCGTCAAATAGCGACGGTTGTACCTAAACCGCCGTTAAATAGCGGCGGTTGTACCTAAACCGCCGTTATTTAACGGCGGTTAAGTTCTAACTGCTGCAAATTAGCGGCGGTTTGGATACAACCGTCGCTATTTAGCGGCGGTTAAATATAAACTGCCGTTAAATTTTTCCTAGCCTAATTAAATATATAAAAAATTTTATATATTAGATACTTTTCATAAAAATAAAATAATTAATTTTTATATTGCAATATTTTAAAAACAATAAATTTCACTTTTAATTAATCTATTTAAAAATATCAATTTATTTTAATATTTAAAATTAAAATAAAGTTTTTTTTGGGAATAACATAAAATAAATTTATATTATATTTAATTTAAGTATGGTATATATTAAATATAAAAATATTAATTTAATTTTATAAAAAATATATTAAACTATTAAGATAAAATATGAAATTGTCAGTTTCTTAAATAAGAAATTAAACATGAATTAAGAAAAATAAATCTATGAATTATATTAAGAAATAAAGTAAATTATAATTAAATTATGATGTGAGAAAATTAAAAAATTGACAAATTAATTCTTAAATAAATTAATATAATTTAAAACATTTAAACACTTTCAAATAAATTAAATAGATTTCATATACTAAATAGATTTTATAAAAATAAAATAATTAATTTTTATATTTTAGTATTTAATTTATTTTCATGAATTTAATTTTAATTAATTTTTTAGTATAATAATTAAAAATAAAATAAAATAAAAATAAAGTTATTTTAAAAAAATAAAATAAAGTTATTTTTGGATTTGCTGTATTATTGATTTAAGGTATTGTGTGAGTGTTAATTTTAATTTTAGAACTGTGTAGATTTTACGATTTGGTTTTGAAAATAAATCTCTGAACTATTTTTTCTGAGCACCTATATCTTGGGAAATCATACACATATAGTATTTCCTGCAAGGATAGATTAGAGACAGTTATAACTAATAATTAGACCAAATTTTAAGAATCAAAGACCTCCAGAGAGAAACGATTCAGAAACAGAACAGTGAGAGAAGGACCAATTCATAGAAGGAAATGACATTGCCGAGTCAATAAAGTGATGATGCCCAAACGTTACCCCAGAAGAAGACAACATCAATGAAGACATATCAGGCAAAGGCAAATCTCCTATCCTTCCATTTAGTTCTGAATCAAGAAGAATATTGCTTGCTTTTATGTCTCTATGAACCACCACTTGCTCCCATTCTTCGTGTAAATAGCACAATCCCGAAGCTACCCCTTTTATGATATGGAATCTTTGTCTCCAATTTAGTGTCACACTAGGTTGGTTATGGAGGTATTTGTCTAAGCTTCCATTCAGCATATTTGAAAAGTATTGTACTGTTGTTAATTTGCTTAATCTAATTTGGTTGGTGCTTATGCTTTCGTTGAATCAAACTTTTGTAATTTTTCTTTTTTGGTTTTGATTTTGGACTAGGTTCTCATAAACACAAATACACAATACCACTACATTAAATCAATAAAATCCACCTCAACGGCTTAACCCAAACCCCATTCTCCTTTACCATTACTCTATTGCTTGCTTTTGATTGGATTTTCTAATTTTCTATGTTAAATAAAATGATGACCTCTCTGTTTTTCTTGGTACAGAGTTTCGTTGGGATTCACATATTTAGGGTTTGTTTGGAAATTAAGAGGGGAAGGGAAGGGGAGATATTAGAGGAGAAGGGAGGGGAGGGGAAGGGAAGGTTAACCTTCCATATGTCCTCCCCTTGTTTGGGTGTTGATACCTCCTCCAAAATACTCCAATTTGGAGTATCTTGAATTTGTGAAGGGGAAGGATAATGGAGGGTTAAGGATTGATCTTCCATTATCTTCCCCTTTATTTTTCATCTTCCCAAACAAGGAGAAGATATCTTAATAGTCTCCCCCTCCCTCCCCTTCTCCTCCTTAATCCTCAATCCAAACATATCCAGACTCTAATGAAAAAGGGAGGATGATTGGGGAAGCTAGCAAAAGTCAAATGAACGTGCATATGATTATCTAAGCAATATGGTTAGATTTTACAAGATAACTCGTTGCTCTTTCCATCAAATGTCCTATATAACCACTTTAAAAATTATTACATTTATGGCCTTAATTGCTATATGCCCAATATATCAATCATAAGGGGAAAAAAATTAGCCTAAAGTTCTTAAAGTTCTCAAAGCAAAAGTTTAATTTATTTTCTCTCTTTTTTTATTGACCATATAAAAGGTGATTTTTTATTTTTTCTTGTATTGATCATACAAGTATATTGCAATCTTTGTATTAAGTTGGTTATTCTTTACATCTAAAATTAAATGTAAATGTCTTATATTGAAGTTATCTCTTACAGAACTATTAGAAGACTTGGGAACCATTTATTACCAAAGAGCTTTGGCCGCTTGAGTGGTGGTATCTAGATTCAGATATGAAGGTTTATACTAATCTACTTTTCTTTTCTTTAATCAAATCTTGTTTTGTGATTGCATTTTGGTCTCTCCCAATTTCTTTCCAGTTCCAACCTTCGTCTTTATATTAAAACGGCAAATTCTTTTCCCTTTCATTTAATTTAATTTAATTTAATTTCCACTCTTTTATATAGTATTTTTATTTATTCATTTATTTATTTTGTAATGTGGCCCTTGCCTTTTTGGCCTTTAATTTCAGATTTCTAATCGTGTACTCAGTCAATGATATAATCTGTGCACCCTAGTCACATGGCAGATTACTTTTTGAATCAGTATGAAAAATTGTGTTCTTTATCATTTGGCCATCCCACTTTTTAGTTTATATCTCTAGGTTTTATTTGAGAAGATGTTCCCTTAAGTTTGTTAAACTCATTTTTCTTGTTGTGCATATGTATTAAAATGTTTGATTAGTGTATCAATCATAAGTTTCAACATTAAATTGTGATTATTTGTTATAAATGAAATATTTTGTACATTTCAGATATTTAATGGAAGAACTGAACAACTCCGATCATCTTGCAATCCAAGAAATGGATAGCAGCAAATTGAAGTTTGAAGGCATAGCTATAGACTTAAAATTTAAATATGAATCTAAGTTAATTGTAGTTTTAAACCTTTATGTTTTGGAATTATTGTATTTTAACTAAGTGATTAATATAAGTTTAATTTTGATGGTCAAAGCTTTAATATTAATTTAAGTGTATTTCGGTTATATATAGACAAGACAAAAAATGAAGGAGAAGTTATATTAGGATACTAACATTTTTCTCTTAGTAATTAGTGGCGGTTTAAACCGCTACTAATGCATTTCAAATATTAACGGCGGTTTCCAAAACCGTCACTAAATTAGTGTCGGTCTTCCAAGACCGTCGCTAAATTAGCGGCAGTTTCCAAAACCGTCACTAAATTAGTGGCGGTGTTGAAAACTGCCGTTAAATTGTGACGGTCCCTTAACCGCCGCTATTAAGCTTGCGACGGAAGCTTTCGCAGCAGTTTTAGTAACCGTCGTGAAGTGTTTTAGCGGCGGTTTAAACCGCCACTAAATACAAAAAAAAACCGTCGCTAAGTGATTTTTTTTTGTAGTGACAACAAAACACAGATTTACCCATAGAAAAATCCGTAGGTAAATCTGTGTTATTCTGTGGATAAATGTGTTTCTCCACAGAATTCCCACGGACACAATCTGTGGCTAAAACTGGCGCGGGTAAAAAATTACTCACGAAATTTAGAGTCCGTGGGGAATTCCCAACGGACCCATCCCTGGCGAAAAATAGCCACGGATGGGTCCGTGGGAAATTCATAGGGAAATAGCCACGGATTATTCCGTGGGTCATTATCGACCGCCGAACAACTTCATCGGTCGCCTCCACTGTCGGCCTCGGGCCGTTGACAACTTCCTCTGGCCACCTCCGGCGACCTCCACTAGACCACCTTATATTTTTGAAAAATGTTTCGTAGAAATGTACCCAAAGCATTAACAGAAGAAGCAATGGTGGAGGGAGGGTGTGGCACCTCCTAAGATGATACTAATATACATGTAGTACACGATAAAAAAAATTTTATTGGCCCCTCTTGAATAAAAAATTATGGCCCCTTTATAGAAAAAAAAAAAAGAAACACAAAAGTCAAAGATCATGTTCTACTATTTTTAAAGATGTATTAGACTTTGAAGCTATTTTATATTGGGAATAAAAAGCAAAGAGATAAATTTTTAAATTTTAGTCTTTATAAGAAATGAATAGAGAGTACTTAAATGTTATTTCAACTAATTTAAGTGTTATTTCAAATTATTCAAGTGTTATTTTAACTTATATATAATTTTTTAAGTATGACAAATACTTTTAATTATCATTATTATCAAATTGTCAATCAATTTGTTTTTCAATTTATCATTTGTAATTAATTATAAATCAATACATTGTATTTTAAAATAATACTATGTAATTATTGAATAATTTATGTAATATTACATAAATTAAAACAATGGAACGAGCCCTACGGGCACTATTAATTTATTTAATTGAATTTATGTAACATTACATAAATAGAAATAATGGTTCGCGCCCTACGGGTGCTATTAATTTATTAAATTTTAATATAATATATTATAAAAAATAATAAATTTTAAAAATATTATCATATATTATAATTTATTTTATCTCGGCCCCCCTTGAGAAAAATTTCTGGCTTCGTCCCTGAAGAAGAAAGACTATCAAGAACCTCCTCTTCACCAAGACCCCCCAAACCCTGACATCTTCCCGAAGAATGAAAGTAGGAGCATCTGCATCCTAGTCCATGACTAGATATGACAAACCCTCATCGTCAGAAACCACCAAACGATGGGATACACTTCACTTCAATGGAACTTTAGTAGAGGACTTTGAAGAATCAAAACCCTCAATCTAATCCTAGGGGGCCTCGTCCTTTCGTACCAAAGAACACACCATATAAAAATTGAAAGTAAAAGAACAGGAAAATACCTGAAGAGATAACGGAGCAGGAAATGCATAAGTCAGCTGAAATGAAGAAATCCTATCAAAAGCGAAGCAAAAATGAAATAAGAAAAACCTTACATGCAACAAATTGATGATTAAAAAAAAGGAAAGGCTTACGAAAGGTAGAAGGAAAACTCCTTCAAAAAGCGAACAGCACGAAAAGCACTGCTCTAGAAACCGTCGAAAATGCGATAGAGGAAAAACTTCTTCAGACAATGAAGCAAAATTCGAAAAGTCCCGTAATGATAGCAAAAACTCCGAGCGCCAAAATGCAAAGCCCTAGGAGCGTCAAAAGGGAACCTTTACCCTCACTACCGCAGAACTAAATTCCGCCTACTTAAGACAAGGGGGACTTCCTCTATGCAAAACGGAGAAAATGCTGACTGAATTCATAAACCTCTCGAAAGCCCAAGATCACTTCGTGCTCTCAAGCTTGGGGGACTGATGACACCAAAATGTATCACTATAACTGACGTAATTTCACAGAGTTTTGTTAATAACAATTAGTAATATTACATGATATTATATGATTTAACGTCATTATGTATACAATTAGGTTGGCATGCACTAAGTGGTAAATATATGGATTTAATGCAAATTTTGTGATAAAACTATGGTCAAACTAGGAAAGATAAATCACTAGGGATTCGAGGAAGGACCTTTATCAAAAGATATGAAGTGCAACAGGGGAAGAAAAGAAAAGATAAAATGCACAAGATTATCCAAGTTTTGAGCTACTCGCTGCGGTAAGCTAGGCAAATTCTAGATAAGATTCTAATCAACTCATCAGTCCAGTCAACGCCATCTTAGGAGTTCAGTATAAGATCCTTATTTTAAAAGGAGAATTCTAAGTTGAATTCAAATAGAAAGTTAGCCATGACCCCCTTTGTTTTAATTTGATTAGGATTATATGAAGCACCTATAAATATGAGGCAGAAACTAATCGTTAAGTCATTCTAGATTCTAGACTGTTTCTTTTCCCTTAGCCTTTGTGTTCTCTAGAATATGAGTGGCTAAGTTCTGTAGTTTATCCTAGGGCTTCTATGTAATTCGCTTGAGTTATGCGCTCTTAATCAGGGAAGTTACTTTTGGATTGTATAGTTTATCTACCTCCGAAAATAATCCTAAAAAATATCGGTTGACTCATTTCAGGACTCATGATTTAATTAAATAGATCTAACGGTTGCAGATCCGAGTAGATGGACTCGAGTTAGATACACTCCTTTGTATATTTTGGTTTTCTTAAATTAAATATGGTCCTCTATTTTAGTTAACACTATCTTAATGCAGGTGAAATAATTCTTGTTTAGATATTCATCTAAGTCCTTAGGTGGTGGTCGGGACAACTTTCGGATGAAAATGTACGATAAAGTGTTTTCCAAACTAAATTCTCAAAAATCTATTTTACATAGTGAGGATAGAAAATTAAGAAAGAATTCGATGGATAATATATTCTTCCTAGTTACTCATTCCTATTATCATATTTGACTACTCTCACTTAATTACTTTCTTTCAAATGCTTCCTAAATATCTATCTCGATTTGATAATTCAAGCATAGTTACTGCAGAATTACTGAAGATTCCACGAGAGATCGGCACTTGGTTGTACACTATACTACACTAACTTAGGTTTTTTTTATCCTAACTTTACGACGAGTTAGGGGTGTAAAGCTTTCAATTACACTATTCACCAGGGACTTATGGTATTCTGGGGATCGGCACGATCGGCACCATGAGCTCTTGTCTTAACACCTTCTATAAGAATACCCTTCTCCAACCGCTTTTCCTGCCTTTGATGCATAGTGAACCACGCTTACCCAGCCTATATAAGGAGAGCCATGAGCCTCCCCAAAACACATCATCATCATCTCTCACCCCTAAAGCATATGCTTGCGTGCGGTCCCTAGCCTTACATTCTCAAGTTCTCTATAACCTGGGAACACCTCCTCATTATGAACTACGTGGACTCTGTTCTCGCCCCTTGAGTCGTAGGCTCTCAAGTTTTAAACCTGGGTTGATTCCATCTTCTTCAAGCCTCCAACCTCTTTCATTCCAATCACTTTGGCTCAATTCATGATCATTAACAACAAGGATAAATCTTTATAGGAATTTAATTTAAATTTCAATCTTTCATTTGTACTTTTCTTCATACATACTATACATCAATTATTAATTTTTCCCTAATTTTTTTATGGAAAAGTTTGTCCTAGGAGTTACGATTTACGAATTACAATAATTTCATCTTAACCCTTAATATTGTTTAAATTATTAATGAAAAATGATAATGAGACATAACATATATAATATTAATAACTTATCATCACTCATCTCTATGAGACACCAAAACATCGTCATCTTTTGCTTTCTTCTTTTTTGGTACAGAAATAATTTTGCTTTTTTTTGTTCTTGTTGGATATATTGGGGTCTTCAGAACTAAATATCCGCCCATGGGGGAGTCCTATCGGGTTGAGTGAAGATCCGTAGGAAAGTTCGCTGAGAGATGAACAAAACAACATTAAGATGACACTCATCAGAGGTCACACGAGCCCGCACTCGTGGCCTAAAGTGGGTTAGGTGATCATGATGGAAACATGATATTTTATTCATATTCCAAGTCCCACATTGCTTGCGTCAATGATGAGAGCTCTCTCATCCTCCTATAAATAGGAGTGACTCCACACCTTTCTAATTGCTCATTCCATGTGTTGGAAAGGAGGGGTCCCGTTTGTGAAACCCCACTCAGTATAATTTCTCTCTCTCTCTCTCTCTCTCTCTCTCTCTCTCTCTTGAGTCATCTTCCGCACATCAGTCGTGGACATGTGGCTCAACCTCTCATAGGTAGAGTCCTCCGTTTGGTGTGGCCCTTTTCGGAGTTCGTCGTTTGGAGGTCAGCCCTGGTGGACTAGAGGCACCGGCAAGATCTGAGGTTTTAGCGATGACGTTCAAGTTAGTAGCTTCCGCAATATTTATTTTTAGCTGGATTTATTTTCGATTTTTCTTTTAGGTCCCTGGGTTGGGTCGGGTCATGTGGATCCGAGTCTTTTTCTACATTGGTATCAAAGCCAGATTTTTACTAGGGCCCTGTTCTCCAGGGATTGATGAACCGAAAAGGGTTAGGAAAATGTTTAGGGCTTGTATGATTTTTATTTATTTAAAACTTAGAAACACGCTTAGGTTTCCAAATTTTATTTAAATATTTTAATTTTGATTTAAAACATGTGTTAGATCATACATTGTAGGGTAGGGTCCAATGAATTGGTTTTTGAATTTAAATTTAATATATGATATTTTTAAATTCAATATTGATTGGTAACCAAGACCCTAAACATAGAAACATGTTTAGGTTCCCCTTTCTTATTAGAGACCACAATTCACATATATATAAATATTATTTTAAGGTATGTGTACCTTACATATATATGTCCATGTATGCTACTGCTTAGGGGAGGGGGAAGGTTGACCGGTGTTGACAAGCAAGAATAGGCTGCCGACGGTGACCGGCCGGCAAAGATTCGACAGCCACCGATGGTGGTCGTTCGGTGGATCACCGGCGACCGACGCTGCCGCTAGTGGCCAGTGCCGGCGGAGGTCTGGCGAACTCCGCCGCCGCGAGTCGTCGGTGCCGGCGATGTCCGGCGACCGAAGCCGCCGCCTGTAGCTTGTGCTGGCAGAGGACCGGCATCCTCCGTCGCTTGGAGTTGCCGCTGCTGGCGGCCGAATGTACTCTGGCGCTGCCGTCGCTGGAGCCTGTAGTCGACCGACAGTGGTACGGCGCCGGCGTGGCCGTTAACCGCCGGCGACCACCAGAGGTCAACGGTTGACCGTTGACTAGCATCGCACAGTCTTCTGTTGCACATAATTTCTCTGTTTTAGCTCCGATTTTGATGATTTTTTAGTCGTTTTTCTCGTTTTAGCGAGACGAATCCAACTATGGGGAGAAACTAGGGTGAATTGGAGTCTAAAGAGTGGATAGAACCATCTCTTGACTCATTCGCATATACAACGAGAGAGAAGATTTAAGCGATTTGTGATCATTTAAATTACCTTAAGCGTTTTACTCGAGCGGGAGCTAGGGGCAAGATGTGGCAAACCCATAACTCGATGTAAATGCTTGTCCACGTGGGAATTTAAATAGTAAGTGACTATTTAAATTATTGTAACATTCGTAATCAAGTGGAAGTTCGGGGTCGTGCCTGTGGCGACTCGATGTCCTTCTTGATCGCTTACATAGTGAGAATTCGAAAGGGATTTTGAATACTAGTGACTATTCTATGAAAATTGTTAAGTCAAACAAAGAAAGGTGTACATATATAGGCTCTCTGTGTGATGAGGGTGGTTGACCCTGCTTCTCGAATGTAGAGACTGACTATATCTATACTCGTCTTGCGTTGATTATAATTTTTCCAGAGTTGTGTGTTGTGTAATAAGGAGTTGTGTAATTAGTGTTAGCGTTTAGGATTGAATGATAATGTAACTGCAAAACTTGTAAATATGGATCACATTAGAGAGACCGGTTTGGTGACACTGTGGCCACAAATCAAGTTTGATGCTTCCAAAATGCGCTCTGACAAGAGAATGATGACGCATTTAAGGGAAAAATCAAACATGATTTGAGAGTATGAGAAAGCCTGAAAACTCCCTATTGGTAAACAGTGAGTTCAAAATGTTGTCAAATCTCTTCCCTCCTATTGGGAGTGCAGATAGGTCATTCCGACCTCCACTAACATCATTAAGTTTCCTGATGATATTAAACACCACCTAGTGCTCAAGGATTGTTGGCATAAGGCTGCGAAATCCACCGAGCACGTAGCCTAAGTGACTAAAGTTTCTTAGAGCTATAGGCTCCAAGAACAAGGACAATGGGTCCAAGACACGTGGTGCTAAGAAGAGAAAGGTTGAGTGTAAGGTAAGTAGCCTCAGTTCAAAGGAAAAGCAAGAGAGGAAAAGAGATTTTGGCCAAAGTCAAATGTTGCTTGTGGCAACCCATACGGCACTATGCGCATTGTTTGCAACAATCATTTTCCTCTCACCCATGAACATTGGTTCATGGAGTTCCGTCCTCTGCCCAATGGGAGCAGAAGTATCTTCGTGGGAACAAAGCATTAATAAAGTTAATGGTTGGGCAGCTACAAAACAAAGTTGCGTAGTGGCCACCCTTTATCTTTATATATGTTATGTGTTCTAGATAATGAACGAAACTTATTATGAGCTGTTTTTCCGTGAGAGAATTTAGGATCTAATGTGATCTACATGTTTATCATGACTCCTTAGTGTTAGTTCTGTTTTATGACAATGGTTGTGTTGAGATACGCTTTGAATTACATTCCCGCAATTCAACTAGTTGCTTTGCTATGTCTTCCTCTGTGGTTGATACACCTATTTGGCAAGTGCGTGTGAGACGCAATTATGTATTAGCAAAGGAGAATTTGTGATGACAAATTCCCAATGCTAGTTTGTAAACATTGTCTTACAGACAAAGCAACCTGAAAACCATTCAGTCATGAAATCAGAAAAACCTGCTTTCATCAAATTAGTCCACTCGGACATCAGTGGTCCGATAAGCATGGGGGTAAGGCAAGTGGCCGAGTATTTTCTCACAGTTACTTGATGAAATTAGGATAGTTAGACAACTAACTATTCCACACACTCTACAACAAAATGAGTTGCTCTTGGAGTTGGTTAAGTTGATAATGACTCAGGTGAACGTTCCCATTAGGGAGATGCTTCGCTAACAGTCACTTTCATACTTAACCATATTCCCCTCAAATTATGTGAGTGATTCCTTATGAGTTCTAGTTAGGTAAAAGACCTGATTAGAGTATGCTGAGACCATGAGGCTATATAGCATACTTGATCCTTCCTATGAGTATGGGAAGCTTGACCCCAGAGGCAAGTAGCGTGTCTCACTAAGATAGCTTGGTCACTCAAAAGGATACGTCTTCATTAGCGAAAATAAAGACACTCCGGTCACATAATTTGAGTATAAGGATCTAATGGTCATTAAGACAAACTTTTCTAGAGCATGGGAGACAGATTTTGGGATGTGCATCTTTATTGAAAGGAGGCGGACCTACAACACGTTGAGAGGAGCGTATAGACGCATCTCTAGTTGAGGATCCGTTCATGGGGAGTCCGATTGGGTCGAGTGAGGATCCGTTGGAAAGCTCGCTAAGAGACGAACAAAACGACACCAAGATGACACTCATTAGAGGTCACACGAGCCCGCACTCGTGGCCCAAAGTGGGCTAGGTGATCATGATGGAAGCATGATATTTTGTTTATATTCCAAGTCCCACATTTCTTTCGTCAATGATGGGAGCTCTCACATCCTCCTATAAATAGGAGTGACTCCACAACTTTCTAGTTGCCCATTCCATGTGTTGGAAAGGAAGGGTCCCGTTTGGGAAACCCCACTCAGTATAATTTTTCTCTCTCTCTTGAGTCATCTTCCACATATTAGTCGTGGACATGCGACTCTACCTCTCGTAGGTAGAGTCCTCCATTTGGTGCGGCCCCTTTCGGAGTTCATCGTTTGGAGGTCAGCCCTGGTGGACCAGAGGCACTGACAAGATCCGAGGTTTTAGCGATGGCATCCAGGTTAGTAGCTGCGCTTCCGCAATATTTATTTTTGCTTGAATTTATTTTTTGTTTTTTCTTTTAGGTCCCTGGGTCAGGTGGGGTCATGTCGATCCGGGCCTTTCCCTATAGTTTTTAATATGAAAAAGTGATATAGTTTTAATAAGTCGGTATTAATATAAGAAAATGATATTGTTTTGAGTTAATATTAATATTACATGTGTGATGTGACATCATCATTTTTAGTAGTAATTTGGACGATATTAAGTAGGAAAAAACTTAGGTCCATTTCCTTATGTCCATTTCATTCAATTCTCCAATATAATTATGACACGTGGCAAAAAGTGTTTAAATGACCAATCACAATAGAGAGAGAATATAGAAGACCACCTTTTATATGACCAATCATAGAAGAGAGAGAGTGTAAATACAATATATGATTGGTGAAATTGGATGAAATGGACATAAAGAAATGGACCTAAGTTTTTTCCTATTAAGTATTATGATGAAATCGATTGCAATTCGAAACTCACTACAAAAAAAAATGAATATTTTCAACAATCTATATTCGGCCACTATTAAATGATGAAAAGAAATACTTTTTCAACAATTAAATTTTGACCGGTAAAATAAGCACCTTCTTTCAACCATCAAAATTTGACCATTGAAATAAATTGTTCAAAAAAGTTAATAATAGCATTTTTGACAATCAATAATTGTCAATAATATTATTTTTGACAATACATTTGTCGATGACTGTCTTAAAAAAATATTATTGAAAAATATTGTCAAAAAAATTATTATATATAGATAATTATCCACAGTAAAATATTATTATTGTCTTTTTTCAATATTTTATTTCGATGACCAAAATTTAATTGTTGAATTTTTAACAATTAAATGTCCGTCAAAATATAAATTGTTGAAAATACTCACCATTCTTTTAGTGGATTTTGAGATTTATAAATCGACGTGCAAAATAAATTCAATATTGAAGTTAAACTTCAGTGTAGAGTTAATTTAGGGCCCTTTTGTGCATGCTTATAAAAATTGTTGATTTTCAAATGACTTCTTTTTAAATGGAGTTTCTTTAAAAGTGCTGTGAAAGAGTAGTTGTTTGTGTTTGGCAAATTGAGTTGAGAAGTACTTTTACCAGTAGCTGAAAAACAATTTGTGTTTGGCAAAATTGTATAAATAAGTGCTTTTGACTGTAAAATTACCAATAAGGGCATGTATAAATTATGATGTTATTAATGTTATTAAATAAATAGATATCAATATTTAATTTGTTAATTATTATTAAATAAATAAAAATAAAATGTTAACTTATTTATTAATATATTAAAATGTTAATAAAATAATTATTGATTTTACTTAATATAATTTTATTATCTATGATTAATTTTTTATTAATTAATATTTATTAATATATTAAAATGTTATTTAATATTTATTATTAGTGAGACGGTGAAGGGAGAAGATGAAGACATGAAGTGAAAATGGTGAAGGAAAAGGACGAGCAATGTTGAAGAGACTGATTGTAAATTGTAGTTGTATAGGTCAAAATTAGGTTTAAAATAATAAAAGGGTATAATGGAAAATATTAAATTTTATTGAGGGTATTTTTGTGATAAATTATTTAAATTTCAGCGTATGCTACTAGCTAGAAAAAGAAGCTCTAATTTCTAGCTTCTGCTTAAAGCTAAAAAAGTGCATTCTGCTACAACTAAGAATCACTTATTTTATAAAATAAACATGCACAAACAACACACTTTTTTAAAATACGTGATTATTAAAAAATAAGTGCTTCTTTTTTAAAAATAAGCATGCACAAACAGGCTTTTAATTAAAAATATAAAATATGTTTTTTCCTAATCATATATAATATACTAGGTAAAACTATTTGTGTTTTAGACCCATACAATAATTCTTTAGGTTAGATTTATGTTAATTTTTCTACATGTCATATTCGATAGTTTTAAAGGTGTCATTCCTTACTGTCTCTCTTTTTTTTTACAAAAATAAAATAAAATGAAACTATCTGTTTAGATTCATAGAAAGGTTGTTTTTGATAAATTACATTTTTTTCTTCTAATAAATAAAAATATATATATAATTTTATTTATTCTGACATGATGAATAACATCATTCATGTTTATTATTTATATAATATATTAAGCATTAAATTAATATATATAAAACTCCGATACTTCAATTCTTTAGAGAAATGAATGAAGGGAATGACATCGTTGAAATCAAAAGGTTGTTATTAACAATAAATTCTATAGTATTTGAATGATTAATCATTATTCTTAAACTCATTCCAGTGAAAACCCGGATCAAAACACAAAAAGTGCTTATGTGATTATAATTCACTACCTATATTCTCTTTCGTTAAATGTAACTTTCACAAATTGGCCAACTTTGAGGAAGAAATGTGAACAATATGCAGGATTCTCTGTGCAACTAGAATCCTACTTGTCAAGAAGAAAAGCAAAAGTGGGATTTAATAATATGCAAAATGTTCTCATGTATATCCATGCACTTGCATAGAGTATTTATTCCTAGGTATATATATAATGATTGAATAGAACAAAATTTTTTTTATTATTTTAGCTGAAATTAAATAAATGTAAATCTTCGAATTTTATTATTGTTTAATTTGAAGGAGCAAGCATAGTGTAAATCTTTGAATTGTATAGCTGTTTTCTAGGCTAAGTTCAGGTACAAATTATTTGCAAGAATTTCTTTGTAAAAATGAAGAATAAGTGAGATTCAATTTAATTTTATTCAAAGCAAGAGTGAGAATTGAATTTAATGGAATTTTTTTCTTCTTCACAAGTTTGTGATTACTTTACCACAATCAAATATGAGTCATGGGTTTTTCTATTATACAATCATATTGCTTTAAGTTGCTATATGGTACATGTAAGTTTGTCATATTTTTTGACGTATTTAAAAAAATTTTGATTTGAGACCCTCACATTTACAATAATAACACTTTTAATACGAGAAATTTATTTTTTTGTTTTTGTCCCGTAGACATAATAAAATATAATCTAAAATCATTGTTTTTTGTTTAAATTAATAAAATAGTATAAATTATTGTTTTATAAAAAATCTAAATACTGAAAAATAATTGTCATATGTCTAGGGCACAAAAACATAAAAATTTTCTGATGTTAAAAGTGTAATTATTATAAATGTGGTGTTCAAATAAAAAAAAACTTTTAAACATGTCATATATATATATATATATATATATATATATATATATATATAATGGGAGAAATTTCCAAAAATCTAAGAAGAATAATAAAAGTAATTGGATATGAAGTAACTTTATTACAGCAACAAAAATACAAACACATCAACCTAATCTTCACCAGGTTGGTTTTCCCCCAAAAATCAAACAAAAGACACCAAAATGAAGCTATAAAATATAAATAATTGGCTCATCACTTGGGAGATATATATATATATATATAAATATATTATTTTTCTACCAAAAAAAATAAAAATATAGCTGCACAATTTTTCTAGCTAAGTTAATATATATATAAGAGTACATACAACACCAGAAAAAGCTTGGATCTTATAATGATCAGCTCTTGGAACTAGAAGCTGGAGGTTGATGCAGTTGCTGATACATAGCAGCCATCCTACTGTATGCATCCATTGTCATTGGCTACAAATTAAATATTGAATTATCAATCTTTTGTTTAATTAATTACCATAATAATTTAAACATCTTGTTCTAAAAAAAAAGAAAATTTAAACACTTAAAAAATCAAATATATATATACACACCCATTATTCAATTACATCATTTGCAAAAATCTTCTTTAACTATTATAAAAATAAAAATTTAGTCATCTAAATTCTCAGCTTTCACCATTTAATTAAAATAGTACAAGACTTATACGAAGTTTTTTTTATATATATATAATTTGCAATTAGATTCTTTAATTTAATCAAAATAAGGGATGTAGGCAAATATTTTAAAAGAAAACAATTATGAAAAAAATGAATTGTATAAATTATACATTTGTTAGTTTCTAGTTGAAAAACATGATAATGAAATATAAAAATTACATCTAATTAAATTTTTTTCTTAATTAAATTCATTTTTGGTTAACAAAGAAGCCACTTCGCATCATTTTCTTTGTTAAATGACATATTCTTTACTTAGGTAGTTCATCAACACACATTGCTAATAAAACCAATATAAGAATTAAGACTATTATCAAGAAAGTGAAATTAAATATATAGTTATAGAGGAAAAATGAGGAAGAAAGATAAACAACAGCAAATAAAATTAATTCTCACCTGTGACTGCATTGCTAGGAATGCCGACATGGGATCCGACATCATTGTCGCCGCTGCCGCCGGCGAAGCCCCTTGCATTCGATCATTGCCGGTGGCAAAAGTATCCCACGGGGCCATAGGCGCCATAAAAGCGGAAGGATGGAGAACGGGAGGAATTCCGGCGATGTTAGCACGACCGATGGCATTCGTGTCCATACCCAAGCCCATACCCATACCCAGGCCCATTCCTAAGCCCATTGGAGCCATCATAGACATTTGAAGTTGTTGTTGCATAGTCATTGGCAACATCATGGAAGACATGTTCATCCTACTCATCATTTGCACTTGTGCTTGCAATTGTTTGAGATATTCTATCACCTCATCCAGCATTGAAGCTTTATCAGTCTGCAATATATACAATAATATAATAACATTATTGCTAAGGAACTTGATAACCAAACCATTATGGATAATTAATTTAAGAGTAATTAAAATTTAAATCCCTAAAAGATAAAAATTTTAAATTTAGTCCAAAAAATACATAATTTATCTCAATTTAATCACTGAAAAATTAAAATAAATCAAATTTAATTAGTCTCTGATATCTAGTCCTTAAGAAATTTTCTGTCAGTTATGCTAATGAAAATTTTTAGGGGTTAAACCGAGACAAATTTCATCTTTTTGGTCTAAATTTGACTACTCTTCAATTTACGGACTGAAATTCAGATAAATAGTATTTTTCAGAGTTTAAATTTGACATTTCTTTCTTTCAAAAATTAAATAGAAACAAATTGCATATTTTAAAAACTAAAAATGATAATTTGCTCTTAAACTTTTTATTGTTTCCAACAAGTATCCCCTTATCACAGACAATCCTGCTCAAAACATCGTGGGATACAAAGATAAACATTTAATGCAACATATCACATGTCCACTTTGGCTAAAAAGTAAATGCAAAGTCAATATTACCCTCTCACCAAAATATATATATGGATGAGGTTGAGGCTATAAATGACATGAGGGCCTACCACTAGAAAGGTTTTATCTGGGAGTAGTTGGGTTGTCTCCTCACCTAACAACCTTGTGTCAAAATATAACACAAGCATTATTAAAAGAGGGGGTTTTTGTGGATTAAACATGTCTTCATAAATAATTTTCCCATATCCATATTTCATTGGAACACAAGTTTTGAACCACAATTTTCCAATCCCTTGTCTCCTCAATCTCAATCTCATCAATCTCTTGCCCTTTTTTGACATGAAAGGACAGAGGTAGAGGTACTTTAATGCATTGATTAAGACACAATCAGATTAATAACAAACTAAACTATTTAATCCCTAAAAAAATATCATTAATTATAACTGGCTTGAACAGTGGCTCTAAATTGTAAAATACACAATACAATAAAAATTACAACTCGGTTGAAAATTTATTTTTAGCGTTGTTTATGTCAATTCCTCAACTAACGTTATAAATTATGTCAAAAATATATTTTAACGTTAATTATAACAAATACTCTTTAAAATATTAGTTATACTTTTGGTATGTATATAGAATTGAAATAAATTTAATTTTGTGGGCATCATTTATATATATATTTGGGTGAAAGAAGGAAAAAATTTAAAAGGTAGATTCAATTATTTTCACTCTTAGATAGAATGAAAAAAAAATGATGGATTTTTTTTTTATGGGTTCTATATGGATTCAAATATATGAATATGATTGGCCAAAAAAAAATATATATATGAATATGAAACAACTATTTTAAGACAAATAACAAAAGTAAAGAATGTTGTAAGTACCTTTATAATAAAACTAATAATAATTAGACATCAACTAATTTAAATAAGAGCTAAATAAAGCAAGGAGGGATTTTAGTTAGATTGTGGTGAATCCTTGTGGGACCACTAATTATATAGACCAGCTAGCTAGGAAGATGCATGACATAAGATATAAGAAAGATTCTATTGGGTAATGTTTTTGTTTTCACACTGTTGATGCAAAGTTTGGGACCATTAGATTTAAGTTTTGTTTGACAAAAAAAAAATTTAGGTAAGAGAATGATGTCTCAGACTCCCCGTATATAAGAGTTATTACAGATAATTCATCAAACCAAAGATTACCTAAAATCGAATCCAAATCATGCGATTGTCAATTTGTCATGGCCAGACCAGAGAATGATTAAATGGGGGACACTAGATTTAGATATCAAAATAATTGGTTTAGACTTTAGACATTAAATATATATATACAGATACAAGTTTAGTATTATAGGAGTATTGAACTTAAGTATATTCTTTTAAATATATTAAAAATCAAATAATTAAAAAAATATATTAAAATTCAATACTCCTATACTACTAAAGTCGCTGTACGAATACAATACTATCATTGGCAACTAGTAGTGTCAAAATGGGCCGGTCCGGCCCGGCCCGCACTGGCCCGCGACGGGCCGGCATTAAACGGGCCGGCCCGTTTACTTGGTGGGCTTGGGAAGTGATGCCCAAGCCCGCCCGTATTGGCCCGCGGGCCACTTTTTATATTTTTTTAAAATATATATTTTTTAAAAAATAATTATAAAATTATATATTTATTTAAAAATTAGTATTTTTATTATTTTAAATTAATATTTTATTAATTTTAATTATTATTTAAATTATTTATACACATTATTAGAATAAAATTATTATTTAACACATAAAATTACATAAAACATATATATTTATACATATTTTAAACAAATAACTATTATTTTTCATTTTTTTTTCTAATTTTTTAACGGGCCGGCCCGCGGGACCCGCGAGCTTATACGGGCCAACCCGTTTAGGCCCGTTTTTAAACGGACTTATTTTTTAAAGTCCAAGCTCGCTCATTTAGCGGGCGGGCCGGACTAGCCCGCGAGCTCGGGCCGTTTGACAATGCTATTGGCAACAATACTAAAGATATCTTTTGCAACTAAAATAATTATAGATATAGATATAAGTATATATATATACCTTGCTGGAATTTGGGACCAACTTTTGTAGTGTCTTCATCCTTTGATTTATCTTATCCCTTCTTTTCTGAGAAAACAAAATTAAATAAAAATGAAAAAAAATAGTGAGCCAATGAAATGAAACATAAAAGAAATATTAAATTATATAAAATTTGTAAAAAAATAATTGAGAGGGGCCCACCCTCTCAGACTGATTGTGTATAGCTGCAGCCCTGCTCCTTTTAGTGGACACTGAAGATTTTCCAGTTCCTTTCTTTTTGTCCTCCTCCTCATCTTCATCTCCTGTATCTCTCTGTAGAACAAAAATTAATTAATTAATATTATTATTTATATTTTGATGGGATATATAAAATAAAAATATATAGTTTTATAAATAAATTAAAATATTCTGATAAGAGAAGTTGAAGTCATATACGGTATATTATATAATTGTCAACTAAAGTTTGGGTTGATGAATGATTCTACTTTTTGAAAGTTTTTGTGTACCGTATCTTTAAAGATGTTCCAAAGTACAAATTGAAAATTGGCTGTTTTTGGTTATTATATGTCATGAAAATGATTTTTAATTTTTCTATAATTTTTAATAATTATAAAATAAAAAAAATTTGATATAATTTAAATAAGGTCTCGATGTAATTTAAAACGAGTTTAAATTAGCGGAGAAATATTGAACGGACAAGAAAAGTGAGAGAAGAAATTGTGCCTGTGATCTACTGTGACAGACCGAATCATGGTCGTCGGCCGCGGTGGTTTTGGTGCACTGCTTGGCGGCGGAGCTGGTATTTTCCGGCGAACCCATGGACGTGGAAGTGAACCCCACGCCCAATTCCCTATCGCATGTGTCGAACGTCACGTGCTGGCTGTCTCTTCCAAACGTAGCAGCACTCCCACTCACGCTCTGATCCCTGCTGCTCCACTCGTGACCGCCGCCGCCGCTCACCGGCACACGCGCCACCCTCGCGCGTTTCGCCGCCAACACGGCCTCGTCCTCCTGCTGCGTGCCGCCGGGCCCACTACAAGATCCCACGCGTGTCGAGCTCCCCACCACGCACGTGCCGATCACGCCGCGGCCGCCTCCTCCTCCAGGCTCCGCAATCCGTTGCTCCCCCGTCCTGTTCGAGCAGGGCACCATCGCGTCCATAGCCACCGCGTTCGACGTTGCCGCCGCCGCCGCGGCAGCCGCAGCCGCAACCGCCGCCGCTCTCTGGGGGTCAAACCACGGAACTAAGTCGTCCCCATCGCCGGCTCCGGCGCCGCCGTCAAACACGGATTTACTGCGGTGGGGCAAGCCAGTGGCCTGGTTGACTATGGACTCCAACGTTCCACTTGCCCGAGGCTTCTCCCAGGCGTACTTCGAAGGGACGGTGGCGGCGGCGGCGGCAGCGGCAGCGGTGGACCTCGCGGCGGCGGCGATGGCTTTGGCGGGTACTCGCGGCAGTCCTAAACCGTGCATCGATAACTGCCCATTCTCCCATGTAAGCTCGGCTACTTCATAATCCAACCTGCACGCATCGAAATCCCATCATAATTAATCAGAAAATTAATTAATTTATTGAATAATTTAGAAAAATTAAGAAAAAAAAGAGAGAAAAGAAGGAATTAAATTACGTACATAGGAACATCAGTAGCAGTGGAATTTGAATTTGATCGATGTGGGGCTCTGGGAATTTCATCAACATCCCAGCTAGGAACACACTGGCTCATTTGAATTAGTGAAGAAGAAGAAGAAGACACAGAGAGTGTGGGAAACAGAGAGAGGGAAATTATACGTTGTGGATTTATAATTATATGTGAAAGGAAGGAGAGGTAGCTATAGGTAGGGAGGGAGAATCTAGTGTTTATTTATTATCTAAGAAATAATGAGACACTTATTATGGTGTGTCAATATTCAGAAAAAAAGAAAAAGTTGGGAGAATATGAGAATATTGTAGTGGGGAAGGAGGAAGGTTGCCTATAAAAGAGTAGATAGATAGATACAAAGAAGAAAAAAACAATGAACAATTACAATGGGGGGAGGGGAGAGAGAATGGAATTATTAATTGTAGACACAGAAATAATAATAAGTGAAAGAAGAGAGAGAGACAGAGTGATTTGAGAGGTAGCTTTAAATGTGGGTATTTATGAGTCAAAACTCAAAATGAGTTTCTGAAAAAGTGGGAGTCTTTTTCTTTGCGCTTGCCAACTAAGAACAAGTAGCACAAATAGAATAAAGGGTAAACATATTTAGAGATATATATGGCTATGAGAAGTGGCTTCGATAAATTAGGGAATCACCTATACAAGTCTTCTTCCCCTCTCTACTTAGCTTTGTCTCTTCACCTAGCTCCATCATTTACTATTCTATGTGGACTTGTCTGTTTTTACTTTAGATCAATTAGTATAGAAATATATGAAGAGAAATAGTGACATATGAATAGAGTTTATACGTAAGTCTTATTTGATGTGGACTTTAACCATGTCTCATATTCTCTCCTAACATTTCAATGCTAATTAGCATAGAAATTATTATGTAATTTTGATCTAATTCTTAAAAAATTAAAAGCTAAAATGTACTGAACTCCCTAAATTTTGGCCAAGGTGTGATTTAGGGAAAAATAGAAGAGCTTGAGAATGAAGAAAATGATCTGAATCTATCATTACTTTAGTTTTGACTTGTATACATTAGAAGAATGAAAAAATACTCAGGAAAAAAACACACATGGAAGCCACATGCTGAATTAAAATCTAGCAAAATTACAACTAACTATACTAGACTAATTTACCAAACTACCCTTCATTAATAAATTAGTCCTAGTATTTACATATATTTGCATCCCCCGTCAAGTAGAAATTGCCTCAAGCATATTCAACTTGCTCCTAAACATACTGAACTGAAGATGAGGCAAGGATTTAGTAAAGAAATCCGCAATCTGCTGCTTAGTAGGAATGTAACAAGGACAAATGAAATCTTGTTTGAAAAATGGGATTGGCATAAATATGAAATGTGGATTGTTACCACACCATAAAGGAATAGGGAATAGGTGTTTGTAAAGAAACTCTAAAATCCTTCATAACATAAGAAATCTAAAGCAATTTGCAAACAATAGAACACATGCTACGATATTCAGCCTCACAAGAGTATTTACTCACAGTGGCTTGCTTCTTTGTTTTCCATGATATTGGAGAACTATCAAGAAAAACACAGAAGCCAGAAATTGACCTTCGAGTAGTAGGACATACCACCCATTCGCTGTCACAATAAGCATCAACCTTATTATAATTGGAACCATGCTTATATAAAATCAATGTTGTAAGAATCGAATCGGACAAAGATTCGGATAAGTATTCGGTTCATGGGTTGATCGGTTTAACCGGTCGAACTGTCAGTCGAACCGGATGACGCAATAAATAATAAATAATAATTATTCTTAATATATAAAATGACATCACTCAAATTTTAGGTTTCAATATACATGATTTTGAAGTTTTAAATTACATGACTTCTCAAAGTTTTAATTTTTAAGACTTGTCAAGCTTTGAAATAACTTAATCAAACCAAATATGAAATTATTGATAATCATGACTTTTAAATTTTAATTTTCAAGACTTTTCTAATTTTAATTTTTAAGATTTCTCTAATTTCTTTTTTTATGTTATTTTTCCTTTTTATTTTTTAATTTTTTTTAAAAAATAAAATTGGACCGGTTGGACCACCGGTTGACCGGTCCAATCCCGATTAAATCCGGTCCAACTAAAAAAACGATTTTTGGTCCAACCAACTCGCCTTTGTATTCGATTGGCGGTTGAACCGGTCGGACCATCCGGTCCGGTCCGGTTCTTACAACATTGTATAAAACTCCAAAACTTTGTGTCCCTTTCAAATCTCATGCAAGATACAAGGCTGCATTCCAATGAGATTCACATGGATGAGCCATAAATTGGCTAAGCTGTTGAACTGCCTATGTAGTATCTGGCCGAGTCATGTTCAGATATAAAAACCTCCCCACCAACCTTGTATATTATGATCAACATCTCGAAATGGAGAGGAATACGCTTTAGAAAATTTCTATACTTTTAACATAGGAACTGAAACATCCTTAGCCTCAGATAGTCCAACTGCTTGAATTATGTCTCCCACATATTTTCGTTAAGATAAGAAAATTCCATCCTTTGTGTGTTCAACCTCTATTCCCAAAAAATACTTCGCCAAACCAAGATCCTTAATAGTGAAAGCCTTGTGAAGGAACTTATTAACTGCCATAATATCATCTTCATTTGGTCCAGTAATGAGAACATCATCAACGTACACCAACAAAGCCATAAACCTGTCATTTGAATGATAAATGAACAAGCCATTATCATTTAATGACTGAACGAAAACATATTGAAGCAACTTCTGAGTAAACTCAGTATTCCATTGACGAGAAGCTTGTTTTAACTCATATAAGGATCTTTTCAACTTACAAACTTGACCCTTCAAGGCTTTTGAGTATCCTTTAGGAGGTTGCATGTATACTTCTTCATCCAAATAACCAAGCAAAAATGCGTTGTTTATGTATAGTTGGTGAAGAAACCAACCATTATTAGCTGCCAATGAAAACAAGATCCTCGCAGTAACAAGTTTTGCCAAGAGAAGCTGTCAAAGAAATCAATCCCCAAGGTTTGATTACAACCTTTCGCCACTAAGCGAGCATTGTATCTATCAACACGGCCATTAGCCTTGAATTTCACTTTGTAAACCCATTTTGAGCCTATAGCCTTCTTACCCAATGGGAGTTGAGTAATCTCCCATGTATGATTATCCTTCAAAGCCTTCATTTCTGCATTCATAGCTTGAACCCACTCCTCTGACTTCACTACCTCCTTGTAGCTATATGGTTCAGTAACTTGAGATACATCGGCCATAAAAGCCAATGAATCAGAACTATGACATACATAGTCACTCATCCATTGAGGTGGTTTTCTGGCTCTGCTATTGTTTCTTGACTCAATTACAGGCCCAACATCTTCTACAACATCACCATGAACTGGAATATTCTTGTGCTCTTGCAATAATTCACCAAAAGGTGGTTCTGGCAATTCATCTTAATTGTATAGGAAAATATGTCACCTCATCATGTACAGCTACATCATCTTCTATTATCACAGTTGGCACATTTTCTTTATTAGTTGTATCCACCTCTGGCTTATGTGTATCCTTTATCAAAGACCCTTCTACACTTTCTACTTCATCTTCAGAAAAATCCTCCTCCATCAGCATATGATCAAGCTTCAGGGATGAATTTTCAGAACCTTTCTCCTGTTCAAGACTAGAATCAAGCAAAGAAAAGTTGTTTTCATAAAAAATAACATCACGATAAATAACTTCTTTATGATTCAACAAATCATACAACTTGTAATCCTTATGCCTAGTAGCATAGCCAATGAAAATGCACTTTGATACTCATGAGTTAAATTTGTCCTTGTGAGGTAAAGTATTGGCTCTAAAACAAAGACATCCAAAATGCCCCCATTCTATCATAACTTGGTTTCTTGCCATACAAAACCTCAAAAGGTGTTTTCCAACCAAGTATAGAAGTTGGAAGCTTATTGATCACATAAACTGCAGTCATGATTCCCTCTACCCAAAACTTCTTAGTTATGCCTCCTTGAAACATAAAAGCTCTTGCAACTTCAAGAGTGCGCTTATTTTTGCGTTCAACAATACCATTCTGTTGTAGAGAATAGATGCAGCTTTTCTAATGCAAAATACCTCGTTTTTCAAATAATGTCATACATTTAGTATTTACAAATTCTATACCATTGTCCGATCGAACTACCTATACATATTTGCCAAACTTTGTCACTGTCATAACAAAGAAAGAGTCTAAAATTTCCCAAATTTATTTTTCAACATATACACCCATGATGCATGACTCTTTATTTTTTAACATATACACCTTGTTGTCCGATTTTTTTTCTACTAATGTTGAGAACGTTTTCATATATATGATTTAAGTTATGGTTAGAATGACTTCCTTGATAGTCTTCCAGTGAAACCGTACATGCTTTATTTTTTTTTTTCTAGAAAATTAGGGGTTGATTGGATCATGTAACTAACATGTTTTTTTTTTTTGTGAAATGTAGTTCAAGGTGGATGAATTCTTTACTGTTTAAGTCCATCATGGAGGGCAAGTGGGGAGATTAACTTCTGGGATAACTATGACATCGATAGGTGGAGTTGGTTTGAGTTGATGGATGGGATTTCTAAGTTCGAGTACAAGGAAAACTATGACATGCATGTAGTATGACAAGTTGACAACCTGAATGATACTTTGGAGAATGCTAAAATAAGTGTGGTTGTGGGAGTTGTGAATTTCTATCTTTTGCACAGTGCACTTGATCAATTCAACGAGACTCTTCTGATGATGAAAAGGAAGAGACCATCGATCACTACAAAAAATTGTTCAATAGGTGGTGACTAAAAATGTTGTCACTGAAAGATACTTTTCAGTGGCGACTAAATAAAGTCGCCACTAATTCTGTTTTCTTCTTTGTCTTTGGTTGCGACAAGAGGAAGTCACCATCCAATGTACAATATTCAGTGGCGACCTTGGAAATTCGCCATTGAAACGTGTAACCCTTCAACACATTCGGTGACAACCTTGAAAAATTGCCATCGAAACGTCTAGCCCTTCATTACATTCGGTGGCGACCTCATAAAGTTGCCATCGAAATATTTAACTCTTCAACACATTCGGTGGCAAACTTGAAAAGTCTCCACCGAAATGTCTAGCCCTTCATTACATTCGGTGGCGACCTCAAAAAGTCGCCACCGAAACGTTTAACCCTTCGACACATTTGGTGGTGACCATGGACAGTCGCCACCGAAACGTCTAATCCTTCAACATATTCGGTGGCGACCTTGAAAAGTCGCCACCGAAACGTCTAACCCTTCAACATATTCTGTGGCAGCCTTGAAAATTCGCCACCAAAACGTCTAACCCTTCATTACATTCAGTGGCGTCCTCGGAAAGTCGCCACCGAAACGTTTAACCCTTCAACACATTCAGTGGCGACCTTGGAAATTCGCCACCGAAACATCTAACCCTTCAACACATTCGGTGGCGACCTTGAAAATTCACCACCGAAACGTCTAACCCTTCATTACATTCGGTTGTACCCTCAAAAAGTTGCCACCGAAATGTTTAACCCTTCAACACATTCGATAGCAACCTTGGAAAGTCGCCACTGAAACGTTTAACCCTTCAACACGTTCGGTGGCGACATTGGAAAGTCGCCACCAAAACGTCTAACCTTTCAACACATTCGGTGGCGAACTTGAAAAGTTGTCACCAAAGCGTCTAACCCTTCATTACATTCGGTGGCGAATTTCTGAGGTCGCCACCGAAGGTAGAAAACATAATAAATATATTAGAATGAAATTATATAAACAAAAAGTGATATATGGCAGCCCAGTGGTTGCTATAGACAATACTATGCATCGTGTCCCGCCTTCGAATCTGTCCATGTATCATTTTTAAAAAATTATAAGGCGGTTTTCAAAGTGGAGGTCCAGCGGCAGAGGTCTTCACTGACCGTTGGAGTTCTGGCAATTGCTTTCAGTGGCCACAAAAAGTGGATGGCATTATTTGTTCTATATCAGTGGCGACAAAAGTCGCCACTGAAAATTATATATTTGGTGGCGACCACATTTAGTCGCCACCGAAACTTTCAGCGACGGAGTTATAGGTGGCAGCCTTGTGGCGACCTAAAAGTCGCCACCAAAGATTTTTAGTGGTGACTATTTAGCATTTGGTGGCCGAATGTCACATTTGTTGTATTCGATTATGATGAAGAAGAAGAGTCCTTTGAAGAGAAAATTCAAGAAATGCCAGAACCTCGTCCTATGATGTTGAGTGATGATGAGTACGTGCCCCATGAAAGAGAGGGCAGTGATTCAGGTAATAATGATCGCAAGGAAGTTCCACTTAATTATTACATGAATACTAAATAGTTGGAATGATCATGGATAGTGTATTATAATTTCTCCATTCAGAGACATGAGTGAGTATTTTTATTTTTGGACCCTTTAAATACTTGAATCTTCATACCCAATTTGGACCCAAAAAAATTTAAATTGATTAATTTTTTTGTTAACTATGACTTATTTACATATAAATTAATGAAAAAAACATATAAAAAATATTAATATGAATTATCTAATATATAATAAATTTATCTTTATAAAATTATCAAATATAATAATTTATAGGTCAATATTAAAGTTAAACTATTTTAACAATTTATAGAGTAGGTCTTAGTCCGAGTTGAATATTACTACTATCTTTATCCCTAAGTTCATACATGTTCATTTAATACTTGGACACAAATTTAAAAATAAATTTTACAGATATTTTCATAGTATAATTTTTTTATCATCCGTACTATAATTACTCACTGTATACAAATAATCCAAAAGAGTTACAACTTCTACACAATATCACTAGCTAATCAATAATCGAATCCTACTAAAAGAAATATCCATATATATATATATATATATATATATATATATATATATATATATATATATATATATATAATACTGTCTAATAATACATCAAACAAAAATATCTCTAATTATATATAAAAAAAATTACAATTTAAATTTATATAGTAATCATTTGAGTTGTGGTTCTCTTGTTGAAAGATTGTGAAGTGAGATCAAATTTAAATTTGTTTGGTATGAAGTGATGTGGGATTGAGATGGTGAGGATCGCTTCCCTATTTCGCGGGAAGAAGGTGCCACTTGGGAGGAGAGAAGGAGGTCACTTCCTAGGGAGCAAGTCTTGGCGGACCAAAATACCCTTATTAGAATTTCACTTTTCATGGTAAAAAAATAATGACAAAAATATTTTTTACTATTTTATCTTTTATTATTTTATTCTTGCCTATCAAACACATTTTTTATCTTTTACTATCTTCTTCCTGCCTATCAAATATATTTTTTTATCACTTACTTACACTTTCACTTCTATTCTTACTTCTACTTTCCACCAAAATTCTCAGGTTCTATTAAACGCCACCTTAATCTTTTTAATATACTAGTCATACTTTATCTAAAATAGTTTTGGGGCCCTCCTTTTTGTACCATATATATATATATATATATATATATATATATATATATATATATATATATATATGATTTTGTTAACTAGTATATTGACTCTTAAGGGTATTGTTTAAAAATTCTCTTTAACTATGTTTGTTAATTTTTCACAAACTTTTTAAAAAATAAATTCTTTATCAATCAATCAAATAAAACTTTAACAAGTGCCTTAAAGTATTTGTTAGATAAACCTATATATATATATATATAACAAAGATTGAATTTTTTTTTTTTTGCTATTGTTTTAATAATCAAACGACATCATTAATTAGTACATTAATAAACTTACAAACACTACCATCGTAATCATTAAGTGATTAGTTAATTAATTTGTAGAAGATATTAGATTATTCAATCATGCGGTGTCACACTACAAAATCAAAGCCATGTGTATAACTTTGCAACCACACCAACTACTTAATAAAGAAAAATCTACCAATAACTTAACTTCTTTTTAGTTAGGATATTCACGATACAATATTAAATGGGATTTGGTCAATGTGAAAATATGTATCTTAATAAGTATAGTAGTATTGAACTTTAGTATATCTTTCTAATTAATTAGTTTTTAAACCATTTAAGATGAGTCTATATTAATGTGAATTTATATTAATATTAATAAATGTCTTTATATAATTGAAGAGATGTACTAAATTTCAGTAGTACAATACTATTAAACTTTTATCCCTAGTATCTAATATCTATGATATTTTGGTGAATTTTCAAATTCAGACAGCTTCCGTACCCACGCCCATGAATCATGAGTTAATTGAATGCCAACAATATTATTTTTCATTAAATAAATTTATTTAACATGTGCTTTTCAGATATAAATTTTTTTAATTAATTAATAAAATATTTAATAATTTAAAAAATTATAAAATAATTAAAAATAATATTTTTTAATGTTTAAAAATGTGAACAAATAATTAAATAAAATTTTAAGATATATATTACATAAACCCTTTTTTATTAATTGCATTGACTAGGGGTGTACATGTGACGGGTCGGGCCTGGTTTTGGCTGGACCCGAGACCCGACTCGGGTAGTTGCAGGGTCGGTCGGGTCGGGTCCATCGGGCCAGCTGGGTTTTTTTTATAATTTGAATTTGAGTCATGAGAAATAAAAAATGGACATGGGAAATAAAGAGTAGGTATAGAGAATGGAGAGTAGACATAGAAAATGAGAAGAGTAATTAATATATGTTGACATTTTGAATAGATTTTTTAAATTTTAAATTGATTTATTACCTAGTTTTTAGGAATAGATTAATGAGATATTAAATAATAGATATGATATCTTATTTTCACCATCAATTTTAATTTTTTTTCATATAATTATTGTTTATTTAAGTAAATATAAACAAAAAATTAAAAAAAGAAAGAAAGAAATTAAATGGAAGTACCTCGAATCAGGCTGGGTCCAACAACGTCATACCCAGGTCCTGGCCCGATCCGAGGTCATATTTTGTGACCTGGTCGGATCGGATCACTGGGTCACCGGGTATTTTGTGCACTCCTAACGTTGAGAAGGAGTTTCCTTATGACAAATGGAAAGAAAAATCATTATTCTTGTTTGTCCCTTACAAGCATCATTTATTAAAATTAACTTTATTTATGATATTGTTAACTCTTTGTTTTATTAAGAGGATATTTAGTAGTACGATAGTATAGAATTTTAATAGATGCATCCCTCCAATTATTTAATCCCTGTAATTCATTCAAAGAGAGTTCTTATTATTATGAGTTCATATTAATATTAAAAAATAATACTAATGACTTGAAATCTCACATTTAGGACCAATTTTGATTATAATTAAAAGGGTAATTAAAATTTTCTTTAAAAGAAAGTCATTGGCAGTGTCAATCAAAAATATAATTTTTAGTTGATGAAATAAATCATAAGTTATTATTTAGATAAATCATATAATTATTGAGACATGTTCATGAGTTTGAATCCACCAAATCTTATATATATGATCAGTAGATAAAATTAAATAATTAATGCTGTGTTTAGTTGATGATATTTAGGAGAGGAAATGATCAAGGGTTTGAAAGTAAGCCAAGCTTGAAGCAATCCAAGGTTTGAGTAATTACACCCTCATAGTTATACTCAAAAACCTTAATGTTTGGTTTGGAGAATAAGGGGAGAAGGAGAGAGAATGAGAGTAAAAAAAATTAATTTTGCACCCTTTTTTTTAAATATTAATAATTATTTTAATGAAGTATATAGTTGTTATTTTATTTAACTCTTATTTCATTTTCTTTTTTATTTTCCTATTCTCATTCCTCAAAATAAATTCACCATCCAAACGAATTATTTTATGAGATGAGAAGATTTCACATTATTCCCATAGATTTGTATAAGAAAATAATCATTTTCTCACCATTTTGATATTGAGATTCCCACTTTTATATTTTTTTAATAAAGGATAAAAATATAATTTTACTCGATTTTCATTCATTTTTTATCTTTTTATTTTATCTTATATCAAACATAATTATATCATTCTCATTCTTACTCACTCAAAATAAATTCAACAATCAATCAAAAGAGTTGTAATTAACAATAGCCATAATTTCTAAAATAATAATTTAATAGAAGTTATGTATTCATTATAATTATCAATTTTAACTAACTACACATGGTTTTCTTTTCTATTTCTATTCATTCAAATTTTAACACGTAGTAGCTTGATATACATACATATATATATACTAGAGGCTTCGCATGCACTTACGTGTATACATGTAATTTATTCTTAAAATTTTTAAAAATATAATATAAAATAGTTATTATATTTTAAAATCATTAAAAATTAAATATTGGATAATTTAAAATTGTAAAAATAGAATTTTTATCATAATTTAAAATAAAAAAATAAAAAATGAGAAGTTATGCACTTCTCCATTTTTTTAGTAACCACCTATCATACTTGGTTATTTATTAGGAAGTTGAGGGGGAAGTTATTTTTTTGGTGTCACACTTTGCTTGTGTGACACCAAAAACTCCAAAGCCATCTATATATAGATACATATATATTATATATATACTAGAGGCTTCACATGCACGTACGTACATGTCAAATTTTTTTTTTATTTACAAAATATAAAATATATTATTATTAATTGTAAAATAATAAATTAAAGATTATAAAGTTATTTTTTTGATAACTACCACAATTATTATTTTTTTAAAAACAAAATTACCACTACCACTATTCTCTTATTTTCTCTCTCTCATGATCTTTTCACATCATATTTTTATTTTCTTTTTTAATTAACTAATTGACTATTTGAAGAGACCGTTGACAGGAAGACCCCACATCCATATTAATATAGATATATATCTACATGCATGCAATCTATTTTTAATTTTTTAAAATATAATTATTATATTTTAAAACAATAAAAAATTAGATATTTTATAATTTTTAAATTTTTAGATCAAAATTATTATTATAATTTAAAATAATTAATTAGTGACTACACATCATATATTTTTTTTCTCTCCCACTACCTCTCATTATATATTTTTCTTGTATTTTTAATTATAAAATATAGCTATTTTGTGACCCCAATGACCAGAAGGGTTCAAAGTCATATATATATACTAGAGGCTTCGCATGCACCTACGTGCATGCAATCTAATCTTAATTTTTTAAAATATAATAATTATATTTTAAAATCATTAAAAAATAATTATTTTATAGTTTTTTAATTTTTAAATAGTTATGTTATTCACTTCTCCACCTTTTTAGTAACTACCCCTCATACATGTTTTCTCTCTCCCACATCCTTCAATCATATAAATTCTTTGTATTTTTTTAATTAGAAAATATGGCTATTTTGTGACCCCAATGACCAAAAGGGGTCACAGCCATATATATATATACTAGAGGCTTCGCATGCACCTACGTGCATACATGTAATTTTTTTCTTAAATTTTTTAAAAATATAATATAAAATAGTTATTATATTTTAAAATCATTAAAAATTAAAATATGTTTGTAACCACCTGTCATATTTGTTTTTTCTTTCTCACATTCTCCAATCATTTTTTTTTGTATTTTTAATTATAAAATATAACTATAAATATAGATATAGATTTATTGAGAAGTTGGTTATTTATTGGGAAGTTGAGGGGGAAGTTATTTTTTTGGTGTCACACTTTGCTTGTGTGACACCAAAAATTCCAAAGCCATATATATATATATATATATATATATATATATATATATATATATGTATGTTGTAATAGTCATTTTTGGTTCAGACAATTCTAAATTAGAAATTAGGATCGTAAGGGGTCGTAACCTTGGGTGACTTATCCTTAGGTGCTGACCTAGGTGCCTACGTACCCTTATGTAGGGATCAAAGTCCACATAATTCGATGAGTATACGTCCATATGAGCTGTTAAGCAGGAGTAATACATGTAAGAGCCATTTGTAGAATGCTCCAAGTGGACGGGCCACCAGTTGGAAGTTTCCTTAAAAGAAGGAGAGAACGAGGGTCTCTCTGAGTTGTTTGGAGCCTGGAGATAGAGGTAACTAGAGAGATAAATGGGCCATGAGTCTTTGACATTTTATTCCATACATAGTAAAATTATATATTTTTGAAAAATTGGAGCCTGGAGATAGAGGTAACTAGAGACATAAATGGGCCATGAGTCTTTGACATTTTATTCCATACATAATAAAATTATATATTTTTGAAAAATTGATGAAAAAAATTTGGTACTTTTGAAAATTAATTTATAAAATAGGTATATAACTGCACAATAGTCTTACATTTGAAAACTAGATAGTCATTTTATTTAACTTAAATTATCAAAATTATAAATATTAATTTAAATTACTTATGAAAAATAAATAAAACATATTAAATAGATCAAGCTAATGGATTTAAACCAACAATTGTAAACAAAAATATACATTTTAAATAGTTGACATTATGTATATATTTGTTAAAGTAATATTTTGTTTTGTAACTTATTTTTCTTCTTGATTTATCCAATTATTTGTTGAATGATATTAATGGAGTTGGATCCAACTAAGAGGCTACACAATACAAACACATTCTCCACCACAAGTCTTCACTTTCTTCTATGCATTGCAATTTTGGGCACTACCGGACTTTATTATTGAGGCTGATTAATTTGGTTCAATAATGCTTAATCACAGTTAAGACTTGTAATTATCGTTTTTGATTTCATAGTAAAATGTAAAGACCACAAGGGAGTAGACTTGGGTGTCTACGTAACTTTGTAAAGGGATCAAAGTTCATATAGTTCGATATCGTAAAACGTTCATGGGAGTTGTTAGGCTAAGGATTTACCTGTGATCGCCGTGTGCGACTAGGATGTGTAACTGCTCCAGACAGGCGAGCCGCCTATAAGAGATATGGGAGTGAAGGTTGAGAGTATAAGATTCTAGGAGAGATATGATTGCTCTAGTTGCACTATAGTATCTTGAATGTGGTGAACTTGTCCCCTTGAGTCTTCCGAATGAGGGTTATTTATACTCAGTGGGAGAAGAACGTGGTCATCGGTGCACGTTCCATGTTTCGATACTCACCCCATGTCTCGAGGGAAACGTGGGTGTACAGTACGTTCGAGGCTAATAGATGGTGCCACGTGTCACTTACTCATATTCTATTGAGTTTCTAGGAGCCTCAAACCACGTGTACCAAAAAGAAAGTATTATCAATGTTGTAAGAACCGAACCAGACAAAGACTCGGACAAGTTTTCGGTTCATGGTTTGATCGGTTTAACCGGTCGAACCGTCGGTCGAACCGGATGACGCAATAAATAATAAATAATAAATAATAAATATTCTTAATATATAAAATGACATCACTCAAATTTTAGGTTTCAATATACATAATTTTGAAGTTTTAAATTACATGACTTCTCAAAGTTTTAATTTTTAAGACTTGTCAAGCTTTGAAAGAACTTAATCAAACAAAATATGAAATTATTGATAATCATGACTTTTAAATTTTAATTTTTAAGACTTTTCTAATATTAATTTTTAAGATTTCTCTAATTTCTTTTTTTAATGTTATTTTTCCTTTTTATTTTTTTATTTTTTAATTTTTTTTAAAAAAATTAAATAAAATTGGACCGGTTGGACCACCGGTTGATTAGTCCAATTCCGGTTAAATCCGGTCCAACTAGAAAAACGATTTTTTGGTCCAACCGACTCACCTTTGTATTCGGTTGGCGGTTGAACCGGTCGGACCGTCCGGTCCAGTCCGGTTTTTACAACATTGAGTATTATGCAATTACAAGACTCTTTAATCTTCACCTCCTCTTACAAAAGATTGAACCCGATAATTTTTTATTCATATAATCTGGATTGCCAATTAAGCCACAATCCCTTATAAGTCCTTGCATTGCATTTTTGCATTGTCCTTGTATTTGCAAAGGCAGACACCAACATGCTTTCTTTGTGCCACTATCTTTGATATGTCCCTTTACTTTATATATATATATATATATATATACTAGCATCCAACACGCACGGGAGTGCATGTTGTCCGCTTTTCTTATGAGTGTAATCTACTTCCTTAAATATATGCCTTAGTAAAAAGCATAGATTTTTATATAAGTTCTTCTTATGTGCCTATCGTCTGTTTTTTCTGTGTATAAGACCTTGTAGAGCAAAAATGGTATTGTTTTTGTTGATTGCTATCGTAGATACTGTAGATATTGGGAGAGTCTTTGGAGTTCTCTATTTGAAGCCTTTGATTTAAAATCATAACTTTCACACTGTTCGTTGCACATATCACTGTGAAACATATGTATAAAGATATATAGTGAGGCAATAAAAATTTAAACTTAAAGAAATTTTCTTAATTTCAATTTTTACTTACTTGAACAAAGGAGGAGTCAATTAATTTAATCCAAAAAATATATATTGAATGATGGAATGAAAATTAAAAGGATCTTATCTGAGTCTTTGAGTGCCATAAAAACACAAATAGTGAGGACAGAGGCTTTTGGTGATCGTGAAATCTTGCTATCTGCATTCTGCAATTTCAACGCATTCACAATGTGAAGTTTTAGTGCTTCACTGAATACAAAATCAATAAATAGACCTTTAAAATTAGTATGAATTAATTAAAATTGAAGATAAAACTAAAGAAAGTATACTGGGAAATTGAAGTGAGACAATTAAAAATAGTTATGGAGTAATTGATATTTTGTTTTGAATAAAGAGTAATTGAGAATGTAAATCAACAGAATCAATAATTTAAAAATTGAGAGTTTGAGTAGATGAGGAGGACATTGATGCATGTTAGAAAGTTAGGCATGGATGTTATCTTTATCAACAGAGAAGGAGAATGAAAATTGAGAGTTGGAAAGACATGACTCACATAATCACATGAGGGAGAAGTAATCTATATTTTATGGAGCCTTGATGCGACCGATGAAGTAAAACTGGCATATGTGAAAAACTGAAAATAGAAGACAAAAACATCGAAAGTTTTTGAAGTCATTTTCCCTAATTTTTCTCAAAACACTTCTATAATAACTGCTTGATGGCAATAAATGTTCATACGTGAGAAACTTTTATGCGCTAGAAATAACTGCATGTTAGTTTTAGAATAACTGAAAGTGGGTTGCACATTTTCTCACCTCTCCTTCAATCACATAATTTTTTTTCTTAATTTTTAAATGAAAATATGGCTATTTTGTGACCCCAATGACCAGAAGGGGTCACAGCCATATTAATATACTAGAGGTTTCGCATGCACATATTGTGCATGCAATTTGTTTTTTTATTTTTTTAAGAAAAATATATAAGATAAAATTATTATTATGATTTAAAATATTAAAATATTAAATATATTTTTTTTAACTTTTAAAATATAATATAATAATTATATTTTAAATAATATATTAAATCATGGGAAGTTATTTATTGGGAAGTTATTTTTAGTGGGGAAGTTATTTTTTTGGTGTCACACTTTGGTTGTGTGACACCAAAAACTCCAAAGCCATATATATATATATTAATTAGTTTAATAAAAAATTATGATACAGATAATTTTCCAAAACAAAATTACAACACTTTGGTTGAAAAATTTGCTAAGTTTAGATGATTTGAAGCACGAAAAGTTCATCATAAAATTTATCTAGTTTAAGATTTAAATAATAATAATTTGGATACAATTTTATGAAGTAAATTAATGATTTAATCTTTAAAATATCACGTTCTCTCAATTAAACCCTTTACAAATAAAGCCTCACAATTTCATTCTTGAAATATTGCTTTTCTTTTGATGTTATTATTTTTAAAAAAACCTTTCAACGTCGTTGTCCAAATTAATTTTCATGTAAAATAGCCTTTTTAAAAAGCATTTTTGTCTATTAACGAGAGGTCGATCTAAATAGTAAGTGGTTTGGTATTGCTAAAGTAAAATCTTGGGTTCAAAATCTTGTGAATGTAACTATTTTCGTTGAGAGACTCTCCCACCATAGCGATGTGTATGACGCAGGTCGAATCCGAATTAGTCGAGACAGTACCTTGGACACAGGATGAAAAAGAAAGTATTTTTGTGTACTCAAAACATATTTATATTGGCAAAAAATATAGAATAGATTTATGGGCCTATTGTTCAAGGGATTTTATAAAGGCCCAATGGGTATAAGCTATATCCACTTACAAGCATTGCTTAAAGATAAACATTATTCACCAAACAACTACAAAAACGTTGTCGTTTGAAGCATTGTTGAATCTCAGCAAGGACAGAGTGAAAGAAAAAGAGGGTTTATTAGTGTGGCGTAGTTCTCCGTCTCATATCTCCAACTTCGACTTCCGTGAATTCTCCTCCAGGTTCTATTCAATTCTTCTTTTTATGATTTCACAAATTTCTTTCTTTTTTTTTTTTGCCTTTTTCTTTAATTTTGTTTTACTGCATTATAGGATTTGAATTTATTTTCCTAATCTAATTGTTAACTTCTTTTATAAACCTAGGGTTTTTAATTGAAGATTTGTATGAACGATATTCTATTTGGATGAATTATGCATGTAATAGACCTGTAGTATTGTCTCTCTGATTTTAACTCTTAGCCAGTATATAATTTGATTTGATGATTATTTACAATGTTTCATGCACGGTAATTAGGATCAGGATTGGGATTTTCGATTTAAATCTAGATCTTGAGATCGCAGGATGTTGAAGATAGATTCATTTTTTTTTAAAAAAAATAAATACTTGAAAATGCAGCGTTTAGGATATAATTAGGAAGCCCTATCCTAAACGCATCGCAGAGCATACCCATTTTGCTTCATCGGTTTCCTGCGTTAGGTGTTTACTTGTGTTTTTTTTGGATAGAAAAGGTGTTTAGTTTTGTTAGGATGGCCGATTTTGTGCTTTTTTTTTTTATGTTTTATGCTTGTTTTGTGCGTTTTCTGGTGCTGCATTTTCTCTCTGTTCTGCTCCGTTTTCTGGTTCTGTGTATTTACTGCTTCTGCGTTTGCTGCTGTGTCTTCAACTTTTCATCAATTACCTAAATCTTAATTCAGTGCAAAAAGAAACAGCAAGTTGAGTAGTCAAAGGCGCTCGCCTTAGCGCCTAAGACGCTAAGGCGAGGCGCTATTTCACCCCAACGCCTCTCAAGGTGTGAGAGGCGTTGGGTTCAAAGAGGCATCGCCTAGGAGAGTGCCTCTTTTTCTTCCATAGTGAAAAAAGCGAATGCCTTCCATTCGTGTCAATTTGAGAAAAAAGTTGAAAAAATGATGACCATATCTAAAAAGAAATATAAGCATATATACACATATATATATTTATGAAATGGAATGATGATATATATAAAGTTTCATATATGATATAGTTACATCCTGATGTTTCAATGACTGGAAGGAAATTGTTCATTGGTTCGATGGCAACAATGATATGAATAATACATTGTACTGATATGGAAGTAAACTCTTTCCAAGTTAAAATGATTTAACTTAAAAGAAGGTAATGGGATTTGGGCCGATTTAATCCTTGCTGGTTTTGTAAAGGTTTTGCTACTTGTTAGTTGTTACTTCGTTAATTGTTATTGAATTGAAATTAATGTTATGTTTTATTAGTAATTGCTTGATTGATGACTTTTTTTATAGATATTATATGAATGTTGATTAATATTTCTTGTTTGATAAATTGATGTATGAATGCTGCTATCATGGTGATTTATAAACTAGTTTATGGAAATATCATAAAAATATTATATTACTAAACATATATTTTAATTTATTTTTTGAAAATTGATAAGATAATGCGATCTTCATTTCAATCTATCTTATGTTTCTCTCAATCCTATGCAAAATCTCTATCTTGATGACCTTGGTTGTATGGTCCCCGGGTTGCCTTTTTCTCTCATTGATTTTGTCTTTTTAGAATATTTGCGTTGGAACTTGGATAAGTGGTCACACTATAAAAGATAGAATTATAAATATTCGCATTAGAGAGAAAGTCGAGTTAGCACCTGTTATAGAAAAACGAACTTTTTGTGGCTTGTTCATGTACAAAGGAGAATATTAGAGACTTTGAAGCATGGTAATCAAGATCGCGATTTAGATCGTAAGATCGTTCAAGATCATGATCTTGTAACGCATTTTCAAATTGGATCATGCTTAGGATCGAAAAAAATCAAGATCGGGGTCTGATCCAGCAGCTGTAATTTTTTTTTAAAAAAGGCCAAAAACGCTGCTAGAAGATCTGATTTTTTTTTAAGAAAATAGAATCCCAAGACGCAGAGGTTAGGCTTGGGAGGAGAATAAACCCTTTTTCCCTAAACCAAAGCATTATGTTCACGCTTCCTTCACTCATTCCATTTTTCCTCTTCACCTTCTGTGGGTTATCGAGAGAGAAGAAGGACTTGGCGCTCTGCAGGTTCACAAGATTGTAGCTAAATTGATTAGCTACGGAATATTTTCGTAGCAAAACCTACAAAATAAAAAAAATATATTTAACTACGAATTAGCTATCGATTTTGTAGGTAGCAAAAGATGCACAAAAAAAATTCCGGCAAAAGTACCTTTCCTGCCCCCAACGTTTGGGGGTCTTGTCAGTTTCGCCCCTTACGTTTTTTCGCTGTTAATTGTACCCCTAACGTTTTTCGTTTTTGCCAATTTCACCATTTTCACTAACACCGTCAAATATATTTTTTTCACATCAGATTTCATACTCATCATTTCCCCATCAAAGTTGTGTTGTTTTGGCCTCACTCTATTCCTTCTAAAATAGAACTCAAACGCACGCGCTATTTTGCTCACAAAAACATCGGAGACATTATTACTGAGAAAACATGAGAACTTCCGAGCACTAATTCCGACTTCTCTCCGACGACGTCTTCCCGGAATAGAGAATGGATAACGTCTCCGATGTTTTTGTCAGCAAAATGGCACGTGCGTTTGAGTTATATTTTAAAAGGAAAATGGTGAAGCCAAAACGACACGATTTTGTTGGGAAAAAGATATGTAAAAAATCTAATGTGAAAAAAATATGCCAAGTCAGATATTTTTGCCACATAGGATGCCACGTAAGCAAAAACTATTAAATATTTGATTGTGTTACTGCAAAAGGTGACATTGGTAGAAATGTAAAATGTTAGGGGTACAATTAACAAAAAAAAGTTAGAAAATCTGATGTGGAAAAAAATATGCCCAGTCAGATAATTTTGCCACATAGGATGCCACGTTAGCAAAAAATGTTAAATATTTGATGGTGTTAGTGAAAAGGATGACATTGGCAGAAACGTAAAACGTTAGGGGTATTATTGACAGTGAAAAAACGTTAGGGGTGAAATCACAGGACCCCTTGTGTTACTGCAAACAAGGTTGTCAAAATCGCGATTTAAATCGTAAAATCGTACGATTTTATGTGTCACGACCCCATTTCTAGGAGTCCGTGACCGGCACGGGAGTAGGATTTCACCCCTAAACCCGTAAGCCTTCCCTATTACCATTTAAAATAATTACCCTGCTATACAGACAACATACAATATTCACATAATAAATATTGGCCACGTCATTTATGGTGGCCTAAATAACCTGCAATCCACGGCGCTCATTGCCGCTTCAGCCCAATTCAAGTATATATATACATCCCTTCACATAAGCAAATCACACATAAATATGTATATACGTAGTGATCAAACCACAAGGGAATGACCTATCCTATTCACACACAATATATATAACCTGTTCGATCACCTGTATATGAGCATCCACACTCGCATTTAACTTTACATATTGGTCACACGCCTCAATGCGTGTAATCTATCCTATTCACATGCAGGTTTATATATGTTTGCAAACAATCACATACCAACCACACATACATATATATATATATATATATAAAATTTACATATTGATCACGCCCCATAGGGTGTGACCTATCCTATTCACATGCGGAAGCAATTCATACTCATCATAATATTCATATACCCTATATCCCCATCCATGACCTAATCTTTAAACAGTATGAAGCCGACAAGTCTAGATTTGTACATATATATATACATATAGCAATTTCCTATACATCAAAGGCTATACTCAAAATAATGTATACATCAATGAAATATAACAAAAGAATGTATACATCAAAAGATAAACCTTTCACGCGAACAATGCGTGAGGTCTCTAGGAATGTCCGCCTCCTTGAGAGGAAGTAGACGCGTGTCCGATGCCCGTTACACCTGTATCTGTAACATGTAAAATTGGGGGAGGTGAGTCAAACGGACTCAGTGAGAGGCTCTCCCATCCTTGGTGTAGTAGCGGGTACCACTACAACTGGGGAAAGGGAGCCAATCACATCCACAGGCACATATAATATTCCTTTTAACCTTTCATGTTTAAGTGATCACGCATTTAGCATATATAACACATATATTGACAAAATTAGGCATATATATCACATGTTCACTATCATCAAACACTTTCCAATATCATATATCGTTTTAAGATAACATAAACTGGCCCGAAGGCATATCTCCTTTTGGAGAGAATCTGGCCCGAAGGCATAACTCATGTGAGTGGCATCCGTTATGAGATAAACTGGCCCGAAGGCATAGCTCATGTGAGCGGTTAGGAACCTAGTTGATCATTCTAGGAACCCCTGGCCCCAAGACTTTACTTGAGACATATCTGGCACCAAGACTTTACTTGGTACATAGCCGGCGACTCGTGTGACTTTGTCCTAACCAAAGCTTTAACCACAAAGTGGCAAACTCATAGACTTTGGACTTTTGGGTGTCCGACTTCACGAGGACATACTCGACCTACCCGGTTTATTTAAAATGGACACCTCTTTTATCATAGACTCTACATGACTTCTATGAACCCCTACTAGTTCGGTTTTACTTTTCTTGGAAAAACTTATAAGTTTATACCCTTTCCCAAGTTCGAAAATAGTTTCAAGGAAGAACATCCTAAGTTCGATTATTTCAAAAATTTCAAGATCAAACAATAGGTTTCCACCTTCATTTAACTTGTGAGTTTCTAGGACCATGGAATTTAGACATCGAAAGTGGACTCGATCCTACCCCCGATATCATTCTAGGTTCCAAGAACCCTTCTTCCATATAAGGCTTCCCAAGCCATCATGATATTTCACATGTATCAAATACACATATAACAAATAATTTCATATAATAACATTTAGGAATAACAATAGCATGTTTCTAACATACATATTCTAACAAAGAGGCAAATAATACAAACCATATTTTTCCACATCCTCATACAACCCACAAGAGGGCAAGGATGGAAAAAACCCCTCACCTCTTTGCTTCCCTTGATCGGCCCTCGGCGTACCCGAAGCTCCAACCAGTTCGTTAGGTCCTACACACACATAGTGAGTAGTTTTAGACGTTTGAACTTATATGTGACTTGTACACATCAACACAATGTTCATGAAATCCATAAATCTCATAAACTAGTTCATTTACTTAAAACTCCTTCAACTAGTATTTAGGATCTTTAGTTTACTTCTAATCCATATCCTAGTAGCACCCTTTAGTTTAGAAATCTTCAACTCCTTAATTGACTAAAATTTGCCTCTTTAATATACCAAAATTGGTTTCCGGCTAAGACGTAACTATTCGGTCTTCGATCCCTTGTCTATCACAACAATTACCACCTTCTAAAATTACCAATTCAACTCATCAATTTAATTTATACTACACTTTAGTCCTCATAAACTCCATTGTCCTATAATTTCAAATTGAGTAACTTCCACTATCAATTTATCAATACTCATACATCCAAACACCTCTAAACAACCCAATAGCTTCAATTTAGGACCCAAATAATTTATTCACTTATATTAGGAATTTTTCCAAAAATCCCTAAAATAGATAAATTTGGGGTTTGAGAGATTCGGGACGTTTTACCTCGATTCAATCGGATTGAGTGATAGTACGGGGTAGAGGAAGCCTCTAGTCACCTTCCCCGAGCTCGGAACGGCCGAAATCCGGCGAAATTCCGGTCAAACATCACTTTCCGCTACTGTCGCGTTTTCCCGTCACCACCACCGTCCCAGCTCCGTTCACCGCCACCGGCGACTCCCCTCAGCCTCAGAAGGCGGCGTCGCGTCGGTCGGCAGCCTCACACGGCGGTCCACGGCGTCGTACAGCGGTCCTTCCCCCCTCTCGTGTTTTCCCGGCGTGCGGTTCAAAGGGCCCTCAATTCAATTTTTTTTTTCTCTGCTTTGCTCTTCTCGGGTGCTGGATGCTAAATAATGAGGACCAATTTAATTGATAAGGGGGTCACGTGGGTGACCCCCTTTTGTCTGCCATATGCATATACTATTATTATATTTATTTTTTTTTTATTTAAAAAAACTTATATATATATATATATATATATTTAATATATTATTATTTACAGTTAATATCAACTTTGGGGTTATAGACTTGTACCCAATATTTCCCGTTAGGTCCTAATTTTGGTCCAAATAAAATTTCATTTATTTATAAATTTTCTCCTTTTCCTTCCAAATTAAAATAAAAATTAAATTAGGACCTTAACTTAAATTGGAAAATATCCGGGTATTACATTATGATTCTACCTACTAAAATCGAGTTGAATCGTAGGTAAAATCGTGGTGGAATCGGGTGGAATCAACGATTTTACCTCAGCCCAAAAAAAAGCCTGTTTGATGTTAAAAAAAATAATCTACAGCCCATGTCCCAGCCCAATCACAAACCCTACCCATTTTTTGATATCATTACCATAACAATTGGATGTCATTACGTCAAAGTATCAGCTTTTTGCCCTTTGGGAATTCCACTCTAGACGTTACTATTGTTGCTCAAGTATATTAATTACTTACATTATACTACTAATTTAATTTATTCATTCTACAATAAATGAAATGTTTTAAGTTTTAACCAACATGCATATATATGTTGCAAATGAACAAGGAGTATTACATGACGGCATCACTATATTTCATATTTAATTTTGTATGTGATTTACTATATTAATTAGGTACTTATGTTATATATATATATATATATAAAACATAAAAAATTCTTATGATTTTATCATAGGTAAAATCTTACGATTCTACAATACGATTTTACGATACGATTTTACACCCCCCCTCTACGATTTTACTTTAAATCTAGACTTTGACAACCTTGACTGCAAAAGGTGACATTGGCAGAAATGTAAAACGTTAGGAGTACAATTGACAAAAAAAAGTTAGAAAATCTGATGTGGAAAAAAATATGCCCAGTCAGATAATTTTGCCACATAGGATGACACGTTAGCAAAAAATGTTAAATATTTGATGGTGTTAGTGAAAAGGATGACATTGGCAGAAACGTAAAACGTTACGGGTATTATTGACAGTGAAAAAACGTTAGGGGTGAACTCAGAGGACTCCCAAACGTTGGGAGCAGAAAAAGTTCTTTTGTCACAAATTCCTAACTTAACTCCGGATTTGCTAATATTCCTTAGCATAATTTAACTATAACCTTTTATTTTATTTCATTTTTAAAAAAAAATTGGGATCAAAATAGATAGGGTTTTTGTTCAGTTCTTCTCAGTCCGCTCGCCCTTTCAGTTCCCAAAAGCTTTAACTCTACACCTTCAATCTCGCCGGTGTTGCAGCTCAGTCTCGCCGGCGTAGGGTTTCGATTTCGACTTTCAACGCTAGGGTTTCGAAGATTTCGTGTCTTTGCTTCGGAAGGTAGTGAACTTGTTTCATGTGATTTCTTTCAGATTTACAAATCTCTGAATTGTGTTGAAGTTGCTATCGATTTTTCTTTGATTTTGTTTTTTGGTGCATAAAAATGGTTATTTTAACAGTTCGCGAAGAAAATACCTTGGATCTTGTAGGCTTGTAGCTTTGGAGATTAGGTTTTCATGTATTGCCTTCTGTTCGGATAGATTATTGGAAATTAATCGGAGTGTATTGTGTTTTTTTTTCTGTATTTTGTAGATCTAATTATTCTCTTGGTCGATCTGTTCTGGAAGATAAGTTCCTTCTGGCAAATTTCCATTCTCTTAGTTTAATTTTGAGTATAGTTTTGTATCATCTAGGGGGAAAAGAGATATAGGGTTTGTGTAATGGGCAATTGCAAAATTGAGGAAGAATAGGGTATAGAAGCGGACAGAGACGATGAGGGAGGACATATGTCCTTGGGTTCTAGTATGAGGATAATTACGTGTGCACACACCTACCACTTGCAAATCTACATAGAATGAATCATCATAAGATGTGAACTAATTAAACATCCAAACACTTTTCATAAGCAACTTTGATTCTACTCCTACGCATCCATTCCCTTTTTCATAAATACTTTCATAAAGTATTGTACAGGAAATTAAGTATTAGATAGTGATGTGGCATGTCATTACTTATACATAATAAAACAATTTGGATTGATTGATTGATTGGCAAAAGATTTTGGGAAGCTAATCAGACTGAAATTTCTCTCCTCAATTCTAGATATAAATTATTAAAATTTAGATGTTAAATATATAATTGAGGCATAATTTACAGGGTAAATAATAAATATGCTCTCCTGTCTTTTATCATTTTGATTACTGAAATTCAGATATACTCTACTAATATTGAGCCATGGGTTGAGAAATTTGAGAGAATGGACCTCAAATTTCTTATCTAGTTTTTACTTCCTCCCAATGCTGCAAACCACTGTCTGTCTGAAGCAAAAATATTCAGTAAAACCATACGTGAATTCAGACGGTGACGATTGTGATAATAGGAACAGATGTAAAGGTTAAGCTTTGTGGAGGTGTGCTTCATTTGTACAGGTTTAGCCTTTAGGTATTTGAAAGTGAGTGGAAATTTTAAACATTGTTGACCTATCATTTTGTTGTGGAATGGACCTGTGTTTTCCAATACTTTGTTGTAATTAGCTAATTTCTTCTCAAGTGGGTGTCACTGCAAGTTATGCTTACTTCTTTCCAAGTGATCTCTTTTGTTGTGTTAGGAGTTGAAGTACTGAGTACGTTTTGTTGATGTCTCTTGTTCTACTCTTGCTCTGTAAAAAAAGCAATGGCTTCTATTACTCTGTCCTTATACCACAGTATAGCCATTACTATTTTGTCGCTTGTAATGTGAATGTAATTTTGTAGATTCATTTTTTATCTGTTTCTTGTGTGAGTTTTCTTAATTTCTTCCTATTGACAATTACTTTTGTGGGTTTTTAATTGTGTAATTGAGTAGGAAGGAAATTTAAGAGCAGATATACCTATATTACTCTGGGTTTAAACATATGCCGGTGACTCAATGAAGATCTTATTCAATAGATTTCTAAAGTTTCTGTTTAGAGTGGGTTAGCATGATAAGATAGTAATATGTGTGTAATCTTGCTATAGAAAGTAATAAGCTGGAGAAACACTTAAATTTTGAGATAAATAAAATAACTTCTAAATTAAAGTGTTTAGGGTGTAATATCTCCATTTCTGTTGGTTTTGCATTGCTCTTTATTCATTGAGTGTTAAGGTCGCCTTCAGATTTTACATGGCAAAATTTTTGCAACTCTTCCCATGAGAAAGTAAACCAGTGGGGCATAATTTGTGAGCTGTTAAAGTTTGAACATCTGTATTTATATTTCTAGTTTAGTGATCTAGGGTCTGTTTGGAGGTTGTTCAGTTTTTTTTTTTTTTAAATTTTAAGAATTCTTGTTAGTATTGTTTTCATTTATTTGTAAATATACTATTAATAAAAAGACTTGTTTCTTGTACTTTTTGTTTTAAAAAATGTTAGTTCAGAACATCTCTTAATTGTTTTGCGTTTTCTGTTCCCAAAACACATTCCACTTTTTGTTTTCAGTGGAAAACAGTAATTTGAACTAGTTTTTTTTTTTTTTTTGGTTTTTCTGTTTTTAAGAATAAAAAATAGTTCTTTTAAAACTGCATTGATGCAAGCCCCTACTCTTTTGTCTGTTTCAGAAAATGGCTTTAGGTGGAACTGCTCCTCCTAGAGGAAGTGCAGCCGCAACTGCGAGCATGCGCCGGAGGAGAACAACCGGTGGTGGGGCTGCTGGAGGAGCAGCTGGAACTATGCTTCAATTTTACACTGATGATGCCCCAGGACTCAAGATCTCCCCAAATGTGGTTCTTGTAATGAGCATTGGCTTCATAGCTTTTGTTGCCATCCTTCATGTGATGGGTAAGCTGTATTTTGTGCGTAGAGAGGCTTAGACAGTACTCATAACAGGGAAACTAGTTTATTATAATGTGTTATGGATTTTGAATTCAACATACATAATAGAACTCAGGATTATATTTTCTGGAAACTTCCTTTCTCTTCTTTATTTTTCCTTCTTGATACATTTATTTTCATTGGGAATAGTTGCTTCAGTATTGAGAATAGTTCGAAATCTGGGGATGTGATTTAGTTGTTTTAGTACTTGTAGCATGATTTATAAGCTTGAGGCCTGATATATTGTGAAGTTTTCCAAAGTAAGCTATAAATATTTATTTAATTGAATTGCTGGAGTTTGTTTTATAAGCTTGAGGCCTTGAGCATAGTTGTTTTTTTTTTTTTTAAAAAAAAAAACTGAATTACTTCTACAACTAGGACTAAGCCTAGTTACACTATGTAGATGTTTATTTTTAGATTTTCTAATATGGGCATTCTCAGGGAGATCCCCTGGCACCCAAGGATTAGTTGAGTAGCTGCGACTGGGTAAAAACTGCTTGCGGTTTAGGCCTGTGCAGAAATCCTTTGGGTTGGGCCTCTGTTGGTCACCCCAACATGCCACTGGCGCCCTGCCCGATAGTACTTGAGAGTGCCTTCTCTTACTACCGTTTTTTTCTACCAAAAGAAAAAAGAAGGTTCTTACCACTCATACTTACATGGTGGTAACTGGTAAGGATTGTTTATAAGGGTAAAGCTACTGAGATTTTCTAGACCCACTTGGTGAGAAACTCATTCATTGGGTCGCTCACTTAAGGCATGATAAATGATAGTAATGCTAATTCTCATATGGCCAAAACCTTTTATCTCATTTTAGTTTTAATTTGAACACATTTATTCTGACTTTATTGTCATTCTTCAAAAAACCAAATTTTTTTTATTGAAATCATCTTAATTTGAAGTTGAGTTGGCATGCATGTTGATCCACTATTCCACTGACATGACGTAATATATTATCGATAATATACATGATAGTAATACTTTTGGAAGTTGGCCAAATTTTTTTTTTGGAAAAAGTAATTAAATAATAAATTAGACTAATCTAATAAAAGAGATTCAACTATAAACTAGTGTAAATGGTAATTAAATTGGAATATTTGTAATTATAAATGAAATAGGAAATAAAAGGGAGAGTTAGAACTGCAAGGAAATACTCTACCAAAAAAAAAAAGAACTGCAAGGAAATTAGGTGATATAAATTCATGTTATAAATATAATAATATGAGTAATTTAATAATTATTATTATTTGGGGAATCAAAATATAACTTTGATAATTATTAATAGAAAATATGAATATATATTTATTTCAAGAATTAAATTGAGAGCTTGAGAACTAGTACCAAATTTTGAAGTAATAATTGAAAAATTATTTGATCTAGCACTACAACTAGCTCTCTATTATGGACTCTAGCTTTTCTTCTTCTTCTTCTTCTATATATATAAAAATTTTATTAAGGAGAAAGAGAAGATACAAAAGATTACATAAGTAGAGGACTAGAGACCCTCTTCTAGAAAACAAAAATACGAAAGCAAATCGTTTGTATTAGTTCAAAGTACCAATGTCCAAATACCTAAGAAGGTGTTTAGCATCCAAAAATATTTAGGGGATATTTGGTACACGATTAATTTTTTATTTTCGAGAATTTGTAAGATTCTTGGGAATATTAAAAAGTTGCTTGTTTTAACTTTTGTATTTTTGGGATTATTTTACAAGAGTTTTATTTTTTAGTTGAAAATAATCTCATCTCATGAGATTAAAATAATATTATCTCTTATGTGAGATTAAAAAAGTAAAGAAATATGATATTATCAAATTTTGGAGAGCGCAAATTTATTCTTTTTAATCCGTGTATCAAACGTGAGATTATGAAATGTTAGAGCTCGGAATCTCATAACTATTATTTACTTATTTTCACCTTTGTATTTTAGACAAAGCAATGGAGCCAAAATTTGGTCTTTGAACCAAATGTTTAAAAAAAGAGAAAAAATAAGAACCCAAAAACTCTGAATTCCAAATACCTTCATCAAGAAAAGGTGAAGCACGAAATTAGGGCACCATTATAATGTATAACTTTTTTGGATCCTAATGATTTCTTAACCTTCTCCGTAAATTTCTTCATTACATAATGTAATGTATTCTCACAAATACTAATTGCATCATATATATTTTTTTATACCAACACTTCTCACTATATTTTTTACATACCAAACACATTTTTTATTTTTAAAATTACGTTATATTTTTTTTTATTTTACATCACTTCACTTTATGTCCCTACCTAACAAACATAAAAAGCTCAAGTAGAGATGAGAATGAAGCAGGTGGTGCAGTATGACCAAACATTTATAACATTCTCAATGCATTTTTTTATTTGACCAAATACTCTTCAACACACAGAATAAGAGGTCTATATTTTTTTTAACTATCGCTTTTTGAATTCAATCTTTGGAGGAATAGAGTATTATTCATTAGAAGAATTGTCCTTAATAATAAACCTCACAGCATCCAAAAAATTAATCATCAAACCCGAAACACCACAACCTACGATGCTATGACCACGATATCTATCTAAGCCTCCTTTATGGGTTTCACTTGGATCAGTTGAATTCAATTCAACGGGTGCAGGATAATGTGGTTCTACTTCTATCAGTAAATATAAAACATGTAAATTACATTACCATGTTTTAAAATGACATTTTGTCCCAAATAAAAAAATAAAGATGAAAATTTGGGAAAAGAGAACTGTCCGACTTGTTTGAATCGCCGATTTTTCGGTTCAATCAGCTGGTCCGGTTCGATTTTGAAAATAATTCTTTTAGCTGCTTTCACCTTCTTCATCAGTTTTGGGCGTCCACCGCAGCACATTTTGATTTCCTCTTTTTTTTTTTTGAAGAGTGTGTTTGGTAGGTGGAATGAGTAAGGGAATGAGAACGTTGGATAGAATGAAAATATCATGTCAATGTGATGTGAATGAAATAAAAGTGGCTAAATTTTATATTAAAAGTAGAAATAGAATAAAAGTGAGTAAAAAAATAAAAACAAAAACATAATTTCATCACATTACAAAAAATAAAATTTATTTGGTAAGAAGAATTTATGTAAGAAAGGTGGTATTCCTTGCTTTTTCCTTAGACCAAACATGATCTAAGGACACGTTCATTAGGTAGAAATAGAAATGAAAATGAAAAGGAATGCATTTGATGTGTTTAGTAGTAAAAGTTTGGTAATGGAAATGGAAATGGAATGTATTAAAATGACCATTTTACCCCTTATATTAAAATAATAAAAAGAAAAGAGAGTTATAATTGTGTCAAATCATATCAAATCAAAGGAGTATAATAAATATTTTGTATTTTTTTTCTTTTTTTTATAATTGATAGAAATGAAAAAGTAAAAAAGTAAGTAGGACTCAGTGAACCCCACCATTTCTATTGATGATTCTTGCTAGTGAACATAACCTAATTCTTCTCCTCTTCGTTTTCCTCTTCTACTATTTTATTTTATTTTTTCTTTTCTTCTCTTTTCTCCTCCATTTCTATTGTTTTTCTTCGTTTTAGCACGCCTCTCCCTACTCTTATTTCTCCTTCTCAATATCATCTACACAAGTTTTTTTCCTCCTCTCCTTCTCCTTCCTTCTCTTCATCTCTTCTTTGAACCGGAGCAAACCGTCGCTCGGTCAGTTATGACCGGTTTTTCCGGTCCTAGACCTATTGTTTCAGATCGGAGCCACGACCGGCCGGTCTGGACCGTTTAAAACCATGAAATTTACTCTAACCGGTTGAAACTTGGAAATTTAGTGAAAGTCCTACGTGGCAAGAATCTATTGGGCACTTCGACGTGTAGTGATGTCGGAACTGGCAGCGTGAGATCTTTCGTATATACAAGAAACGTTGCCGTTTGAAGGATCGTCCAATTTCATATCTCCATAGTCTTGTAAGTTCGTTCTCTGTCTCAGATCTTCCGTGAATTCTCCTTCAGGTTCTATTCAATTCTCTTTTCATGATTCTACAATTTTTTTTTTCCTTTGACGCATCTCAGTATTTGTAATCTAAATTTCAGCTTCTTTTTTATGAATTCGGGGTTTCAATGGAAGGAAGAATTATATAATGAACCATAATATATTTGAATGATTTTCATGTGTAGTAAATCTGTAATGTGATCTCTCTGGTTTGAACTCTTTGCTTTCTGTGGGTATGGATTTTGCTTTTTTGGGGTAGGATCAGATCTTGTTTTGAGCTTTTCAACGATATACTTGAATTATTGGGACTTGATTGTGTAGATTCAGTTTTTATTTGTTTTCTGTGTTTAATTTTTTAAATTTCTTTTTGATGAAAATCACTTTGGTAGCATTTTTATTGTCTAATTTAGTGGGAAGGAAATTTAGGATCAGATGTGCCTATATTACTTTGGGTTTTAACACACGCTGGTGACTCAGTGAGATTTTCTTCAATGGATTAGTGAATGGTTTAGAGTGGGTTTGTATGATAAGATAGGAATAGATGTGTATTCTTGCTGTAAATTTTGCTCTTATTTGCTTTGCCTTTTGAAGTAATATGTTATGTATACTGAATTCTGAATATCTTTTAAGAAAGGCTTTTTTGTGCCTTGAGGAATTGAGCTGGACCAAGATCCCCTCATACAGTTTTTCCTGGCATAAAAGAGCAATATTTTTCTGCAATTGCTTTTCCTATTTGATTATACTATTGTATATTTTTCGAGAAAATAAGTAGAAGTTTGAAGTAGAGTGAAAGCCTGTGGTCTCATACCGAGCAATTCGAAGTTTGTTGAAGTAATAAGCTAAAGAAACACATAAAGTTGGAGATAATTAACTAACATTTATTTTCAGGTGCATTAGCTTCATCTCTGTTGGTTGTGCATGGGTCTTAATTCTCATTGAGGGTTAAGCTTTCCTTTATATTTTACATAGAAAAATTGTGGCAACTCATCTCTTGCGTCTTAAGGAAGTAAACTTGTGGAACATAATTCGTGAACTATGAAACATTTGAATTTGTGTATGTATATTTCTAGTTTAGTGATTTAATCTTTTATCTGTTTCAGAAAATGGCTTTAGGTGGAACTGCTCCCCCTAGAGGAAGTGCGGCCGCAACTGCGAGCATGCGCCGGAGGAGAACAACCGGTGGTGGGGCTGCTGGAGGAGCAGCTGGAACTATGCTTCAATTTTACACTGATGATGCTCCAGGACTCAAGATCTCCCCAAATGTGGTTCTTGTAATGAGCATTGGCTTCATAGCATTTGTTGCCATCCTTCATGTGATGGGTAAGCTGTACTTTGTGCGTAGAGAGGCTTAGACATTACTGACGGCGGAGAAAAAAGTTTTAATATGATGTATTATGGATTTTGAATTCACAATAGTTGAGTTAATTTAATGGAGATTGGACTACATTTTCTGGAAACTTCCTTTCTTTACTTTAGTTTTCCTTCTTGGTGTATTTTTGATTTAGGATTGCTGCTGTTAGACCTTGAGAATAGTTGGTTCAAATTTTGGATTGACATGTTAACTTATGGCATGATAAACAATAGTAATGCTAATGCCATAATTGCAAAGTGATTTGTCTGGGTTTGCAATTGCAGGGCATTTTTAGTTTCCAACATTTATTCTTAAAAAAAACAGATGTTATATAGTCTTCACTCTTCAGTACAAATGAAGAGAAACTTTTAACATTATTTTGTATATCCTGCACTAAGACTTGAATCCCATATGGTAACTAGTAACCTCCGGAGATAAGTCCAATATATGCCTTCTTTATAAGCTTGAGTGTAATATTATTCCATCCCATATTTCTTTGGGGATATGCTCAAAGTGGGGTTTGATTAAGAATATGGCAATGATAGTTGAAGAGTTCGGTTCTTCATGTTGAAATATTATTTTGTTCCTATGTTTATGTTTGTAAATGCAAAAACACATAATAGCTACTTGGTCTGCGATTCTGTTCAACGTCATTTTGCTGCAAAGTAATCAAATATTTAACCCAATTTGTAAACGGTGGGAATCAATCGAATGGGTCTGTCATATCTTATTCCTCTGTGTTTCACTCAAGTTTTAAATTAGTCCGTGTCATTCAGGTTTCATTAGAGTTTTATATTGGTCATTTATGTTTCATTCAAGTTCTATATTAGTTCTTTATGTTTCATTGAAGTTTTATATTGGTCTTTTATGTTTCATTGAAGTTTTATATTAGTCCTTTATGTTTCATTAGAGTTTCATATTGGCCATCTCAGCATGTTTTTATTTTTGGCTTAAACAATATCGTTTGAGTGTTTTCGGTGTGTCTAAGGTCACGTCAACTATCTGATACACGTATGAGAAATTATAAATCCAACTCGGCACGTTACGTCAGCAGTTAACTTAATAAATTAATGGATTTAGACGGAAGGACCAATTTAGAATTTCTGAAAAACATAAAGGACTAATTTAAAAATTTTGAAACATAAAAGACTAATTTAAAATTTGAGTGAAATATAGAGAACCAAAATGAATCTTTGACAAAAAATTTATAAGACATAAAGCATGAACTATGTATTTGGAATATAAAAATATTCAAAAGTCATTATACTTTCTTAAAATAAATTATGATATATTGAATATTTCATATTAAAATAGTTTTCATAAAAACATGTCTTTATTAATATGTATTATTGATGTAATATATAAATTATTTTTCTAAGATAAGTTTCTAATTGTGAGATTACAGATACAAAATGAAAATTCAATTACTATTTAGAATGCAATTAATTATGAATTATAATCGATTTTTTTTTTTGAATTTCACCGTGACATCTAAAACCATTTAAATTAATAACAGACATAAATCACATATATAATATTTTACTAATTCATTATTAAAATGATATCATTTAGTTATATAACGTTAACTCATCAATTAAAAAAAAAATTAACTCACCAATTAAAACATCAGTATTTCATATCTAAAAGAAATAAAAAATGATATGAGATAAATTAACACTAACATTATATGTTGTTTTATAATATGTAATTAAATAATTCAAATGTTATAACTTTCAACAATACGAAAACAAAATTCCAAACTTTAACGATCACAATTAATCACAAAAATTGAGTCAAAATTAAAGATTAATGTAAATTTAAAAAAAATCGTACTTTTGTCATTTATATTTTAAAAATTATATACACTCGTATAGATACGAAGCCTCTCTCTATATATAAGATAAATGCTGATAATATAAAATATGTTTTCTTAAAAACACAATGAAAAAAATACGCTTTTCTAAAGTCATTGGTAGTTATTTCTCATTAACAAATCCTGCCATTAGTGTTGAAATATTTTCAATAATGATAAAATGGCGTAAAGAATAAAGAAAAACAGGCATGAGTAATTAGGACGCCATAAAACATTAAATTGACTGAAATCTATCTGCAAATACCATATGTACATTAGAGAACAAGGAATACAAGCAAGGTGTTAAATCCCTAAGCATCGAATAGTATGGCTACTAACACAAGGAAGCAGGAAATTCCTAGTGTGAACTGTCAGAAACCCAACCAGATACAATACTGTCATCCACTGGTTTAGGGCCTCCACAAGATCTTGAGACCGATTCGAAGAGTTTTTCGATTTCTGGTGCGCATCTGATGAAGGATCTGTTCCAGAAATTATACCTAGGATTCTGCAAATGACAGACAGGAGAACAAGTGCAGATTCAATTTTCCAAGCCTCATCAATCATCAGTGGGAATGATTCTACTCTAGAGTAAAAATAAAAGTAAAAGAATTGATTGATTTATTTATTACCTTGATGAGTTCAATGAAAGTGATGAGCAGTCCCCATGGATGAGGTCGATTAACAATCAGCCGTTCTAACAAGACTCTTGTGATTTGCTCTTGAATAATTTCCTGCCATGTCAAAACATTCATAAATGGGGTTTCCATACTCACATGCCAAACACTACCTAAGAAAAATTAAGGGTACGTACCTGGTTGGATTCAGCAAACAAGTAGAGAAGGATGAAAGAGAAGTAGTGGGTATGTGTATTAGGGTAACGCAGTTGATTGGCAATAGCATTAAGAAACAGGTAGCGACCCTCGGTGTCCAAGTCCACAATTAATGTCTGAAAAATATCCAAAGCAGCACCCACAGAAAATACAGATAGGGCACCCGCCGCCGATTGTGCATGTGGAGTTCGTCCCTGCAATTGCTGGATGGCCTGTAAGTTAATAACCGAAAAATAATAAGAGACACTATGAATTTACTCAACAAGGCATCACACAACCAACCCTTCTCTCCAATGCCACAACTGACTTACATTAGAAAATCTAAATATTATATCTTGGGGGAAGAGAGTACAATTTTTGAATCTCTCAAGGGACGTGATAGTAATTTTCTATTATTTTCAAATTCCCAATCCTTACACTTGTTAACTTCACAAGTTCACCATCTCATTGTCTCCAACATATATATTACATACAGGACATAGTTACAAAATGCTTGAGATCACGGCTAAAGTTTTACACATTATACATCAATTCAATGATAACATAGAGGCAACATAGACAAAGTACCCTCATGAAATTCACCACTCTAAACAATTCAATGATAACATAGAGGCAAACATAGACAAGGAGGTCTCAAAAGTACATTACCTGCATTCCAACATACAGCACAAGTGAGTTTATCAGAGGTACATTGTAATGGGTCCCGGCAGAAGAAGCTTCATTAGGTGAGAGTAGCAGCTTCTGCTTCAGTTCAGATAAAAATTGAGAACCCTGCTGCCTTGTCTGCAGAAATTTAGATCAAACATGAATTACGTAGTAAGGAAGTATTATTAGTAAAGCACAAACATGTAATTAGCACAGAATTATAAGATTATGACAGACCTTCGATAGAAGAATATTATAAAAGAAAAGATAAAAAAGGGACACATGGAGCTGAATGTTTATCCTAGAAGAAAGAAAGAAGGGCTGAGTGGGGAGGGAGGAGAATATCCTAATAATCCTGCCAATGAAGACCATGTTGCTTGAGTAGAAAGATTATTTAGGATTGGAGGCCAAAAGGAGAGGCAGGAAAGGTTTTGGTCTTGTTTTGGGGAAGTGGTTAACCTCTCGAATGCTAGCTGAGTTATGTTCATCTTTGCTTATTTTTCTACTGCTATTTTCTATGTTTAGCTACTGTGATTTACTGTGAAGTGGGTGTATGCTGTGTATTAGCTACCTACTGATGTTTTGCATTGTTCTGTGACCTGTGTAGCTGCGTTTAGTGGCTATTTTTCTCTTAATATACAGTATATTTCAGTAATTAGTTCAGGGCTGTATCAGACTATAACCAACAATTCATCATAATATACAATCACAAGGTACGAACAAAATACCTTTAAATATTCATCTACATCAGCCTTCATCTGCTTTGCTTTAAGTGCTGCATCAACCTCAGAAAAGATGCGAGGGGACTGGGTTATTTCTTGAAGTAAATCAATCTGCAGAGGAAAGCAAAGGAAGTTATGTCAAACCAATATTTCTTATCCTTAAGGCCCAAAAAGAATGAGAATAAATGAAATGAAATTCTAAGGACCTTCAAATTTGGTGTCGATGGATCTGGTAGCCTCATACTACGAGGAAATGCACTAAGAATAATATTTCGCATTTGTATGCAACTAGGAGGAATAACATCACAGAAGGTAAAATGATAATCACATAAAAACTCTGGGAAGTCATGAAGAAGCACAAGGAGCACCCTAAGTGTTCCCTTATAGAGAAAATGAACCTGATCAACACAAGAACAGAAGACAGAAAATATATGCAAGTAAGAAGCTTCATAATCATATTTGGAGCAATCCAATGAAACAAGGAACAGTGACAAACCGGCACTCCGAGTTCAGCATGCCTCAAATAAGGCTCCATGAACTGGAATAAATCTACAAGCAACCTTTGGATATAAGGCCAACCTTTCTGACCATTACCAGTCAGCATTTTTGGCAAGTAAGTCCTGTGACTTATCAACTCAAGCCATGCAAAGCTGAAGAAATGTTTGCAAAAAGTTATAATCGAATTATACCATCATACTATCTAATAAAATAAATCAAAGGAGTATAAAAGGAATTCAAGGTAACATGTAATTTGTAGACTTCACCAAAAAACAACTTCATAAAGGTAATTTGTTCCGAAATGAAAGATAAATGCCAGTATCAGAACAATCAGCATATCGTAATCCTGAATCATTCTGGGAAAACAAGCAAATGTGCAAAGCCACAAAGAACAAATTACTCCTATGGTTACTATAATCCCTAAAAGAATTATATTCCTCTGTATGAAACAAAGCCAGATGGAAGCTTGAGGTTAATTCTATTTATATTAGATTTTAAGTAACAGCAGTAGATCTGCTAAAGAGCAGATCTAGCAATGAAACAATCCTCAGTACAATCAGAGAATCGAACAACTATAATTCACATGAGTTCACTAACTTTGCATAACAAGACATCCAAAGTCTCTTACAGTCAGGTTGGTACACCGTACAAGTAAAACCCCTTCAACGTCTTAAAACATAAGTTTCCACAGAAATGTGCGGCCCTCTTATTTCCATTTCATCAAATAATTAAAGCATTCTAGTGAAATCACTACTACAACTCATCGCATGTTATATAAAGGCATAGTTTACACATTCAATGAAAATAGTTCGTAAGTAAATGTGAGCCATCAACCATGACCAAAATCACAATAGCAAATAGGGTAAGTAAATTATTAATAAGTTGAGGGTGCACAAATCAAAACAAGGATATAATGCACAAATACATTGTTTTAACATGGCGATCCCTGACAAAGACAACACTAAAAAGTATATGATCAATAATTAACCATCTACTTAGAAGTTAGAACCAGTAAACATCTAAAACACCAAGAAAATCAGTAAGTGCATACCAACATAAAGCAGAAACAAATGACAAGCATAAAAACAAGCATAGCTAAATCTCTCCTAGAGAAATTAAAGTCAACCATCAACAAATAACAATAATTATTAGTCACACCTGAATCCAGGGACTTTGAGAGGCTGTAAAGCATGAAACGCATTGGCCAAGGCAGTCAAGATCTGTAGGATATGAAACAACATTAGTCAAACATGCACTATTGCCTCAGGGTTTGTTTGGCAATTAGGAGGGGGAGAGATTGACAGGAAGAGGAAGGGAAGAGATGGGAAGGGGAGACTAATCTCCTCTATCTCTCCCCCTTGTTTAGATATCTTCCACTGTCACTCAACTCATTTCAAACCTACACCATTTTAGTTTGAAAAGCATCTGTGAAATCCTTTGATCAGTCAAGCATCACAATTGTGAACAAAATATTTAGACTCTTCAATGCATATCTTTTAAAGAAATGATCTAAAATGTAATTGGTTCAGGTTGATTTAATAGTTCATTTGATATGTCCTTCCTATTTTAATCTTAGCATTTGGCAAAAATAGTATAGTAACAAATAAAGAAGTGAACCAAAATGACAGACACCTGAAGATTTGCACCATCAGAGACAGGCTCAAGTGAACCAAGGTCTCCGAGCCAATTAATGAACAATCTGAAAAATGGTCTACAATTGAAAGATGCCTTCTTTTCCTCCGCATCTTTTTGAATGAATCTAACAGTCACTGCCAGAATCTGCCACAGACCATGGAAAAACAATAAACCACCTTTTAAGAATGAATACAGAATGAGGAAAGGGATTAGGTGGAAATGTTTATCTGTTACAAACCTTGGAAAGGAGAAAAATTTTGCTTGATCCCTGCTTCATAGAACAGTTAAATTACTGTATAGTTTTACGCTGCAATACAATAATTATAAAAATAGAAGAAACAGGGATATAGTTGACCACCTTTAGGATTGAATAGACAAGCTTAGCATAAACATCAATTGCAATAAACGACATTGCGTGCATTTGTTGAGGAGATTGAAGAGGCCCTGAATTAATCACCTCAGTGGATAGGCAATGTGCAACAGCTAGTTCCTGAAGTAAAAAACAAATGCATTAATTTACAACCCTGACTAACATTAGGAAGAGGTAAGGCTGCTTAAAGACAGAGATGCCACCATCAAGAGCCTGAAGAAGCGGTCTGTAATATCGTCACCCTTAAGCAGACCATTCTGATGTAATTGTAAAATGAAATGGGAAGCAGCTGCATCATTTGCACCAGGAAGTTCACAAATCCTGTACCATTCCGAAAACAACAAGGATACCTACAAAACATTTGATAACAAGTTAGCACTTTGAAAGTATTGTTAAAGCATCAATATTATTTCTAAAATTCCAGAGTCATCTATACTCCAAGTCTCCAACCCAAACACAATTTGATGTCTCATCCAGAGAAGATAAAAAATAGTTAATAATATATACCTCATTTCAAAAATTATTCCTTGACCATTTATCAAAAAAAAATATATTATTTCCCAACTAAAATACAATCAAAATTTAGAAAAAAAAAAAAAACTATTACTGCCTACTGGAAAGATAAGAATTGAGGTATGATCAATGAGGAGGCCTGCACACATAGAACTCTGGCGCACTATTTGGCAGACCCTCTCTTTAGTTTGTTTTAATTTGAAGATAGAGATATTAACTTCAAGATAAAGCTCTTGAAGATAAAGATAAAGACAAAGGATAACTAATACTCCCAAATAATAATGAACTGTAAGAGTCTAGATAATGATAAGTTCACATTCTAGACAAAGAGAAACACCTAATCCGTTAGGGGTCCACTTAGATAGGTCTGTCAGCTAAAGTTTGTACAGGCCAAAGCTTGTACTGTACATAAACTACATATATTGTTAAACCCCACTTAAGAGTCTTAATGTTAACTCATCATTATCTTGAGGAGTTTATATTATTAGACTCAAATTTTATAATATTATAAATGAAAGAAATGAAGGGGCTACCATATTTAGTTGAATTGAGTGTTTTGTCCAAAAAAAAAAGTTGGAGTGTTTCAAAAATAACAAGTTATTTTTATTAATAAGATGATCTCCCCTATGCAATAGCCCGTTAGCTTGTCAACTATCAAAAGCGAGGTGTACAATGGAAACTCAGTTACAGGTCTTCTTCACAAAACATAGCACATTACCACTCTCCTGCATCTTATTCCCCAATTCTCTAAGAATAAACCTATAATTAAGACCTTCAATTTCATACAATAAATTCAAGTTCTAGCAAATGCATGAACAGTTTCACTCAATTAAATGTCAGGTATTCCATCCCAGAACAATATCAGGTAATACTGGATAAGAAATAACCCAAAGTGAAGGTTTCAGTTAATTCCAAGCACAGAAAAGAACATTTCTGCATTAATAAAAAGCAACTTGATATCCTACACCTATTGCCAGTTTGGATGAGCTTGTGTATTTGATCTACGAGTAAACTTTTCGAAAAAAAAGTGATTCAGACATTTAAACTATCAGATAAATCCATTAACAGATTTTTCTGTCTTTTTAAAGGCCAAATTAATTAGCTTAACTTTTCTCAAAGGCTCAATTAATTACCTTCTCTAAGAGTCCCTTTAATTAAAGTCAAACTTTTTGACATAATCCAAACAAGCACCTCCTCTGAGCCATATAGCCAACCAACAGAATACAAAATGATCTAGAAATTTGCAAGACAACATACCTGCTCACGGAATCCAGCAGGATCTGGTTCAACCGACTCAACAGTGTTAAATTCTTCCCTGTTTGCTGCAAGCAGGCCTGGACTCTATTTTTCACAAGGCAAAGAACAACCATGATAAGGAGAGTTAGAACAAGTTTCCTATGAATGAAACAACAATGACAGTTGAACCAACTGTTTCCTATGACCTTTTTGTCTCTTGATTGTTTGGTCTTATCTTCCTTTCCAGTACCAATAGCAGATAAGGAAGGAACATTAGCAGCTGGATTCTTGACCATCTCAACCAGTTGTTGTAAGGATTCAGGAGATCCAGGCTTTGTAGCAAGCTGCAAAATACAAAATGGTTAAAAACTGTAGGCATGGAGCAATCCAAAAACTGAAACAAAATAAACAATGACAAACCTTTGCCAAAGCATCAACAAGATTGTGAAATTCCGAAATAACTTTTGGTTCCTCAATGACCAAGGTTTGAAGAAGAGAAATAGAAAACTCCATTGCAGACTCTGCACATCATCCAATGAGTCAGTTCCATGAAATAAACATTGTATCAAAGAAAAGGTACATTCTTTTGACATACTGTTCCTGCCCCCATCAATAAGTTTTGCCATATGAACATTGTACTCAGCAAGATTTAGCAATTCACTGCGAATAAGACCCACAGTGATATCTTTGTTAAATTTCCTTTCTTCCTCTGAATAAATTACCTGCAAAAGAATTACATAATAACACATCATGAAGAAGACAAAACAAATATTTCAAAAACAGCATTGCAATAAGTAAAGTACAGAAACCATGCTTAACTTAACAAGAACACATAAACCAATATGTAGATAAGATGCAAGTAAGTTAGGTTCAATAAATCATACCCAACTAGTAAGTTCCTTCACAGCAAGCTTGCAAACATCTCGAATAGCAGTCAGAATTGCAAGATGAGCACCCACATGTATGTTGTTTGATGCATTATCATATAAACCCTTAAAAACCTGTGTTAAAATTAAAACATCTTTATTTCAAAAATACAAAATACCTTTCAACCTTGCCTGGTCATTTTCCTTCAACTGAAAGTTATTATACATTAAGTATGATAAGGTATAAAAGAAAGGAATCAAATTATGGAGAAATATCAGGCAAAAACATTCAATAAAGTTCATAAAAAAGAATGCTCCTGGTAGAAGACAGCAGACCTTTTGAGCCACAGCTAAGGCTGCCTCATCACGGCTAACGCATCTGAGTATGATTTCAGGAACCTCAGAAATGACTCCCTGTACAAAAGTGAAAAACCCAAAGCTAAGTTTTAGAAAAATAACTATTCAAGAAACAGTTTATAGTAAGGATATGAAAAAACCAATCCATAGGCATCAAGATCAACTCATAATTAGCATCAAGATCAACTCATAATTAGCATAACAGCAAAGTCAATATATCTAGAAAGTAAATCAAGTGAGCCAGGAAAATATACCTGTATTTCAGCTTCCCCAGAGTCACTGCTAATCAAGGCTTCCAACTGACAAAATTACACGCAAGACATAAATAATCATCCAAAACATGCTTTGAATGATGATACTAGCAAAGAATAGAAATCAATGAACAACGCATAGCGCAGCTTGACCTATAGTCGAAATAAGAGAAAGAGAGCACAATGAAAACAAAAATGATATTCCCATGAGTTTGACTATCGCATGTATTTGTAGAACAATCATCATTCACATAGCTAATTCCATTTTCAACCTAAGCAATATTCCAGAATGAAAATCAAAAGAATTACAGGCATTTAACATTGCTTTAATTATTGATAACAGGTGATTCAGGCACTTCTTAATAAAATCTTACATTAAGATGTCAAAATGAGATAGACAGTGACTAAAAAAGTAAATAAAGGTCAGTTACAACCTTTTGTGCAACGATTTGGTATTTATCTAGGGCGTCCCTTGTAGTGAGAGAAGGCTCAGACACACTACTTCCGAGACGCTCAACAACTGACGATGCCAGTGGCTGTGAAGATGTTCCAGATTCCTTGCAACAGATCAAAAGCACATTTAGATGCCAAATGATAACACATCAGAAAGTGTATTCAGAAAAGATGCTTGTATAAATTTCTCACTTTCACAGCATCAGAAGAATCCACTGCATGCAACTCAGGAGTGGATGCAGCTGAAGGAAATGAGGCACTAACTGACTCATTCTCCATGCTTTGCTGGGGAACACTGTCAGCTGCTCTAAGGTGAGAAGTAGCACTGAAACATAGAACAGAATTATCATACAAACAGAAATTAAGAATAATAGAATGTCAAAGAGATCAACAAAATGAAAAACAAATAGGAACCTGAAATGTGGAGCCAGATTAGATTCTGCTACATCTTCTGACAATCGAGAGACTGCTTCGTATCCTGTGCTTCCAGGGCCAACCGAGTAACCTGGATTAATCTGTCCTGATGCAGGACCATAGGTTGCAGTAAGACCAGCACTTCCAGATTGAACACCAGCACCAGCAGGCATAGAAGGAGAGCTCTGGCTAGACTGGTTTTGCCATGGAAGCCGAACAAAGTCCTGTTATAATTAAAATAGGAAAGAAAGAAATTGGGTAAAAACTATTCAATGACCAACATCATAAGTCCACAACCAATTTAAAAGATAGCAAGTTAAATACCTCATAGACACGCTGTTGTGATAGGGACAATTGACCAGGTTTTGGGCGAAGGGGCTCTGGCACACCACCCATAGAACCTTGTGTATACAAATTTGCATCAAAAAATGTAGGACCCATACCCTCTCGATGCTTCCTTCTCAAAGAAAGCTGTTGACCTATCTCTGTATCAATGGTGTTTATTGCCTGCAAAATACCACATACATCAAATTGCAGCCAATACAAATTTTAAGGTAAAACGAACTATTCTTTTACCCTAAGGTCAACATAAGGGAGGAATCCCTAGGTATCAGTCAAGGTTGTTAAAATCTAGATTAAAATCTTAAAATCTTACGATTTTACACCTTTAAATCTTGTTAAATTATGTACAAAATCGTTTTGGTGCAAAATCGTTGTAGAATTGGTGGAATAGGTAGAATCGGGTAAAATCGCATGAAATTTCAAGTTTACCCAGGATTCCACAATTTCACCATAATCTAAAAAATAAACTTGTTTGAAGTTTTTTTGGCATGTTTGGTGGATATCAATAACTCGACCCAAACCAAAAAAACTCTTCGTATAAATATTGTTGATAATCTTTTAATTAATATTGACAATGCTCGAGTTACTTCAAATTATATGTGTTCAGAACTTTGGATTTACATAGCATTAAGAATGAAGTATCAAGTGTTGATAATGATGCACAGAGATTGTGATGGTGGAAATAGATCAAACGATGGTTATGTGAAAAGATCATTTGATTATCTTAGTTGAAAATATAGTTTAATTTCTTTGGTTTAATTATTTGTCTATGAATTATTGAATTATTAATTTTGTAGTGAACTATCAGCAACCATAGCAAGGTGCGCGATGTGGGTTAAGTCCAGATTAATAATTCAATACAAAATTCTTTAGAAAAGACAATCAATTATTTGTAATTAGAGATAACTACATATTATTTATAGTTTATGTTAGTGTATAGTTCTTTAAAAAAACACTCAATAATTATTTGTAGTTGCAGAGATAATAAGAGTTATTAATAATACAATACAATACAATCAAAGCCTTTTCCCACTAGGTAGGGTCGGCTATATGGATCAAGCGACGCCAACATGTTCTATCTTTGCTAATAAGAGTTATTAATAATATTCTTATAATATTTGTTATTATTTTTTAAAATTTAGATGAGATTAGAAGAATATACTATAATTTTCAATTTTTTAAGATTGGGTTAATTTTAATTTTGACTTCCTTCACTTCAATTTAAAAATTCAATTTTAACGAGAAATTTTTATCCATTAAATTAGGTTAAAAAATCTAAAGTTCAATTTGTCAAACATTTATATTTTGAAAAATATGATAAAAAATTTTAGAGCACCACCTGTTAAATTATTATGGCATCACTCTTTAAACCTCTAAAGTACCATTTGACATGTTTTTAAGATATCACTTGTTGAGATTTTAGATTGATGATATATATATACACACACATATAGTTTTTTATGTTATATTCATTTTAAAAATAATTTATAATTTTGGCCCTATAAATCGATACGATTTCACAATACAAATTTACCTATCTCTTGGTATCAGCCCTTTTACAAACTTGAGAATTCAACAAGCAAACCTTGCTCACAAGGTTCACCAAAGACAGTTAAAATTTGCCCAAATATAAAACTAAAGCTTGTATCTATAATATATAATCAAATATTTCTTCTGCCACATCCTCTTTGGGAGAGTTTTATTTTTATGTCCTCTATGTGAGTTTCAACAAGTGGTTATCTTAGGGGAGTATCCCTTGTGGATCTTGAAAGGAAATGGACGGCTCTTTTGAGTTTAAGAGTCAAGATTGTTTTCACTTCTTTTTGCCTTTTGTTTGAAGAGGATCTCTTGTCCTCTGTTTTTTATATTTTTGCATAATTGCATCTCTCTTGTTTTCAACAAATTCCATTTTGAATATCTAAATTAAAAAAAAAGAACTCAGAACACTCATTTGATAGATAAAAGGAGTTGTATAAGAATCTCTGATGGAACTCAAGCAACTTGGGGAACTCTCCCTGAAAAACTAGCCATTGGGGGAAGAACCAAGCCACTTAAATAGCACATCAAGCATCCCATACTTACACGTTATGTAACAGGTCCTTTGGGCTTGCCATTACTATATGAGGTTACAGAAACATTGTTTAAATGATCACAAAAGCTATCTTTTCGAATAGCATTTTATATTTATAAATAAGCAACACAAAAACAACAATGATGTAATTGGCACAAACGCACACAAATAACATACAATTAGTATAACTAACCTTGTCAGTAGCAGCCTGTTCAATGACTGCACAACCAAGATCAAGATTATCATTGGTGACAAGTTGTACTGCTTGTTCCAGAATTTCATTTGCAATATTTAATCCCTGAAGCGAAGTCCTCAGTTGACTTGATATCGATGCACGTAAAGGTTCCTAAAAGAATCCAGAATCACAAGTGCTAAGTAACCGAAATATTGAATTTACAAAGCATAAAATCTTAATAGCTCAAATTCAATGTTGAAAAACAGAAAAAATAGTCATTTCAGAGCTTACCTTGCACGTAACATGAGCTAAACTCCCAGCCAAACTAGCAACCATCAGATGAGCAGCATTTAGTATACGTGTCTCATCTGATTCCATGGCATAATCCTACCAATGAATGAATTTAATAAAAATGAAACAACAGTCATTACGATGTTTGCAGATAGAGGCAGTGAGTTAAAGGGAAGGCCAAAAAGCCTTTTTCTATCTACTATGCAGCACAATTGTGGACTTGAATATGAATAAGACACTTATTAGCTTCCAAATAACATTTTTCCTTCCCTAGCAATATGAACCTAATATCATCTAAAATATTATAAATTATAATATCCAAGTCAAATTTAGAAATGGCAACCTCAAGAACCACACATAAGCAAATATATATTGCTCAATTGAGATACCAACCTTTAAAACAAGCTCCTTTGTTGTTTGTGTCGCTATGGAAACACTACGCTGCACAATACCAGACACTATTTCTTTGATAGCTCTATCCATTGCGATTGGAACAACTCTATAATATATATATATATATATATATACAAAGTTAGATATTCTGAGATTCGAACAAGAAGCAAAGAAGTATAGCAACAGTGCCAAACCTCTGAAAATGCATTTGCAAACCCAGACCACTGAGCTTTTGATTGATAACAACATGAGTCCCAATATTCGGTATTGGTGTTGGAACCTATAATTTTTAAAAAAAAAAAAACAGTTGCGCTTAAAAATAGAAAATCGTTAAGTTATACATGTCCAATATAGAAGGGAAATACAACCAAGTTCAGCAGTTCCAAACCTGGCTTATAGAGAAAGGCATTGAGGATGAAGACAGTCCTTGAGCAACAGGTAGTTGATCAGACAAGCCCAATGCTGCTACCTTTTCTTCTTCTATCAATGCCCCCGTAGAAAGATGATGAGGAGCAGCATACTAATCCATCCAAAAAATTCAGAAAAATTTAATAAAATTATGCAAGATGAAGTCAAAATATTATTAAACTGTCAAAATCCACAAGATATCAAAATAACAGACCTGGGACAGCAAATGGGTATGCCCCCCAGTATTAGATGGATTGGTTACTTCAAGTGGCAGTTCCACTTGATTTACTGCAGGTACAAGGCCTGATTTAATATCAGCCATGATTTGTGTTTGTGATGCCCCTACATCTTTATTAGAGAAATCAGGATTTCCTTCAACCTCTCTTTTACGATCCTTCAAGAGAGAAGTTGGCGTGATATCCTTCATATCTACACCAAGATTTTTTAACAAAACCTGTATAACACAATGATTTGAGAATTTAGGTGAGAGAGACAGACAAAATTATGCTACAAACACTAGTCTACAGCCATAAAAAAACACCATATCTACCTCTATGTCAAACTTTAGGTTCATCTTCAAGTTTGGCATTGAATATATCTCAGCAAGCAATCCCAGAATCCCCATGGTCCAAGGATTAGGAGGTTGATATGCTAGACTGTTTTGGCATGGCTCCAAGATCTACAACACGCAATGTACCATAAAACAGCAAGAGGATGAATCTAAATAATCATCATAGAGTTGCATAATTAATAATAATATCATGAATTATACCTTGGAAGTAAATGGAATAACAGCAATCATCAGTCCCTTCTCATATGCCTACAAGATTGGAAAACAATTAAGCAAATAATAATAAGAATAATAGATGATTTCATCCCCAAAATATTCCCAAAAAAAAGAAAAAGAAAATGGTCAATTTGCCATGACATGTTATCACTTAATCCCAGATATTACCTCTATAATTAAAGATTTAGGGTCTATTTCCCGAGCCCTCAAAACTTGATTCCTGCCAATTGTTAGCTTTCCTAGCCAGCTCCCCAGATTTTTAAGCAAAGAGCGCTCTTCTGAACTTGACTTGATAAGCTCTGATCCTAGAAGAACCTGAAGAGTACATAAACACCAATTATTACTTAAAATTTCAAGCACATTTTTACTTTCAATCATAAGGGAAACAGTAACAAAGCTTAAACCTTGCAGTTCTCGTAGGATGCTTGGATAATTTCTCTATTCAAAGCCTTTGAATTAACTTTGTCCAAGAATTTCAGGTACAGGTCATGGAAATTCGGCTCAATGCTTGCTCTGTCAAGATATTTTTTTGTGGAACATGTTATAAATATAATTACATATATGACAAGCAGAACATGATATCTGTAAAATGCACACAAAATACATGCAGCCCCCCTCCCCCCCAAAAAAAAAGAAGAAAGAAAACAAAACTAAAGGTTGGCCAATAGAATAAGCACAAAACCCATTGAAGTTTCCTGCCTTAACCCTTCCCCAAGCAGTTATTCATCTCAACTCCCATTTTATTCCTCTGTTCAGTTATTCATTTGATCGAATAGGACTTAAAGAGGGAGAAAAAGGGGTAACTTCAATATTGTATTATCTCATGGTTAAAAATAAGCACCATGAAACCTATTATCTACCAGTTAATACTATAATCTATTTTATATTCCTAGACTGTATTTTATCGCTATTAAACTCAAGAATATTGTTTATATCTGCACTCCATATCCATGCATATTAAATTCACATACAAACAGAAAGGGTTAGATAATTGCATAATGATGATTAATGAATTATGCTGACCTTTTCATAACCATATACTGGGCAAACCAGGGATAGTACTGCTCTTTCAAAATTTCAGTAAATTCTTTTGCTTTGCCTTCAATATTAGCAGCAGAAATATTATTGATCATGAATGATATCTTGTCCTGAACCTCTGATCCTGGAGCCTGTAGAAAGAATATAGAAAGGACTAAACAAAGGCAAAGAAAAGAAAATGCCAGACCTAAATTTATTTTGTTAGAAGGAATTTAAAGAAAAAAGTAGGGAAGCAGAAAGAAAACATGAAATTGAAACATACAACATTTTTTCTAACCAGATAAGAAAGTAGAATCATCAAATAAGTAAAGTGGATGAGAATATTTGTTGACAACATTTAAAAAGAGCAGCCATAGTCAACAGTTTTCTTTGAAAAGCATAAACAGAAAAGTGCACCTCAATGGGAGTTTCTCTTTTCTCAGCAGCTGCAACCAGAGTCTCAATGTTCAAAGCGGAGCCAAACCCTAGAACAGATCGATAAATCAGAGACATCATAAATTCTGAGAGCAACCAAATATTAACACTAAAAAACAGAAGTCATTCACAAGAAATAGAAATATACTAGTAGATGTAGCTCCACGGGAAGGTCGAACAAAACCAGGAGAAGATGATAACATTGATGGAGCACTGACTGTGTTATGTATCTGCAATTGTAGCAATAAAACAAACTCGGAGTAAGAATAACTGATATTAAAGACAAAGACTACTCACATGCAATTAAAGGGATAGTACCTTATTAGTACTAGATGTATCACCAGGTGTAACAATTGAAGATTGCCCTACAGAAGATAAGAGTGGTTTTACATCATTAGATGGAACAGCAGAGGCTTTATGACGATCATCTAAGGGAATTTCACGTCTTTGTTGAAGCTGCTGTGGAGCAAGTTGCTGTCCAGGCTGTAACACACTCGAGCCATTGAACTGCTAGAAGGACACAGTGCACAGAAATAAGTCAACTCAAATGCCATAAATAATGGGAAAGTAGTTTAAAGGAGAAGCATATAACTTATTTATTATTTACTATAAAAGAACATTTACATAAAATATATTGTCCTTCTAATTTAGTTCTATAAGTAAAAGCTATTTTCATAAAAGAACATTTACCTCCACATGCCCTGAGGCAACTTGAGCAGAATTATGATTATTAATAGCAGAAGGATGGTTGATCCCATCTATATCTGCGTGACCTGATGAAATTCTGGCAAGAGCCTGCTCAATGAAAGCAACTATTTCGGCATGTGTGCCACGCAAATGAGAAATTTGCAGAATATGATTGCAGTACTGAGGCCACTCAATCAGACGATCCACAAACTGCTCCAATGCCAGACTTCCAAAAAGAAACATCTGCATATGAAGACTGTCAATTTGGGCATAAAACAGAAGCCAGAAAAATTTACTCTTAACACAATACAAACCTTCGAATCCGCAGGCTTACGCAATGCATCAAGAACATAACGAAGAGCAATTCCAAGTGAGAGATGAATCACAAGTTGATGCTTGATCACAGAGCCTGAAAAAGTTTGAAAAGCCATTTGTTGAAATGACAGAAAACTAAATATCAGATAAAAAGCACAGTCCCACCAAGTTTCCAAGTAAGTTTAGTCAAATGCAAGCTTTTGAATCCTCAGATATATCATTTATCTACCATAACAAACAAAATCAGCACAATAAAATTATGCTATCCCTTACTCATGGACCTGTGACCAAAGCAACCTATACAAGAAGGAAGAAGCATAATGGACCTGATGCAGCAAAGCCCACATCAGGGGCAGAATAGACATTCTGCCTGAGGTAAGTAACTCTGACACCTTTTAGGTGCCAGAGGGATTGTCGTGAGGGCATCTTGGAATTTAGTGGGATCATTGGGAGAGCCCCTAACCTCTCGAACGTTAGGAAACCTTTATCATTTTCTGCAACTGTTTTGTATTTCCTTTTACTGCCATTTCTGCCATTTTCATGTAATAAGAGGAATCCATTACAGAGACCTATACTTTCTGTTATTATATCAGAATCCGTATTATTCAGCTGTCCTATTTAGCTTGCTTTTATTGTTGTTTTTGGGTTATTTGCTGAGATAATCTACAGGTCCTATCAGTTACTATGAATTGAATACTATTTTTTGAGACAAGCATTGTTACTAGAAAGAATTACAACCATATTCAATGAAATACATTCATTATCACCACCACAAGAATTGGGCTTAGAAAGATTATAAGCTACCAATTTCACCTTATCCATTTACACAGCCCCCTAGTTGTATTGCTAGTCTTTCTAATAATATATACCCATATATAAATTGACCTCAATTCAAGATCACAACAACACAAGAGTGATTAATGATTAAATCTCAAAAAACAACTGTAGTGTAACTCATGGTCATGGCCAATGGAAATAAGAATGATCACCCAAGAAAAATCCAATATCTATCAAGATATTTTTGTATTAGATGCAAATTACAAATAAATTTTAAAGCTATCTAGTACAATAATAACAAAAACCTCATAATAATGGTGACCTTCAAAGTTCAAACAACTACTGAATAGAGTTGAGTTATTTTCATCATCCACACTGTCAATAGCAATACTAACCAAAGCAATAGCAATACTAACCAAAGAGAACTGCAGCAATTCTGAGTTGCCTTTCAGGATACTTGGGGAAAAACCTATACTCCTCAAACAAATTTGCTATCATGCACTCAAATATTGATTGCTCCCTGTTAATTCCCACAAAAATTTCCAGGATCAGATGATTATTCTAAGGCATTCAGTGAAAATAATTTGCAGATGGGAGATCCATAGACAACTCAACTTTACTTTAAAGCATTTAATGGCTTAAACCGTTAAAAAATATATCGGTTAGAGTTGTATTTAAACATATTACAAACTTATTTCAATTTTTTTTAACATATCATTCGGTAATAGAATCTTTTGATTGTTGTTGTTGTATCACGGTAATAGAATGCAACAGATGCAATTCACAAAGAAAAAAAAAAAACTTTAAAACAGAGCAAGTAAAATTTGAATTATTTTGAAATCTGGAAGTTCTTTTTCCTTCTATAACTTAAAGGTTAGAGATGTTATACACATGCTAAAAAGGATGGTAAGTGAAATTCCACAATAAGTATGCCTCTAGGGGAAATTTTTTCCATGCTATATCTCAATCAATGAAAGCCAAAATATTGCATTAGTGCCAAATTAAATGTCATTATTATTAACAGGCAGCACCTTTTAACAGAAGATTCTTTGAATCGAGCAAGCATCTGCACCATTGCATCAATAGTTAGCTGACTAGAAAACATTTGATGGAAATAGGAGTTCGCTTCTGCCTCAATGTCATCTGCATATCCATCAGAAGTTGATGAATCGACAGCCCCACTATTTTGCAACCTTGGATTCGAGTCCATAATAGATGCATGCAGCTTTTCCAGCTCCTCAGAAAGTTGGCTGGAGGCAACCAAACCAGTATTATTTTTCAGAACCTGTACATGGACATACACCAATTCCATGAGTGTTAAAAATTTTTCTCTGGATGAAACACGAATGCTAAAAAGTTAACAACACCAGGACATCAGAAAAACCAAGTGATTATAACAGAACCTTCAAGAAGGTGGCTGTTGTCTCCAAATAGAGATTCAGAACAGCAGTAGACTGATGAAAAGATTTGCTAGACAGGTTATGTGATCCACCAAAATGGATATCCTTTAAGAACTTGAGGCACTCCTGTAAAAACAAAAACTAAATATGTCAGCCGTTTCCTTCTGCGAAATTATCCTCAAACAATAACAAATTAAAATGCACAGAAACAAAAGAAAACAGTACAGGAAATCTTCATAAAAACCAAAATGTGGGATTGTGAATGTATGAGGGAGCAATTACCTCAAAAAAGACATCCTTGTAAGTAGTTAGATTATTAATTAACCACTTTTCAAGATCAAGAAATTCTTTTCTTGAAGCCAGGGCCGCCAACCTTATACTGGAAAAATAAGGGATAATCTCCAAAACTGATGATAGAATCTGCAAAATAAATAATAAAGAATAAAAACGACAAAAACATAGATAAGCATTCAAAACCACAAGTTAGCAGGAAAATTACAAAAGAAAACAACAAAACGAATAATTTAAAACTTCTCAAGAAAACAAAATATTGGCTGTTTAGGAAATCGTTAAATTGAAAACCAAGAAAAATCACATGACCTTCTATTCTTCCAGTCATGGGAAAAAACGACAATATGAAACATCCAAACTATACATTAGACCTACCTTTAGCTCTTGGCAGATGTCCAAAATTCTAGTAATGCTGTCTACATCATTGGTTTGACAATCTAAGATCCCCCGCAAGACTAGATTGGGATTAACATGCCAAAGGTGTAGAATCATACCACTGCCTATAGAACTTTTTAATATCATGGGAAAAACAATCAGAGATACTTCATGCTGGAGGAGGTTGTACGCAGTCTGTAACAACAAAAGCAAAATTAACATTAAGAAGAGACAAATAAAAACGGATAGTATACAAAACCGAAAGAACTTTTTCTTATAACAAAACCAAAAGAATAAAATCAGTTTGTACATTAATATGTGCCATCCCAAGAAGCAAGATTTCAGGACAGTGTTTAAGAGGATAATCCAGAATTGATCGAACAGAACTAGCATGACCCCTTTCAGCTAGCTGGCAGAATACATCCAACAGGTCAAGACACAACCAGGCATGATTTGCATGTCCACGTTGAAGCTTGTGCCCATTAATTGCGTCAATATATGCCTGCACAAAAATCGGTCATTGAAAGTAATTGGAGGTGATAGAAACAAGAAACAGCAACCAGGTAAACAGAGCATCATACCAGCTGCCTGACAGAGTGGGCAAAGGTAAATATTTCGGGCGGTGCTGATACAGCATATTTAAGGAAAGATAGTTGGCCCTCAGTATTCTTCCAGACAGACCCACAGATGGCATGAAGAGGAAATGGTTCCTAAAAGGCCCAAATTCAAGCAGTCAGATTTTTTTTAATGTTGAAAATAGACTACCATGGGAAATTTCGAATTGCAAGCATATGTCCTCACTCAGATAATATACCTTACAGGCATGTTTATATACAGACATGAGAAATGAGAAAGCTTCTTCACTAGGAACAAAAAATCCTTCATGATCAAGATTCTCAAAAACACCCGTCCAGTTAATTCCAGGGGCCTGTAAGCAAAAAGCACAGAAACAGAAGAACATTTAACTTCATAAATTCACACACCCATGTTGCAATAAGAGATATGGAGATGACAGATATTTATTCACCAGATGCTTGATTGTATCTATCAATACATCAATATTCCAAGAGCTCAGTGGCGGCAACTCAGACAAAGGGCTGTAACCAAGGGCCATGCTAAAATTTAAGAATGTGCTTTGATTGTCCTCCAACCCAGCATGAGTACGAGCAATAGAACCAAGTAACTTAGCAAGGGTATCCTCAGTTAAAGGTAAGAAAAGTGAGAAAATCTCCCTGCACTGTGAGACGTTAACAGTGCACCCATATCCCAGTTCCTTCACAATGTCTCCCATGTTCATTTCCTTCTGTATGTCTGCTAAAATAGCATCGAAGTCATTCTCTCCGCCCTTATGGAACAACTCCATATTCCTGTAAAGCAGAGGGGAAGCAACTAAGCAGACATGTATTTATACATCAATAGCAAAAGTAGCAATAGCAGCATCAAGTGATTGAACAATACAAGATAACGAAATAAGTTACCACCTCAAGAAATTGGTCTCATGCATCTCATCAGGCAGCAATGGAGTTAAGACAAAAGGCGGTGTTTCTTCTAACTGCACCAATGATAACATCTGCATAAAGGAATCTACATGCTTGGAAAGGCCCTCAGACCGATTGAGGAACAAGACAATATTCTGAATTTGCTCAGAGCAACTCAAAGAACTGGGATTGGCACACAGTTCCTCAATTTGAGCCACGCAAAAGTTTTTGCCTACACAACAAGATGTTAGGTTGCATATTAGACAACCAAAAAAATGAAAAATAAGACAACGGTCATGAAACTAAGATTACTTAAAGCTTTCTGCAGTTTAGTAATTAACATGTGCATAGAAAAAATGTTAAGCACAAAACCACATTACCACCTAACTTTATACTTACCACAAAGCCTAGTGTCAAGATTTTCAGACTCGGATAAAGTAAGACCGATGGTTATTTTTTCCAATAAAGACAATTGCAATCCATTAGAAAAATTTTCTAGAAAGCTTTCACTGATTTCTACAGTCTGTAGTGACTTGGAAAAGACTGTGCAGAAGTTTGGTTTTTCCAAGAGGTACTTGATGACTGCCCCCAGAATTGGCACAGGCTGCATGTCCTTCAAATCACTTCTGAAAGGATTCAGGTGATCGAAGCATGTTTGTAGGAGCAAAATGCTTCCATCGGTTCCATATTCAGCGAACTGACAGTAAGAAACAGAGTTACAAATAACTGATTCAGTCAGATGGTCAAATAAAAACAGTATTGAAAAATAAAAAACTTACAGAAATAATAAGAAACTAGGTTCTCCTTTCCATATCAAGATAAAAGTACATAACAAAATATGTCTAAAGAAGTACCTCAAGGGCAAGGCATACTAGGAATCAGACCGACTAAATTAAACATTTCTGAAAGTTTGACTACAATAGTTACTTATGCCAACTATATGTATTCGGTGAACTAGCGGGAGAGGCAGAGAACAAGGAAATAGGAATGTCATGCATATGTGATCCAAATGCCACAGAAACACTTCTGCAACTAATGTGCAAAGCAAAATCAACATTAAACCAAACAACCCACCTACTCATTAGCTTACTACACCTATCATTAAAAAATACTTGAAAAAACATTTTCCAAACAACAAAATTACTTTGCTTCACGATTACATCACACTCATCTGGCCCGAGGTCTAAATTTCTCTTCTGAATTTAACGGTAGGACCATATTTTCAGAAACCCCCAACAACAGAAACAAACTTAAAACATTTCCACGCCATGGAGACCCAGTTTACAGCTCAACATCAGATAAAAACCCCCAACAAAAGAGAGTCACATACAGTAATAAGTAAAGCAGACAAAATCAATCAGCGAAAATGCAATCCAGTCCTGGAGATGAAAAAGGGTACCTGACAAAGTTCCTGGAATACGGAGTCGAAGTTGACTTCGTTCAAGCTCTGAAGCAGGAACCGAATCTGATTCGAAGCTAGGGACGAAAACTTCGTCATGGTGGCCTCGGATTGGGGGTTAGGGTTTTCAAGCGCAATGATGGAGGGGAATAGTGCGAGCGATTTCGGAGAGTGGGGTTTCGAAGCAGAAGATGAATTTTGTGTGTGCGAGCGAGCGAGCGAGTGCGAGGTGAGGTTTCGGCGTTTTGAAGAAAATGTGGTCGAGTCTCAGCAAAAGCTCTTCTTTTTTTTTTTTTTTGTTGGGTAATGGTTTGGCTTAAAATTAATGTGACCCCTGTGGTTTAGAATGTGACACTTGACCCCCTGTGGTTTAGAGTGTGACACTTGACCCCCTGTGGTTTGTTATGTTATCACTTAACTACCTTCACCTACCTTCTATCCAAATTTTAGTCAAATTAATCATCATTTTTATACTTTTAATGTTTAAAATTTGTTATTTAACACTCTAGAATTATAAAATAATTCAAAAAAATTATATTTAATATAAAAAAAATTATAATTTCGGCGTTTTGAAGAAAATGTGGTCGAGTCTCAGCAAAAGCTCTTCTTTTTTTTTGTTGGGTAATGGTTTGGCTTAAAATTAATGTGACCCCTGTGGTTTAGAGTGTGACACTTGACCCCCTGTGGTTTGTTATGTTATCACTTAACTACCTTCACCTACCTTCTATCCAAATTTTAGTCAAATTAATCATCATTTTTATACTTTTAATGTTTAAAATTTGTTATTTAACACTCTAGAATTATAAAATAATTCAAAAAAATTATATTTAATATAAAAAATTATAATTTTAAAAAATCAATAATTTGAATATGTTAATACTTAATATGAAGTTGGATTGTCACTTTATTTTGGTACACTATTAACGTTATATGATTGAATAAATTGGATACTTTTCTAAGAAAATTATTGTTTAATATTAGAGTTTCTAAGCTCAATAACGTTAACATTCAATTCAGGTATGTATGTTCCGAACTTGAACAATAAAAAAAACTTAAATTTAGTTATATATTTATATTATATTATTCTCTTACAATTTTATTTTGATTGATTTAATAATTCTAAAATATTAAAGATAAAAAATAAAAATAAAATGAATAAATAACTAAATATAAATAATCAATAGAGTAAACAATAAATATTAAATTATTTTATTGATTTTTTAAAATTATAATTTTTTTTATATTAATTATATATTTTTTGAATTATTTTATAATTATAGAGTGTTGAATAACAAATTTTAAACATTAAAAGTATAAAAATGATGATTAATTTGACTAAAATTTGGATAGAAGGTAAGTGAAGGTAGTTAAGTGCTAACATAACAAACCACAGGGGGGTCAAGTGTCACACTCTAAACCACAGGGGGCACATTAATTTTAAGTCAAACCACAGGGTAGTTAAGTGTCGCACTTTAAACCACAGGGGGACAAACTGAAATTAGGCAAACTACAGGGGGGCAAACTGTAGTTTACCCTTTTTTTCGCTCTTTAGTGTTGTGTGGGCCCATCCATCATCAAACCGCTCGGCCCGAGATCTCTGTCTCAATCTTGCTTTGCGAGTTCGTAGCTATCTGCTATCTAGTTATACTTATCATGCGTCTTCGGCGATCCGTGACGGTTTTAAATGAAAAATTAGTGTATTTATCTTTAAGTTAATAATATCAAATCAAATTAAATTTTAAATGAGCGGTTTAGAGCGGTTGAATTTGAGAGTTTTAAGTTATTAAATTTAAATACTTAAGTTTATTAATAAAAAATATAATTTTATTCATTCAACATACTAAACCGAACATTGATCGGTTTTGTTTGATTTGTGTTAAGTTTGATTTAGTTTGGTTTAAGTGTGTCGATTTTGTTCGGTTCTGAACACCCCTAATAATTATTCACAGCCAATGCAGTTTTTAATACTTTTAGATATTATTTTCACCAAAAAAAATAGTTTTAGTTATTAGAATTATAAAATAAGTATTTAATAATTAATAAAATATAAAATAACTATTTAATGCACAAAATATCTATATATCTATATAATACATAATAGTTGATCGCATAGAGACTCACCATGACAAATCAGCTATGTTTAGTTATTATTATTATTTTCCATTCATATTTATTAATTTAACAAAATAAATAAATAAATAAATAAACGGGTAATTCACCTAATTTGCGGGTTAGGTAGATTGGATTTTTACTTAGAATTTTTGAACCCAATCCACTTATTAAGTTCAATGGGGATTGAACCCATTTTTTACAGTTCTATTATAGGCAGAGACTCTCTAAAAACATGCAGATTAAGCCACCACATTTAGCAGAACTTCTTCACTCAATATTCATATATGCATCCACGTTGACTGTGTCCCCTCCTTTCAACCTCACTCTTCATTCTTTTTCTTTGCCTTTTTCGTTTTCGTTCCTTTCTCTTCCACAATTTCTGAACAAATATATATTGGTCAAAACCGATTCTTTATGTTTACACGAAGTTTCATATTGGTCTTTTATGTTTCAAAAAGTTTAAATTGGTCCTTTATGTTTGCAAAAAGTTCCAAATTGACGTGCCGTGCTGACGTGCCCATCGAGATTGACACGTCATGCCACGTTATTGCCACATCATCACATATGATATTAGATTATGATGTGTCAATGATGTGACATGACATGTCAGCTTAAATGGACACGTATGAGAGATGATATATCCACCTCAATATGCTACGTCAGCAATTAACAGAAGAAATAAACGGACTTGGATGGAAGGACCAATTTGGAACTTCTTGCAAACATAAAGGACCAATTTAAACTTTTTGAAACATAAAGGACCAATATGAAACTTCGTACAAATATAAGGGATCAATATGATGTTTTGACCGTATATATTTTAGGTTAAAATAATCACTATTTGGGGAAGTAGAAGATATTGTTCATATATTTGTATTATTTCGTTTTTCTTTGTTCGGATGTTGTGAATTTACTGTTCATTGTATTCAACATTGAAGAAGAAGGAGGAGGAAGAGGAGGAAATAGTAATCAATATTCAGTATCACTCACCAACTTAGGAGAAGGTTTCTTCCAACATAAATCAAAGACCCCCCAATATGAAAGTATGAATATAGAGTCTAATTAACCAAGTTGTTAAAATTTAGATTTAAATCTTAAAATTTTACGATTTTACACTTTTAAATCTTGTTAAATCATGTATAAAATCGTTTTGATGCAAAATTGTCGTAGAATTGGTGGAATAGGTAGAATCGGGTAAAATCGCATAAAATTTTGATTTTACCCAACGATTCCACTATTTCGCCATAATCTAAAAAATAGACTTGTTTGAAGATTTTTTGGCATGTTTGTGTGAATATTAATAACTCGACCCAACCCCAAAAAAAAACTCTTTGTGTAAATGTTATTGATAATATTTTAATTCATGTTGATAATGCTCGAGTTCGTAGTACTTCAAATTATATGTATATGAAACTTTGGATTTATATAACATTAGGAATGAAGTATCAAGTGTTGATAATGATGCGTTATTGTGACGGTAAAAATAGATCAAACGATGGTTATGTGAAAAGATCATTTGATTATCTTGGTTGAAAATATAGTTTAATTTCTTTGGTTTAATTATGTCTCTATGAATTATTGAATTATTAATTTTGTATTGAACTATCTGCAACCATAGCAAGGTGTGCGACGTGGGTCAAGTCCGGATTAATAATTTAATACATAATTCTTTAGAAAAGACAATCAATTATTTGTAGTTATATATAGGGGTATGCAAAACCGAACCAACCGATCCGATCCAAACCAAACCGACCAAAACTGATCAAAACTGACTAATAATCGGATGGATTAATTTATTTTCTTGACAACCAATTTGGTTTCGTTCGGTTGATGAATGAGGTCCAATCTCAACCAAACCGAACCAAACCAACCAATTATAATTTTTTAAAAATATTAAAAATATTTTATGATGTTGGTTCTTATGGTTTTATGATGTTGGATTGTAATTTTAAGTTTGTAATATTGAAATATTGTATTAATAACTTTATTTGTTGATTTACATGATTAGGAATAGCTATTTTTATTTTTTAAGGTTTAAATTGAAAAGAAAAAATAGTAAATTTTTTTTAATTTTGTCAAAAAACTGATCAAACCGAACCGAACCAAACCGACTCGGTTGATGTCCAAAGAGCGGATTGAATTGTATGACTTTTTTAGTCATTGGATTGGATTGGTTCGGTTATCTAACTCGTCCAAACCGAACCAATCCGCAAGTTTGCTCACCCCTAGTTATATATAACTAAATATAATTTATAGTTTAATTTGGTGTATAGTTCCTTAAAAAAAACACTGGGTAATTATTTGTAGTTACAAACAACTAGAGATAATAAGAATTATTAATAATATTCTTATAATATTTGTTATTGTTTTTTTTTTTAAATTTAGATGAGATTAAGAGAATAATATACTATAATTTTCAATTTACTAAGACTGGGTTAATTTTAATTTTGACTTCTTTCATTTTAATTTAAAAAATCAATTATAATGAGAAATTTTTATCCATTAAATTAAGTTAAAAAATCTAAAGTTCTTCTTACCAAAAAAAAAAATCTAAAGTTCTATTTGTCAAACATTTATATTTTGAAAAATATGATACAAAATTTTAGAGCACCACTTGTTAAATTATTATGGCATCACTCTTTAAATCTTTAGAGTGCCATTTAACATGTTTTTAAGATGCCACTTGTTGAGATTTTAGATTGATGGAAACACTTATATATATACACATACTACAAGAAAAAAAAAAGGATTAGCTACGCCCAAATCCGTAGCTAAACGGTTTAGCTACATATTAGCTACGGATCAGGTGTTCGTAGCTAAAAAATGGATGCTAATTGCAAGGGATTTTGGTCGTAGCTAATCCGCAACCAATTCACAGGTAATCCGTAGCTAATAGCTAGAGACATATCTGTAGCTATTCTGTAGTTAATATATACACATTCGTAGCTATTCCGTAACTAATGTTATATAACTTCAGTGCGAGAGAAAGACGAAGAAGAAGAAGAAGAATAGAGAAGCTAAGGGAAATTAGTTAATCTTATTCATCCACATTGGGGAAAAAATATATAGTATACACCTGGGTTAAACCTGTAAAATACTACTCTAAAAGTAAGGCTAAAAGAGTACATACAAGTAACTAACACCTAACAAAAATTTAACTAAAACAGAGAAATAATCATGTACAACCATATACACAAAACTAACAATACATCAACTAATCCAGCTCAGCACTGAACTCCTACAGCCCCCCTCAAGTTGGCGATTGGTGAAGATTAACCACTGCCAACTTGGACAACAAATCATGAAATCGAGGAGCTGGGAAAGGTTTTGTGAAGAAGTCCCCCAACTGAGAATCAGAAGAAATATACTTTGGAGATACAAACCCCTTTTTGTATTGTTCCCTCACTAAGTGACAATCAATATCCAAATGACTGGATTTTTAGTGATATGAATGGCTGCTTGATTGTCACACCACAAAGAAATAGGTGAGGAAAAGTCAATGTGAAGATCCTTTAGGATATAAGAAATCCACTTTAACTCACATACTGTAGAAGATAAGCTCCTGTATTCAGCCTCTGCTGAACTTTTCGATACAGTCACTTGCTTCTTGGTTTTCTAGGAAATTAAGCAATCACCAAGAAACACACAATAACCAGTAACAGATCTCCTAGTATTATGACACGAAGCCCAATCTGCATCACAATAAGCCTCCAGAATCAAATCTGTAGAAGAAGTGTCTAGTGAACAGAAAAATAATCCCTTTGCTGGATCATTTATGAGTTACCTCAATATATATATCGCAGCTTCCCAGTGACATTGAAAAGGCTCATTAATGAATTGGCTGAGTTGTTGAGTTGCATATGTAATATCTGGCCTAATGAAGCCAAGATATAAAAGCCTCCCTATAAGCCTTTTATACTTATCAGGGTCTTTGAGCTTTGTGTCTTGAGAAGTAGCAAATTTATCAAATTTACTAGACTTAACCATAGGTGTGGAAGTAGGCTTAGCACCCATAAGTCCTGCCTCATGTATAAGATCTAGTGCATACTTCCTTTGGTTAATGTACATCCCTTTAGGAGATCTAGCAATCTCTAACCCAAGAAAATACTTTGCCTCCCCCAAATCTTTGATAGTAAATTCGTTGTGCAAAAACTGTTTGACAGAATTGATCACAAATAAGGAATCACTGGTAACTAATATATCATCCACATAAACCAACAATGCAATGAAGCTGCCACCTTGCCTCTTGATAAAAAGACAATGATCGTGTGCAGATTGAATGAAGCCTTCAGCCCCTAATTTACTTGTCAATTTTGCATTCCACTAACGAGAAGCTTGTTTTAAACCATACAAGCTTCTTTAAGTCTGCACACCTGTCCTTCTTTGCCCTTAGCATACCCTGGAGGTGGTTGCATATACAATTCTTCATGAATAAAATCATGAGAAATGCATTATTTACATCAAACTGATGTAAAGGCCATCCTTTACTTGCTGCAATTGCCAACAGTATCCTGACAGTTACATTTTTGGCAACGGGAGAAAAACTATATGTATAGTCTATGCCCTCAACTTGATTAAATCCCTTAGCCACTAGCCTTGCTTTATATCTTTCTACACTTCCATCAGGCTTCAACTTTACTTTGTATCCATTTACAACCAATGGGTTTCTTCCCTGCAGGAAAATCCACCATCTCCTAGGCAGAGGTGTCAAAGCGGGCCGAGCTAGCCCGTTTTGGGGCCCTAATTATTTAGGGTCAGGCCGGGCCGAGCCGTTTTAAATATGAGCATCACTTTCTTTAGCCCGGCTCGGCCCTATTAGGGCCTAGGGCCGAGCCGGGCTGGCCCTATTTTAATTTTTTTTTTTAAAAAAAGTCTTTTAATAATAATTATTATAATGATGTGTTATAATATATTTTTATTATTAACTAAAATCCAATAAGTTATTTAAGAACTAATTCAACATCTATATTTTTTTTGTGGAAGAAGGAGAGGAACTAACTAGACACCCCTATTTTTAAGAAAATCAGGACCATGAGCAAAAGTTTACGCTTATAATTGTTGTTCTATTTATAAATTTATTGTAATAGACGTAATTATAGAAGGACAATAAATGACATTTTTGTAAATTAATTAATAAAAAAATCAAATGTTAGATATTATATAAAAGTTATACTACTAGTATAGTTTCTCAAATTAAATTGATTAAAAATTTTTTTTTGGAAAAAGCGGGCTAGCCCGACCCGGCCCTAGCCCGCTTTGGCCCTAATTATTTTAGGGTCGGGCCGGGCCAGGCCATTTTTAAAATGGGCCCAAAATATGTCGGCCCGGCCCTATATTTTTTTAGGGCTGGGTCGGGCCGGCCCATAGGGCTAGGCCCTTATTGACACCTCTACTCCTAGGTATTATTTTCTTCTAGAGCACAAATCTCCTTGTGCATTGCCTCCTGCCATTCTGCAAATACTTGTGCCTCTTCATAATTGTTTGGTTCTTTAACATGAGTAATGTTTCCCAAAAAATCCATATATTGCTGAGAAAAACCTTTTGGTTTCACAAAAGGAAAAGCTTGAGGAGTCGTAGGATGAGAAACAGTACAAGTGACATAATTCTTGAGCCATGAAAGTGGCTTTCTGGCCCTGGAGGAAACTCTACTTGAAGTGGCTTTAGTTTGTGGAACTAGAACCTGAGAAACATCATTGTCAATCTGAACATCAGTTTCTGCAACTACAGGATTGGAAGAACCCGTGAGATTATCTTCTATTTGTTGTATCTGTTCAGAAGGTAAAGCATTAGACCCAACAATTTTATCATTAGAAGACTCAACATCCTCATCTTCCTCAATAGACTGATTCAAAAAGAATCATCATAGGATAAGGGACTTTCAGATAAGGAATTATCATCACTAACATCATTCAAGTGTGGTGCATTATCTTTTTCTGCTGCAGGAGTATGCTCCTTTCTAAAAGGAAATTTGTCCTCATAGAAAATTACATCCCTTGAAGTAATTAATTTTTTCTCTTGCAAATCAAACACCTTATACCCTTTACAATTAGGTACATATCCAACAAACACACACTTCTTGACTCTACCATCAAACTTCTTCTTATTAGGATCCAAATTAGCCACAAAGCAAAGACAACCAAACACCTTTAGGAAAGAATAATCTGGTTGTTTGTTCATCAAAATCTCAAATGGACACTTCCACTTTAAAACTACAGAAGGCAATTTGTTTATCAAATGAGTTGCTGTCAACACAGCCTCTGCCCAAAAAGACTAAGGTAAATTAGCATGATGCAACAAGGCTCTTGCAACTTGTACCAAGTGTTTATGCTTTCTCTCCACAACCCCATTTTGTTGGGGTGTGTATGTGCACGTTTTTTATGCACAATTCCATTCTTATTAAAAACTTCTTGGCAAACATTACTTAAAAACTCCAGTCCATTATCTGTTCTAATAGTTTTCACTTTAGAATCAAACTGATTTTTAACATACTCCACAAAATTCTTCAAGTAAAAAACTACTTGACCTTTATTTTTCATCATAAAAGTCAAAACAGCTCTTGAATAATCATTTACCACAGTTAAGAAGTATTTAGCTCCAGAAATTGCAGTGACACTATAAGGTCCCCATATATCCATATGAACCAACTCAAAACAAGCATTGGTATTAATTCCAAAAGAGTTTCTAGTCTGTTTTGCTACATGACACACATCACAAACAGACTCAATGCATTTATTATGCACAAAACTCAGCTCATTCAAAACATTGTGACTAGGATGTCCTAATCTTTGATGCCAAAAAACATTACTATCAGTTTCATTACAAGCTATGAAAGGATCTTCATTAGCTATACTCATGTTATACTCTTCCAAAGCTTCACTACTCAACAAGTATAACTGTCTCTTCACAGTCCCTAGAGCCACCCGTACATTATTCGAAAGGTCCTGCATTATACACTTAGAGGCATTAAAAATGAATTTCATGTTTGCATTTTCTACCAATCTATGCACAGAAATAAGATTGTAATTAAAACCTGGAACATATAATACTTCTTCCAAAGGTAGTTTAGGGATTTAAAACGATTTTACCAACATATTTCATTGTTTTAATACTGCATCAGGTAATAAAATAGTATTTTCACCTGTCATCTCTCTAGTTTGAGTAAAAAGTTTTAAATCCCCTGTAATGTGAGTTGAGGCACCAGTATCAACTATCAAGTTTGCACCTCTAAATTCATTATTTAAGTAAGAGTTACTGAGAGTACCTGCAAAGTCTGCAAAATAACTTGTGTTTGCTGTTTTCTCCTCATTCATAGATTTACCTTTGAAATATTTCTGTAACTCTTTTTGAAACATCTCAGAGAATGCACTTGCATCATTGCTCTTCCCTTGCGATGCTTCTCCTTCAACACTTTGAGTAAAATTCACAGCACTTGAACTCTGTCCCTCTTCTTCTTATATTTTTTATACCAATCTGGATATCCATGTTTCTTGAAATATGCTTCCTCGAGATATCCAGATCTATTACAGTGTCCACACAACCTATCTCCCTTATTAATTTCCTTCTTATTAGTTGAAATTTTTTTATATATACAATGCAAAGAAAAAAAAATTTCTAAAAGATAAAATTGTTTTTTTTTATATTTCAAAAGAAAATGTTACATGCAATACAAAAAAATAATAATTTTTTTATAAGAAAAAAGAAAACATTTTTTTAATATAATGTAAAGAAAATTTTATATATGCGATGCAAAGAGAAAAAAAAGATTACTTTTTCCAATTTAAAAGAAAATTTTATATACAATGCAGAAACATTTTTTTTTTATATATTCACATATACAATGCAAAGGGTTTTCCTCTCTCTTTTTTATATATAATGCAAAGAAAAGTAATTTTTTCTTTTATACAAAGGAGAATTTTAATATGCAATGCAAATAAAAGTAAATTTTTTTTAACTATGCAAAGAATTTTTTTTTTTTTGCATATACAATGCCAAGAGAAGGAGTTTTTTTTTATTCATAATTTAAAAGAGTATTTTGTATGCAATGTAAATAAAATTGTAAGAAGGAAAATATTTTTTTTTACACAATATAAAGAAATTATTATTTTTTATATACATATGCAATGCAAAGAAAATTCATTTTTTTCTTTTATTCATAGTTCAAAAAACAATTTTATATACAATGTAAAGAAAATTATAAGAAAAATGAAACTTTTTTTTCTTTTTTTTATATAGAATGTAAATGATTTTCTTTTCTTTTTTTTATATATACAATGCAAAGAGAGTTATGAGAAAAAGAATTTTTTCTTTTATATAACGCGAAGAAAATTTTTTTACATATACATGTGCTATGCGAAAGAAACTATGAGAAAATTATTTTTTTTATATAAGGCAAAGAAAATTTTATTTATTTATGTTTATATATATACAATTTAAAAGAAATTATGAGAAAAAGAAAAAAAAAAACTTTTTACAATGCAAAGGAAAGTTTGGTATTTAATGAGTTGAAAGAACACCTACAGGTTGCTCAAGAAAGGATGAGGAATTACGCCAACCAACATCGACGTGAGGTGAGGTGGGAGACATGGTGTATTTGAAGCTCAAACCATATAAACTTCGGTCCTTAGCAAAGAAGGCTTGTGAGAAACTAAGTCTCATATTTTATGGACCGTATAAGGTCAAGGCTAGGTATGGAACAGTTGCGTATAGGCTGGAGTAACCTCACTCGGCTAAAATCCATCATGTTTTCCATGTTTTGCAGCTAAAGCGAGCAATAAAATCTGCAACTCCAGCCCAACATATTCCCCCTTTTCTTTCTGAAGAAATGGAATTGCAAGTGCAACCCGAGAAAGTTAAGAAAACAAGGAAGCTTACTAATGGAGAAGTGGAGGTGCTGTTAAAATGGAAAGGCTTACCTGACTGTGACTGCACTTGGGAAAACTATGATACAATTAAGGAGCAATTTCCACACTTTCACCTTGAGGACAAGGTGATGCTTGTTGGGGAGGGTAATGATGGGCCTGCCATAAAAGCAACCTACACTAGAAAGAAGAAGACTCATGGGCCAGAGGTGGGAAAGCCCACTACAAGGGCAGAATAGTCTTTCTGCTGCAGGAGGTAACCAACTCTGACACCTTTTAGGTGGCAGAGGTTTCGTGTGAGGGTAGTTTGATTGTGAGTGGAATTTTGGGAGAGGCCCTACCCCTCGAAAGATAGGGAATATTTTACTGTTTTCAGCCATTGTTGTTTATTTCCTTTACTGGTTTATGCTGTCATTTATGTACTGAGAGGCATTTCCTTGTGTCCTCTATTACGTATCAATATATAACAACAATACTATTCAGACATTTGGATTCATTTCATTTTTTTTGCTACTGTTTATCTGTTTCTGGAGCTAGCTAGTACAGGTTCTATCAGACCACTTCTGTTGTTGAGTGGTTCCTACATTTCTTTTGTTTGTGTGAAATTGTGGTTGAATGTTTCCACCAATTTGAAATAATGATCTTGCTTAAGACTTTGAGTTGTATTCGAAGAGGGTGGGTTTGTATGTGTGATTTTTGTGATTTATAGTTGCACGTGGACTTTATGTTGTCTCCTTATACTGTCACCGTGGGGTTCTCAATTAATAGAGTATTTTCTCTTATTTTCGTTTCTGTGATGGCTGCATTGAAGTAAATTACTAAGGTTGTTGCATTCAAAGTTTGATTTATGAAATTAAATGTGGGTGTTACCCTTTTGTTTATATTTGAAATGGTGAAACCATAATTATTTAATGGGTAGTAATCTGTTGAATGAATGAGATTATGAGAGCATACTTGTACATTAGCTTTATTTTTTTCTTTAGCTGTCTTTCTTGTTATCTCTTATTTAGTGTATATTAGTGTTAGTTAGTAGTTACAATTATGTAAGTAGATACTGTCAGTTTCTTTTCCATTAATCTTGATTTAATGGTCCATTTTCAGTTTCAAATTCTTGCATTCATCACCATTCAAACACATTCATACCCAATCAATTCCTTTCATTATGTATTAATCACCATTGATGGAATGGTGCCTCAATTCCTACTATAAATATGGGTCTCTAGGTCCAGTTTCTACACACTACAATCTACAGAACTCACACCATCTGAGAGTGAGGAACTAGGACCTAGAAGCATTCATATTTCAGCTCTTAGTTTTTCTTCTTGTTTCTTTTAATTTTCGGTTTGAGGCATTGGCTGGAGGTATAATATTTCCGCATTATTTCTTTCACTCTAGACATTCTAACATGTCATATTTTAGTGATAAAGCTTACATTTGGTATTAGAGCCCATTATGCCTCTGCCTTGCCCCGTTGTGAGATTACGGAAAAATTTTCGGTTCTAGTTTTTATTTTATTTTGCAACTTTAATTTCATAAAATAATTCCTTACGAAATTCTGATCATTTTGGCTTTTGAATAACTCAAAACGGAGCACTGTAGCAAAAGTTATGAATTATTTTCTTTATTTGATCCAAATTGGGTCTGTTTTAAAAAATCAATTTTGGCAATGCTGGGATTTAAACCACGCTCAACCAACATAAATGCTACCTTTCTAACCACTGAAGTAGGATACACACAGTTTTGGCGCTTCGGGAGATTCGAACCATGCTCCTTGGGTTTTAATGCAGCATTATGACCATTAAGGCAGCCATCCATTTTGGATATTAATTGGCTTTAAAAGCTATTTAATTATCAGTTTTGCCTAATGCTAAATGTGCAAATTATTTCATGATTATTTATTATGTTAATTTCTATTTATTTATTTACTTGAATTATTTATTGACACATTTTGAAAAATGTTATAGATGGGATAATTAATTAATTTATGACATTTTGTTTTTGTTGATTATTTAATTAATTTAAATCCCACTATGATAATTGCTTGTTTATTATAAGCATTTGAAATGTTTAATTTGTCATGTAATAAGTATATTTTTGGCATGATTAGAGTTTAGCCACAGCATCTTTAATTATTCTAAGAGTATACATCAAGTTTTGTTTTTTAAATTACATAAAGAAATGACAATAAATTGTAATTAATCATATTTAGTGTTGTAAACATCATCCTACAGGAATGTTACCACATTGAAAAGATTAATTAGGATGTGATAGCATATTTTCTTTTGTCAATTAACCCATAGGGATTGGGGAAATGAGTGTTATTTGCTAGTTTCATCATAATTTGTACATAGTCCTAATTAAATAGAACTTAGCCCACAGGCAGTTATATTTGTCAATAGGCTCATGTTTAATTTACATGTTTTGCATTGGTACAACATGTTATATATAATTTATGAAAGTTGTCTCAAGTATTGATATAAGCATGCGATTTTTGTGCAGCTTTGCAACCACTCAACATTTTTTATTTTCAGGTTCCTGAACTTGATGGGGATAATTATAGACTTTGGAAGGAGAAAATCATTCTCCAATTAGGGTGGATGGATGTTGACTATGCTATCCGAAAGGATGAACCTCCTGCACTCACGGATACTAGCAATAAATCTGAAATAGATCTTTATGAACGTTGGGAGCGATCTAATCGCCTCAGTATGATGTATATCAAATCAAAGATATCTGCTAGTATACGTGGATCACTAGGAGTACATAAAAATGTTTGTAACTTCTTAAAAGCCATTGATGAACAGTTTGAATCCTCTGAAAAGGCTTTAGCAAGTACCCTAATGTCTAAATTATCCACCATGAAGCTCACTAGCATAAAAGGAGTGCGAGAGCACATTATGAGGATGAGGGATATTGCAGCTCAGTTGAAAACTCTTGAGGTTGAGCTTCCTGATTCTTTCTTGGTGTACTCCATTCTGAATTCCCTGCCGCATCAATATGGACCTTTCAAAATCTCTTACAACACACATAAACAGAAATGGTCAATCAATGAAGTATTGACCATGTGTGTTCAAGAGGAGGGAAGGCTCTTGGAAATGGGAGAGAGTGCACATTTGGCAAATCAAGGGAAGGATAAGAGCCAAGCTAAGAAAAAAGGTAAGGGAAAAGCACCAATTCAAGGAGGAATTAAAAAGGAGTCTAAGTGTTTTTTCTGTAAGAAGAAATGACACATGAAGAAAGACTGCATGAAATTCAAAGCTTGGCTTGACAAGAAAGGTAACTCAATCTCATTTTTGATTTATGAATCTAATATGGTAGATGTTAGTAGTAACACTTGGTGGATTGATTCTGGTGCTACAATCCATATCTCAAATATCTTACAGGGTTTTCTAAACCAAAGGAAGCCAATGAACAGTGAGCAATACATCTATTAAGGCAACAAGATAGGTTCACTAGTTGAGGCTATTGGAACTTGCAAGTTGACCTTAAATTCTGGTTTTGTTTTGATCTTGGATAGGACTTTTTATGTACCAAGTTTTTCTAGAAACTTCATTTCAATTTCCAAACTTGTACCTTTGGGGTATTCCTTTGAATTTTCAAATAATATGTTCAAGTTGTTTTTCAAATATAATATTGTTGGAAATGGTACAATGAGTGATGGTCTTTTCCGAGTTCAATTGCAAGACAATACATCATATGATACAATGCATGCTTCCAGTAGCATAGGTATAAAGAGATGTGCTACTAATGAAAATTCCTCTATGTTGTGGCACCGTAGGCTTGGTCATATCTCATTAGAAAGAGTTAAAAGGTTAGTAAAGGAAGGAGTGTTAAATGCTCTTGACTTTACTGACTTTAATACTTGTATTGAATGCATTAAGGGTAAGGAGACAAACAAGACCAAGAAAGGTGCTAAGAGGAGTTCTTCCTTGTTAGAAATCATTCATACAGACATATGCAGTCCTGATATGGACTCAAGTAATCAGAAATACTTCATCACCTTTATTGACAATTACTCACGATACATGTTTCTTTACCTTCTAAATAATAAAAATGAAGCACTTGATGCCTTTAAAGTTTTTAAAGCAGAGGTAGAGAAACAATGTGACAAACATATTAAAATAGTGAGATCTGATAGAGGTGGTGAGTACTATGGTAGATACACTGAAGATGGACAAGCACTTGGTCCATTTGCAAGGTTTCTTCAAGAACATGGGATTGTTGCCCAGTACACTATGCCTAGTTCTCCAGACCAGAATGGTGTTGCTGAAAGAAGAAACCGAACATTGTTGGACATGGTGCGGAGTATGATTTGCAATTCTAAGCTTCCTAAGTCCTTGTGGACTGAAGCTCTTAAGACGGCCGTGTATATACTTAATCGTGTTCCAACCAAGGCTGTTGAAAAGACGTCATTTGAATTAATGAAAGGTTGGAAACCGAGTTTAAGACATATGCGCGTTTGGGGATGCCCGTCTGAGGTAAGGATTTACAACCCACAAGAAAAGAAGCTAGACCCAAGGACTATCAGTGGCTACTTTATTGTGTTTGCTGAAAGGTCTAAGGGGTATAGATTTTATTGTCCATCACATAGCACTAAGATTGTGGAATCAAGAAATGCTAAATTCCTTGAGAATGACTTGATCAATGGGAGTGATCAGACTTGGAACTTACATTATGAGAATGATCATATAGAAACTCGAACTCATACATCAAGTGATAGATTGGTCATAATTAATGCTCCTCAAGTACAAACGGGTATTAAAGAACCAATCATTGAAGAACCACAATCAATTGACCATGACTTAGTTGATCCAGTTGTACAACAACCACAAGAACCTGTTATACAACCAGTTGAGGATGATCCTGACTCAACATTAAGGAGATCAACTAGGGTTAGAAGGCTAGCTATTCCTAATGATTATGCTGTGTATCTACAAGAATCTGATATAGGAGCTGAAAATGATCCTGAGACGTTTTCACAAGCCATTAACTGTAGCGAGTCTGAGTTATGGCACAATGCTATGAAAGATGAAATGAATTCCATGGCGTCTAATGGAGTCTGGGATCTTGTTGAGTTGCCTAATGGCTCGAAGGCCATTGCTTGTAAGTGGGTCTTTAAGACAAAAAGAGACTCATTAGGCAACATTGAGAGATATAAGGCAAGACTCGTGGCCAAAGGATTTACTCAAAAGGAAGGAATTGATTACAAGGAAACATTTTCTCCTGTATCAAAGAAAGATTCCCTCCGTATTGTACTAGCATTGGTTGCTTATTTTGACTTAGAATTACATCAAATGGATGTGAAGACGACTTTCCTCAATGGTGATCTAGAGGAGGAGGTTTATATGAAACAACCTGAATGATTCTTCTCTAGTGCTGGTGAACATTTAGTTTGCAAGCTTAAGAAATCTATATATGGACTGAAACAAGCCTCCCGTCATTGGTTTCTTAAGTTCCATGAGGTTATCTCTTCATTTGGGTTTGTGGAGAATATCATGGATCAATGTATATACCAAAAGGTCAGTGGGAGTAAAATTTGTTTTCTTGTACTATATGTGGATGACATTTTACTTGCAACTAATGACAAGGGGTTGTATATGAGGTGAAAGAATTTCTCTCTAAGAAATTTGATATGAAAGATATGGGTGAGGCATCTTATGTCATTGGCATTAAGATCCATAGAGATAGAACTCAATGTATTTTGAGTTTGTCACAAGAGACCTATATTAATAAAGTATTAGAGAGATTTCGGATGAAAGACTGTTCACCAAGTATAACACCTATTGTGAAAGGTGATAGGTTCAATTTGAACCAATGCCCAAGGAATGATCTAGAAAGGGAACAAATGTCTAACATTCCATATGCTTCAGCTGTTGGAAGTCTTATGTATGCTCAGGTTTGTACAAGGCCTGACACAGCATTTGCAATTGGAATGTTAGGCAGATATCAGAGTAATCCAGGAATGGATCATTGGAGAGCTGCGAAGAAGGTTATGAGGTATCTCAAAGGTACCAAAGATTACATGCTAATGTACAAGCGGACTGAGAATCTTGAGGTGGTTGGTTACTCAGATTCAGATTTTGCCGGTTGCATTGACTCACGGAAATCAACTTTTGGTTATATATTTATGCTTGCCGGTGGAGCTGTATCTTGGAGAAGTACAAAGCAGTCCTTAACTGCTACTTCTACCACGGAGGCTGAGTTCGTATCTTGTTTTGAGGCAACATCGCATGGTGTGTGGCTGAAGAACTTTATTTCTGAGCTTAGAATCATGGATTCTATCTCAAGACTATTAAGAGTATATTGTGATAACTCAGCAGCAATTTTTCTGGCTAAGAACAACAAAAATGGAAGTCGAAGCAAACATATCGACATAAAGTACTTAGCCGTTAGAGAACGTGTCAAGGAAAATAAAATTACCATTGAACACATAAGTACTGAGTTGATGATTGCTGATCCTTTAACAAAGGGCATGCCACCAATAAAGTTTAAGGATCATGTAGCTAAAATGGGACTGGGTTCAACATTGAGTATATGATTGTTGTACTAGGTAATAAAAAACTCTTATTTATTTTTATTTGAGTTGTTTTTCTCATTTTGTGTGCACATTTATATTTAGAGAATAAACAACATTAAGAGGACCTAGAATAGGCATATGGCTTATTCATTAAGTTTTGGAAAGGTTGAGAAAGTAACATGCATCGTAATACATGGAAGGTAATACTCACTTATAGAGGACATACCGCTATGATTCGTGCATCTAACTTTTCTCTTTTAGAATGTGTATAGCAAAGGATATTGAGATTATTAAGTGATATGGACCAAGAGGGAGAATGTCAGTTTCTTTTCCATTAATCTTGATTTAATGGTCCATTTTCAGTTTCAAATTCTTGCATTCATCACCATTCAAACACATTCATACCCAATCAATTCCTTTCATTATTGATGGAATGGTGCCTCAATTCCTATTATAAATATGGGTCCCTAGGTCCAGTTTCTACACACCACAATTTACAGAACTCACACCATCTGAGAGTGAGGAACTAGGACCTAGAAGCATTCATATTTCAGCTCTTAGTTTTTCTTCTTGTTTCTTTTAATTTTCGGTTTGAGGCAATGGCTGGAGGTATAACGTTTCCGCATTATTTCTTTCACTCTAGACATTCTAACATGTCATATTTTAGTGATAAAGCTTACAGATACTAGATAGATAGCTGTTGTATATAAGATTATAAGGTTTTGTTCTCCCTTGAGAAGATATAGAATTATTTCACTCTTTTGTTATCTCATAATAAGTCGTAACATTAATGAAATATGTCCTATTATTTAATCTCGAGGCAAAATATTATTTAGTCCCTAAATTGTTGGTCAAACTACTATTTAGTCCCCGAATTTATCAAAAATACTATTTAGTCCCCGAAATGTTTAACTATGTCAACTATTTAGTCCCCAAATTTGACAAAATACTATTTAGTCCCCGAATTTGTAACTATGTCAACCATTTAATCCCCAAACTTGGCAAAAATACTATTTAATCACCGAATTTGCAACTCTGTCAACTATAACGGGTAACAATCAGGAGACTAAATAGTTGACAGAGTTGCAAATTCGGTAATTAAATAGTATTGATGTCCGCTACGGGTGATTGGCATAGTTGTGTCCGTCGTAAAGCTCCTGCAAGAAAAAATGGCGTACCACGGTGGGTGCCACTGATATTCCGGTGACCCAGAGATTAAGAACCTAAGGGGTTGGAGGCTGAAAGAATGTGGACTCAGCCTACGTACTCAAGAGAGAGATCACAGTCCTCGTAGTTCACGAGTGGGAGGTGCTTCCAGGTTGTAAAGAACCTAAAAGTAAGACGCTAGGCAACGTATGCAAGACGTGTGCGCTAGGGACTCTTGAATGGAATGAATTGGGATAGCCGTGAAGGCCTGATTATATAGACTCGTTTATGAGGGAAATCACGTTGGATTAGACGGGAAAAGTGGTTAAGCTGAGAATTTTGAATTGATTGCCGAGTGCTGAGAAGCGGCTAAGTGCTCGTGTGTTGAAGGTGCCAGGTCCATAGTACCAGGACTAAAAATCTAATTTAATTAAATAATTATCAATCATACATGAAGATTATTATTAAATGTATACAAAACTTGTTTTTTTAGAATAGTTTCATCAAATAATTTCTATTCTTTTGTTTTTAAAACTGTTTTTAAAACAAATTAATCAAACAAGTTCTTTTATTTTTGTTCTTCCAAACTTGTTTTTAAAAATGTTTTGAAAATTATTTTTAAAAACACAAAACAAAAACTCTTATCAAACAAGCACTATGTCTTTCTCCCTTTCAAGTCTCTATTTCCATTGAAGTCAAATAATTATAATAGTATTATAGTTGAGTGTTACTCTAAAAAAAAGTGGAAAATGGCTCTGATTTTTCTAGTTCAAAATGCATGGCATGTGTTCTGCCATTCTCCTTTCCATTGTGAGTACTATGCAGATAGTGAAAAAGACCATATTATCCTTCCCACCACTACCACCACCCATCACCCACTAGTACTACCGCCACCCACCCCACCACCACCACTTTTTTTTAAATATAATGTTTTTTATTTTTAAAATATAATGTTAAGGGTATTTGGTCTTTTGTCAACTATACATTATAAATTTTACATCATACTTTTCACATAGCAAATGTATTTTTTTATCTTTTACATATGGCACGTTTGGTAGGTAGAAAGGGAAAGGGAGTGTGTTTGATGTGTTTGGTAGTAAAAATTTGGAATGAAAATGGAATGGGAATGTATTAAAATTACTACTTTGCCCCTTATATTAAAATAATAAAAAGAAAAAAAATTAAGATTGTGTCAAATCAAAGGATATAATAGACATTTTGTATTTTTATTTTTTTTAATTTTTTTTAAAAAAAATGTAAGAAAAATAAAAATATAAAAGTGGATGGGACCCGACACTTTTACAACTCCATTCCTGTTCGGTTTCCACCAACCGAACCATAATATCCCTATACATTCCACAGACATAAATATCTTTTACTGTGCTACTTTTACTGCTAGCTTTCTCAGCAATCGTATTTTCAAAGTAAAACACCACTTCATTTGCAGCACCAGTGAATTCATAATAGGTGTTGCTTTTTACTGTAATGCAAGTATTTTGCTTGGTACTCCACATTTCCACAAATCTATAACCAAATCAATGATAATAAAAAACAATGTTAAAAACATGAAGGCAACTTATGTTAGATATTATTATTAATTAATTATTAAATTTATGGAAATTAAGTGCATATGACGTTATATATATATATATTGTTGGTTTTCAATTAAGTTAAATGCATATAGTTAATATGTGTTTAATATTGAAAAATGTTACAATATGTTTAATTTCATATAAAAACGTTTTATGTAATTAAAGGTGTTTTAATGTATTTAATTGGGTATAAAAATATCCACTTCTACTCACCTATATATATGGGTTGAGAGAAGAAGGTAAAGGCATCAAAGAATTTTTGGAGCCAATAAGTTGTAATCACTTAATGTGATGAATACCGTCATAACTTGATTCTTTGGATTCTGTGTTTTCTAAAAACTATAGCTATAGTCAAAGAATCTGGTGTGTGTACATCGAGGGGGATAAATATTTAAAGCCCGTATGGATTAAAAGCAACCTATGAGGATACCCTACCTTGTGATTAGAGATCCTAAGAACTTGGTTCAAAGGGACGAACGAATCATAGAGTGGCTGTTGAAATGCACATTTAAAAGAGTTTCGACTTTTAATTTATCCCTATGATGTAAGTGCATTTTCCTGCAATGATATGTGAGGTTGAGTTTTTAAACTCTTAATGAAGTCTGTAGCTCTATAAGAGTGGGGTATCTTAATTGCAGGAATACCTTTGACAGAATTCACCTATTTGAATGTGACAGAGTGGGGCCGCTCCTATGAGAATATAAAAGGGCATATATTCTTGAAACACATTCAAGAAACAGGGTGCGCACACGACCGCATAATGTGCGGGCTAGGGCTCATATATTGCACCTGGATTATTATGTGCATGATATATGTCTTGTCTCCCTTAAGCAGTTATGGTTCAAGGCGAATACCACCATGACTCTGGATCAAGATATATATTTTTGCTAAATATAGATTCAAGGCAATTAGCTATCTATATTATGCATAATAGTCTGTCTCTACCCAAATATAAAAACAAATGTCAAATGTGTGTATTAATTTATAATAATAAGTGGGGGATTGTTAGATATTATTATTAATTAATTATTAAATTTATGGAAATTAAGTGCATATGACGTTATATATATATATATATATTGTTGGTTTTCAATTAAGTTAAATGCATATAGTTAATATGTGTTTAATATTGAAAAATGTTACAATATGTTTAATTTCATATAAAAACGTTTTATGTAATTAAAGGTGTTTTAATGTATTTAATTGGGTATAAAAATATCCACTTCTACTCACCTATATATATGGGTTGAGAGAAGAAGGTAAAGGCATCAAAGACATAAAAGTAGCATACGTGAAAGTGTGTGAAAAACACTAAAAATCATACAAACTATATGTGTTATTTGGGTAGAGAAAGGTGTGGGAGACAGAATCCTGTCTATTTCCTATGTGCAGAGGTTGTAGACATACAGGCGAGTACTGGGCTGTTGTATCCTGGAGGTAACGTGTCTGAGTACCCCTGCACCGGGTGATATAGCAAAATCAACCCGTGGGAGGCGTGAATTACCTTAAAGATAACGAGATACCCGTGTCTCAGTCCGGTACCACGCTTTTTATAATTTCTCTAACAATTTTATATTTCCCCATTTTTGTGTTTATTCTTATTTTTAGGTTGCTGCCCCAACAACTTACATCGTAGAAAAAAGCCTTCCTTACAATATCCGATATGGTAAGATGACTATGGCCTTGGATGCAAGAAAGTTTAGAGATTGTCAACAATGCATATGATAATTAAAAAAAAGGGCAGCCTCAGTGCTGGCAGTGCACAAGTTTCTTACCAGATGGGATATGGGAAAGGTCAGATGCATGCTGCCTTACTCCTGCAAACAGAGAAGCATTATTATTATTATTATTATTATTATCAATTCAGTGTTTGATTAACCTTTTCCCATGTCATGTTTTTTATAAAAGAATATGATTGAATAAGAACATATTGGGCATTAATGGAATAATAGTTTTACCCATGTTCGACCATTATGAAAATCCACTTTTGTATATGAAGGCTCTAGCAAAAGCTCCACATTTACATGTGGATCACTGTAAAAGAAGTTGCAGGATGTTATAATATTGTAGATTTATAGCAGTTTGTAACCTCAATAAGCATATGAAGGCTCTTTAACTTTAGTTATGTTTAAAGAAAAGCTAAAAACTTGCTATATTTATAGCATTTTGTAACCTCAATATGCATATGATATTAAATAGAAATTTATGTGAGTTTGAGTTCTATTGTTTCTTTTTTCCAATTTATTCATGACAGACAATATGTATTAAATGGTGCAGGGAAAATATTTTTATTTGACATCACTTTGATTTTTTCTAGTGTAGTTATTAACTGATTTTATCTCACATATCAATATCATAATATATTGTGAAATTTAGTAAGTTTCCAAAAGAGATACATTTTTTTTTCTGATAAGTTGCATAGTCTTACAAATTAGAAAACAAAAGTGTCACTTGTTAGGTGTTGTTCCTTCTAGAATTTTTTCATGAGTTGTTCTTTACTCTTCAATCAGTGTTGTTCTTTTCTCTTCCCTTTTTAGGTGCTGTTCTTGGTTTAATTTTTTTCATGAGTTATGGAATATAGAATTGAAATTCTTATTAGTTAGGGTATTTTCTTTACGCGGAAAAAGAAATGGAAAGGGTGAGGGAAAGTGAATGCATTTATTGTGTTTGTTAGTAAAAGTTGAGAATGGAAATGGAATGTGAATGTATTAAAATTACCACTTTAACCCTTATATTAAAAAAAAGAAGGTTATGATTGTGTTAAATCAAAAGGTATAATAGTCATTTTATATTTTCTTTTTTCTTTTTTTAATTATACACATTTTTCAAGATGAAAATAAAAAAGTAAGTAACATGTGAGACCCACATGTTTTATATTTTCCTTCACTTTCTCCCCTTTTGTTTCATGCCTATCGAATGTCACCTTAGTTTACTAAAAATAACTCATTAGGTAAAATGATGAATTTGTATACTGTATAGATGATTGTGAGCAGTGAGTGACAAAAGAATTGGACATTTGTTGTAACTTATGATCCCATCTACATCCTCAATGATCAGTGTTTAGAGAATGGAATTGGCACTAGTGGTCGTGATATCATCAAGCACATGGAAGGTGTTTGAAAAAATCTTCCTGCCTGTGGACATTTAATCCCTTTCATCAGTCTGGGGATGGATCGATATTCTATCGTTCTGCTCGTGCGTTATGCTATGATGGGGTAATGGTGGAGAATTCCTTCTCTGTCTCTGTCGTTTTGGGCTGACTCTAGTGTTAGCTTCACCAGAGTTGGCTTGTAGATGTTTCCGCTACGGGTGATTGCCATAGTTGTGTCCGTCGTAAAGCTCTTGCAAGAAAAAATGGCGTACCATGGTGGGTGTCACTGATATTCCGGTGACCCAGAGCTTAAGAACCTAAGGGGTTGGAGGCTGAAAGAATGTGGACTCAACCTACGTACTCAAGAGAGAGATTGAAGTCCTCAACTCCTCGTAGTTCACGAGGGGGAGGTGCTTCAGGTTGTAAAGAACCTAAAAGTAAGGACGCTAGGCAACGTATACAAGACGTGTGCGCTAGGGTTACTCTTGAATGGAATGAATTGGGATAGCCATGAATGCCTTGATTATATAGGCTCGTTTACGAGGGAAATCACGTTGGGTTAGACGGGAAAAGTGGTTAAGCTGAGGATTTTGAATTGATTGCCGAGTGTCGAGAAGCGGCTAAGTGCCCGTGTGTGCTGAAGGTTCTGGTTCCGTAGTACCAGGACTAAAAATCTAATTTAACTAAATAATTATTAATCATACATGAAGATTATTATTATTTTTTTGGACAACATACATGAAGATTATTATTAATTGTATACAAAACTTGTTTTTTAGAATAGTTTCATCAAATAATTTTTGTTCTTTTGTTTTTAAAACTGCTTCTAAAACAAATTAATAAAATAAGTTCTTTTATTTTTGTTCTTCCAAACTTGGTTTGTAAAAAAGTTTAAAAATTATTTTTAAAAACACAAAACAAAAACTCTTGTCAAACAAGCACTATAGGGCACGTTCTTTACGCAGAAATGGAAATGGAAACAGAAATGGAAACAGAATGCGTTTCTTGTGTTTGTTAGTAAAAGTTTGGGAATGGAAATGGAATGGGAATGTATTAAAATTACCATTTTACCCCTTATATTAAAATAATAAAAGAAAAGAAAGTTATGATTATGTCAAATCAAAGGGTATAATAGACATTTTGTATTTTCTTTTTGTTTGTTTTTTTTAAAAAAAATTGGTGAAAATAAAAAAGTAAAAAATAGGTACAACCCAGTGGACCCCACCTATTCCTTGCTCATTTCCATGACCATTTCTTGTTAAAGAACAAGGGTTGTACCTATTTTTTACTTTTTTAACCCAGTGGACCCCACCTATTCCTTGCTCATTTCCATGACCATTTCTTGTTAAAGAACAAGGGCTATATCTTTCTCCCTTTCAAGTCTTTATTTCCATCAAATAATTATAATAGTATTGTAGTTGAGTGTTACTCTAAAAAAAAAGTGGAAAATGGCTCTGATTTTTTTAGTTCAAAATGCATGGCATGCGATCTGCCATTTTCCTTTCCATTGTGAGTCCTGAGTACTATGTAGATAATGAAAAAGACCATATTATCCCTCCCACCACTACTACTGCCACCCACCCCACCACCACCACTTTGTTTTTTAATATAATGTTTTTTATTTTTAAAATATAATCTTAAGGGTATTTTGATCTTTTGTCAACTATACATTACAAATTTTATATCATACTTTTTACATACCAAACATATTTTTTATCTAGACTTTAGAATCAACTTGTACTGTGTCATTGAATTCCACTTCTTCCTATAAGCACCGACTTATATATTGATGGTTGGGTTGTGCGTGAGGTTAAATTAGAGAAAGAATAAAATATAAATCATTTGATTAGCACGTGTTCTGTTAATTTTAACTTAGAGATAGCTTTTTTTTAAAGTTGAGGGGGTTACTTGTTACAAATCAAAATTAAGGATAGACGTAGTTAAATGGGGTAAAGTGTACTTTTTCCCTTTTTTAGGGACTAGATTAAAATAAAATATAGAGTTTAGGGTTTAGGGTTTAGGAAAGTGTACTTTTTCCCTTTTTTAGGGACTAGATTGAAATAAAATATAGAGTATATAGATAATTTTGTCTATGAAAGATTCGGAAGTTGACAATTTGATCCCTGCACCGTTACACAAATTGGTCCTTCCATCATCTTTAGTAAGATTCTCTTAACGGACTTGCTGACGTGGCACATTAATTGCACACGGGAGCCGTTAGTTGCTCATTAGGATATACTTATATGGCATAAGCTAATATCCACCTCCAACTCAGCAAAAAACGCAACGTTTTGAAGCTTCAGTTTGCACACTTACACTAAGTTAGCGGTGGATTTTAGCTTTTGTCAGCACAAGCTAAAATCTACCTCTAACTAGTGTAAGTGTGCAAATTAAAGCTTCAAAACACTGCGTTTTGTGCTGAGTTGGAAGTGAATTTTAGCTTGTGTCGTGTAAGTATGTCATACTAAGCAATTAACGGCCCTCGTCTACAATTAACGTGCCACGTCAACAAGTTCGTTAAGAGAATTTAATTGAAGATGACAAAAGGACCAATTTGTGTAATGATGTAATCTTTTAGAGACCGAATTGTACACTTATGATATTTTAAGGACTAAATTATCAACTTACGAATCTTTCAGGGACAAAATTGTTTGTATACTCTAAAATATATTTTTAGGAGCAAAGATGCTAATTAAACCGCTGAAGAGAGTAGAGGAAAAAGGTCGGGTCGGATCCGGTCGGTTCAATTCGCTCGCCTGGTATGGGAGACGCCTTTGAACGCAATTTGCCTGTACGAGAGTGAGACTAGAGAGAGAGAGGCATTGATTCTCGGCTCACATCCTCAAGGAAGTAGAAGCACTTTCAACAATGACGACGTCTATGGCGGAGTCATCGGATGCTGAACCAGCGTCATTACCACGCAACAACACAGCAATCAACAACCCGAAAACCCTAGGTGAAACGACGCCGTTCGTTGATTACGCCGTCGAGCAGGCCCTGCTCTACCAGAAGGCCTTCGATGACGCCCTCCAGTCTGCCGTTGAGGCTTCTAAATCCCGGCTTTCTCAGATTCGTTCCACATCTTCGGCTTATTATAACCACGCCTCGGTAATTTTTGTGACATCACATCTCTCTTTGTGCTTTGTTTGGTTCCCGAGAAAATTTGTGGTGGAATTGGAATCGATTCGACCGTTTGGAATTTGATGGATTATGTCTGAATGAGCTTTACTTTATTGCTTGTTTAGTAAGCATGAGTTTTTTCCCCTCTTCACAGGATATTACGTGTGGTAAATCAGTTTTAGAATTATACATTCCATTGGTTTGTTGAATTTAAGAAGTTTTTGTTTGATGATTGTAATGTATCGAACATCTTGTTTTTAGGGGCATATGCATTCTTTTTAAAAAAATCAATTTGACTGCAGGTTGCTTTGCATGATCTCAAGTCTGAATACAATGCTTATGAGGATCTTTTGTTTGGAAAGATCAAAGGTTTGTTTTGTGGTCGTTCTGTTAATTTAATCGTTGTTATTGAAGTAATATAGATTTTTCTGTTTCAATTTTCAATACCTTAAAGATTCAAATGCTTAACTTTTCACTTTTCTGCTGCAGAGGGTATTCTTGTTGCAGCTTCCCATCCAATGATTACATGTGGGACTACTGTTGGCTTGGGTTTGGTGTTACTTAAAAGTAAGGATGGATATTATATTTATTTGCAGCTTCTGGTCAATAGAATGTAAATTCTTTAAATGATGCACATTGCATTTGGAATTCCATTCTTTATGTGGCAATTGTAAGATACTGTACTTGTACAATGTTACTGAATTACTTCCGAATTGAAGTAGCTATTGTTGTTAAGCTGCTCATTATGCACAGTGTTTGCTAACCATTGGTATGAAGGCCAAGGCCTATAATGAACTTTTATTATTAGTTATTACTAGTTTAATACTGTATAAACAAATAGTTTTATAGCTTTGTTGATGACATAAACTGTCAGTATATGTTTATGGTATTTCTATGTTATTAGATGCAATCCCACAATATTGATGTCCTTTTTGTAAATTTTCCATGTGTTATTCCCTAGAAGATAGTTATTTTTTCGTTCGATTTGTTTACACTGCAGGGCCTCGACAAATCTTGTATTACAACACATTGCGCCTTTTTGTAAGTGAAGAGGTGAGTAATGGCATAAATATTCTTATTATGTTAACATGGATAAGGACACATTCTCAAGTTCAGTAATAACATAAATTATTTCTGTATTCAGATAGGTTTCAAATTCAAGTTCATAATCAATATGTCTCATGTTCTCATTATAAGCTTTGCTAGAAACAGTGGCTTCTTAAGAAATGCTGGTGAAATATTGGCCTAAACTGTATAATTCACTATGTCTGGATTGTGACATAGAATCTGGGACAAAATGTCAAACAATCCTAAAAATGAGAAAGATAAAGAAACGTTATTGTTTTGTAATCTTCCATTTTAAGTTTCTGCTATTCATTAATTAGAAAATGAAGAATATAGGGATCTTTTCGTAACACAGAAACAATAGAGACCTTAGAATTGTGAACAGCCTCAGAAAGGATCACTATTAATTGTATTCTTTAAATTGAAGTTGTTAGGGAATACTTTTTGGATGAAAATGGAATTTATTGAAGAGTTAGAAAATACATAGAAAATTATAAGAACAAGGACAAGAGATCATCTCAAAGCAAAAGAAAAGGAAAAAAGAAAAAGAGTCCTAAAGTCTAACACAACAAAGCCTTCAAATAGTATTTGGCAGAAGGAAAATATTAAAAACCCTCTTGCATTCAAGCTCCATTTAAATATCCTGCAAACACACAAACAAGTGAAACAACAGATTGTCAAAGAACTTAATGTGCCTTATCTCTCCCCAAACCAGCAAAATTGCTGCCCCTGCCCCTGCAAGTTACTCCATCTCTTTCACTTTACCTAACATCTTTTCTACGGTATGTATAATTGGAACATCACAAGTGATCATCACAATGTATTGATTTGCTGGTATTGCCTATGTTGTTGTAGGCTCAACATACATTCTCACTTTATTTATTTTCCCCCTTAAATAAAGATTTCTTACATAATATTCTATAAATCTTTTGCAAATATATATATTCCAGTGTTGGACCTATTATGAATCCCTAATATTTTGATTGATATTCATGGAAGATTTTGATATATTTTAGCTTCTGTTGAAACTTCGAAGTGTGAAAGACATTGCTTTATTTGTTTCTGCATCCAGGCCATGATTAAGAGAGCTAATACTCAAGTGAAAGAGTTGCGGCAAACAATTGAATTATTAAAGGCTGAAAGTGAGAAATTGGAGGTAAAAATTCAAATTCCATAGTACCTCTTACTTGTTATATTTTCTGTCCTATATTTTTTGTTTATTTCATGCATTTAAACTTTCTATGATGTGTGGTTAAAAACTCTAGAGACAATCTGTAGCACTCAAGGTAATTGGAGTGGAAAGAAATGTGCAAATGAGAATTAATAGGCAGCACGAAGAGAGAGATTCTGTTAAACAATCAGGAAAATCATAAATTAATTATCTGACTATAATCTGATGAATAATCCTGTTAGAGCCTTTAAATCCCATTAAATAAAATGGAAACCTGATTAAGAAAAGAGCCTAGCTCTTGACAGATGATGTCCTAAACTATTGAGCAGAAGAAATTAAAAGACAAGTAAAGGATAAGAGCCATGCTGATTAGTCAGTCAGGAGACTGCTAACTAATGAAGCAACCATTTTTCTTGAATAATGAGTTTTCATTTAGTAAGCTCCATTGTCCATTTTTTTTATGTAGCATTCTAAATTCATGTTGAATTTCTTTTTCTTGCACTGAAAGCTGGACCAAATTGAAATAATATGAATAGCGTGTGATGCTTGGACAGTCATAGTTATTAATAGCACATGGGCAATTATAGTGCTGAGAGCTCTAAAGTCTAAAATGCTATTGCGCATAGTATTGCAAAATATATAGCTCACAATTCATGTTTCTAATGTATACACTGTAACTTTATACACCTTTTTATGGTCCTCTGTAACTGTTTTAAAAATGGAGTTACATAAGATTGTCCCTGGTTTGCTTCATCTCTGGGAGACTCTTAGCAATATTAGATTGTTGTTTCTGACCATGAAGGGCATGTTAACCTTCAATCCTAGTAACTGTTGAATTGCAAGGAAAGGAACTCCTGAAAAGAATAAGGTTATGTTTGGTATGTTGGGAGGGGTGTAAAGGGAAAGAATGTAAAGTAATTGTAAAGATAAAACAGATGTTTGGTATGTAACAAAATAGTAGGAAAAATTTGTAAAGTAAAATCTGCCAAAAAACCAAAATGCCCTTAATATTATATTTTTAAAAATAAAAAACTTTATATTAAAAAAAGAAAGTGGTGTTGGTGTAAAAATGAGAGGGGTAAAATTGTCTAAAAACTTCAATTACATAGGTAATCAACTTTTACAAAGAAAAATTGATGTAAAGATGTTTCATTCATTTGCTTGGATTACATACCAAACAATGTCATTTCTTGAAATATGTGCCAATTACATTACATCTAATTTTGCCATATGAAACATAACTTAAAAAGGTGTGTTGGGGGAGGGGGGCGTTTGAGAAAAGAAGCATATCTTCATTTGCAGTTTAGGGTCTTCTCCTTTGATGGAGAGATACCAAAGATCTCTTAACGATCTGTATATGATTTTCATTGATTTGGAAAAGGCCTATAAATCTATGATAGAATATCGAGAGAAGTATTATGGAAGGCTTTGGAAAAGAAAGGCGTACGTGTGGCTTATATCCGAGCAATTAAAGACATGTATGATGGAGTCATGACTTGTGTCTGTGTGAGAACACAAGGTGGTACCATGAAGGATTTCCCTATAACTATAGGACTACATCAAGGTTCAGCTTTGAGCCCTTACCATTTACCTCTTTAATTTGGTATTGGATGTGCTCATTGAACATATACAAGAGCAAACACCAAGGTGTATGCTTTTTGCTGATGATATAATCCTAGTTGGAGATTCTAAAGTAGTAAACGAAAAATTAGAGACGTGGGGACAAGCTTTGGAGACATGGATTTTGTATATGTCGAAGCAAAACAGAGTATATGGAATGTAAATTTAGTGGTAGGGAAGTTGATTCTAGGAATGAGGTGAAACTTGGAGATCATTCCATACAGGAAATCACAAGTTTTAAGTATTTGGGAACGATAATACAAAATAATGGAGAAATAGAGGAGGACGTAAACCATAGGTTCCAAGTAAGATGGACAAAATGGAGGAAGGCTTCAAGTGTTATTTATGATAGAAAAGTACCATTTAAGCTAAGGGGAAATTTTATCGCAGTTATAAGATCAGCTTTATTGTATGGTACTGAATGTTGGGCGACAAAAAGCTAGCACGAGCATAAATTCAATGTGGCAGGAAGGAGAATGTTGTGTTGGATGAGTGGTCATACTAGGATCGATAGGATTAGGAATGATTGCATTAGAGAGAAAGTTGGGGTGGCACCTATTGTAGAAAAATTAGTTGAAACACGCCTTAGATGGTTTGGTCATGTACAAAGAAGGCCGTTATAAAAGCTCCTGTACGTAGAGTTGAGTAGATGGAAGATAGTCTAGTAGCTAGAGGTAGGGGAAGACCAAAGAAAACAATAGGAGAAACTATTAGAATGGATTTAGCTATTAATAACCTAACTATAGAAATGTGTAGAGACAGAACACGGCGTCACTTGATCCATATAGCCAACCCACCTAGTGGGAAAAGGCTTTGATTGTTGTTGTTGATTTGTCTACTTTTCATTACATTTTGTCTTACAGCTTGGAATTGGGAGAAAAAGAATTCCCATGACTTTGCTGCAGATGTTGTTACATTAAGATATGGGTAACTTACTCTTAGCTCTTCAAAGAGATGGCTTAGTTACACGGTGCTTCCTTCTATTACAAAAAATTATTGGGCCCTTCCTTAAAATCAAAATATAGCCTACATAACTCAATCCATTTTGACCAAATACTATAGAAATGAGCTAACATAGAACACATTGGCATCGTTTAATCCATATAGTTGACTCCACCTAGTGAGAAAAAGTTTTGTTTGTTTGTTTGGTTGGTTGATTGTTGTTATACCCTTAAGTTTAAAATTATCCATTTTCTCTATTGTAAATGTAATGAAGTTTTAAAATAATTAATTTTATCTTTTCAACACAAAATAAATAACATTGAAATAAATATTTTTAAGAAATATATTTTATAATGTTATATATATATATATATACATTGGTTTGGCTTTGTAATAAAGTCATCTCTCCAGAGGGTGGGAGGGGGGGATTTCCCCTTAAGATAATTACTAGGGAGTTCGGGCATTACAATTGCACTTCTATTCTGTTGGATTAACACTAACCTCCTGGTAACTAAAGGTTACGCCTACGGTTTGATTGAAATCCTTTCTAAGCAAGCATTAAAAGAAAGTGCCCTTCTCATTATTTTCAGAAGAGGGCATTGCATGGAGAAGAGGAATTCTTACGTGGACGGACAAAGCTCAGGTTTGCAACTTGCTGATGTAGAGCTTGAAACTTATGTTGTATTTTTGCAGTTTTAAATGACATTTACTTGATATTTATGATTTAATTATAGACAAGCGGGAAAGCAAATACGAAGTTTGATTCAATCAGCTTATAAAATTGAAAGACGGGCAGGAGGTAAGAACAATATGATATCTGCATTGATAAGGAAACACTTGCCGGACGATATTATAAGCCGGTGATTGTGTATTTTGCTCTTGTTGACTTTGCGTTTTTTCTTTTTCCCCTTGTTGCATTAGGTTTAAAAGATATCCTTGGGGAACTTCCTAAAAGTGAAGCATCTCACTTCCAGTCACAGGTAACATTAGAGAGCAAAAGTTTTCATGAGTTAACCAGTGGCTTTGTTCTCTATTGAGTTAACGTTTTTGTTTTCTTTTACTTTTACGGTGTTCTTTTTGTTGGTTTTATTTTTCTTTCTTAGAGGACTTCTTGTCCTCCTCCTTTGTACTCTTTCTTCCTTAATAATATTTCTTTTTCTATAAAAAAAACCAGTGGCTTTGTTAAAAAAGAAACAGAAAAATATTGAACATTTAGAATCTGAAATTATAGGCAACTACAATAATAGATTAATGCATATTTTTGGATCTTGCACAGGTTTTTGTCCAATTGAATTTTGAAGAACATAATTGTTGTCATACATGAGAAAACACATGGAGATGAGAAACCATTTTTTCACATGTTTTTTAATCTTGATTTTGAGAAGAAAAACAAATGAAGTGTTCCAAAGATAATTTTACAGCACGGGACAATATTTGTTTAGTTGATAGAGGCAGAGCTTTAATTTTTGAGGAGACGTACCATACATAATTTAAACCTACAACTTCATGTCTGTAATAGAAGTGTTTCATTATGCATAAGGCCTATTTGGATTTTAATCTTTTGTGTGAAGCTATGCATCCTTTTTAAAATTATTGTTAGTAGTAAGTAGTAACAGTAATTAAGTTTTATTTTTAGCCAAAAAATTACATTTTTTTTGTTGCTGTTAAGCTGGTGGTTCTTATTAAACTCAATGAATGCAAGTAATTTTCTTATTGGACTCTGTTACTTATATCATCCATCCAGGAATATGAAAGATTCTAAGGCTTCCAAATTCGGCTTGCGTTCTTCAAAATTTTGTTTTCGGCTTTTTGGTTATGCATAATGCTAATCTTGCGCTCTGACTGGCAGGTTAAAAGTCTTGCTTCCGAGGCTAAGCAGGAAAAGAATGCCTTGACCAAGGAGGTCTCTAAAATCAGCAACTATGGCATCTCGGTTTGAGAATCTTTTCATTAACCATCTCTTTTTGGATATGCAGTTGAGTCTCCTCATGAGGACCACTATATCGGAATGTCATAGGAATAATACAATCCCTCCACTTTTCCCCCCCGGAATTTCTGTTGTTATGTACTTTTCTGAGGGAGAGGCATCTTTTGCCTACTTTTGTTGTCAGCTCACTTATTTCTTTTAGGGATGTCTAGACATTCAGGTCGATGGATAGGCAGACCAGGAAAAAATAGAAGGCGAGACAGAAGGAACACAAATTGAGGTCGTATATTTCTAAAATATTGATACTTGAGCATTCTCAATCTTTGATGATTTGTTCATTTTAGTGTATGTATAGTACTCAACTATGGCTTCTTCTTGAGGTTGGATATTGTTGTGATTAATGAATCCGAAACAGAATCTTGCTGCAAGACTATTTTTAGTTGGTCAAAACCCCAAATTGGTCCTATATGTTTCACCCAAGTTTCATATTGGTTCTTATGTTTCAAAAAGTCTAAATTGGTTCTTTATGTTTGCAAGAAGTTCCAAATTGGTCCTTCTGTCCAATTCCGTCTATTTTTTTCGCTAAGTGCTGATGTGGCATGCTGAGGTGTCACACTCTCTCTCCTACGTGTACTACTTAGCTGACGTGGCCTTAGTTAAACTAAAACCAGGGACTAAAATGAAACAAAATAATTTTTCAAAAGACAAAAATGTAAATTTTTCATAAGACCTTTCCCATCATCTTCTTCTTCCACGGTGAGAATCCTCTGTGCAGAAGCCCAATCGTCTTTGCTTTTTCTTCGTCTTCCACTCTTAAGCTTCGCCTCTCTGAACTCTTCCATCAGCTGCGTGAAACCGTCGCAAGATTAATTGGCGTAATCGGGAAGCTGGCATCGGGTCATCGTAATCGGGTGGGGAAGGACTGGGATGGCGCACGGTTCATGTTCTGGTTCGGATATGGGTCGGAGTGCTCGGATGGATTCAATGAGGGAAGCGACGAAGATGCTGAATCCGTCGAAGACAAGTTTGGGGATGCCGATGCGGAGGCGAAGTCGGAGGTCAAATGTTTCAAAGCTTCAACTTCATTATTTACACAAAGTAACATTCTTTTTTCTATTTTTTGTTTTAAAAGCATTTAGCATATGAGTATGGTACGAGGGGTTCACGTCTAGCTCTTGTAGCTAGAAGAGAGAATAGATTGAGAGAAGTTGCAAAAAAAGCCATGTTTGAGGGGTCTCCTGAAGTGATCACCATTGTAGCAGACGCTGTAAGCTGTTCGCAGTAGCAATGAGGAAGAAGAAGATGAAAAAGCGAAAAAATTACATTTTTGTCTTTTGAAAAAGTATTTTGTTTCATTTTAGTCCATGATTTTAGTTTAACTAAGGCCACGTCAGTTAAGTAGTACACGTAGGAGAGAGTGTGACACCTCAGCACGCCACGTCAGCACTTAGCGGAAAAAATAGACGGAATTGGACGGAAGGACCAATTTGGAACTTCTTGCAAACATAAAGGAGCAATTTAGACATTTTGAAACATAAAGGACCAATATGAAACTTGGGTGAAACATAGAGGACCAATTTGGGGTTCTGACCTTTTTAGTTTGTTCAAGACCCGTTTGGTTGGTAGATTTATTTTGAAGAAATGGATATATGAATGAGAATGGGTGCGGGAATGATATGATTATGTTTGGTACACCATAAAAAATGGGATTGAGATTGAAATAATATTGATATGACTATTTTGTCCTTAGGATTAAAAAAGAATAACCATATGCATCTTCTTCGTTGGTCTCATCTTTCTTTTCAACCACCTTTTTTTTTTCGATTACAAAGGAAATCTAACCAATCTGAGTAAAGCAACACTAGCCAAATCCTTACCCAACAATACTCTACTCATCAAAAGGATCTTCCAAAGCAATTTACATTTCCTTTTTCTGATGCAAGAGAGAAAATACTACACTACCCACACAGTGCCACACCCAACCAGTTCATTCCTGGCAAGCCTCGATGACAACGTTCTTCTCACAATTCTTCACGGGAACAAAAGAGGAAAAGAAGCAACAAAACACCATTTGCTTACGAGAAACTTCAGATCTTATCTAAATGAGGAGGACAGCGGAGGTGGAGGCCACGCAATGGAGATTTCGAACTCGGAGATGAACTCGCAGTTGGAAAAAGACGAAATCGAAGCTCCAAATAGGGGTGTTCACAACCCCGGCCCGACCTAGTTACATTTGGGTCATCGGGCTGAGTCTTGGGTCAGGTCCCCAGTTGGGCTGTCTAAAGCTTGGCTCGACCCATTTCCTTAAAAAAAATTTTTGGTTATATTTATTATTATTTAAGTATTTTTATATGTAAAATATATAATATTTGTATATATAATTTTGTTTTTTATATGTAAAATATATGGAGCCTCCAAACGTTATCGGTCACCCTCGTTGACACCGATGAACCACCTGTGAGCTTCAAACCTACCCCACCAATGAACCACCAATTGGGAGGAACAGAGATTAGATTGAAGGAGTGACACGATAGATGTGAGTTCTGGTGATATAAGAGAAAAATGTAGAGATAAATTGAAAATTTTAAATTCATTCCTCTGGATTGCCCCAAATCCCTCCTTTTATCAAAGGAGTCTTATTTCCGAATCCCACAGCAATTCCAATCCCACCTTCAAACAAGGAACCAAACTAAAGAAAGGAATCTTACATACCCCATTTCCTCTCCCTCCTTCCTATTTTTCCAAACTAAATGGACCTTAGTTTCACAGTATTTTCATCTATTGCATGTATATTTCAAAATATAACGAGTCTTATTTAAGAGGTTGAAAAAAGAAAAGAAAGGAAAAGAAAGTGATCCAAGCTTTTTTTTTTTTTATTTAAAGAAACAGTTTACAAGGAAAGGGAAAAGGGACCACTCTCAGAAAAAACATACTGAGGCATACAATCATTCAAGAAATTAACTTCCTGAATAATCCTGTCGTCCAGAAGCCTGAGCAGTACATTTTGTTGACGGAGAAGAGAATAAACATCTCTTGAAACCACTGCTTCGCTGTAATGAAGGAACTTGCCTTTTATGAGTGAGATATATCTCGCTTTTTGCACAACTACAGCTTCTAGCGAATCCTGGTCCCTAGAACTAGCAAGCAAAAAACTATGGACAACATCAAGTAAAAAGATATTAAAAGTAGCAAACCTTCCTTTATTCCAATTGAGATCTTGGGAAGCCGCCCTCTAACAGAAAAACCTGCAATTATACTTGTCATACTCTTCTTCTTCCTTTTGAGAAGAAAAAGACAATTCTTCAGTTTGAACTCTTGCCTAGACAGAGTTCTATAATGACAGCCTCTACCACGAGAATTAACTTGGTGAAGAAAATGTTTATAAGGACCTCCTATTTTAATTCCTTCCATCCACCCATTGAGAGTGAATCCGCTGAATCACCTGAATTGGATCTCTCTTAGCACCTTCCATAATTTGTTTCTAGCCACCCATATGTTATAAAGGATGAGAAAGAAGAGCTTTCGTTGGACACCAATATCCTCAACATTTAAATTTAGTTCCAAAATCCATTTGTCAATCCACTCCGAGATGCTTTTGGTAGGGAGATCGATCATCACAATTAATCTGAGCCTATGAACCAAACCAAACAGCACGAGAAAAAGGGCAGTTCATAAAAAGATGATCCAGAGATTCTTCATCCATACCACAAAATTGGCATGTTGTATCAACTTGTAAGTGATGTCTCTGCAGATTAACCAAATTTGGTAAAGCATCCTGTTTGACGCGCCACAAAAACATTTGAACTCTAGGTGGGATTGGGAGATTCCAAATTCCGGAACAACTTCCATTGATAGTTTGTAACATTGTATCAGATTGATGAAACAGGAAATTATATCCTTCTTTAACATTATAATCTCCCGAATTGGACCCTTCCAAATGAGCTTGTCATTGTTATTACACATCGAAAGTGGTAATGACAGGATATCTGTTACTCCATTTCTTCCAAATATCCTTTGAACACATTCAGCATTCCACGTACGAGAAACATGATCAACTAAATCACTGACTTTACTAACTTCATGTTGATGATCAATGAGAGGAGACCACCAAAATTTAGAATCAATAGGAAATACTCTCGCCATTGCCTACTTGCCACCACAAGTTGTTGAGCAAAAGATTTCGAGATGATGTCAAAGCATTCCAAGCTAGAAGTTAAGAAATGATGGGCTTGCTTTTTATTATCTGAAATAATTTTTAAATATAGAAAAAAGAAAGAAAGTGCTGTTTTTATTAAAAAATAAAAGTATTTTTCAGAAATAATAAATTTAAAACATTTTTAAAAGATATTTGAGAATATATATTTTTTATGGGTGGAAATAGATTTTTTTAATAGAAAAAATACAAAAGTGTTTTTTTTTATTAATGGTATATATAATCTACAATGGATAAGGATAACTCTTGCTTTTTCTTTTTTCTCTTGAATGGAAATATACAAAAGGGTAAAGTATTCTTGTTGCTTTTAACATTGTTGTGATGTTCATGTTTGTCTTTTAATTTTTTTTTGGTTCATGCCTATTCTTAAACTTTTGATTTTGTTCATGCATACCCTTTTTGTTTACATCATTAACATGTTTGACAGAATTTGTTGACGTGGAGAATGGATGTGTATTTATTTTGCTACATCACATTTAACTTTTAAGAAGCGAATAAGAAGTGAAATAAAAGGGATACAGACTCCAACAATCTCATTAAGAGACAAATAAACTCAGATGAACGCTTGAAGGCCGAATCACACTCTTTTGGAATACTTAGGCTTGTAGATCAATCTCTTGAAGTGCAAATGTCCAAGTCTTAAGTTTATATAGGCTTGAAGCCTTTTGAACGTTGAAAGGCTCTTTAATGCACCAAATCATCTTCATTTATTTAGACTTTAATCCCTTCTTCAATGCTATCTTCATTAACAACAAATTTTTCCTTTTTGGTTCGGGTCAGTGCTGGACAACTTGATGGCAGCGCCCAGTATGGAAAGTTAGTTAATACTGAATCAATCTGCTCAATGTCAACTTTCCTGAAATCAAGCTAAATTCCTTTTTCGGATTTGTCAGCAATAAAAGCATTTAAGAACAATATATATTCAAATAAAACATTCCTTAATTCAACTTATATGCTTAGAAATCAAAATCAAATATTCATTAAGTATGATGCCATCTTGATTCCTTTTCTGAATTATTTAGTCAATGATTCAATGTTCAATCAGTTTTAAATACAGAATCAACCTTATGATTAAATCATTCCTTTTTTATTACTCCCTTTGATTTATTTGCATATAAAACATGTGAGAATATATTTATGAATGCACAATCATTTTATATGCTATAAAAAACGAATTAATACATTTGACCAAGAATTTAAATGCTTGATTATAAAATCTTTGATATGTTTTTAAATCAAGCTTTTTGGTTAATGATCCACCAATGATCTTAGGAGTCTTTTATGGAAGTATTCCTCAAAATAATAGATGCTATAAAATCTCTTGATAGCTTTTTGATCAATCATGGATATTCCAATATTTAAAAACATTCTAGTAAAACATTCCTTATTTGTCTTTGATATGATTCCATAATAAATCATTTAAGAGCATGATCAATATAAAATTAAATTACATCTTTCTTTAATTGGCCGAGATCTTTAATAAATGATTGATTCATAAAAATATTTTTGTAAAACTTGATCAATCATATTTAAAGTCTCACATAATCAAAATTGTATTTTTGTAAAAACATTATCAAAACCAATCAAATTAAAGTGTGGACAAATATTGTCCCAACATTCTCCCATTTTTTATAATGACAAAAATTCGATTTTCACAACTAATGTTAGGTCCAATTTTATGTAGGAATTCATTTAAGTTTTTAGTATTTTTCTTCTACTTATAATCATAAAAAGTGACTTTTATCTTACTTACTTTGACTTTGGTTCGTGGAATTAAAATTGGTACTTATTTAGTTTTTTTGTGGTTTTTATGTGGTCACAGATAGACCTGCTCATGGGCTAGGTAGCCCATGAGACTACCCAAACCTAAGCCCATGGGTCAACTACCCAACATTAAAAATTTTGTACAAGTAGTACTTGGGCCTTACCCATCAAATACCCATTTTATTAAAAATACTTGGCCAAAACTTGGGTAGTACCTGGGCCCTACCTATCACTTACCACCATTCATTATCTACCACCACTACCCACTACCCATTACCCATCACCACCGCCACCCACCACCACGACCACCCACCACCAATACCACGCACCACCCGCCGCCGCCACCACGAACCACCCACCATGGACCACCGCCACAACGCACCACCACCACCAATGCCTACCACCACCTACGAACCACAACCACTACCAACCACAACCACGAACCATCCACCATGCACCACCGCCAACCACCACCCATCACCACTACCACCACCACACCCACCACCACCACTCACAACTCACCACGCACCATCACCCACTACCACTCACCATCCACCATCGCCACCGCCACCACACCCACCACAAACCGTCGACCAACCACCATAGCGTACCACCACCACTACCAACACCCACCATCCACCAGAAATGTGCATGAATCTTCTTGCTCCCAAAACATTCATGTAAGAATATTTTGAGCTTCCATAAATCTCATTTCTCAAGAACTATTATATTTAATTATCCAAATTAATTACAATTAAGTTTCTTTATACATAAATTAATATATTATAGTATAAGTTTATCTAAGATACATGTGTGTTTATGGCACAATAAATATTAAATCAGATTGATTAACTGATAAAGTTTTGAATATGAAAAATTAGTGTCTTAATTAACAGTATTGATTTTGAACGGACCGACCATAGATAAGATTTTTGCAACGAACGGAACCAAACACTTGATCGATTATCGTTCAGATCAATCTGATTCTTAAAACATTGGTTCTAAGCAAACAAAAATAGAATTTAAAGTAATATATATATATATATATATATATATATATATATATATATATATATATTGTATACTAATGGGCTAAGCCCAGGCTTAGCCCATGAGCTTGGGTAAATACCTAACCTATTGTAATGAGTAGTAAAACATATAGGCTTGGGCTCAAACCCAAGTCCATATATGTAAAGCCCATGGACTTAAGCCTAAGCCCGGCCCGGCCTGATCCGTGAACAAGTCTAGTCACAGATAAGCCGTGGGCATGGCTTAAACAACAGATCTGATGTGAAATTTTTATAAGAAAGTCCAATTTGATCCATTTTAATTGGCACATTTTTCTTGCTTCGTGGAGTTGGACTGCTTGATTTTTGGACTGAAAGAAAAGGATTAAAAGCAAATAAAGAAAGAAAGAAAAAGGATGAGTTAGACGCAAGCAAAAAAATGGACTACATGGATTTGGGCCTTTCTTGGATGTGGGGCATTATCTTTTGAAATCAATTCCTTGGTTTTTCCCAAAGTGTACTGGCTAGAAAAAAAGGCAACAATATTTTAACTCAATATGTATATAGGTGGGATTGGAATTCCAATTCATTATGTATTCTCTTTTTCATCCTTGGTTGGACGTTGCGGCAGAGTGAACAAAGCAGAAGAACGAAGTTTTCTTGGAAGCTTGGAAATTTTTATTATTTTATGAACTCTTAATAGCTAGCTATGAGTGGCTAATTTCTTTTCTTTTTAGCTAGGGGAACAATTCTAGAACTTTTAATGGATTGTGAGACTAGGAATTAGGGTTTATTTTCTATTTTCATTAATGATATTTTCTAGTTTATGAATTTATATTTTTATTGATGTATGAACTACTTGGCCACTAGGTTTTATATTGATGATTGCTAATTGAATTTTTTAAATCCGTATTTGTTTAGGGAATTTAATCTAAGTAGCAAACAGTGTGAGATCAATTATACGTTATAATTATTTTACATTGTGAAACTAGAAATCAGGTTATGTTGAATTTGAACGTCTTGTTTTGTATATCTGTTCAAGGCCTTAATGCTGTTAATTGATTAATTATTTTCTAGTACGCTACTTGGTTTGTTAATTAATTAATTAGGGTGAGTTAACGAACGTTTCTTGACTGCTATATTAGGAATAGATTTAACGATTGGAATTTAATTTTAATTTTTATGCTAAACATATCATGAATTGCTTGATAAATTAGGTCGATGAACAACCAATATTACTTCTAGAATTGGACATCCCTAGCTAGAATTTATTTTACTGATTTAATCTCTTTTTGTTGACGCTACTGTTTAGATCACTTATTTCACACACCTTCATTTATTTTCTTTTATTTCTTTTTCTACTTGTATCTTGGTTGTCTTAAAAAGAATTTGAAATCACCCGATTCCTGTGGGATCGACCCTGCTTACACTGTACTCTATCAGTTCATATTGTAGCGTATATATATATATATATATATATATATATATATATATATATATATATATATATATATATATATATATATATATACTATCATAGAATAAATTTAGTTTATCTAAAAATTTCATTTTAAAACTAGTGGCAAAATACATTTTAGTCCCCGAGTTATTGATCAAATTACTATTTAGTCTTGAATTTGACATAAATACTATTTAATACTTGAATTTGCAACTCTGTCAACTATTTAGTCCCCTGACTGTTACCCGTTAGATAAACGATTGACGTGGTCGTTAACTGCTGACGTGGCACCATTAAGTTCCCAGTCATCTGCCACCTCACATGGCAGTTTTAACATTAAAAAATTTAAAAAAATCATCGAAATTAGAATAGTCCTCGAACTATTCAAAAGTCATACTAAATGGTCCCTGAATTATTAAAAAATCATACAAATTGGTCCCTAAACTATTAAAAAACCATACTAAATGGTCCCTAAATTATTGAAAAGTTATACTAATTAGTCCATGAACTATTCAAAGATCTATTGAATGATTTTTTTAATAGAAAGTCATTGTGTATCAATTTAGTGCAAATATTAATTAATACTCATTAGGATTTTGATTTCCAAAAATAAACATTGTTGAAAACCAAAGAACACTCGTATTAAACATAATACCTAACCCAAATTTCCCCAATGTCCATGAATGAAGTCAAGTACCATTCTTTTGTAGGATCCATGTAAGGTGCATATGTCTCTGACACGTGCCCTCTATACATAGAATTCGAATATGCTAAAGTGTAAATTCGGTGAAGTGTGTGAAGTTCTATGCCTTTTCTCTCTGGCACCAAATACCAAAGCTGTTGATATAATTATAAGAATTCTGAGAGAAGGAGAATTTACTGAATAGGGAGTAGATTCAGTAATATGAGCTGTATAGGGAGTAGATTCAGTGAGGTGTTGTAGTATGATATTATCAAAGCAGTATAGTCCATCTTTCACTCTACCCTTGAGTAGTATTTCCCTGGTTTCCTGAGATTTAATGAACACTTCATCAACATAGAACTCAAAGAAGATGTTATTGTCCTTAGCTAACTTAGATACACTTAAAAGGTTTTTAGTGATTGAAGGGACATGCAATAGATTTTTGAGTTCTAACACAATGTTTTTGTCAACTAAAATCACAGAGTTACCATAGTTAGGAATAGACAAACATTGGCCATTACCTACATACACTTTCTCAGGCCCATCATATTGTTGCCTGGTTTGTAGGTTTGTAGAGTTGTTGGTCACATGGTTAGAGGCCTCACTGTCAGGATACCTGTTCTGATCAAACAAGGTCTCTGGAGTAGCTATCGTAGCTTCAATTGGAGCATTATTGCTGTTGGTATTTTGTTGCCTTGCTTGTTGGTTCTGGATAGACTGGTGAAGGGTTGCTTTTGTAAAATTTTGATCGTAACGATGATAACAATTGACAGCAAGGTGACCAACACGACCACAGGCTTGACATTGTGGTCTTGACCCATTCCATGTGCTTGAATTATTTGATCTTCCACGAGCTCTACCTCTGTTGAAATTGTTGGTATTTCCTCTAAATCCTCCCCCTACTTGGGTTAAAACCTCTTTTTTTTTTTTGTTTCCCAAGGTATCCCCTAGCCCAACAGGCCAATGACTAATCCTCCACGGATCTGAGATCCATTTAAGGGTTTGCCGCTGGCCAATTGGTTGCTGCATACACAAGGTGGGATTCGAACCCCCAACACTTGCTTAAGCGACCTAGTGAGCTAACCACTAGACCAACCAAGCTTGGTTGGGTTAAAACCTCTTTGATTGTTGTTATACTGAGCATTGGGAGGTCTACTGGTTTGTCCTTGACATCTGTTCAAAGGTTGGGTTTGAGCTACGTTTGCAGAGATAGACTCAGTAGTTTCTTTAAACTTCTCGATCCTTATTTCTTGTGTCAAAAAGAGCGCTTCAATTTCTATCATAGAGTAATCATCTCCTCGGAGTGAGATGTTTGTAACAAAGCTCTCGTAATCTTTGGTTAAGCTGTCGAAGAGAAATTCAACGTGTTCATGATCTGATATTGGCGCACCTATGGAGATTAATTCGTCGATCACTTTCTTGATCGAAAGAATGTATTCGGATATGGTTTTCAAACCTTTCTTGATGCTTCTCAATTGAAGCTTCAGCAATCTTTCTTTTGCTCTTGTTTGCCCCGAGAAGAATTCTTCAAGACGGGACCAAATTTGTTGAAAGGTAGCTTTCCTTACCATTCTTTTTACCATTTCCTCGGCCATGGATCCCACGAGCCAAGATGCAAGCAACTGATCCTGTTTTACCCAGTGATCATACTCATTGCTGATTTTTCCAATCTTCTCATCTTTCGCCGTCTGATAAATCTTTGGATGCTTTCCAGCAAGATAGTTCTGCAAGCCATAGCCATTGATGGTGGCTACGATCTGAAGTTTCCAGATCAAGAAATTTTTCTCAGTTAGCTTGATCGTTGTTGACGGGGCTGATTGCAAGTAGAGCTTTGGCAATGTGCGTGATGAGGATTCTGATTTTGAGCTTTTATCCATTGCGGATCTTGTTTGCTCTGATACCATATAAGAATTCTGAGAGAAGGAGAATTTACTGAATAGTACGTATTATTGATGATAGAGGAATTGCTCAAAGAGAGCTATATATACATAGAGTAATCAAGAGAATGCTGACGCGTCACCTAAGCAACAGAAAGAAAGAACTAACAAACTACTTAACTATCCTAACTAAACTAACTTTTAATGAGAAAATATTGCGTAGTATATCGCTAGAGTGAGAAGGTCTAACTTCTCTCTAAAATGATTTCCACTTTATGTGGTTTCTTCACTTGTGTGCTTTTGCATTTAATAAGCTTCAACTTTTCCCAAGTTTCATTACTTATAGTCGTCATGCGTGTGAAGTGTGATCTTGAGAATCTCAAATAATCTTTTATGCATCTTTCTTCAGTTTTGCATGTCTTTGTATTGGTCCGTTAATCTTTAATCCTTTTCTCTTTCATCTTTTCTCAAGTTAGGTTGTCTTTTCTCTGAATAAGAAAGGTCAGGTTTTTAAGTATAGTATATGTGCTTTGTCGGTTTCTTAGTGCTTTGGTTATTTTATCTTCTAGTTCCTTTCATTTTCTCTGTATACTTTCCATTGGAGTTTTCTCTTGAAAAAGCTTTCTTTTGGAAGTTTCATTCCCTTGTGTTGTTTTTCTGTGTCTCTTGCTCTCTTTTTTCAAGAACAACTGCTTTGTGTTTTCAACTCCTTCATAGCGCACAATGAAGTTCTACGTGAAGCTAGCTGGTCTGATAGCCAAACTACACCAGCATATTCCTCTTCATCTAGTTCTGGTTATTCCACAGAAGATTCGGGAGATCTCGAGCCAGATTTCATTATTCCTCGTCAAGGGCCGGTGATAAAGTTCTCGACGCAGTATATTGACGTGCCAAGGAATTTCTGGCGTAACTGTCTTGTTGGTGTGTTGGTTGATGATACGACTATTAAAGCTCATAGACTGCAGAGTATTATTCACAGGGTATGGAAGCTTTAGCAACCGATTCGAGTTATGGGTCGTAGTAGGAATGTTTATGTTTTTGAGTTTAGTAGCAACATCGACAAGGACGTCATTCAGAATGTAGGTCCATGGGCAATACAGAACAAGATTCTTGTCATGAAACCTTGGCAACTTATCCTCATCCTAGAAAAATTCTCTCTAAATGCTGTTTCGGTTTGGGTGGAGTTTTGGGGTTTCCCACTGGAATATTACACAGCTTCTGTGGCACATTTGGTGGGTAGCATGGTCGGTGATGTTTTAGAAGTTGATTTCTCTGATTAGGGCATTCGAAACTTGCGTTATTTACGTGTTAAAGTGGACCTGGATCAGTCTCTTCCTCTTCTTATGGGTTTTTACGTTCATTTGGATGATGATCGTTCCATTTGGATACAATGTCATTATGAGAGAATGTTTTGCATTTGCAAACAGTGTGGTTGCTTGGGTCACATTGCTAAGGATTGCAAAAAGAGTCGTCGCAGTGTTCAGGCTTCTGTTGCGGCATAAAAAGAGACTTTACGTCAGCGTTTTGATGCGGTTACTTTTATGGATTTGGACTCTGGACTCTCCTTTATTTATCAATGAGGCAGTGGCGTTCCGTAAATTTAAAGGCAGAAGGAATACTAAGATTTAGGTAGAAGTTGAGAATGATGCAGTTGTCTACCATCTTATGAGTTTAGTCCTATTCGGTTTACACGGACAAATCCAAGTTCGAGTTCAAGTCCTCCGGTTCGAATGTTTACAGAGTCTCTGACGGTTCATCTTCTGACTCAAGTAGTTCATCTTCTCCACCTTCTTCTTATCACCCTCAATCAGAAGATCCTCATGCAACAAATGATGATATTATTCAGATCTGGTCAACAATGCTCTTGTTACAAAGCAAATTTGGCGCATGGTTGAAAACCCAAAATCTTTGTTTGGCCAATGGGTTATTTCGAAGCATTTCAAAGGGCAATTGGAGCAGACTGCTGTAAAAACCACTAAGCCAGGGCGAGTTTAGAAAGCTCTTGTGTTATCTCGAAATCTCTTATTTAATAATCTCTGGTGGCAGGTGGGCAGTGGTGAGAATATTTCTTTACATTCACAATTTTGGTGGAAGCCACTTGTCAATCAGCATCACCTTTCTACTGTGCATGATCTTGTCGACAATACTTCTCGCACGTGGAAGAAGGATAGTATTCAAAATATTTATAATGTAGCAGATTTCTCAGAGATTTTTAATTTGCCAATTTCCATTTGCAATTGTGAAGATCGTTTAATTTGAAAGGGTGCTTCTTCGGGTGATTACACAGTTAAGGAAGGATATCAGAAGTTATTGTTCCAGTTTAATCTGAATGTTCCGTTGCCTAATGTTACATTTCAAAAAAATTGGAAGTTGTCAGTACCGCCAAAAGTTCATACGTTTTTATGGCGAATTAAGCAAGATGCTCTTCCAAATTTCCTAAATCTCAAAAGGCATCACCTTCAAGTGGATACCATATGTCAGTTGTGCACTTTGTCTGACGAGTCTTTGGATCATTTGTTTGTTCGGTGTCCTTTTTCTCGTGCTGTTTGGTTTGGTTCCCAAGCAAGAATATCTATGGCCAATCTTCCTCTTAGGAGTATTAATGATTGGGTTGATAATTGGATTGCTGATATGGACTCTCAAGACTATGAGATTAGACATCAGACGAAATTGTTCTTTCTTCTTATGCATAATATTTGGTATGCACGAAATAAGCACATTATGGAAGGTGCTCAAATTGATCCTATGCAGGTTATTCATAGGTCGCACGCCCAATGGAATGAAATTCAAGATACTCATCATGGGGTAATCTTAATCGTTTACTTCTGACCTCTTCATCACATGTAAATCTCAACGGATATCGAGTACTAACAAGGCATGAGTTTCAGGTTAAGAATTGCGTGTTCCTACTAAAACGAAAGAAGAAGAAGGTAACAAGTGTTCTAGTTTTCTTTTTTCTCAGGGGAAGTCTCTCCAAAGTTTCGGTGTGGAATAAAGGAAGGACTCTAGGTTTTAATTCCTTCCTATTAGGTGTTCTCCGTAGTTTTTTGTTAGCTAGTTCTCAGAATCAGCAGTCCCTTGAAGTGGTCATTTTCCATAAGCCTGGATATATTTCACTTCTAAAAGGCCAATTTCTTCACTACAATGAGGTAGACCTGATCACGGGCCGGGCTCAAAAAGATACGAGCCGGGCTTACGGGCTTTTTCTCCGAAAATTTGAGCCCGAGCCCGAGCCAGAGCCAGAGCCTTTTTTTTTAACTAAGAAACGGGCGGGGCTCAGCCCGTATTTTATACGGGCCGGGCCCGGGCCGCCATATTGTGTATACAATTTTTTTTTTGTATCATGTTTATCTAACACACACAAATGCATATATATTTTTCTTAAACATAGATGGTTAAAAGATTTTTTCCATAGAAATTAAACAACAACATAATAGAAAGAAGAAAACTAACAAGTCTAAAATAAGTTTAGTACATTAAAGTACAACCAAAAAACTAAATTAAAGTAAGCAAAGTTGTATTAAATTGAAAAGCAAACATAATACGCAATAAAACCAAATTGTCTAAAATTAAAGTACAACAAAGTTGAATTAATACATCAAATAATATATATATAAAATTTTTTTTAAAAAAAGGAAAGCATATAAATACGAGCCGGGCTAAAAAAAGCCCGAGCCCGGCCCATTTTTTGTGAGTTTTTTAAAAAAACGGGCTTTCGAATTCGGGCTCATATTTGTATTTTACCGGGCCGGGCTTATCGGGCCGGGCGGGCTTTAAAGCCCATGATCAGGTCTACAATGAGGCAATAATATCCAGAGATGTAGTGAAGCTTCTTTCTTCCCAAAACGTATTGGTTTGGCTATCTAATGACGTTCTTCTTCAACATACAAATAATTTTGATCGTCTTATGCCACAGTATGTTTTCACAGGGACTGGTCCTTTCTCTTTGTCTATATAAGCTGTTTTATTAATAAAAAAAACTAACTACTAATACATTTCTTATCTCTAATAATAATCACCCCTGCTCTAGCATTGCACCCAACAAGAAAAATCTAGTTTTCCCAATTCACTTCATGGCCTTTAATGGTGAACCTACTATTTGTTATGTCATAGGAGGCTGGAATTCTTGATCTTTTCCCTTAAATCTCAAGATTTGTACATTCAACTTTAATTTAGGCAAAAGGGATATGTATCTGTCTATGTACATTGTGATCTTCATTGAATCAATATCAACCAACATGGTCATCCTTTCAATGGGCCTAGCCCAAACGTTGACAAATCCTCTTCTGTAAAAGCAAACAACTTTGAGGGGCTGCTCTTGTGATATACTCTTCATACACAATTACTTTGTAAGCTTCAATTTTAACTTTAAAATGTGAATACTCACATTCATGATGAGAAGAGAAAGAAATAAGGAAAGAAAAAAATAAAATAAAATGCACCAATGCACTCAATTTAATAGTTTTTGCAAGTGAAAGATAATAAGATTTTTCGTTAAGGATATTATTTAACTGACTTTTAAATAGTTTAGAAATCAATTGATTTTTCAATAATTTAGGGACTATTTAGTATGAATTTTGAATTATTTAGCAATCATTTAGTATGACTTTTGAATAGTTTAAGGATCGATTAATATGACTTTTCAATAATCAGGGATCATTTAGTATAACTTTGATCATTTTAATTTCGATGAGTTTTTTTTAATATTTAATGTTAAAGTTGACGTGACATGTGAAGTGACAGATGACTGGACATTTATCAGTGCCACGTCAGCCAATTATCTAATGGGTAACGGTCAAGGGGACTAAATACTTGACAAAATTGCATATTTGAAGACTAAATAGTATTTTTTTCAAATTCGAGGATTAAATAGTAGTTTGACCAACAATTCAGTGACTAAAATGTATTTTGCCTCTTAAAACTAATTTGATTGTATATTGTAAGTAAATGAAATGTTACTATATTTTCTTATTATTTATATTGAATAAAATTATATTTTTTATTCATAAATTTAAATACGTAAATTTAACAAATCCTACACCGCTAAATTGAACTGCTAAAAAAAGATTAGTTTATAGTTTGATTTGATATTATAAATTCAAATAGATAAGTGCACTCATTTTTTTTACTTAAAACTGTCCAAACAACTTGTCGAACATTTCTTTTATCAAGGTCATGTTCTTACAAAGAATTGAAAAAGGAAATGAGGAAAGAATGAGTGGAACCCACTAGATCCCACCTACTTTTTCACTTTTTCATTTCCATCAACTATTTTATTTAAAAAAAGAAAAAATATATAAAATACAAAATGTTTATTATACTCTTTGATTCTTCATAACTTTCTTTTCTTTTTATTATTTTAATATAAGGGACAAAGTAGTAATTTTAATACATTTCCATTTCATTTCCGTTCCCAATTTTTATCACTAAACACAACAAATGCATTCATATTCCCTTTTCCTTCCGCTTTTTCTTTCCACTAGAAATCCACCCGTGCACTGCACGGGTTACTCAACAGGTTTTCTAAGAAAAAAAATTTGTAACAATATTCAATTAAAACTTAATTATTTACATACTCTTGTTCAGATATTATTAATTATGAAAGAAGAAGATGTTAACATAATCAATACACTAAGAGAAAAAAGATGATGACCTATATCAATTGAAATAATTAACATTAGATCAATACAAATGAAACATTATTTCAAAATTCAATCTCAAACACCACTGCAATTATAATGTGAAAAGAAATTGTTACAAATTCAAACAAAAAGAAAGAAATACAAATAAGAAGCTAATTTATAGAGTCTAAAAATTCTATTTAACATTCTGAAATATTTCTTTGTATACAACGTTTGTAGTTGTATTAATTGATGCACCAAGCTGATTTATGACCAATATCTTAATGCCGGACCGTGATCGTACACGTGAGAGAGCAACATACAGTTGACCATGACTAAAAATTATGAAAAAAATGCAAGACATCAATGACGCAACTAATTACTCAGGAAATTTAAGCATCTTTTATAATAAAAAAATTATGAAAAAAGACAAAACTTAGAGGCATAAATAACTATTTAATTAACAATGATATGAATTAGTGCAAAATTCAAATTTCAGCCTCAAAATAAAATCCATATGTCTTGGCTTCTTAGTTTATGAAGTGCAAGTAAGAGCCTGTTTAGTGCATGCTTATAAAAATTGCTGATTTTCAAATGACTTCTTTTTAAATGGAGTTTCTTTAAAAGTGCTGTGAAAGAGTAGCAGTTTATGTTTGACAAATTGAGTTGAGAAATACTTTTACCAGTAGCTGAAAAACAATTTGTGTTTGGCAAAATTGTATAAATAAGTGCTTTTGACTGTAAAATTACCAAGAAGAGCATGTATAGATTATGATGTTATTAATGTTATTAAATAAATAGATATCAATATTTAATTTGTTAATTATTATTAAATAAATAAAAATAAAATGTTAATTGATTTATTAATATATTAAAATGTTAATAAAATAATTATTCATTTTACTTAATGTAATTTTGTTATCTATGATTAATTTTTTAATAATTAATATTTATTAATATATTAAAATATTATTTAATATTTATTACTAGTGAGACGGTGAAGGAAGAAGATGAAGACATGAAGTGAAATGGTGAAGGAAAAGGAGGAGCAACGTTGAAGAGACTGATTGTAAATTGTAGTTGTATAGGTCAAAATTAGGTTTAAAATAATAAAAGGGTATAATGGAAAATATTAAATTTTATTGAGGGTAATTTTTGTGATAAAATATTTAAATTTCAGCTTCTGCTACTAGCTAGAAAAAGAACCTCCAATTTCTAGCTTTTGCTTAAAGCTAAAAAAGTGTATTCTGCTACAACTAAGAATCACTTATTTTATAAAATAAGCATGCACAAACAGCACATTTTTTTAAAATAAGTGATTATTAAAAAAATAAGTGCTTTTTTTTTTAAAAAATAAGCATGCACAAACAGGCTCTTATTTTTTAAAAAAGAAGCACTTATGTTTTTAATAATCACTTATTTTAAAAAAGTGTGTTGTTTGTGCATGCTTATTTCATAAAATAAGTGATTCTTAGTTGTAGCAGAATGCACTTTTTTAGCTTTAAGCAGAAGCTAGAAATTGGAGCTTCTTTTTCTAGGTAGTAGCAGAAGCTGAAATTTAAATAATTTATGACAAAAATACCCTCAATAAAATTTAATATTTTCCATTATACCCTTTATTATTTTAAACCTAATTTAGATATATACAACTACAACTTACAATCAGTCTTTTCAACGTTGCTCCTCCTCTTCCTTCACCATCTCACTTCATGTCTTCATCTTCTTTAATTAAATGTGAATTTTTTTAAAAAATCACATATAAAATTGATATAATTTTTTTTTATTCTTAAGTAAAAAGTATTTTAGATAATTTGATTTTCTGTTTTTTTTAGTTTAATTATATTACAATTTTTTTTATATAATTTCTTAATTGCATAGCTAGCACATGAATAGTATAAGTACAAACAGTGATAAAAAAAAGGCAACACTCACTGTTAGTGATGTCGGATAGATGTATTGAAGGAACAAATTGTTGATAAATTGGTGGCATTGATGGCATACCATACTCTTGAATACCACGGGAAACAAAAAACGTTAATATCAAAAAAAAGGTAATCATATAGTCAATTCATACACAATTGCAGGAAACAAATGAAGACATAACACAATTGACGTACGTTGAAGAGGAAAATTGCAATTTTTTATTGATGCCTGATTGTTGTAGGAATCTGCAGTGCATGTACACGTATGGGAATATTTGTTTAGCCATATTAATATTACCCACATCTTTCATAGCTAATTATTAATGTAAAAAATGTTCAGAATTATACGAATAGATCAATTTACATACCATTCAATATAGTGGATGAACATGCTGCTGGATATAAATTATGGTTATATATATGTTACGCCATGAATTAGAGGTGTACTTGCAAAGTGATGCACTACAGGTGCTACTGCAAGAAAAATACACATCACTTTCAATAACTAATATACAATACATCCATTAAGTATATGGATATATGGTACAAATTGAGAACAATATTATTAAATATATGAAGATACGTTAATAATGGTCATGAATATATTGGTGTTTACCATTGAAAAATAACATAAGCACAATTTTTTTTGAAAAGAAACTACAACTAAACCGATTATTGGTAATTTAAACACTAAATGTTGGTAATATCTGAAAGAACTCTGGGTTGGGACACTCCTTGAGAATATGGTAGTATACAACCTTCTTGCGTCTAGACCTCTTTTCAAATACCACACCATCAGAATCCTGTTGAACTCCCGCTTTTGATATCTTGTCTTTGGAATTCATTGGATAAGTTCTACAGAACATGTTAAAAATATGTCACATGCTAACATGTTTATAAACAAAACATCATAGAAACTTGTTAGAGGTAAAGAGAAGTGTGGGACCTTAGACGATGAGTAATGAGAAGCTCCAAAATGATGAAAGATAATGTGCCAAGAAAACACTGCATAGACGTAGAAATCAGTGAGGATACTAATGAGTCATATATATGACTGCGCCAATCTATCAGAACGACTCTTTTCATATGGCTTAGAACTTATATATAATAGATTAGGTTCAATGGAGTTTATAAAGGAAACCCTATTAGGGTATTAAAATATGAATATGAATATAAAAAAAATAACATTTAATTCTTCGTGGCCAAAGAAAAATAGAACTAAATTTATTAGTTAATAACTTAATATGAATCAAATAAAGAAGTCAAGCAGAGTATCTCCTTTCAAAAGATATTGAATCAAATAGAGTAAAATATTATTTTGGTCCTTTTTAGATAGCACCTTTTTCAATTTGCTCCTTCTTAGATGACCTTTCTCAATTTGGTCCTTTTTAGATTAATCAGTTATCAATTTGGTCCTTACCGTTAAAACTACTAACGGAGTTAGCTGAGGTGGATACTTTGGGTAACTTTATAATTTTTAAATATTAAGAGGGTTTTTAATATAATTATTTTGGGAAATTTTATAATTTTCACAAATTAAAAATGGTACAGTGTTTCTTTTTTAATTTGTGAAAATTATAAAATTGTCCCAAAATAATTACATTAAAAACTCTACTATTATTTAAAAATTATAAATTTACCCCAAATTATCCAACTCAGCAAACTCCATTAGTAATTTTAACGGTAAGAACCAAATTGATAATGGATTACTCTAAAAAGGACTAAATTAAAAAAGGCCATCTAAGAAGGACTAAATTGAGAAAAGTGCTATCTAAAAAGGACCAAAATGATGTTTTACTCGAATCAAATATATGATTGGATTACTAAAAACATGGTTCAAATATTAATACAAAATTGTGACTTATTTTTCATCTATTATATTTGATATCCATAATTAGTTGATAAATCCAAAAAAAATTAATCTATAGATAAAAGATTGCGAATTTAGAATACTTGAACATGCTAATTAATTTTGGCCAAAAAAAAAGAACATGCTAATTAATAAATAATATATCAATAGATAAAACATGCGAATTTAGAAATATTTTTTAAAATTATTTTAATTTATGAATCTACCTAGTTATAATATTATATAAAAATGTATTTAATTTATTTATTTTTAAAGTATTTTCTTTATCGTATATTTAAGTTCTATTTTTATTTTATCATTTTCCAATAAAAACATGTTATAATATATAAAATAGAGATTTTACTGTAAATTAAAAAAAATATCAAGAAAATATAATAGTAATTGTATTTCATAAATAATAATCACCACCATCAGGCTCTGACTTCTTAAAAAATATATCAATAAAATATTTTCTCTATAATTTATCTTTCATTTTCCATTTCTACAATAAAAATTTAAAAAAAAAATCGTATCAAAAGATCTTATTTGTTATATGTCAATATCATATCCCTTTTAAAAATGCATTTAGGGTTTTCTCTTTTTGAAATAATAATCACCACCAGGCTCTAACTTCTTAAAAAATATATCAAGAAAATAATTTTACTTTCTCTATAATTTATCTTTCATTTTCCATTTTTAAAATAAAAATTTTAAAAATAATATATAAGTAAATGAGATATTTCCCTATTACCATTATTTTATTTTGATATTTTATTTTGATATTTTCAGTTTAGAAAATATTTCAGTTAAGATACATTATTAATATATTATCAAATCTCTAAACTAAATTTAATTTTGCAGTTAAAATATTCTTTTATATACAGTCCAAAGAATAAAATATCTATTATTAATATGTTTTGAAAATAACTATAAGGTGTAAGAAAAAAAAGAAATTAACTATAAGTAAATGATGATATTTCTCTATTACCATTATTTTATATTTTATTTTGATATTTTCAGTTTACAAAATATTTCAGTTAAGATACATTATTTATATATTATCAAATCTCTAAGCTAAATTTAATTTTGCATTTATATAAAACTGATTACATCAAAAAATTTAGGGTAAACTACAGTTTGCCCCCCTGTGGTTTGGCCTAATTCCAGTTTGCCCCCCTGTGGTTTAAAGTGCGACACTTAACTACCCTGTGGTTTGGCTTAAAATTAATGTGCCCCCCTGTGGTTTAGAGTGTGACACTTGACCCCCCTGTGGTTTGTTATGTTAGCACTTAACTACCTTCACTTACCTTCTATCCAAATTTTAGTCAAATTAATCATCATTTTTATACTTTTAATGTTTAAAATTTGTTATTCAACACTCTATAATTATAAAATAATTCAAAAAATATATAATTAATATAAAAAAAATTATAATTTTAAAAAATCAATAAAATAATTTAATATTTATTGTTTACTCTATTGATTATTTATATTTAGTTATTTATTCATTTTATTTTTATTTTTTATCTTTAATATTTTAGAATTATTAAATCAATCAAAATAAAATTGTAAGAGAATAATATAATATAAATATATAACTAAATTTAAGTTTTTTTTATTGTTCAAGTTCGGAACATACATACCTGAATTGAATGTTAACGTTATTGAGCTTAGAAACTCTAACATTAAACAATAATTTTCTTAGAAAAGTATCCAATTTATCCAATCATATAACGTTAATAGTGTACCAAAATAAAGTGACAATTCAACTTCATATTAAGTATTAACATATTCAAATTATTGATTTTTTAAAATTATAATTTTTTATATTAAATATAATTTTTTTGAATTATTTTATAATTCTAGAGTGTTGAATAACAAATTTTAAACATTAAAAGTATAAAAATGATGATTAATTTGACTAAAATTTGGATAGAAGGTAGGTGAAGGTAGTTAAGTGATAACATAACAAACCACAGGGGGTCAAGTGTCACACTCTAAACCACAGGGGGTCACATTAATTTTAAGCCAAACCACAGGGTAGTTAAGTGTCGCACTTTAAACCACAGGGGGGCAAACTGAAATTAGGCCAAACCACAGGGGGGCAAATTGTAGTTTACCCAAAAATTTATAGCACATGTCAACAACGCGTCAACAATATATGTCAGAGGATTAAAGATGTTTATACGCTGATTTGACAATAATTACATTAGCGCCTCTACCTTTAAGTATATATAATAGATATAATAGATTTCTACTTAAAGAATATGCCCTAGTTTTACGGTACAGATCAACGTGCGTGGCACGTGCTTCCCACAAATATCCTCCTCACTCTTATTTTTCCAACCGCCAAATGCTTCAAGCCTTCAACTTTCTTTCAGCCAAGAAATGTCACAGAGCACTTTGGACCATCAGTTCTTGTTACCGTTAGTGCTACCACACTTGCACAACATACACCACAATGGCCACCACCACCCTTCTTCTCCCCACTCCCTTCAATTTCCAAAACCCTAACCCTAAATTCCCCAAACCTACCTATTCTTACACTGCGAAATTCACCTGTTCTTCGGTCACGACCCAAGCGCAATCTGCCAAACGCCACCTTCTCACCCTCATTGCTGACCAGGACCGTGGCCTCAAGACCCAGAATGATCCAGAAAAACGATCTTCAATTGTTAAGGCCATCGACGCAATGGCTGCCTTGGGCGCAGGTTCGGTCACCACCGGCGATTCCCTCTCGGCCACGTGGAGGCTGCTTTGGACCACGGAGAAAGAGCAGCTCTTCATTATTGAGAAGGCTTACTTGTTTGGCACCCAGGCCGGTGATGTTTTGCAGGTGATAGACGTTCAGAATAGGACTTTGAACAATGTGATCACTTTTCCTCCAGATGGGGTTTTCTTTGTTCGTTCCAATATCGAGATTGCTTCGTCACAGAGAATGAATTTCAAGTGCGTAATAAGTATTCATGTTTGTTTTACAAGCAATATATCTATACTAGAAATGATAGGATTAAGAATTATTGCATCATAGAGAAAATTGGATAGCATGAAAAGCTAGTTGATACACGCCTTTAGTGTGTTCATGTAAAGATAACCCAATAACGAAAGGTAGGAAAAGATCAAAGAAAACACTCTATTAAGTTGAATTTAACTACTAATAAATTAATTATAGAAATGAGCTAGACTGATATTACTTATACATATAGTCCATCCCACCGAGTAGTAAAATGCTTTGATTGTTGTTGTACTTGTATATCTGTGGAGACACTGTTTTCATACACAGAACTAGGATTATATGTCCAACGTTGGATTTATCATCTCCCTTTTCCTTGTCCTCTTTTTCTTTTCTCTGGTTCGCACTGATATTGTTTGTTATAGATTTACTACTGCAGTCTTACGTGGGAAGAGCTGGGAAGTTCCATTGCCGCCATTTGGACAGGGCTGGTGAGTACATTGACTTTGCATTGTAGCTTAAGTGAATTTAATTTAGTGTTTTAATATTACTATCCAACTAAATGAATGCCATTATTTACTCATTTTAAAGGGAGGGTTGAAACTGAGTTTTTTTTGGTAAGAGATTAATGAGAAATGAATTGAAATTTAGTGCTACCATATGCTTTCCGCCTTTCTTAACAAACGTTTTTATCTCTAATCTGGGTTTTAGGGATGAAAATGGAAAGAATGATCTACAAAAGTTAAACAATATATGTTTACTGAGTCAAAAGAAAAACAAAACAAAACAAAACAATATATGTTTACTAGTTTATTCTTAATTTTTGTTTTCAAAGATATTTTCAGTAAGGATAGAGTAGAAATGATGACTTATGAGTAGGATATTTTATAATTAGTGTATACTTTTACTCATACGAAGCAAGAAAGATGAAATTAATATTTTTTCCATTTCCATCTCTCATCGTTTTCATTTTTCCTTATACACCTCATTTTTCACCTTGCCGGCCTAACACACCTTAAAGTAAGAATCATGATGTGCGAGGCTGGTTATACTGCCTCCCTCTTTTTCCCAAACCACTCAAAACCACCAAATGGAAACTGAACAAAACCACTGATTGATCGGTTTTGTTTGGATTTTGATTGGTTTGGTTAAAGGACATTGGTTTTGTTCGGTTTTGAACACCCCTAGCTACATCCCCACCTTTATTAAGGGGAGTTAGTTCTGTGCATGGGATCGTATGCAGAATGACCTGCTTGATGTTGGAGGATTCATTTATCATACCTACCAATCCTTTTTATGGTTAGGTTTGATCTTAGAATCTGCTTTGAAGAAAAGTCAATGCAAACTGCAGAAACTGATTCAAAATCAGTAAGAGGTGGTAAATAGTCTTGCATATGGATATATTTTAATTTTGAAGTTCCTCGCATAATTGAATAACAAGTATTATAACAAGAAATAAAACGATTTTGGTGAAGGGACGCTCAATCCATCGGTTCAAATTGGATTATTTGCAGATGAATAAAACATGTGATGTTAGAGTTTATTAAATTGAAAATGAGGATGAAAAGATATTTATGTTAAGAGAAAGATAATTGGCTAAGGGGGGGGGGGCATAAGAAAGATCACTTGGTGAATTGGGAAGTGTGTTGTAAGGCAAAGGAGGATGGAGGGCTGGGTTTAGGTAACCTGGTGGCTAAAACCATCTCTCTAGTGGCTAAATGGCACTGGCGGTTTCCTTCGGAGCCTAATGTCTTGTGGCATAGGGTGATCAGAAGCAAATTTGGTGTTCAACAAAATGGTTGGGATGCTAATCTTGGTACTCGTGTTACTCATGCAAGCCCTTGGAAATTTATCTCTCAAGTCTATCGTTTTTTCTCCCATTTTCTTTCTCTTCGTGTTGGTGATGGTACTCGCTTTTCGCTTTTGGGAGGATCATTGGATTGGTGAAAATTCTTTTATGGAGTTATTTCCTTGTCTCTATGGTCTGTCATCTTTACACAATGCCCTAATTTCTGACTTTGTTGTGGTTAACAATGAACAAATCTCGTGGGACTTTCATTTCACTAGAAATCTGAACGACAGACTTGCAGATGAAGTTACTTTGTTGCTCGATATTCTCACTCCTTTTCGTCCTTCTTTCACTCCAGATAGGAGAACTTGGAATTTAAATGCATCAGGCTCATATACGTGTTCTTCTCTCTTCAAATATTTGATTCACAGGCCAAATCATAGCTCTACGTTTTTATCTAAATCTTTTTGGAAGATTAAGGCTCCTTGTAAAGTAAAAACTTTTGTTTGGACAGCAAGGCTCAATAGAATTAATACGAATGATCTGCTCCAGAGCCGTCGACCCAATATACCGTTGTCACCTAATGTGTGTGTGATGTGCTTTGGAAGTTCTGAAATGAATAGCCACATCTTCCTGCATTGTGATGTGGCAAGATTGATTTGGAATAAATTATTTGGCTACTTTGAAGAGAGTTGGGTTTGCCCTTCGGACTTGGGAGCCTTTCTCGCTATAAAGTTTGTGGGCTTTGGAAGGAACAAAGAACATAAAGGCCTTTGGCATTGTGCAGTTTTTGCAGCTCTGTGGTGTATTTGGTTGGAGCGGCATGTCAGGATCTTCAATAACAGATTCCTCCGACCTTATCTTTTATGGAATAGAGTAACCTTTTTGGCTTCTTTGTGGGTTTCGGCACATGGAATGTTTAGAGGGGTCTCCATTATGGACCTTCAACGGGATTGGAGGGCTCTTTTGAATTAACGTTTTTGTTTTCTTCCATGGTGTTTCCTTTTGTTGGTTTTAGTTTTCTCTCTTAGAGGACTCCTTGTCCTCCTCTTTTGTATTCTTTTTCTTCCTTAATAATATTTCTTTTTCTATCAAAAGAAAAAAAGATAATTGGCTAGAAAGTTCCTTACCTCAAAATTGTTGTGAAAATAACAACTAGAAAATTGAAATTTATTTAGGAATATCATTGGACGAAGAGGTGTCATACTTTGATCTAAGGTCCATCATATTTTAAAATGATTTTTCTAAATATCAGCTGTACAATAAGAGGCCTCAAAGTTCTATTTTCACTGCCGTCCTCTGTTATCTCTTGTTTCTTTTCTATTTTTGTTTAACTTCTTATTTTCATCAGCTAGAAAAGTGGGGTATTTCGCCTCTGCCATTCCATGTTACTTGAGTCTAATATATCCATGGAATCCTTTCTCTTATTTAGGAGTTATTATGTCGTGATTTTCAAAACTAGTCTATGTAGGGTAAAAGAACCTCAACATGAAAGATTATATGGGGGAGAAAAAGTGAGGCATGAAAGGATGTTCGAAGAATGTGAAATGTTAAGGTTGAGTTTTTCATCTGTGTGGAATGGCAATATTGAGAACAAGAGGATATTTTACTCTGCACATACATATTTCCATTCCAGTTTTAATCATTACTCTATGGATGTGGGATTTATATGCCAAAAAATGTAGAATGTTACATCTGTATATATGTGATCATAATATTTTTGGGTTATACCTGTTGCTATTGTTCTCATGTTGGTGATATTCCCCTTAAATTTGGCATGTGGAGAAACTGTTTTTTGATGGAACTCAAGTGACTTGATAACCCTCCCTCAACAACTAGCTCTTGAGGGGGAAGAATCAAGCCAATTAAGTACCTCATTAAGCATCCCATACTACTCGATGTGGGAATTGGGAATGCTACACTACCCTAGGGACATCCCATACTATTCCCATCCTTTTCATAGCATCAGCCTTAAAGAGACAACGTCCCGGTGTCTGCACTTTGTGACACTTCACTCAGCATTGCTTCACTTTATTGCGATCAACATCAACCCCTCCATCGGTCAGAACCCTCCACAGGTTGCTCTCTTTGTGCCGTCGACAATCCAACTTTGATACCAAATGATGGAATCCAAGTGACTTGGGGAACTCTCCTCCAAAAGCTAGCCGTTGAGGGGGAAGAATCAAACCACTTATGTACCCCATAGAGTATCCCATACTACTCGAGGTGAGACTTGGGTAACCGATACTCCCCTTAGGACATACCATCCTATCCTCGTCCCCATCATTTTTGAACGTCCCTATCATATGATGCTGAGCTAAAAAAAATCATGTGTCATATACATACATATATATGTATATACATGTATATATGTATTTATATGTATTATATATATATACATATTTAATTGGAGAGCTTGATTGAAAACATCTAAATTTGTACCTAAGATTTGTTCTTTAATAAAATTATTCATGAGCTTTCACTTAACAACTTAAGCTTTTGAGTTGAATTCATCCTTGATAATTTTAAGTGGAGTCTTACCTGAGAAGTGAATTGTATCGTGATGACTCTACTTGGTGGTCCACATAGATGTGCCATTTCTTTTCCTGATACAGTCTCTTCATTTAAAACTTGAATAATTTCATCTGAATCTTATTTTCTTTTAATTTAAATAGAAGTATCCTTACTAAAAAAATGAACATAAAATTTATTACGTTTTTTACTCTTGAAAAGTTTATATCTTTTTTTTTCATCAAAAAAAGTTTATATCTTTGATAGTTATGTTTTCTTATGCTTCTGATCTCTCCTCCTTGGATCATTATTTTGGAGAAATAAAGGGTTTGAGCAGGGCTGATTTTTACTCTGAGATTGTTATTTTGTGATCTTTTATTTACATCTAGCTTTTCCAGGTTTGATACTGTATATCTTGATGATGACATTCGAGTTGTAAAGGATATCAGAGGAGACTATTTAGTTGTTGACCGTGCACCCTATACCTGGAAAGAATGAGTGTAATCTTCATTGTCGCTGTACTCTCAGATTCTTTTTTTTTTTTGGCCTGATTGTACTCTCACATTCAATAATCAATAATTTTAATTCAACTGCCTGAATGATTTTATTTTTATTAGTTTCCTAGCAAGATTTCCATATCTAGTCTGGTTGCACTAATTTAATGTTTATCTTCTTTGGCAGTGCAAGTATTGGTTAATCTACGACACTCCTGTTCAGATTTCAAATATTTACGTATAGGTATGGATAGGCACAGATGTAAGAATTTATACTGTCCAGTGAGTTTTTATTGCGCTTTCCTACTGCACATATGCCCATTCAAGAAAATTATGAATACTTTGCTTGATTATTGTTCATCAGTTGATTCTGTGTAATTATAAAACTTGAGTTAGGAATGATCTTATTACTACAACGTTGTATTTTTCTCAATAACATGAACTATGAGGAAAATATGTTGTTACTTGTTACCAACTAGGAATAATAAACCAAATTTAAATTCCTTAGCTTATTAACAGCACATGGATAAAACCTGATTGCAGAAGAAAATAGTGGGAAAAAGCTTTGATTGTTGTATTGACAGCACATGGATGGAGGCAGGAGAAAATAGTAAATAAAACCTGATTGCAGCTGACAGTCAAATTTAAAGCATTGTCTTGTTGTATCATCAAATTCAATCTGGGGCTTCATCTTTTTTCAGGGAAATTCGAATCCATCTTGTTTTAATATATGGTTAGTCTTTGTTTTATTTTACTATGCATATTGATGCATCTGTACAATGCATGCTGGGTTGGTTGAACTGAACTTTGTTAAACAGAACAAAATTTTCAATTATAATTTATTGTACAATATCAGTATTTTCATTATCTGTCTATCTTTTCTACAGTCCATCTGTATCCAGATCATGCAACTTTAGCATATACGTAAAATGTCTATGCTTTCTGCATCAGGATTAACAACATTAGCCAGGGTCTAGGCTGCATTAACACTTGTCTATGCTAACTTTCAACTAGCGATCTGGTAAGGTGAACAAGGGGATGCATGTGTAGACCTAAATCTGAAAAAGCTAAAGAAAGCTAATGTCCCCTCTCCACCATTGAGTTCTCTCGTATACATAGAGAAAATGGATTTCTGGTGAATATATAAAAGGGATTAGCTTTTTGTCTTATTTGTAGATTAGTTATGATGAAATAGACAAGGCCCAAGAAAAGATATGATGAAATACAATATAATACAACATAGTACTCACTATTCATCCTAATGAATGAAGAGGGCTTTAATAATATACACACAAAATTTGAATTTTGTGTTGACATTATGGGGCAGGTAATTATATATCCATTTAAATAAAATGGGGTTATGGGAAAGAATAGTGGTCAAGTGCATTATTATTATTGGAAGTGCGTTTGTAAAGTACAGCTTTGGTTCTGAAACTTGCACATAATTCTCTCTCTCTCTCTCTCTCTTTCCCCTTTAGTTTGATTTGATTTCACTTTCTGGTAGTAGTTATGATTGTGTTGGTTGAATTGTTAGATTCGGGGTCAGGTTGACATATGAATCTGAAGTCATATTTGTGTTCCCCACCCTAGCATGAAAGGGACGCAAGTGGTGCACGGAATGATAATTAGCATACCAATTAAGATGTGGATTACGTTGTGATTACGCACTAAATGAGCGTGCAAATTTTAGCCCCAATGGTTGGGACCATCACGTGTGGGTGGGCTTTGCTATTTTACTGTATGAGCCGTTTTTTTGTGCATTATTAAATGATAATGCTAATGTTTTAGACATCACTTAACTGCTCCTTCTGGTTTTTCCAATTATCATTTAGGATCTTCATGATTGTTAATAGTCTCATGTCTTTGTGTAATGTTTAAATATTATAATGTCTCCTTTTGCATCGTACCTTTTTGACTTGTTGTTTGGTGGCTTCTGGTGTGCTTATCTCTGTAAACTAATTTTCAACCAGTATAGAACATTAAGAAAATATAGGTATATATCTATAGGTATCAAGTATGGAAATCTTAGTCATGAAATACATTAGGATTTTTTTAGGGCACGTTTGGTTGCTTGAAAAAAAGGATGTAACCCACTCTGTAATCCAACATTCCCTCAAACATTCTTCCTACCAAACATACCTTACTTTTTCCAATGTGATGAAATTATGTTTTTGCCCTTACTTTTTTACCTACTTTTATTCCATTCTCACTTTTAATATAAGGGTGAAATGGTCATTTTACCCACGTTTATTCTATTTACATCACATCACTTTCACATTACTATTCTCATTCCCTCCAACATCCCCATTCTCATTACATCCAACATTCACGCAGGAACGTTTGGTTGGCAGTTTTGTCAACGTAATCGAAGACGTAATCTCTTTACATCTTTCCAACCAAACACACTTTATTTTTTGTAATGTGATAAAATTATATTTTTGCCCGTACTTTTTACCAACTTTATTCCATTCTCACTTTTAATATAAGGTAAAATGGTCATTTTATCTACTTTTATTCCATTCACATCATATCACATCACTTTCATATTACTTTTTTCATTCCTTTGTGCAATCTCATTACATCCTTCACCCCACTAACCAAACACACCCTCTTGACTAGGATATCTATTAGAGTGAACCTAATGACTAATCTCGAGTACTGTCGAACTTATTGCTGGGGTGACCCTGTCAATGGATGATGCTCCATTTTCATCTCGAGATCGAACCCAAGAGATAATGTTTTAGGGAACATATACTCCTTATCATATACTTAGATCTTTAGGAGGTTACTTGACCTGAGGGCTGTAAACAAACCGAGTCAAGTCAAGTTATAGTGGGCTCGGGCTCGTTTATTAAATGAGAGCTGGAACTCGGCTCGTATAGCTCGCAGAAAATTATAAAAAAAATAAAATTAATGAATTTAATAAATCATAATTAATTAAAAAAATATAAACCATAAATTTATTATTTTAAAATTAAACATCTAAAAATTAATATCATAAAAAATATATAGTATCATTAAATATCATTATACATGAAAAATATATAAGCAAAAATATTTTTTATATTATTTATTCTTAAACGAGCTGTTCAAACTTGAGATGTTTAATTAAACAAGCTTAATTTAATGTTCAGATTTGACTCATTTATTAAATAAGTCAAGCTTAACGAGCTCTTACATGAGTCGAGCCCGAGCCGTTCTTGTTTCATTTACACCCTTAACTAGCATAATAAAGTGGATTAATTAAATTTCATATTTCTTGCTCTGTGGCCATCCGAGGATATATAAAATGATGTTTTTCTTGATGCAATATCCATTCTGACTAGCTTTTATCTGTACTACTAATAATACAAGCTTTCTTTATGAGCATTATTGCTGTTTCTACTTCCTGGCTGGTACACTGCATAAATAGTCACTGTGTCTTAGTGGATTCTGGTTCAGCACTAGTTAAATAAGTTACATATATCACTACAGCACTTTCACTGTGTGTACATGAAATTGAAATTTGGATCATACTCCATCATTTTCCCCCAATCCTAAAATCTAGTGGGCTCCACCCACTAGGTGACTTTCACAGGTAAAGCAGGTTATGGGCCCAGCATTTGGTCATGAATATGCAAAGAGAAACATACTGATATTGTTTACAACTTACAAGCCAAGTGGTACACTTTTCTTCTTTTTTTTACTCAACAATTTGTACTCATCTATGCCCCCACCATATTCCCCACCTTCAAACTACTGGGGACATTCCCATGTTAATCTACATAGGCTCACGTTTGGCTCACATGATTCATGGAGTTCTATATATTAAAGTTATATATTTTTGTTGTTCACTCTCTCACTCTTACCTGCGAGTAAAGTTCATAAATGGATGAGGCATTGTGGAAAAGTCTTCAGAATGATCCTCTGAGTAAGCTTTATTTTATACATTAATCCGTTTTCGGGTTAACGTATAAAAACATGTCTTATGAACTTCATCAAAAATGCAATTAAGAGGATTTGGATAAATTAAAGTGTAAATACATAAAATATATAATCTAAATTGTTAGATGAGAATGTTGCAGTGCAAATACGAGTTTCAATTCTCATGTGACGATCCAAATCATACATTTTGTCAAAATCCTGAAAGTAGAGATAGTGGCAAGTGGGTGTACGGTCCCAAAACCCCCTTTATTATGGATACTTTTCTTTATGGGATAGTAGCTGCCATGTCATTTCATTTGTAGGCATGCAATTATAAATGCTAACACTGTCTTCTGTGAGTCTTGTGGTGCTGGCAGCTTTGCAGGCTGCTGGGCTTGTGGGCACATTATGGACATTGTGGAAAAGTGGTGAGTGAATAATGAACTTGATTTATGGTATGGTATGGTATGGGATGGGGTTAGGACTTGGGAGAAAAGGTGGATGTTACCAACCATAGATAGAGACATGCCTACTTGAAACAATACAGATTAATTTTTTAATTAGTGATCTATCTGTAAAAAAAAAAAAAAAATATATATATATATAACTGGTATTGTTTTATCTTTTAAACAATTTGACTATTATTTTAAAATTTTAATATATTAAATAAAATAATATTATTATTTTACATCATTTAAATTATTTATATACGTTGCTGATTCATATTCATAAAGATTCGACAAAGTTTTATGTTAGTTGTTGACTACCTAACACAATCATCTTCTTTTATCCGGGCTTGGAACTGGCTATGCAAACATAGGCAATGTTTAAGGGGAAATTTTATCGCACAGCTATAAGACCTGCTTTATTGTATGGTATTGAATGTTGGACGATAAAAAGTTAACATGAGCATAAATCCAACGTGGCAGAAATTGTTGGAATATTTTTAAATTGAAGAAATGTGTAATTGAAGAGTCATGTATTTATATTTATTTATTTGAAGAGTTGTATTATTAATTAATTAATTTATATGAAAAGGTGTGTAGGGAGTTACAAATTTAAAAGACAAGACTCTTCATTTAAATTAGTAGTTGTGACTCTTAATTGAAGAGATATTATATCAAAAGATATCTCTTCAATGCATCACTTCATGGTCTATATAAACTCCTCACCATTCCATAATTCAACAGATTAAATTCATTGCCTTTGTCTTTGAGTGCGCACAAAGATTAAGACAAACTATCACTTTGTAAATACTATTGTTGTCTTGGCTTGAGTATTGGAAGTGCTATCCATACTCAAGGGTTTTCTTTGTATCCTAAAGGAAATTTGCCAGTCTACTCAACTAGCACCCTATATAAGATAGGAATAGGTGGGGGCAAATTAAGCCTAAAGAAAAGTGCTGTCCACGCCTTGAAGACATTGTGCATCACTTTCTTTTCTTCTTCTTTTTCATTTCTTCTTCAAAGAGTCAATCCCTCCAACAGAAATGAGAATGTTGCGTTGGATGAGTGGTCACACTAGAATGGATAGGATTAGGAATGATTGAATTAGAGAGAAAGTTGGGGTAGCACCTATTATAAAAAAACTAGTTGAAACACGTCTTAGGTGGTTTGGTCATGTACAAAAAAGGCTGTTAGAAGTTCCTGTATGTAGAATTGACCAGATGAAAGATAGTCTAATAACTAGATGTAAGGGAAGATCAAAGAAGAGAATAGGACAAAATTATTATGAGGGACTAACTATATAAATGTGTAAAGACAGAACATGTTACTGTTTTGTGGTCCATATAGCCGACTTCTCCTAATAGGAAAATGCTTTGATTGTTGTTGTAAATTACTTATATACAATAAAAATAAGAGTAAATTATCATTTGCTCCCGTATTAAATATAATGTCTCAATTTAGTTTTTAAAAGATATAATTTATCTCAGTTTAGTCCTTAGAAGTCTACATTAACACATTTAAGAATTAAATATAATGTCCCAATTTAGTTCTTGGAAGATACAAATGTCAAATTTCATTCTTGAAAGATAGAAATGTCAAATTTAGTTCATGATAGATGCAATTTATCTTAGTTTAGTCTTTAGAAGTCTACATTAACAAATTTGATAGAAACATTTTTTAGGGACTAAATTGAGATAGATTGTATCTTTTAGGGACTAAATTCAACATCTCCGTCTTTTAAGGAAAAAGTGAAATAAATTATATTTTTTAAAAATTAAATTTGACATTTTTATTTTTCATGGACTAAATTGAGATAAATTTTATCTTTGGGGACAAAATGTTTATTTACTCCAAAAAATAATTTGTTTGCGTGGATGTATTGTGACTTGTTATGGGGTAGGGTCCTTGATGGGCCATGTGAGTGATTCAAGGATTTTCTTGTGGGGCCTCAGTGTTTCTCAATCTTTCATTGATGGGTCCATTTGCGGCAATATTTCAAGCTTGTACAGTCAAATGGGATGCCCCTCTCACCTTGTTTGCTTCTACTTGCTTAGTATGAGCTATATGATGCATCAAAGATTACGTCGTTAGTTTTCTAAAATTTACAAATATTTTAATTTAAATCTCTAGAAATTAATGTAGTCTTTTCATTTGTTAAATTAATGTTCAACTAAGTAATTGACTTAACTAGATGTTTTTGTGGCTGTTGCTTAGTGTCAAGAAAAACAAAATATACCTATGATCAGGATATTTATCGGAACAAGTCTGATAACTAATCCTTCGAATACTGCTAGCCATACAGAGGTGAAAATTATTGGAAAACGAAATGAAAGGAAGGTAAACATGACACATAAGCTCGACTCGTGAACTCGTAAGATCAGGCTCACGGTTCACCTGTAAGTTCCTCTTGTGTCTCATTATCTTACTCTCACATATTAATAGGATTCTTTGTATCTTTTTCGAAGGATCAACAATTCCTCTCTTTGTTAATATGGTCAAGTATCCTCAACAGGATATAACTCATATACCTGTCCAGATGCACTCTCTGAGCCTCAAGCTATCGTCATAGTCATAGTCACTGAACTCGGATCGGTCATTGACCCGGTAAAAGGCTCGGGTCAATGGGTCACTGGTCTAACCGTCGGGTCACTGGTCCAACCGGTTGGCCCGGTGAAATGTGTGTATATATATGTATTGAAATATTAATGCATAAGTTCATACTTGAAATTAAATAAATAAAAAGAACCAAACAAACATCACAATTTAAGAATAGTCAAATACATTGAAGGAACTAAATACTTTCATACTTGAGATTGTATCAAAAATAAATAACCACAATTCACACTAATTCATAGAAATTAAATCAAACAAAGATCACAATTTATGAATAGTAATCTGTTTCTAGTTGGCTAAAAGGAACACCAAAAATATCAACTAATGGTCTATTGTCTTCAACTAGTGGTATATTGGCTTCAGTGTCATTTCCCTCATCCTCCTCCTCCTCCTCCTCATCATCAAGTAGCTCATCTAAATTTAGTTCTGCAATAAATAAATAAGTTAAAACTCCAAAATTTAATTCAAGTAATTCTGCAATAGAAAATAAATGAGATACAAACCACAATCAACTGGCAGATTTTCTTCAGTTGTACAAGCTGCAAATTCACTATTGAGGACCTCCAATTCCTCATTAGATAAGGCCGGTGGTTCTTCCTCCAATATCCAATCAGCATGCTCATCAAAATTTTCAAAGCTAATTGGATCAAAATTCCTATTTGTCATCTTATTCCTACAACATTTATTTATAGATATTATTATTACACAAGATTATACGTGGACCCAAAAAGCAAATAGCAACAAGAACATAATGCTTACTTTTTATGGAGCCTCAAATTATAATGCACAAAAACAAGATTATTAAGTCTTCGGTGCTCTAATCTATTTCTCTTTTTTGAATGGATATGCTCAAAGACACTCCAATTTCTTTCACAACCAGATGAACTACATGTTTGGCTTAAAACTCGAATTGGAAGTTTCTGTAAATTTGGTGCACTCGATCCATAGCATTCCCACCATTGATCTAAAATGTCACAAACAACAATTTAATCAAACAATCAATTTAAAAAGTTAAATCAAACATTCAAACATATTTAATACATACTTAATAAGGATTAATATTACCTGGCATAATTGTGTGACGAGTATTTATTGCAAATCTTCTTCCAAAATCTCCTTCTGCATTTTTAAACATCATTATCTCTTTAGTCAATTGATCATCCAACTCTTGATTATTGTGAGCATATCTCTCAAAGACATCTAGAACTCCAGAAGAACAACTCTTATATTTCGCCATCTCATTCGTGTCATATTGGTAGCTAGGATTAAACCAATAACCAGCAGCATGAATATTTTTAAGAAGTTGATTATCCCAACGATTGTCAAGGATTTTCAAGTAAGGTTCAACTACCTTTTTCTTCCTTTGGAACCTCTTAATCATTTCATTTTTTGCCTTATGAAATGCTGCAAATAAAAACCCCATAGCAGGCTTATCTTCACTATCCACAATACGCAACAAACGAATTATTGGTTCAGTAAGTTTCACAATATTAGCACAGTCTTTCCAAAAGCCCGTATTCAAAACATAGTCTACAAATTTTTTTGCCTTGCTGCCCCTTGCATAAGCCGAACTTGTCCATTCGCTGGATGTTACCATAGCTCTTAAGGGATCCTTTTGAGCTAATATACTTTGTAGTGCAATAAAATTAGTGGCAAAGCGAGTTGGAGCTGGTCGGAGTATTTCTCTTCCACCGGTATACTTCCTCATTAAATGCAAAGCAAAGCAATGATTATAAATAAATTTGGTAATTTTTGCAACCTGCACCACAACTTGATTTACCTCATCTAACTTCCCAATGTCTTGCAACATCAAATTGATACAATGTGCTGCACAAGGAGACCAATAAAGGGTTGGGAATTCATTTTCTAATAATTTACCAGCAGCAACATAATTGGCAGCATTATCAGTTACTACTTGAACTACATTTTCAGGCCCAACATATAACACAACTTCTCGAAGAAGATTATACAATAAACGAGCTGTCTTAGAAGCTTCAGAAGCATCAACCGATTTCAAAAACACAGTTCCCCTTAGGCAGTAAACCAAAAAGTTTATAAGGGTTCTTCTATGTTGATCTGTCCACCCATCTACCATGATTGTGCACCCTGTCTGCTTCCAAAATGGACGGTAGCTATTGACAATATTTTGTACTTCTTCCACATTTTTTTTCAATAAATAACCACGAAGATTCCAAACTCTGGGACCCTTATATCCAGCGCCCATACTAGCAATTGCATCAATCATTGGTTGGTAGTATGGAGAAGTAACAACATTGAAAGGCAAACAAGCGTCAATCATCCATTTTGAAATTGCAAGATCACATCTTTCTCTTGCTTCTTTGCTTTGTAAAACACTCTTAAGTGTCGGTTGTGCTCCTGGAGTCGTTCTAGGCATAAAATAAGAATTTATACCACTAGAACTCTTCCCTTTTTCATTAGATTTTCCCTTAACATTTGTGGGTTGAGGCAAAGAGCTCCCTAGAACTTGAACATCATCACTCATCATTTGTTCTTGACCCCACTTTCAGAAGGGTTACTTTCTTCATTTTCTATTTGTATCTTTCTTTTTTTATTATTGAATTCATTCACAACTTCTTGCATTTGAAAGCGAACATCAGCCGGAACCTTTTTACATTTCTCAACTTCTCCTTTTATTCCAGCCAAATGTTGCTTAAATCGATTAATTCCACCCCCCCTTGTATACCTTACTACAGTACAAACATATCAAGTGCTTCTTCTTGCCGGTATCATCAACAATCTTACAATGACCCCATGCCGGATCAGTTTTTCCTCTTACGCTGGTTACAGCAGCTGATGAACCTTGTGTAGATTCATTTGTTTCTTGGGTTTGAGGATTCGATGACATTGTTATATGCAGAATATCTAAATTCAAAAAATAATAATTGAAAAAAATTATACAGATGTAAAAAAACAATATTCCATACATACCTGCTACTAGATGTGATTGATTTGGTTTGAATTAAATAAAAATATAAAACACATTTATAATTAAGTTGCAGTTTCTACACTCAAGAGGGGGTTGATGAACAAACGTTTCCACAATCCATGGCATATATAACTATGTGATAGCTTTGAAGACACCCCGGAAAATGATAATAATTATAAAATTTAGAGTCAAATAAAATGTGTAGACTTAGCTAACTTCCAACTAAAATGAGGAAAAATAAAGAATGAGAAGGACATATATATACATTTGAATGCATCTATTGGTGATCACTGCATGTGACACATACAGCAATGCAATACAACACCTTTCAGATTTCATGTAGAATTTAATTTAAATGTACCTTTCAGCATTAAGGGTGAAGCACACAAATAGAATGACTCTGCCTTCATCAGTCAAACTACACCAAACCCCTTCCTTATTAAAATAATAATAACAATTCCGTTCATTTTAATTTGTTTGTTTTACATATACAAAACTTGAGAAATCTCCGACTTCGTTTAAATGAATTAAGATGAAATTAAAAGGCATCAAATAATGGATGAACTTTGATGTGTGTTTCACTTGTGATTGAAATACAAGACCAAGTTGTAAAATTCAAAGCTAAGCTACAGAGTTTATTTTGACATTTTATCAAATAGTTTATGTGCATTCCAAAGAAAACATGAAACATAAACTAAGAATAATTTCACACTCAACCAAAAGCTTGGGGCCCTTGAGAAAAGAATAGAGCAAAGGATTGAATTAAGAACTCACTAAAGTACAAAGTAGGAGACAGTGGGGTCAGTTGAAGAAATTAAAAAAATTGGAAGGAGATATATGTGGTCCATGATTTAGTGGTACATGTGACTAAGTACCAACTAAAACCAGCAATGGAAGCACAAATATTAAGCATATGGGTTGCTAAAACAAACCAAAATCAGTACCTTGTGATGAAGAACACCAAAGAGCATACTGAGAAGACAACCCACGACTGAGAAGACAACCCACGGCTACCCACGGCTGAGAAGACGACCACACCTGAGAAGACAACCCACGGCTACCCACGGCTGAGAAGACGGTCACGATTGGGGAGGACGATTGATTGTTGAAGATGATGAGCAACGCAAAGCACGATCACGACTGTGATTTGGTCCTTGAGAGTTGAGATGAACGTGAGAGAAAGAGGGATGAGTGCCCTAACCAAACGGCAGCGTTTGGGCTTTGAAAGAAATTTTTTTTTTTAAAAAAAGGGATGCACCGGGTCGCGGGTCGAAACGGTTCACCGGGTCTCACTAAACCGAGCGGGTCAACCCGGATTTTTTCCGGGTTGATGTTATTCCGGTCTAATTCAATCACCCGGACCGGTTCTTGCTCCGGTTCGGCGGGTCACCGGTCCGACCGTCCGGGCCGGTCCGGGTTTCAATCCTATGGTCATAGCAATATAAATCCTTTTTGACCCTATCGCCAGGATAGGGTAATGACCATCGTCATGGTGACTATAAAACTAGAGGTTTCAAGTGTCATCGGACGTTGTTCTAGTCGATGTCTCACATCGCTAGCATAACCAAATCTGAAACCCACCAATAACTCATTTTGCATGATTATAATCTAAGTCACCGTCGTGACGAGTTTTCAAATAAAAACTTAGTCCTTCCGTACAAGGACTCTTGCCACCATCGTGGAAAAGGTTTAATAAAATACTCATTATGCCTCCGGAGTGTATGAGTTGGATTTGTAACACACTAATCATAGCAAACAATTACACTCTACTCCTATGTCTTCCTATCCAAGCTACTTTCCACAACCTATTTTCTAGTTCTTTTATTCTTTTAGCATTCTATACCTCTAGCTAACGCATACCAGACAAACAGAGAATATACATATTCATGAAATCCACATAAGCATACAACCCTAGGAGCAGAGATGGAAGAGCCCTCACCTTGGCCAATCTTCCAAGCAATCCTCTCTTGTAACTCCTCGGAGTTCTTGTTGCACTCTATTACGTGCCGTTGTTCCTATAAGAACAACATTTACTTCATTAAGGTTATTACTTAGTTTAACTTGTTATTTATCTCTCCATTACTCTCACATGTAGTCCATGGTTGCCACATAGTCAAGCTCTTGGTCTTATTGGACTTCTCTATCCCGACTTATGCGTATCCTTCCTCAGACACTTGACTTACTCGCATATAACATTGTACTTGAATGTTTCACATACTTGGATTTGAGTATTAGACCTCTATCTAACATTCTAACTTGTATTCGCATATAAGGAAGCTTATCTAGCTTGGTTGGAAGGAATCCAAATTTTAGGAAGGTCTAAGCATTTTGATTCAACTTGTGTTCCTACTTGGGTTCTAAGAAATATAGTTTCTAAACCTCAATATACCTCTAATTTATCATACTTAAGGTTTCCTAATAATTATGAAGGAAGAATGTTGCAATTTTAGAAATTGGACTCCATTGTTCCGCAAGCTTCCATTCTTGAGAAACAAGAAGGTACTTAAAGTAATTCTTGATAAATATTCAGAAATATCCTCAGGTGTTTAAGGTCGAAGAGAGGAGGTTTAAAACTCTCAACGTCACCCTTAAGTGTATTTGGGCAAACCGAGCAGGGACCCGACACGTTAACGTCAAGGTTCAACCTTAGTAACCTCGGAACAGCTCTTCACAGGTCTTGTTCAGCTAATATTTCAACAATATACTTTCAATAATACCAATCCAATCTCAATTCCTAAGTTATCAAAAGTTTCCCCAATTTGGAAATAATTATAATTTCAACCCCAAATCCTTCCAAATTCGAATTTGGCTAAATCCGAAGATATAATCTCGATTCCTACCCCGACTAAGTGTTCAAGAACACTTTCTAGGTTTCAATCAACCCTCAAAACAACTCAATCGAAGGTGAATCGAAGAAATCCCTAAAAATGGAGAAATTGAGGGTTTAGAATGAAATTGGGGTTACCATCCTTGATTCGATCGGTGGGAGGCGTGGAAGACGTCGGAGTCGAGCTCCGGTGGTCGTGGCCGGTGTCGGACCGCTCTCTCCGGCGTGTTTTTCGGGGAACCTCCTCCTTCCCCTCTCCTTTCTCTTCTTGCGTGTCCCCCTCTCTCTCTTCTTCCCGTTTTCTCTCTCTTCCCTCTTCTTTCTTCTCGGCTCCGTGTTCCTCTCTTTCTCTTTCTTTTTTTCTTTCTTTTTCTTTTCTTAAAACCCACGGCCCCAACCCATTTAAAATAAATAAATAGATAACTAATAAAAGTCATTAGGATGGAAATAAAAATAAGATAGGTAAAAATTAAAATAATTATTAATTAAACTAAAATAACTAATATGTATTTTTTTTTAATTTCATCCCTTTCCATATTTAATTCAGGTTTCCAATTTCTTAAGTCCTGAATTAAATCCTAAAAATTATTTTCTACTTCTTTTCTTTCCCTTTTATTTTACTTTAAACTTCGAAAAATTTTCTCGGGTATTACATAAAGGATCCCCTTGTCAAATACCCCTCGTCGATTCCACACAATTAGAAAACCCACCATTAATCAAAATAAAGTGCTTCACATACAGAAGAAATGCTACTTTCAACAAGGTCGATGAAACTTGCAGGCGTATTAATGTGTTTCAAAGTATTAATCATGAACGACCAGTCTAATTGATCATATGCCTTTTTGAGATCTAGCTTAATCATCATCTAACCCCATTTACCTTTCCTTTTCTTTTTAAGACATTGTATCAATTCTTGTGCTATTATTACATTATCAATCGCTTTCCTACCCGGAATAAAAGCACCCTGGTTATAAGAAATAAGCACTCTGGGGTATAGTAGCATTTTGGAAGATATGTTTAATTTCTCGAGTGATATCATTTCCCATGAAGTTCCAACATCTTTGGAAAAATCCCAGTTGGAAATCCTCAATACTCGCAGCCTTAAACAACTTTAGGTGCCAAAGGGCTTTCTTGATCTCCTTATTGGATGGTATGTCAGAGATGGTCTGGTGATTTTCACTACCCAATTTAGGCATATTAATGAAAGAGGGGAAATTATCTAATGGGACAGCAGAAAAACAAGTACCAAAGTATAAGGTTATGTGTTGTTTTATTTCCCCAAATTCATAAATCCAGTTACCCATGTGGTGGCTGAGATTCTATTGTTCCTCCGGCGTTTGATCACAGAAGCATGGAAGAAGGTTGTGTTGGAATGTGTTAGGATCCCCCCAACTGCATCCAATCCAACCTAGCTTTTGAAGCCCACAATTATTCCTTTTGAGTTAGAACTTTTTGGCAATCCCGAGATGGGTCTTGTTCTAAGGGAATTAAGTGAGGTTTGATCCCGCGACTCATAACCCTATTGATACCCTCAAGGCGTTTCAAAATCATGTTTTTACGTTGAAATATATTTCCAAAGAATGTTTTATTCCATTCCCTTGCCCTATTACGGATTAACTCAACACCACTGGAAGATGGCATAAAAAAAATTGATATCAAATTAATAAATATAATAACAATATATAAAATAAAAATAATATCATAGTTCTTTGTTTTAGAAAACTTCAAATATCATAATAGTTGTAGTCTTTTAATAATTATTATATAGTGAATCCTCTCTTTGGAGCTCTCCTAGTTTTGTTGAGAGCGACTTTTTTCCGATTTTTCGACAATTGCTATCGCATTTCTTGACATAGGTTTATACTCTATGGTGGCATGAACTCTAGAGATGGAAGGAAACAAAAATAATAGACAACAGTGACAAAGGGACGAGTGCAAGTGTCTTTTGAAGAAGAAGAAGTTGACGTAGGGTTGAAGGAATGTGAAAACAGCTTGGTGGGGAGGATCTTTACTCGGAAAACAATGAACAAACCGTCCATGGAGATGGCTTTAAACAACATATAAAGGTTTCTAATGGTTTCATAGTAGAGGATATTGCAAATCGAACATATTAGTTATATTTTAACAATAAGACGGAGACTGAGAAGGTTATGATAAGAGGTCCATGGACATTTCAGAATAGTTGGCTATTGTTACAACCATGGAATAAGGACTCAGATTCCTTGAAACGCAGCTTTGAGAAAGTAAGATTATGGGTTCAACTCTGGGGCTTACTGCCGCACTGCAAAGCAAAGGTTATGTCTAGGAAGATTGGAGCTTTGATTGATACAATGATCCATCTGGTGTTTTCAAATCTCAGAATGACCATAAGAGCTTTTTGAATGCTCTAGTTGATATTCCAATTAACCGACCATTATTGGATGAGGTGGGTGCATCAAGCAAGTCAGACGGAACGTTATACGTGTAGGTGAAGTATAAACGACTTGCTCAGTACTACTATTGTGGATTGGTTGGGTATGGAGAGGAGAATTCTAAGAATGTTGAAAAGGATGGGAAAAGTGGGAAGGTTAGCTCTCTTGAGTTAGGACCTTGGTTGAAACTTGAGCAACTGGGACATAAAGTCCTACAGAAACCTACCGAGAAGAAGGAGAACAAAGTATGTGGTAAACATAAAAGGAGATAGGGAGCACCAAAATTTGCTAAGTAAATGAAGGCCCTTGCCGAACTCTTCACGGAACTGAAAATGGACGAGATGTTAAAGTTTATTGTAGTGGAGGTGGGCACTGAGATTACTATAGGAGACACGTTAGAAGGAATGAGTAGTGCAACACACGTGAGTATATGGGAGGAAAGATGGTAGAAAACAGAGATAATTAGGTTTCGATAAAAGCATCAATACAGTTGCACGCTGAAGCAACTGTTGTAGACTTAGAGAATACAATCAAAGAAGATGAAGATAAGATTCGGGTGGACACTTGTGTGAACGAATAGCCAATGTTAGAAGAAATTTATAATCGAATGCCTATGACTATGGTACTAGACGTGGCCAAGGAGAATATAGAGTCGGCCGATGGCATAATGAATATGAGGAGATTGAAACATGTGGCTAGAGTACATGGAGGGAGGACTAAATTGAGTAAGTAAGGTCTTGTGCAAAACAAGCGAAAGAGGACAGTTAAACAAGATGTGATTGAGAGTCTGGGTAATGAGAATCTTTGCAAGAAATCAAAATTTGGAAGTAGTGAAAGCATGAATGCTTTGGAGGGGAAGGAAGTAAATCTTGTTATGGGACCGGCGGGACCTAGCTACCAGGCCTGCCAAACACATTGAAAACACTATCGTGTAATTACCATAGGCTTGGGAACCTGGGGGCAGTTAGATCACGAAAGCTTCCACTGTGACAAACGAATCGGACATTGTTTTTCTTTGTAAAACTAAGCTTTATGTGGGTGACTATAATGAGAGGTTAGGGTTTAGGAATGGTGTGGAGACACTGTGTAAAGGTAGGAATAGGGCTCGTATGCTTCTTTGGAAGGATTTGATAGTTCTAACCCTTCTTTCAATGTCCAAATTCCATATTGAAGATGCAGTAGAAGAGAGAGATAGTGGAGGGTGGAGATTTACGGGGTTCTATTAAGAATCAATTACACACATATAGCATATGGGTTAGGTGTTGATGAGGTCCCTAAAAGCCCATAATAACTTGTAATGGCTGATGATGGGTGATTTCAATAAAATCACATAAATAGGTGAGTAGTTTGGATAAAATCCTAAGCCAAAAAGGCAGATTCAACAATTTAGAGAAGCGATTGATGAGTGCAACTTGATGGATCTTGGGTTCATATGTAATCCCTTTACCTGGTCTAGTTAGCCTGATGGGAGTAAGAATGTCAAGGTGAGATTGTACCGAGGCCTGACAAATGCTTCGTGGGTAAACAAATTTCCCTGTGCTCAATTGTCTCATTTGTTTAAATTTTATTTTGATCATCTCCCTATTATGTGTAATTTATTTTGGCACCAAAATAATGCTAATAATCAATGTATGAGAAGGGAGGTGTTTAGGTTCGAACAGGTGTGGTGCGATTATAGTGAAGGCAAGGAGCTAATTGCTTCATATTGGCACGAAAACTTGTCTGAGATAGACATGAACAAAGTCAATGGTAACCTTAAAATAATTCAAGCTCAATTGACTCAATGGAGCAAGACTAAGTTTGGCAATTATAAGAGAAGAATCGAACAACTTCAAAAGGAGGTCAATGCGGAAGTTAATGATCATAATACTAATCAGTAGAAACTGAGGTCTCTAGAGAAAGAGTTGAATATGGTTCTAAACGACGAAGAGCTCTATTGGCAACAAAGGCTCAGGATCCAACAGTTAGCTGGAGGTGATAAGTTCTTTCACGCTTTTGCCACTAAAAGGGCGAAGAAGAACAAGATTCATAGGCTACTAAGAGAGGATGGGAGCTGGGCACTTGATTGGAGAAACATGCAGGAAATTGCAATGAGGTATTTTGAGGATATTTTCATGTCATCTAAACTTGATGAAATTGATGCAGTAATCGAGTTGGTGCCTCAAAGGGTTTCAGATGAAATGAACAATATGCTTCTTACGCCCTTTATTGCTGAAGAGGTAAAAGAAGCATTATCTCATATCTGTGTTACAAAGGCACTGGGTGTGGATGGTTTTTCTACTTTGTTCTACTAGATGTATTGGGATATAGTGGGGGAGAGGTGATGATGTAGGACAAGATAGAATAGAAGAGATTATGGGGGAGAAAAGAAAGAAAGGAGGGAGAAGAGAAAGGGGGGAGGGAATTGATAGACGAAAGGAGGGAGAAAGGAGAAAGGAGAAATAGAGGGAGGAGTGAGAACAAACTTTTAAAATTATATTCTATTCATCAAGTCTGCTTACAAAAGAGAGAGGGCTGAATATATATAGGCACCCCAAGTCAACAATAATAAACACAACACTCACCCTAATAATTAAGCAAATTACAAGTTTCAAAAATAATAAAACTAGGTTCATGTATCAACTTCAAAAGATATCATTTCCTAAGTGCAATTTAATTCTTCATTAAATCTCTTTTCTTCTTCCTAGATAACATTAATTCTTTTCTTCATTCTAGAATATATTTTCATAATTATTTAATTCTCCATTAGGTGACAGAAGCAATCCTAAATTTCCTTAATAAAGGAATCTTTCATGAGGAGATTAATTAATAGAACTAGGATTGTTCTTATACCTAAAACTTTTGACCCAATTAATCTAACTCAGTTTAGACCAATCAGTCTGTGCAATGTGTTGTATAAGATTATTGCTAAATGTATGGCTAATAGACTTAAAGTTATTTTACCTAATACTATTTATGCTAACTAGAGTGCCTTCGTGCGTAATCCACAGATCACTAACATGTTACAAGTTTACGAGCTTATTCATGCTCTAAAAGGCAAGAGATCATGTGAGATTGGTTTTATATGGCTGTGAAGTTGGACACGAGCAAAGCTTATGACAGGGTGGGAATAGACTTTTCTTAATTTTTTTTTGGTAAAACGGTAATATCAATAAAAGAGGAGAAAGGATTACATAATTGTCCAACCAACATTATAATAACTTTTACAATATTTCCTAATTAAGCTATTGAGGATAGCAGAAGAGAAAAGACAGAGAACTTTAAAACACCTAAAGGACTACAGAAGGTTGTGGATGTCAGTACCAAGCACTTGAAATCTTCTCTTCCTTTTATACTTGGAAGAGACAAGGTCCGCCAGAGCCTTCTTAAAAACCACAATGTTGCACAACTCAGAAGAAGTAGCAAGATTTGAACAAATCTGGATACCTCTTCTAAGGGTAGAGAGGACAGCTACTTGAAGATCTTCAGAAGTATTAAGGACGAACGCAACATGAAAAACTAACTGGTTATCTTGCATAATGAAAACATGAACTCGAATCTTAGTGGTAGTATTCCTTTGAATTCTGGTAAAACAAATCACATTGATGCCAGAATTTGGTAAGGACTGGATTGAACTCCAAATAGCATGATGTTCAGAGGAAATGATATGGTTGTCTCTGGAATTTTGAACTGAGAAGGAAACTTTATAAGAAGACCACATAGCATAAATCATTGAAATGGCTCTGCTGGGCTCCACCTTTCTTCCTTCCATGATTCTGAGATTACGACATCTCCAAATCACATTAAGACCAACACAGATGAAATTAATGTGATTAACATCTAACGAAAAGTTACTAGTACAGGCCTTGAACCAATCCAGCATGTTAGTCCCATGCGAAGCATGAAAATGATATCTTAAATGGGTGCCAAACCAAACAGCTCTAGCAAAGGGGCACTGAATGAAAACATGGAACAAAGATTCATTCCCATGGCCATAGAAATCACAAACATTATCAATGAACATGTGATGCTTAACCAGGACAGAACAAGAAGGAAGATTATCATTTATGACCCGCCACAAGAACATGACAATACGATAGGGGAGCTTTAACCTCCAAATATACCTCCAAAGATCTTTGTTAGAACTCAAGACGGCACCAGAAGAGCTACCTTGCAAATCCCTGTGCATGGAATTAGAATTAAGAAGGCATTTGTATCCTTCTCTAACACTATACTGACCATTTACTACACCTTTCCAAATAATTCTATCCTTACAACCTATGACAGAGATTGGAAAAGAAGTTATTAAACTTTCAGTATCAGTATTATAAATTGAGTGAAGGATTTCCCTATTCCAAGAACCAATGTTATGCTGTATGAGATCACTAACTGAAGGATACAACTGTTGATCTTGAAGCATTTGCCACCAAAATTGGTGGTTAGTGTTAATATCCTTGCCATCTCCAATCTGCCACTCAAGGTTTTTAAGGATAAGATCCTTAGAATTCAGGACAGCCTTCCATCTCTAAGAAGTATTAGAGTGGTTAGTGAGGGAAGGCCAATTATTATTATCAATGTACTTTGTCGCAAGAGTAACATCCCCCAAAATATTTTGTGGTCTATAAGTCTCCACAAATGCTTTGCCAACAAAGCCTGATTGAAAGCACTTACATCACATAAAGCCAAACCTCCTTCATCTTTTGGAAGACAAAGTTGCCTCCAGTTTTGAAGATGAATCTTAGGTCTATCACCATTAGACTTTTCTTAATAAAGTTATGAGAAAACTGGGTTTCTTTGAAGATCGGGTGAGGAAAATTATGATTTGCATGACTTCATTAACATTTCATATATATGTTAATGGTTATGATTCAGAGATGATCTCTCCGCATAGAGGTCTCCGACAGCGTGAACATATGTCTCCCTACCTCTTCCTATTGTGTGCCGAAGGTTTTAGTGCATTACTTAAACATAAGGAGTAAGTTAATCATATTCAGGAGGTCCGAGTAACAAGGCAGGCACCTAGCGTTTCCCATCTTTTTATTTGCTGATGATAGCTTTTTTTTTTCTTAAAGCTAATAAAGGCAATTGTTTAGAATTCAAAGCACTATTGAATATGTATGCAAGAAAAGGCATTGGAGCACAAAATCAACTTAAAAAATATGCAATGTTCTTTAGCCCTAATTGCAATCAGATCATTCGAGGCTCTATTATAGATAAGTTCGAGATAAGGCGACAAACCTATAATGAAAAATACTTGGGGTTTCCAACAATGGTAAGAAGAAACAAGGTAATTCTTTCAAATCTATCAAAGAAAGGGTATGGAAGAAATTGGAAGGATGGAAGGAGAAATTGCTCACAAAAGTTGGGAAGGAGATTTTAATCAAAGCAGTAGCTTAGTCTATTCCCACTTATTCTATGAGTTGTTTTCTTTTGCCTCAGTACTTATGTAAAGAGCTCACTTTGATAATGGTCAAATTTTGGGGGGTTCGAATCAAGCACAATCCAAGATTCACTAGTTGAGTTGGGATAAGCTTACTATGTCAAAAGTAAGGGAGGTATGGGCTTCAGAGATTTATAGATGCTTAATAAAGCCTTATTATCCAAGCAATGTTGGAGACTTCTTCATAATTCATGAAATTATCTTCTTAATTAGATTTTGAAGCTAAGGCCATATATTTTCCAAATTCTGAATTATACCATGCCACATTAGGTACGAATGTGTCACTAACATGGCGAAGCCTACTTTTGGGAAGGAATTTAGTTGCACCTAACTTGATAAGATGCATTGGGAATGGAAGGGCAACATTGGTATGAAGTGACACACCTCCATACACCCTTTAAAGAACAATACATAAAGATGGATGAGTGCTGAGAGTGATTTAATTAGTGATGATTTTTCATGGAGAGAAGAGATGCTAACAACCTTATTCCTGACGAACATCCAACGGAGAATTAGTATCCAAACCAGGGTGAAGAAAAGTGGAATTGGATCATAGATGCTAAAGGCAACTTCTCGATTCGGCAGTGTTACAAGAATTACAGGGCAAAAAAAAAAGACAGAATATTGATCTACTCCCTGACCATCAAGGTTTCGTGGACTCTAGATTCTAGAGGAATATATGGAAACTTCCAATATTTCCAAAGCACAGGTCATTCTTGTGGTGGGCTTGCACTGACATCCTCCCAATGTGTACTGTGTTGGTGAGCCGTGGCCTTGAGATGGAAGAACGATGCAACTTCTGCATGATTGATGAAGAGACGGGGTTTCAAGTGTTAGTCAACTGCTCGGTGGTCCAAGAAGTGTGGGACTCTTCGAGATTCGACTATAGTAGCAGGAAATGGCACAACTTAGTGGTGGATTGGCTTGATATGGAAGGTTTTAGACTTCTAGGTGGAACCATGAGCAAATGTGTCTATGTCCGCTGGCCTTCTATCAATATGGGAGCTGAGGAAAGCCAATAAGTTCAACAATGACACGTCGAATATGCAAGGTTTTAAATTGCTGTCCGTAATGCGTATTGCAGCCGCAACCGCATCACACCGCAATTGCGGTGTGATGTGGTTTCACATAGAAATCGTGCTAATTGCTTGAGTTTGTGACCGTTTAAGAGGTTGAAATGTGGATGTAGGATTATGTTTAAGGAAGAAAAAAATAGAAGGGAATATTATGTATTTGATGTATTTAATGTTATAATATATGTTACAACTTTAAAAAAATTCACGGCAGCAGTCGTTGCAACCCGCATTGTAATGACCGCAATACTCGCAACCGCACTAATTACAACGCAAACGCAATTTAAAACCTTGCGAATATGTCTCAAATATGGTATAAGGCAACGTTACGGTGGAAAGATATTACGGCTTTCGGACTGTAAACACTACTGAAAGAGATGCCATGGTAGATAGTAGATGGACGAAGCCACCTGAGTTCTGCTACAAGTTGAACAAGCTAGAGTCTTACCGAGGGGTGGAGGAATCATAGCTAGTTTGATCTGTGACATTAACGGGACTTGGTTGGGAGCTTACACAGAAAAATATGGCTTCTCAAGCAACCCAACCATCCTAGAAGCATAGGCAATGAAACGTGGGCCAGAGTCTTCAAAATCTTTGGGCATCGAATCTTTGATCATTAAAGGTGATGCCAAAACTGTCTTTTGATCATTTGCTATGCGTGGAGTCTCAAGCTTCTCCATTAACATCTGTGTTAGAATTGTCAAAACGGGCTGGGCCAGCCCGCACCAGCTCGTGATGGGCCAAGATTAAACGAGCCGAGTTGGGCCGGCCCGTTCATTATGTGACCTTGGGAAGTGATGCCCAAGCCTAATTGTATTGGCCTGTGGGCTAAACAGGCTAGCTCGCGGACCACTTTTTATATTTTTTAAATATGATTTTTTTTAAAAAAAAATTAATTATAAAATTATATATTTACTTAAAAATTAATTTTTTTACTCTAAATTAATAATTTATTAATTTTAATTATTATTTATATACATTATTAGAATAAAATTATTATTTAACACATAAAATTACCTAAAACATATATATTTATACATATTTTAAACATATATATATATATATATATATTTTTTTTTTTACGAGTCGGCTCACAGGGGCTTGTGGGCTTAAACAGACAAACATGTTTTTAAATGAGTCTATTTTTTAATACCTAAACCTATTTTGACATACTAATCTGTGTACAATAAGATACGGTCATTTAATTCTTCGTTTATTAATTTGAGTTTTTCTTAAGTACCTAGGGTGTGTTTGGTAGGATGTTTTGAGGATGGAATATTTGATGTAATTACATCCAAGATTCTTCCTACGCAACATACCTTACTTTTTGCAATGTAATGAAATTATATTTTTACCCTTACTTTTTTATTCACTTTTATTGTAAGGGTAAAATGATCATTTTTTAGCTACTTTTATTCCATTCACATCATATTACATCATATTGACATGACATTTTAATTACATTCAACATTTCCATTCTCATTATCATTACATCCTCCATCCCTCTGACCAAATAAACCTTTAAATGCTATAATAAGGTTGTCCACTTTGTAGTTTCTTATGCAAAAAGACTTTGTTCATGACAATTGGTGGGTTGATTACTTACCCAATTGTCTTTCAGATGTACTCCATTTTGAAGTTAAAGCAATAAAGTTACCCGTTGGTATTCAAAATAAAATAATAATTAATTTTGAAAATTAATAAAACTTGATTTAAAAAAATATATAATGTAAAAGACTAAAACTTCATTTTGGTCCCTCACACATTTGTATTTTCAATTGTTCCCTCGTCGATGTTCATTTTCTCTATTTGGTTCCTCACATATCGTGTTTTTAATTTAGTCCCTCGCAAAACAAATTAAACTGATATCAATTATCCCTCTGATTGGTTGTTGCTCAAATAACCTAATGAACTGGATCGTTTGGTGCTAACTGAGCAACATGTAAAGTCGACTAAAAAAATTCCTCTATTATTCCAACTCAACAAAACAATGCATTCCAATTCAACAAAACGCTCATTTAATTTAGTGATGTTTCATCTTCAACAAAAAACGCATTGCTTGGAATATATAAGGAAAAAAATATTTTACCGGACTTTGAATGTTACCCCTCCAGCACTAAATGGTTCACCTTATTAGATCCGTTAAATATTTAAACGGCAACCAAATAAAGGAACTAAATTGATAAAAATGGGTATCTAAAAGAGACAGAAATTGAGAATGTGAGTCTATGAAAAAATAAATTGAAAAGATATAATGGACATACGTGAGGGACCAAAATAAGATTTTACTCAATGTAAAAAGAGTAAACAAAAAAGAATGAGAAGTTAAAATAAATGAATGTTAAAAGTTGAATAATTTAATAATTTTTTTAGTTAATTTTTTTATTTTAAAATTTTAAAAATAACATGCACTCTAATATATATATATATATATATATATATATATATAAATCATGATCAATTGATCATGATAGACTAGCTAGTTAAGATGTATGTTTCACATATGTCTCTTGGTCACATCCTTTTAATTAAAGTGACAAATTAATAATAAGTAGGAGAAAAAAATTTGATGGTCGGTGACACCTTTAAAGGGATGAAAATAATCATAACTTTGTTAGTTATAAACAACGAAATTTGGTCAATCTAGTTTTGGCAAATAATAAATATTTTGAGATAAGAATCCTTTCCCCAACCTCCCACAAACCAAATTGTATTGGTGGCCGACTCCATTTATCTATAATTCTTTATCTATCAATATCGTCTCTTTATTTATATTTTACACAAATACTAATAAATTTTCACTATCACCGACCCCACTCCTTCATTTAGGTTTAATAACATATACCTTACAAGGTTGTACACTTGACTTTTATGTCAAATAAAATTGACTAAACTAAAAATTAATTTAGTCTATATATATATATATATATATTATTAAATTTATTGAATTATAGTTTTCATAAAAAAAATTAGTAATTGTTTTAAGATATTAATAAAGGTAATGTTATGGAGAACTCAAGCTTTCAAGGCTTAGCTCTTGTTGACTCAATTGAATTTAAAAAAAAATTAATATCCTCTCATTATTTCTCTCGATCTTCATCAAGAAATGGAGGGAAAAAGAGAGAGGAGAGGTCGAGTTTTAAAGAGCTTAACCTTTTTATATACATTTCCGATTAATAATGGTATGAATTAGATTTTAAAAGAATGTTAGTTCGTTCTACGCTAATCATTTAATTTTAGTTATTGCAAAATCCATTGATAAAATGAACTAATATATTAAATTGCATTCATAGATAATTATGAATTGAATCACGTCATAAGCACATGGAGAATTCGCTAGTTTATAACAATTCTTTTTCATGACATCTTATTATGTATGCAAGGGCCACGTTTCTTTTGGTTCATTTACCTTTATTATAACTTTATTAGGAGAACAAATTCTCGGCCTTCGAACTTCTCTTATACAATTCTTTATCATTGACACCCTAAAACAGTGTTTTTCAACAATTTTTCTTCAATTTACAATCAAAAGTTTTAGGTGTTTCAAATATAGTATCATTTCATAAAAGTATGAGAAAGATATAAACAAAAAAAAATTAAATACCCTTCAATGATCGAGACTCACTATGAATAGATTAGGGATAACCTTTTTATATCTATCTATCTCATATTTTAGAGAAATTTATCATTTTTTAAATTTAAAAGATTCAATCTCTAATATTATTATTCATCACAAATATATTTTGAGAGACCTAGTAAACATTAAAAAAAAAAACTATTACAATGTATTGTTTTAGACTAATATAACAGAGAATGACAAAAAAAAAAAATAATAACAACATAATCCCCTCTCCTTTGTTAGACACACCTACACTATGTTTTACAATATAGTATGACTTTAATTAAGTTGAATTTAGTCAAAATCTAGTAAACTTTAAAATATTGGTCATTAAAAAAAACCAACAATAACATTTGAAAAGTGACAAATCGATGGAACCCATCATTACCAATTAGCCCTAAAATAAGAAGACATAAATTAAATGGTTTAGAAAATAATTAAGATTAATGACTTTTTCATTAACCGAACCTTTTCTTTCCTTGTGCTGAGTTGCCGACCATTCTAGTTGAAAATCAAATTAAATGAGGTTGATAATTAATTAACCAAAGAGATGTCTTTCACACTTTTAATTATTTTATATAAATAAAATTTAATGGAAGAAGTTACATCAACGATTTAATTTGCTTCAATGGTTGTTCCGACCTTCTTGTTGCAAAAGCTATTAATTTTACCTATAAAAAGAATATATATATATATATATATACCTAAATTATATATAATATTCAACTAATTGGTGATGATGACCCTTTGAGTCTTAAAACTAAAGGATATGGGATATTGCTTAAATCTCAACCATGAAAGGTTGACAAAAAGAACATTAGAATTGAGAGATACCTACTTAATTATCTCTAGCCTCATCTCCCCCTCCGATCCTTTTTATTGTTTAAAATTTCAGCCTATAAAATTGAGCCTTTTTCATTCTCTAGTACTTAAAGGAATATTAGTTTAATTTATTGCTTTAATCCTTAAATGTAGTTAAAAAAGCAGGGCAAGTTATGGAAAAAAAAAACGGGTCTTTTTAGGGTGCAAACTTGTTGTGGATATATATATATATAAATTAAAAATATTTTATAAATAATTAGGATTATGAAAGAATATTTTTGGATAAGTTTTAGGAATATTATATTTTGAATTTTGATAGATAAGATTGTTATCCACGTTTAAGGATAACTTCAGGAGTTTAATTAGGATTTCTTATTTTCATGTATAAATATCATGCCAAGGTAAATAATAAAGTACGACGATTTTCCCAATACTTTCTTGCCTTTACAATCTTAACAAAACTGCTTAGGGTGCAAACCCATGCAAATGTCTGTGTGACGCGTTTGTATTGGTCCAGTTGTAAAAATATTTTTCTGAAAAAATTATATATTTGCAATTGGACCAATACAAACGCATCATGCAGGCATTTGCATGAGTTTGCACCCTAAATAGTTTGCACCCTAAAAAAGTCCAAACAAAAGACATCGGGTTTAAGGATATATTGCAAAAAAAAAAAATTAACAGCAATATAATTATAAATTATTTTCATCAGTACTAGTTATTGCTAATGCTAAAAAGATTAGGACTAAACTAAGGTAAAATTACTTAGGTGCTTACTATGAAGTTCACCAATATAATTAAAACATGTAGCAAAAATTTTTTGTATAACCAATCATAGTAGAGAGAGAAAATGAAAAGCAATAAATTACATAATCAATCAAATAGCATATAATAATGTTTATGATTAGTTAACTTTATAACCAGCACCTAAGTAACTTTACCTTAGTTTTTTTTTCAAAAAGGACTAAATTAAGGTAAAGTTACTTAGATGCTTGCTATCAAGTTCACCAATATAATTAAAACATGTAGCAAAAATTTTTTGTGGTAGAGAAAGAAAATGAAAAGCAATAAATTACATAACCAATCAAATAGGAGAGAGAATATAAATAATGTTTATGATTGGTAATAAATTTTCACATTAAATAAACTAAGGTAAAGTTACTTAGATGCTTACTATGAAATTCACCAATATAAACTTTACCTTAATTTTTTTCAAAAACCACACTCAAGATGTATGGCAAATATTTTAACATTACAACATAAATAGCATTAAAAACGAGAGCAATCATTAGATCACTTATAAATCAATTATTATCATTATTTATTTAGAATTATTAATGTGAAAATTAAGTATAGTTACACATTTATGATCAATTGCTATACATTAAATTAAATTATTCATAAAATTAAGTATAGTTACACATTTATGATCAATTGCTATACATTAAATTAAATTATTCATATGTGATTTAATTAATATAAGGCTTATTAATTATTTTCTGCCCCTACTTCTCATATTAGATTATTTTTCTCACTTAATATACTTTTTTTTTGTATATTAACGTCTAATGGGTGGAACTAGTCTCTTACAATATAGCAAACTAATATTTAAATCATCGCTAGGAAAGATGCTCTTATTAGAGTCTAAGAGTACTTCTAACAAAATTGTCTTTAGTAAAAAGATACACGTGAGTCTCTTACATAATGATTTTTTTATTTGCAATATTGATTTTTCATTAATATCAACCATAAATTTACAATAACATTTTTCCTTCTTACCTCTCATATCAGATTACTTATCACATCTGCTGGAAGAGGTGCCCACATTTAGTGCCTGGAAGTATTTCGAATAGGATTGCCTCCAATAGAAAGTATAGGGAAATGCCCGGATCCACATGATCCAACCTGACCCAAGGACCGAAAAAAAATCCAGGCAGAAATTAAATATTACGGAAGCTACTAACTTGGACGTCATTCCTAAAACCTCGGATCTTGCCAGTGCCTCTGCTCCACCAGGGCTAACCTCCAAACGACGAACTCTGAAAAGGGTCGCCCCAATCGGAGGACTTTACCTACGAGAGGTAAAGCCACATGTCCATGACTGATGCGTGGAAGATGACTCAAGAGAAAGAGAAATATTATACTATATATGTGGGGTTTCCCAAACGGGACCCCCATTTCCAACAAATGGAATAACCAAGCAGAAAGGTGTGGAGTCACTCATATTTATAAGAGGATGAGAGAGCTCCCATCATAGATTTAATCGATGTCGGACTTAAGAAAAAGAATAGAATAATCATTATAAAATCATGATTATCTAGCCCGCTTTGGACCACGAGTACGGGCTCGTGTGACCTCTGATGAGAGTCGTTTTCATTTCCTTTTCTTTGTCTCGATCTCTACAAGCTTTCCAACGGATCCTCACTCGACCCGATCAGACTCCCCCATGGGCGAATATTTAGTCCTAAAGACCTTAATATATCCAACATACTCCCACTCGCACATGGTGGGAGGCTCATGACTATCCCTATCAAAAAAAACTTCTCTATTTCTCTTTCTCTCGTCATCTTCTTTCATACTCCGTGTTAGTCGTGACCGCTTGGCACGATATGTGGGAGCCTTATACTAGAAGCTCGTTAGGGCCCAGTTATAAGTGATGCTACAACCCAAATGTCTGATGATGTGATCACATGTCTCACCGAAAATAATGCCATAGGTTCCCTAGACACGTTCATATACATGACAAGTCCAATCCCTCTAAGTCTACAATAAGACTAAGACTTCAGCCACACTCAATTATGATAGGTATCCACATCCATGAGAACCTCAAAGGGATCACATAATGGGTCGACCTCAGGATACTATCACACATGCATATGTCAACACAATCTTTTTTTTTACCTCTTATCAGTTCAATCAAAGGTAGCTGCTTTCCTAACAGTCTTCCATCAGACCGTATTTTTCCATAGCCGCTTGGAAAGATATCAAAGTAGCATGCACTACCTTATCTCTTAATGACAGAGTCAAAGTGCATAAGGGTACCCTTTGAAAGAGATTGGTGCATCCTTTCAGGGACTCACACAGCATATGTCAACACAATCTTTTTTTTTACCTCTTATCAGTTCAATCAAAGGTAGCTGCTTTCCTAACAGTCTTCCATCAGGCCGTATTTTTCCATAGCCGCTTGGAAAGATATCAAAGTAGCATGCACTACCTTATCTCTTAATGACAGAGTCAAAGTGCATAAGGGTACCCTTTGAAAGAGATTGGTGCATCCTTTCAGGGACTCACACAGCATTGAAGCAGGGATTCATTTAGATGCTTTCCTTGCGGTTCTTAAAGCACATGCGGTATGAAACGCACGTTGTAGTGTTCTCGAGCGTATGCCGATTTTGATCCTCAATCACTTACACCACACAGACCTTAGTCCAAACTCACTTAAAATCTGACTTGAATTTGCTACCACACTTCGCTCGCTTCACATAGCGCCAAGTGGAGCACTCACGTCTGGCTACAGGCATTATGAGTAGTGGGGATTCATAATTCGATCATAAGACCTCATCATCTTAGCAGATCTCATCCTAGTATACTTACTAGGACGATTTATCAATTCTCAGTGGCATTTTCCTGTCCAATACTCAGCGCTTTTCAGCTGCCTCTAGATATTCACACTATATCTCGTTTTAATGTTCAAGGAAAAATCATCCAAGTCTCATCTTGGCCCACACCACTAGTGTGTCCAAGGCGGTTGCTCGTGTGAGAGAGCCAACCTCTCAAGTCTGTATCCCATACTTTATATATTGTGTAATAATTACTTATATTTCTTGATCCACACAAAATAAAGATATGCCTAGGCATCACACTTTACTTACGATCAAGAAATAAAGCTCTCACAAAGCTTGTCCTGATGATATAAACTATTTTAAATCACCATGGTTTTAAGCAATCTTGTGTATCTAAAACACTAGTTTTACGGCTTGTATATTTATACAGTCAACCCACCACTGCGGGTCCGTGAGTGTATAGAGTCAATGCTTTATACAGTCACTTAATGCTTAGACTGACACAACAAGATAGTTGACTACTGTGTAACGATGTCTCATACAAAGTTCGTCATATTCTCAATGGCAACTGACACGCTGCCGGCATTTATGGGTTTAAGTGAAGCTAATAACTCTATGAAAGTAGAGTTATCTGGGTTTTGATTGCCATTGATTTTCTATGCTTTAACTATCGTTAAGCCGCATTTTGGTTACATTTCATTATGTTTATGGATTTTTAGGCCTTTGGTGTGTTTTGCTTTGATTTAGAGAAATTATCCTGTGCTTAATGCTTATTACGACGTGTTTTATTGTGCTTGAATGACTTAGTGCAACTCTATTCTTGTTTTCAGGACCAAACATAGAAAAGGAAAACTCCAATCGATGCATTTCAGTGAGTTGGAGCGTTGCTGGAAGCATAAACATAGGAATTTGATGGATTTTGGTTCCAAAACCTATATCGTTGCATAGAGGATGAAAAGAATGAAGAAAACAATATAACGTTTGTGAAAAATGGACACTGGACAAAAAATTTATGAAGGATTGAAATTCGTGGGTCAAGCAAGGCAAAGAGACGGCGCTTTCCAACGGCACTATAAAGCGGTGTTTACTGTCCAAAATGGTGAAACGAAACTTTTTGGGAAGAAAAATGGTGCTATAATGCCACCTAACGGCGCTATAGCATCACAGTTGTGAGGAAAGAGTGGTAAAAATTATGATTTTGATGCTATTTAAGTGATTTTTTACCTATAATAACTCACATCTTTAAGTCGTGGGAGACCAGAGGAACGAGAGAAGAGCTTAGGATTGAGGTTTTTGCTGGGTTTGGATGTAATCATGGTGGATTCAAGCAAGGAAGGAGGCACTTGAACCTCCAAAAACAGAGTTTTTCTTCATCTTCTCCTCTTTTCTTGTCTTTTCATTCATGTTTGCTATCATGGATTGCATTTTGAAAATGAATAGACTAGGCTAAACTCTTGATTCCTAGGGTTGTGGAACCCTAGCATGTTTTATGGATGTTTAATTGTTTTTACCGTTTAAATTCAACATAATCAATGTTTATTCAACTTGAGCTTCATGAACCATAATTGCTTGATCACCACTTAGGGCTTTTTAAATGATATGGGGGAGCCTTGAAAGAGGAACCCTAAGTTTAGTCTAAGGGTTGATTACTACTAGATCTAGGTTAATTACACGATTAGTTAACTAGATTTACCCGGAGAATAGACATATAAATACTCTAGGGTCTAGCAGAATCAATATAGATTGATGATAATGCAATTCTTAATTAGGTTTCCATAGATAAGGGTGTTCAAATTCAATCACATCCAATCTCAACCGATTTAATTCAATCCGATCCAATGAAATTTGATGAAAATCGACCTTATATTGGATTAATTGGACAGGGGAGGAGCAAAATTGATCTCATTAGATCGGATTATGGATGATCATAGGTGATAACCAATCCGTTACAATAATACATCCAATTCATTTATTAATATTTTAATTTAATATATATATACTTTTTAATATTTCATTTGTCTTGTTATCTTCTTTTTTTGTTCTAGTTGATTGGTTAATATATGTTTGCAATATATATTAAAATGTTTGTTGTATATTTGCAATTAATATGGATTGAATTAGAAGCATCACTTTTGCAAATTTTCTGAGTTCTAAGCAATAAATTTTTTTCTAGTTGAATTTTAGTATTGGATTTGTAGTAAATATTAGTGTTGTTGTGTTTGAATCGTTAATTTTAGTTTGTACTCTTTATTTTATTTGGATGTGAAACCATAAAATTGAAGAACAAATGTGATTTTTTATTTTTTACATAGAAAACCAATCAACGGAATTGGATTGGATCGGATGAAGCTTTTCCATTAGATTGATTGAATGATGTTTCCATCATCCAATCCAGATTGTATCGATCAAAAAAGTGTCTTAACTGATCTTATCTAATCCGTTGAACACCCCTACCCATAGACATACGAGGGATTTTAGTTAAGAATTATAATTTATATAGGATCAAAAGACCATATAATGAATATAGGGACTAAAATTAGCATCAGATTATTGGATTGAATAGTTAAAAAACAATTGATCATCATGATTGAAGTGCTAGGCAAAACATAATCCTAGGAGTCTTAATTCTTGAATCACAACTTGTTCAATTACTTCTTCTTTTTAACTGTTATTTGCTTAAACCAATCACGCAAAGTCATCAGCTTGATTTAGGCACTCACGAGTAGCACTAGTAATCAATTAAATGTTTTAAGTGTAGTTCATAAGGACGATACTTGGTAATTCACCATTTTATTACTTGTTGATAGTGTACACTTGCACCAATCACTTTGAATTACTTGTTAATAGTATTGAATTGAACAGTTAGAAACAATTCATCACCATGATTGAAGTGCTAGGCAAAACACAATCGGAGCCTTAATTCTTGAATCACAACTTGTTGGGTTACTTTTTTGTTTTACTATTATTTGCTTAAACCAATTACTCGAAGTCATCAGCTTGACTTAGGCACTCACGAATAGCGAGTAATCACTTAATTGTTTTAATTGTAGTTCCTGAGGACAATACTTGATAATTCACAATTTCATTACTTGTTGATAGTGTACTGATACCAGTCACTTTGACTCCAACAAGTTTTTGGCGCCGTTGTCGGGGAACTATGAGCCAAAAAATAATTAATTGATATTAGTGTTAAGTGAAAATCTTGTATCACACAATTTTTATTTTTATTTTATTTTCTTTGCTTTTAGTATATTTTTTATTTGCTTCATTAATTTTCTAGTTGTTTGCTCTTAGGTACCTTTCTTTAATGCATTCCTATAAAGGCAAGAAGAAGAAAGTTATTAAACTCTCTCCATCACAAGTCCGAAAAGCAATTAGGAGATGGGTGTTTCATTCTCTAGCACCACCCAGAATCTTCACTCCTCCTCCATCACCAACACCTTCTCCTCTTTCCCCGAAGTGTGTCTCTTCTGAAGAACTTGAGATGGTAAACCAAGACAACAAAAATATTTTTGAATACGCAACACCTATGCTAAAAGGGTTGCTTCCTACTATTAGCAGGCCAGTTGTTCAAGCTAACAACTTTGAGATCAAGACTGCAACAATTCATTTGCTGCATATTATAGGGCTATTTGGGGGTTCAACTGTCGAAAGCCTGAACAACCACATACTCAGTTTTCTAGAAATATGAGACACCTTGAAGTAGAACGGTGTCTCTGATGACGCTACTCGCCTTAGGTTGTTTCGTTTTCCTTCTCTTTAAGGAATAAGGCAAAAGTGTGGTTTCTTTCATTGCAGGCCCAAGGATCTACCACTACTTAGGAAGATTTGGCTCAACAATTCTTAGCCAAATACTTTAATTTCCACCAGAGAAGACGGCTAAGACAAGGAATGACATCACATCCTTTGTTCATTATGACTTAGAGAACCTCTATGATGAGGCTTGGGAGAGGTTCAAGGAATTATTGAGGAGATGTCCACATAACGGGCTACCCAAGTGGCTCAAAGTGCAAACTTTTTACAATGGGTTCTTTTCCAATCTACGAATCACTATTCATGATGCTGCTGATTGAGCTCTTATGTCAAAGGCAGAGGATTATGGCTATAATCTATTGGAGACCATGTCTTCTAATAACTATCAATGGCACTCTGATAGGGTGGTACATGCAAAATCCATTGGAGTTAATAATTCTGATATGTTCTCAACCATACCTATGCAAATAGCTGCATTAATCAAGGAGGTGAAAACCATGAGTATGCTATGGGAGGTCTTCCTTGTTAGAATTTGATTCAAAATTGCGATTTAAAATTATTTAGTAATTAGAATCAATTTCTAACTTTATGTTATTGTTAGTATTGAAAAATAAATATCTTTATCTATTTTTAATTTTTAGGCTTATTATATTTTATTAGTTTGTTATATAATTGTAACCTTTTATTTCCTATCTTCAATAATAATGAGAAAGCATTATACTTCTTTATTAAGAAATTAATTAACATAGCAACCAACATGGTGTGGCATTGATGGTAAGGAGTCTGTGTTCCCTTAATTATTCTCTCCCGAGTTTGATCCCCGAGTGACGGGAATGGAACGTCATCCATTGAGAGGGTCGCCCTCAATAATGGGCCTAGCAGTATTAGTCATTAAGCCCGCTATGGTGGATACCCCCCATCATAGACAAAAAAAAACTAATTAACTTGGCATCAGAGCCTAGTTCTTGAGAGTCTCTGAGAGTGAAAATTATAGCTAGCAAATTCAACTCCTATACCACCCCTAAATTTCAATGGTGAAAACTAATGGGTAATCAAGATGAAGGCTGTGGCAGTGGGTTGACAGTAAAAGAGAATTATCAGCTTTGGGAAATAATCCAACACGCAATCAGATTAAAGCTCATGAAGAACAAGTAAATTTTGCACAAGAAGCAGTTGAAGAAGAGACTCTTTGGTGAGATGTGCACCAAGATTTTAAAATTTGGAGAGATGTGCTCTCATGGAAAAATGATGAGAAGTGCATCATTATGGAAAGAGAAGTGATTCTGTAAAATTCTGGACAAAAGTGGTGCATGAAAAAAATTGAAGATTTCTGCAATTTTGAATCAAGGAAGCATGTTAGGATTTGATTCAAAATTATTTAGTAGTTAGAGTCAATTCCTAACTTTATGTTATTGCTAGTAGTGTAAAATAATATCTTTATATCTTCCATAGGCTTATTATATTTATTAATTTGTTATGTAATTACCTATAAAAGGCTTTATTTTATCTTCAACAACAATGAAAAAACATTCTACTTCTCTATTAAAAAACTATCCGTCCTCTCCTCTTCCTTTGTCTCCCCTTCCTTAATGGAGAGAGAGAGAGAAAAATTCTAACATAACTTGTAAAAATTTTATGGTCAAAACTTCAAATTGGTCCTTTATGTTTGCACGAAGTTTCATATTGGTCATTTATGTTTCAAAAAGTCTAAATTGGTCCTTTATGTTTGCAAGAAGTTCTAAATTGGTCCTTCCGTCCAAGTCCATTTATTTTTTAAGTTAAGTGCTGACGTGGCATGCTGACGTGGACACACCATCTCTCCTACGTGTCAGTTGAAGCTGACGTGGCATGCCACGTCATCGCCACGTCACTGCCACATCATCATCCAATATCATATGTGATGACGTGGCAGTGACGTGGTGCTGGCGTAGCATGACACGTCAGCTTAGATCGACATGTTAGCATGCCACGTCAGCACTTAACTTAAAAAATTGACGGAAGTGGACTGAAGGACCAATTTGGAACTTCTTGCAAACATAAAGGACCAATTTGGACTTTTTGAAACATAAAGGATCAATATGAAACTTCGTGCAAACATAAAGGACCAATTTGGGATTTTGACCAAATTTTATTTTTGTCCCCCAAGTTTCAAATCAGTCATTTATGTTTCAAAAGTTCTAAATTAGTCCTCTATATTTACAAGTTATTCCAAGTAAGTCTTTTTACCCGACATTGTTAGTGTTCTCTATTAAATAATGACATGGACAATTGATGTGGACTAATTTTTCCTCTTATATGGCCTCTGTTTAAGTTTATTTTGGATTGTTTGTATTTGACCTTTGTTTTGGTAAATAAATGTACACACTTTATCTCTATTTTAGTTTATTTTGAATTATAGGTGGCTCAATATCATCTACATCAATTTAAAAGAACACGTAAGAGAGAGATTTTGTCCATATCAATTGTTCACTTCATCATTTAAAAGAGAACACTAATTATATCAAGCAAAATGACATATTTCGAACAACTTGCAAACACAAAAGACTAATTTTAAAATATAAAAAAACTAATTTAAAATTTTGATAAAATATAAAGACAAAATTTAAATTTTAAACTTTTTAAAAAAAAAATTAATGGGGAGGCCAACCCAAAAATACTCGTGCACCCCGTAGTCATTCTCTATATAAATATAGCAATTCCAAATTTCCAGAAAACGGACAAAAATAGATAAGAAAAGAATAATAGGGTGGGAAATAAAATAATAATGAAGCAAGTTCAGCCACGAGGACATAATCGTCTTTCCACAGCCTCCTCTCATTTTAAGGTTCACCACTCTCTCTCTCTGCCTGCCCTAACTGAAAACGACTGCAAGCAACCTGTGGTCTACCTGTGCTCTCTCTCTCTCTATATATATATTTTATAAATATAATTATATATTCCCCACTCTCATTTTCTTCAATTAATTAAAAATATATATATCTATTTATATATATATATATATATTTATATAGTTACAAAAAATTATTAAATGAAGTGAAAATATATAAAGTATATGAAGAGTATTATCTAAACTCTTAGATAAAAATTAAAATTTATATTTGTATTGTAACAATTTTTTCTAACAATTTATATTGTACACTTTATACATTTTATCGAATCTGCACGTCCATATAGTTATATATACACATATCAGATTCATACACCGACTGATCACTGATCAGACCCACTTCATTATTATTTCTCTCTATATAAATTCTCTCTCTCTCTTTTCTCCCTCCCTCCCTCCCTCGCCCCCTCAATTCCTCTAATTCTCTAACCTTTTGCTTCCAACTTTAAGCCTTCCATATATATGTATATTCTCCTTTAATTTCTCAATTTCTGTGCTTCTTTCTTTGTTCAATTTTCCTCTTTATTTTCCCGGGAACCAAACAGATCGAGAGAACCAATCAATCAATCAAATGGTGGATCTTCAAACTGTTTGCTGCATGTGCGGTGATGTTGGTTTCCCTGACAAGCTCTTCCGCTGCAACAAATGCCGCCATCGCTTCCAGCACTCGTATGTATATATATATATATACACATCCATCTCTATCATCATCATCATACATACATACATACATCATACATGTACATATATATATATATAACATACACACATCAATATATCTACCATCTTATCCTAATTTTTGATTAAAATTTTTTTATTTCATATAAATTAATTAATTTATTTACATTTTTTAAAAAAATTGAAGGTATTGCAGTAACTACTATGGGGAAGTAGCTGAGATTGAACTGTGCGATTGGTGCCGAAACGAAGAGAGGAACTCGAGGCAGAGTAGTATCAGCTCTAATTATAATAATCTCAAGAGATCGTCGTCGGCGGCGGCCGGAAACGACGCCGGATCGTCGAGCAACCGGTCCGAGTATTCCGGCGAGAAGATCATCAAGCACCACCACGACGTTGACGGCGGCGGCGGCGGCTCGGATAACAAGGTGAAGAGCCCCACCGGCGCACCCTCGCCGCGTCCCACCACGCGCAGGTATAAGCTTCTGAAGGATGTTATGTGTTAGAAAGAGAAAGGGAAGAAATTAATTAATTAAGCAATAAATATAAATATATAGTAGTTTTGTGTTTATATATATATATATAGATTATAGCATCAGCTTGCAAAGAGTGTTTTTGAGTGGCTTTTTAGGATAATTAGTTTTGTAATAATATTGTGATATAAAACTACATGTAACTTTTTGTAATATAATTAATATCGAGTTTAATTTCATCAATCTCTTCGTCCCACTTCTTAATTCTCTTCATTTGATTATGAGTTATAAATTATGATTACTTTGCTTCGTCTCAAATAAACTAATTAATGAAGCTAGCATGTCTATTATCTCTCGTGCATGAAATATTGGTATATATATATATATATATATATATATATATTAGACGAACTGAGATTGCGTACAAATTAAAAAATATAATTTTAATTAGAATCAAAAGAGAGTTAATTAATTATATTAGTTGTAATTTGACGTATATATATATATATGTCTCAACAGCTAGCTGATCATCACTTTCTTCTTATGATAATTTTTTAATTAAGAACCCAAAGAAATAGAACTTCCATACAACTACCCATTAACTTAACCATCGATAATTTGTTCATTAATTATATTACTTTTATATTTTAGATATCTTTTATCTCTCTCTATATATACATAGTCATATCAAGATATTGTAGCAAGTGGGATTATTTAATTTCAATATTCGCCTTCTTTGATCTTCTTAATTTGTGCGTGTGTGTATATATATATATATACTCCATTATGTTAAACATATAGTGGAAGATCGAGAAGGTGGTAGATATATATATATATATATATATATATATATATATATATATATATATATATACATGAGAGAACTTTGACTAGTGTGAATGAATGAGTAGAGAGTACTAATTAAGAAGTCTCTTAATTAGTATTTATTGAGTTCGATTCCTGAAAGAATAAGAATGTATGTCATTTTTAATAATAGACTCGACAGTATCTAAAAGATTAATTATTATTATTTCTGTTTGGATAAATATTGTACTTAGTAATAGTCTTATAATTGTGCATATATATAAATGAAATGAAATGAATGCATTTGGTTTGGTTTTGGGTGAAGAATTCATAGTACCTGAAATGTGTACTAACTTTTGCAGATTCATTGAAGGCCCTTTAATTGCCTTGGCCCTCCATCTCTATTATTGTCCAAGTCATAGGAAACGTCTTTATTACTATTTAGTACTCCACTACAACTTTTACCACCTACGTACCTTACAATACATACATACCTACATAGTACCTTCCTTCAATATATATTTAAAGTTTATGTTTTGCCTTCATATTTTTAATTTAATCCCGATCGAATATATATATATAACACTAATAAATTTTGACATTTTGAATTTGCCAAGTTTATGATAACCAAATAGTGGCAATTGTCATATCCACTCATGGCTTTTATAATGGGTGAGTCTGACTCATCGTGGATCAGTCTACTAAAGACCTTTATTAAAATGGATCCAGTTGAATTAAGCTTATCGTAAAAAGGTGGGCTTAAAATACTAACGAAGTTAAACTCTTGAAGGATCAAAGACTGAGTTGGATTGGATTGCCACTAATTTTTAATTTTTAAAATTTTAAATTTAATTTTTCTTAAAATATTTTATTTTATTTGATCAAGGATATAAATAAATATTACAAATTAGTTTACAAAAATAGTTATAAAAAATTTACTTGTTGTAGTTTATTTTACAAATCAATATATTATGAATGAATATAGTAAATTAACCTATAAAAATATAATTTATTTTACATATTGACATATTATAGATGAATATTACATATCAACATCAACATAAGCTGTAACATTTTATATGACATAAAATATTTTAAAATATTTGAAAAATTTAAAAAAAAACATGTGGATCAGCCCGCCGAACCCTTACAAGTCTAATATGGGTCGTGGGCTTAAATGGACCAAGGTTAAAAACTTTTATTCAAGATGAGTTAAACTTTTATTGGCCCTGTGTTGTTCTAAGGGCCGGCGCCCCTATGGGTGTAACTTATTTTGATAATCCTATATCCAATTGCAAAATTCCACTCAAGTGATTGAGATACTTGTAGTTTTCTACACGTTTTTTTTAATATTAGAAGCAATTATCTTGCTTGAAGTTCCGTCGACATTAAATATAAGTACTTCTTTCAGTCGACCTAGTTTATCAAGATATTTTAGAGTTTGGATTTTTTAAATTGAGAATTTTTACATTTTTTTATTTTACTTAATACTAACTTTTGACTAAAGTTTAAAAAATATAAGTAAAAAAATTGAAAAAAAAAACATTTTATGGATAATCCAAGTTCGATATTTTGCATGCGTTGGTCGATAGTAAAGGAAGCTAACTAGACTTAGAAAGAGTATCTAATTAAAGGTATGTTTGGATTGAGGATTAAGGAGAAGAAAGAAAGCGGAGGAAAGAGAATCAAAATATCCTTTTTCTTGTTTAGGAAGTTAAAACTGAAGGGGAAGATGATGGAAGATTCATCTTTAATTCTCCATTATCCTTTCTCTTTACAAATTCAAGATATTCTAAATTTAAATATTTTGAAGAAGGTATCAACATTCAAATAAAGAAAGAACATATGAAAAATTAACATTCCTTTTTCCTCTAATCATATATTCTCCTTCCCTTTTCCTCTCAATTTCCGAACAAACCCTCCCAACTTAACAATACAAAGAATAATTTAACTAATTTCTTATCTATTTTTTGTTCTAAGTATAAATATCTTTGTAGGGAATAAAAGAAAAAGGGTATGAGAGGTGAAGTGTTAGAAATATAAGGATATGTATAGGCAAGGTAGGAGTGGTGGCTGTTTCTAGACCATTCATTTAAGTCCTGAAATGAAACATGTTTTGATATTTTTCTTAAAAAAGTTTTGTACTGTGTTCCTGTCTTTTAGCTAGCTTGTGAAAATATCTTCACATCCTCACAGTACACAAAGGTTGATTATAAGGCCTCCTCTCAATTCTACTTGCTTCACCCATTTATGAGAAGCAAACAAAAATCTTCACTCATTGGCCTTTCATTTCAATGTGTATTAATTTGCATACATAAATATATCTAATTCAATGGTTTTGGACACTATTTTCTTACATTTTAAAGTATACCAATATTGTAATTGTATTTAAGTTTATGACCTTTAACGTGAGTTATGATTGACTTTAAAAATGTACGTTTAAATTATAATCAATGCTAAAGATTGTGTAGAGAACCATGAGGTTAATGGTAATTGGTAATAGTTAGTGGGGTTTTTTAGTAGTTAAAGGTTCGATCTCTAAAGGTCACGCTTGGTATAAATGCACAGATGTAAAGTACTGTAGAGTAAAGTACTGTAGAATAAAGGAAAGTACTGTAAAAAAAAGTAAGGAGAGAGATAGAGAGAAAAAGTATGATAAAAAAGTGTGTTTGGTATGCATAAAATATAATGTAAAGTTTTTTTAGGAATCGTGAGATTACATGTAATATACTGTTTGGTATTCATACCAAACGTGCCCTAATAGTATATGTTTATAGAAGGGATTTTGAGAGCAGCATTAAAATTCATTTTTAAAAAGTCTACGATGTGAGAGAATTAGTTACTACTTTTAACTGTAGAGATCCAACTGACCTTATAAAAGAAATAGCAATTTAATGTCAAACAAATAAAATGAGGTTAACCATACCAAGTACCAACTATAATGTCAATTATTAACAAATGACTTTAATTAAGCGATGTCAAAGTTAATTTTTTTTTTTAGTGCAAGCTGTAATTTTTCAAAAATAAAACAAATTGTTTCTAGATGATCAGCTAATTGATTGTACTCTTTTTTTCCCAGTTGAATTTCTATTTATTAAATATTAAAGTAAATTACACAAATATCCCTGACATATGCAAATATTACATAAACTTCTCTTTTTGTTTAAAATATTATATTGATCTCTCCGAGATATCAAAATATCCAATGCTTTTTAGTCCAAACATCCAATTTTGTTAAAACAGTCCGTTACATGTATTTTTATTAATGTAAATTTTTTATTTATATTAACAAATAACGTAAAATTATATATAGTTACGTTCTATAAAAACAAATAACATTATATATGATTAAAGGAATGTACGAAGTTTAGTACTATTATAATATTGAACTTTTATCCTTACTAGACAGTATATAATTAATTATTGTGTATCTTTTTGTATTTTATTTTCAAAAATAATTTTTAATAACCTAATAGTTAGATAATACGTGATAATTAATCATGTTAATATTTTGAGTCATCAGTCAAGTTTCATAAAATCTGATGACTATATATAAGAATTTACTCAAGTACGAAAAGTCTTTTTTTTTTATTTAGCATCAATATTAAGATATATATATATATATATATTAGAGGTTTTAGATGCATGTGAATGTCATTTTTTTCTTTAATTTTTTTTCTTTTTTATTATCTCCTCTAATAGCATATTTTATTTTATTTTTTTTATTATTTAAATGATAGCTTTAAAAAATTAGTGACTGGAAGACCCAATAATCATGTTAAAATAATAAAAAATTTAAAAATTATCTATCATTTCTAATTCTTCTGGTCTCACTAGTATTCTTAACAACTTTACTCATGATCTCAATCTCTTTCACATCTCCTTCAAACTTATTTTATTTAATATTTTTTAATTATAAAATATAATTATTTTGTGAGTTTAATAAAAAAATCACTTAGCATCAATATAATATAGATATATCAAGCTAAGCACTCTAAATTTAGGCCAAAAGTTATTATGACAAAACTTATAATACAAAATTTTAATTTAGCTGCAAAAAGATATTAAATAATATGAAAAAATTGATTTACATGCGCAGCGTGAATTGATTCATTCTGTGTCTCAAGCATTATTATTTTTAATTTCTTTTCTTTCTCATCATCATCACCAACTTCTTCTTTTTTTGGCTTGAATCATCATCACTAACCTGGATATATACTTTCTTTCTTTTTTTTTTGATATATATATATTTTTCTATATATGGGTGGTGAACTTTTGATCAAGATAGTTTTGCTCTTCGCTAAACATATATAAAAAATTCTATAAATTTTTTGAGCCTATTTGGTACAGGAATTTTGCGAGGTCACGTTGGAGGTAATTTAATATTCTCTTTAACATTCTGCATAGTAAATAAACTTTACTTTTTACATATGATGAAATTATGTTTTTGCTTTTGTTTTTTTATACACTTTTAATATAAGGATAAAATAATCAGTCTATTCATTTTTATTTTATTCACATCACATCATATTCTCATTTCTATTCCCATTCCCTCAAACTTTCTAGGTACCAAACAAGCCCTTAGTTTAAACTTCAAACATTTAGGCATGTTTGATAGCAAGAATCAATCAGATAACCCAGTCTTCCTACCAAGCAAACTTTAATTTTGTAATATGATAAAATTATATTTTTTCCTTTACTTTTTTACTCATTTTTATTTCATTTCCTCTTTTATTCATTTAATATAAGAGTAAAATTGTCATTTTACCAATTTTTATTCTATTTATATCACAGCACATCATATTGACATGACTATTCCTTCCAACATCCTCATTTTCATTCTTATTCCCTCCAACATTCTACTAAACAAACATGCTCTTAAAAATGTTAATCTCAATTTACATGCAATTTAAATTTTTGTCCACTTATAACACTTTCCAATTTCTTATTATCATCATTATCACTTTTGAAATCTTATTTTTCAATCTATACCAAACGCATTGTTCACGTCCCAATTCGCCGTCCATAATGGCAAATTTGGAGTCAAAGAAAATGTCCCCAAATTCGCCGTTGGTGACGGCGAATTGGGTTTGACTGGTCAGCCTTGCCACGTGGCTGCCAACGTGCCCAATTCGCCGTCCCCAACGGCGAATTGGGGGCCCACATGGAATCTCCATTGTTTGACTAGATGGCTCACTGAACGGTGCAGATCACGAAAAAGGTGCGAGATTCTGCACGTTCACGTTGAATGACTCCATGCATAACACCTACTAAAACCCTAAGAAACCTTATGGGAAACCCTAGAAAACCCTATCCAATTCGCCGTTGGTAACGGCGAATTGGGTGAGAGTTTTCAGTTTCCCCAATTCGTCGTTGCTAACGGCGAATTGGGAGCTGCCTTGAGACATAGGTATGCTGCTGGTGACTTGCTCCCTTGTATGAACTTTCAATCAAAGGTCATGCCATGCAGGGGGTTTGGGATGTCTCTTTCAATTTTCTCCACTTTCCTCACCACTATATATACACCCACATTCACCATACCCCACCACCTTCACCAATCTTCATTTTTCTTCAATTTTACAACAACAAAATCAAACTCTATTCTTACAGTGATCATCCAACTTCACGAGAATGATGACTGATGGATTCACCGTTTGTATCTACCAAAACGCCGAGGTTTGCGAGGAGTCCAACGGAGTGGCGTTCCTTAGCAACAACTTTCCAATAATGACGAGCCTCAGTAGAGCCATCGATTTTGAAAGTTTGATGCAGGTGGTGCATCAGATATTAAGACTTCAACCGTACCAGCAAGTGTCACACTTAATATATAGGATGCCTTATGTAAGCGATGGTGTGAGATTTTTCCCCTGTCAATTGATGGACGACGGCAGGGTGAATCAAATGTTTGTCTGTCACACAGCTTTTCTTCCGTATTTACCCATGCCCGTCATTGAGATCTGTGCACAGATAACCGGAGTACTAGAAGATTCTGTCGGCGGGGATTACATTCCTGAGGCGCCTCTGCAAACCGTTATGTCTCAGGAATTTCTCGAAAGTCAACCTGCTGCAGGTGATGACGAATACGGAGGTGCAATCACGGAAGTGAAGCGACTCCTCAGCATTCCGCCAGCGGCCCCAAACGACGACATAGGGGACGAAGAATATGAAGACCATTTAATGGGAAACGACATTGAGGACGGAGACTACGAGGAAGAGGATCCTAACGACTATGAACGAGAGGATCCCTACCAGTACGAGGAAGTCGACATGTGGCACGTTGGCAGCTCCATCGGGAGTGAATTCTGCCCCACTCCACACCAATCACAAATAAATCTTTCTGGCCTGCGAGGGGCGTCGTATGACGGTGACATCACGGGCATTAGTACCTGGATGGAGGATGAAGACGTTAGAAGCGGGTTGGTCTTCGCGGAAAAGGATGGCGTTCAGGATGCTTTGAAGTTGTTCTCCCTCAAACACCACGTTGACTACAGGGTGACGCGCTTAGCAGAAAAATTCATCGAGTGCAAGTGTGTGCACCACGCCAAGGGTTGCAAATGGAGGGTCCGAGCAAGTTACATGGTGGACCTTCAACTATGGATGATTTCCATATACGACCGCCCCCACAGCTGTGCATCCACAGTAATCGCGAATGACCACCCGAAGCTCGACTCGGACATGATAGTAGGGGTAATAGTAGGCTTGGTGACAGAGATGGCAGACATCCCCATTTCACTAGTGGTTGAGACCGTGAAGAAGGCATGGGGCTTCACCGTCTCGTACAAGAAGGCATGGCGGGGGAAGCAGAAGGCCATAGCCCGGGTGTACGGTAGCTGGTTGGCTTCGTACAACAAGCTACCGGGTTGGATGGTGGCTGTGCAACAAGCCATGCCGGGGACAGTGGTGTTGTTCCAGACCGTTGACATGCCGGGGGACGACAGTGTAGTCCAGTTTAAACGTTTGTTTTGGGCGTTCAAACCCTGTATTAATGCGTGGTGGCAACTGAAGCCTATGCTGCAAGTGGACGGGACGTTCCTGTACGGCAAGTACAAGCACTCGCTGCTGATCGCGATGGGGCAGGACAAAAACAGGAACATTGTCCCCGTCGCGTTTGCACCCATGGAGGTGGAGACCGAATCTGCGTGGTCGTGGTTTTTGTGGAGGCTCCGAGAGCACGTCGCGAAGGATCACGAGGTGTGCTTGATTTCTCTGCGGAACTGGATTGCTTGCGACTCTAGACAACCCAGGAACTGGTTGGCAGCCACCGTTAGGGCACAATGTCTTCTGCATCCGCCACGTGGCAAGCAACCTCAACTCCAAGTTCAGGAATAGGGTGATCAGGGAACTGTTGATGAAGGCAGGCCACGAGTACACAGAGGCAGAGCGTGGTTGTCAGAGGAGGCTGTACGGCATCCGTCTCCTGAACAAAGACGCTACAGATTGGATTGAAAAAATTCCACAACAAAAGTGGGCCCGTGCATACGACAAGGGTCGGCGTTACGGCCACATGACGATGAACCTCGCCGAATGCATGAACGGAGTCTTGAAGGGGTCTGCTGTCTTCCAGTCACGGCGCTGGTTCTGGGGACATTGTACAAGGTTGCAGAATTCTTCAACAACCGGCGACAACAAGTTCAGGCGCAGATCAATGCGGGACACGCGTTGTGTGAGGAACTACGGGATACAATATTTACGAACCATGAGATCGCGAGGATTTGCAAAGTGTCGTTGAGGAATGAAGACCTCGGTGAATTTGAGGTGGAGGAACCCTACAACCAGCAGGAACGGAGGCCCGACAGGCGCTGTAGGGTTTACCTCGGTCAAAGGTTATGCGATTGCGGGGAGTTCCAACAACTCCATCATCCTTGCATCCATGTACTGGCAGCATGTGCGGATGTTACGCACGAGTTCGGGCTTTACGTTGACCCAGTATATAAGTTGGAAACCATGCTCGTGGCATATAGCCAACTGTTTCATCCCGTCGGGGGAGAGGAGTACTGGCCCCATGTCTCAGGCAGACCAGTGATGCCCAATCCACAAGCGTTGCGCCCGCCAGGACGACCACGATCAATAAGGATACGCAATGAGATGGACTGGAAATAGCTTGGGAACAAGCTAAAGTGTAGCCTGTGCAGAGTCGAGGGACACACCAAAAAAAAAATACCCCAACAAAAAGCCCATGCAACCATAGATGTAATTTAGTTTTTTAATTTAATATAGTTTTTGTACAAATGAATTATCACCAATTAAGTTTGTTTTTTTAACCATAGATGTATTTTTTAAGTATTATTTCACTTTTTTAACTATTAATTTAATTAGTTTTTGTACAAATGAATTATCACCAATTAAGTTTTTTTAACCATAGATGTATATACATAATTTAATTCACTTTTTTTAAGTTTGTTTAACTCATACTTTTTGGTTTCATTCATATGCAATAATTAATTCATACGCTTTGGTTTAATTCATACGCACGAGTTTGGCCTGAAAAATGACTGTCTGATTTTGGCCTGATTTTGTACAAATGAATAATCACCAAATAATTTTGCAACAATTAATATGACAAATAAAATATATCTTTATATTAATCAAATAATGTTTACAAGGATACAATAAAAAAATTACAAAGATACAGATGCGCAAATAACCTAACACCTAAATGCGCAATCAAAAGTTTACAAAGATATAATTATCCAAATGCTAGTGAAGTAATATCTACCAGCATTTGGTCCGAGAGGGCTCTCGGTGCTACTTTCTCCCAGCTTAACCGGCCGGGCGTGGCACCTCGTAATTGGGCAGGAGAGAGACTTTTTTCCACCAACTCCTCACCCCACGATGAGGCAGCCGTCGTGCTTGCAGAGAAGGAGACTGAGAATTGGTCTTCCCTGGACTTCTAACTTATTTGACCAGGGCGGACGAAAACTCAATTTTATCTCCCTCTCATCATTGTTCGTATTTGATTGATCGTTACATTTGGACCTGGAATAATATTTAAGACTGTTAATAACGCAATCAGAGAACTTTAACTGCTTCAAATAAATGTGTCCTTCAAGATGGCGCGTCTGATCTACACGATGCACCAATCGATCAACCAAATACGAACAAGGGAGCCGTGACCTTATACCATGGTGCAAGTGACCTTGCCAAAGGACAGTAAGGAAGACAGCTTCACGTGACTTTCCATCTGTTGGCAGGATTGGTTGTTCAAGTAAGTCAAACCTGGGACTATGAACACAATGCTAAACGTGTAGGCTTGCGCAAACAGTTGCAGGTTCAGCCCTCCTGAACATCCAATCCTGCCGACAAACGGAGAGTCAAGTGCACTGCCTTACTTCTTGTTCCCTGCAATGACCCAAGCATCATGTCCTAAGACCACGCCTCCCATGAACGTATTTGGCTGAACGTCGGGTGTATGTATATCATACGGCCATATCACCAACCCTGTATGAAAGGGCATGAGGACGTCAAGACGAACAACAATAATTAAAGGAGTTACGGTAAACTAACTACAGTTATTAACAATCTTACCTCACATGTCCGAAACATTCGAATCCGGATGCAGGTAGAAATTGGAGGCCAAATCCCCCTCCGCATATAAAAATAATTCACTATGTCAACAATTACTAATATTATTTTCGTATGTTTCATATCATTATTTAATTATCTAAATTTATTGGGTGATATTTTTTAGTAATAAATAAATTATCCTATATCACAATTAATATAATATTATTTACTAACAACAAAAAGTAATATTAGGAAACAACTTAATAATTTTTTATGACTAAATTAATTTTATTATGTCACAATTACTAATATTATATTATTATTTACTAACAACAATAAAATAAATAATATTAGTAAAAAACTTAATAAAATTTTTTTAGTACTAAATAAATTATACTATGTCACAATTAACGTAAATAATATTAGTAAACAATTTAATAAAAAAATTTTATTAATAAATAAATTATCCTATGTCACAATTAATTACTAATTTTAGTTTTATTATTTAATAATATAAAATTTCTTTATTTAAAAAATAATGATTAATTACTAATATTATTTACAAATAACAAAATTTTGACTATATGAAAATTAATTGCTAGTATTATTTACATATATTTACTATTATTATTAACCAATACTAATTTAATAACTACTAATATTAGTTTTATAATAGTTATTTACTAATTAACATAATTATTTATATGTGTAACTAAGGAAAAAAATTAAGGATATTATTACCTAAGCATGCCGGATATGATGACACGGCCGAAGACGGTGACCGGCGCCGGAGAATGGATGTTGTAACTCCACCACGCATGCATGATTATGAGAATAACGGAGATGAGGAGATGAGGAGATGAGGAGAGGATGACGTGAGGGTGAGTGAGGATGAAGAGAAAAATCAGTGTGTGAGTGTGTATCAGGATGAAGAGAAAAATGAAAATGTGAGTGTAGGAGAGGAAGGTGAGTGTGAATGGGAGTAAGAGAGTGGGAGATGGGAATCGGAGTGTGAGTGTGTGGGTGAGAGAGTGGGAGTGTGTGAATGAATGGGTGGGAAGGTGACGGTTTGGATTTAATGCGTGAATTTTTTATTCCCAATTCGTCGTCCCCAACGGCAAATTGGGAGTGCAGAATCTCGCAACTTTTTCGTGATTTGCACTGTTCAGTGAGCCGTCTAGTCAAACAGTGGAGATTTCATGTTGGCTCCCAATTCGCCGTTGGGGACGGCAAATTGGGCACGTAGGCAGCCACGTGGCAAGGCTGACCAGTCAAAACCAATTCGCCGTCACCAACGGCGAATTGGGGGACATTTTCGTTGACTCCCAATTCCCCGTTGTGGACGGCGAATTGGGACGAAAAAAATTTCCCAATTCGCCGTTGCCAATGGCGAATTTGGGACTTGAACAGTGCGTTTGGTATAGATTGAAAAATAAGATTTCAAAAGTAATAATGATGATAATAAGAAATTGGAAAGTGCTATAAGTGGACAAAAATCATAATATACCCGAGAATATATATATATATATATATCATAATATTGATGCTAATTAAAAACAAAGTATAATTCTTACACTTTTGCTGTATGTGCCTATTTCGGGTTTCCTAAATTTGATCCACCTACTTGGATAATCACCAACACATTCTCTCTCTTCCACTCACTTTTTGTCTCAAGAATCGTTATCATCTTGAATGAATTACATCAATATATATATCTTTTCTAAAATTGGATAATAAAATTATATTTGTTATTTTTTTAAACAAAAATTATATTATTTTTTGTTATAATATTACATAAATTTTAGTTTTAGTTTAATTTTTATCAATAAAAGTAGAATTTTTATAATATATAAACATTTATTCTAAAATAATAAAATTATTGAATCATATTTAATATTACGTTAAAATCTTGTGTTAAAACTAATATCCGTTTGACTAAATTTAATGTTTAAAAAAATTACTGTTTTGTATATTAAAATAAAATTACAATCATATTACATTACAAACTAAATTAATTTTAGTTGAGTTAATTAACATCTTTTATTAATAATTGATGTTAATAGTCAATTATCACTAAAAAAAATAATACTTTTAACAACTTATATTTGACAGCTACTTAATTATTGAAGAAATGTAATTTTTTCAACAATTAAATTTTGATCGTCAAAATAATTTGTTGCAATATTAGTATTTTTTATGGTTAATAATTGTCGATAGTACTTTATTCGATAATATTTTTTTTTTGATAAACCAGGGATGTATCTGGATCACTTCATTAATCAAGAGCAATCGCTCAAAAGCACATTACAAATGACTGAAGGAAAATTTTCAAGCCAAACATAAGAGTTCAACGATACATCTGAAAAATTAAAATTGGTTTTTGCCAGAGTATGAACAACCACGTTTGCTTTTCTAGACACCCAATTAAAGGAAATATAATCAAAATCCGACTTAAGTGCTAAAATGTTTTCAATAATCAAGCCTACATGAGATAAATTAAAATTCTTACTAGTTAGTAAATCAAAAACCTTCTTGCAATCCCCATCCACTTCAATTTTTGTGCAACTCATATCCTTAGCAAAGCATGCTCCTTCATATACTGTTATAGCCTCCAGTACGTAGCTCAATAGAATTAATTCCTGGAATAATCATAATTTTTGCAGCAAGACATCTCCCCGAAAAATTGCATATTACACATCCTATCTTCCCTTCCCCATGGGTGTTCATGCTAGCATCCACATTCACCTTAGAAAAAAAACTTATGTCCATTTCATCCAATTCTCCAATATAATTATGACACGTGGTAAAAAGTGTTTAAATGACCAATCACAACAGAGAGAGAATATAGAAGATCACCTTTTATATGACCAATCATAGAAGAAAGAGAGTGTAAATACAATATATGATTGGTGGAATTTGATGAAATGGATATAAGGAAATGGACCTAAGTTTTTTCCTTACTACTAGAAAAACAGCGTTTAGTGACCGCCGAATCAGTCACAAAAAGCAAAATCGGTCACTAAATTGAGGTTTAGTGACCGGTTTGTGACCGACAGCGGCGGTTGGTATTTCGTTAGTCACTAGAATTTTGTGACCGCAGAGTCGGCGGTTTCGGTCACAAATTTAGTGACTGACTAGGCGGTCACAAAACAGTTAAAAATTATCAAACCCTCTTGTAATCACAAACGGTTACAAAATTGCTGTCGCAAAGCGGTCACAAATTTGTGACTGACGTGCGGTCAAAAATTGGTTGGAAATTTTGCGAACCCTCCCAGTCACAAAACTTAGTCATAAATCGGTCACAAATTTGTGACTGACGTGCGGTCACCATTGTGGTGGTGTCCAGCGAACCCGTTCAGCTTTCACAATTGGGTTCAAGTTTGTCCTTATTTCTTCATTGAAGTCCCTCCATATTTTCTTCGCCTCCTCCCATATATTATCCGAGCCATGACTAACATCACCCATTCTTATCTTATTTCGTCTATCCCACACTCTCTTCATCATAATGCACATGATATCAAAATCTTTGGCCGATGCTTAGCTTTTCCATTTGCCCCTTAACTCCTTAAGCCATTCAATGAAAGACATCTCATTTGTTGCTCCCATTCCAATTCTTGAATCGCCCCACAACCCCTGCACATTGGAACAATCACATAAAGCATGTAAAGTAGTTTCACAACTATCATTACAAATAAAGCACTTCTCGTCTATATCTAAGCCTCTACCCTTCAAATTTACACATGTAGGTAGGATATTCCTACAAGCCCTCCACATGAAATTTCTCACTACTAGGGTCACATTCATGTTCCAAATTCGCTTCCATACTAGTTTATAAGACTTTATGAATAGCCTTGTATGCCGATTTAACATTGAATACGCCATTGTTAGAGAATTTCCACATCTCAATGGTATGCTTAAAATTGCCTTAGCTATTGTGGGTTCAAAGTTCTGCATAATTAATGGAACATTCCATCTATTCGATAATAATTCATTTCTCAACAACGGTATTTTTTTCGACGACCGTCGTCAACAAATATATTGTCTGAAATAATATTACTGACAATTGTTGTTGACCGTCAAAAATAATATCATTGACATTTTTAACAACATATTTCGCCGGCTTAAATTTAATTATTGATAAAAGCATAATTTTTCAACAATTTATAGTAATTGTCGAAATATAAATTTTTGAAAATACTTATTTTTTTTATAGTGTGTGTCATTTGTTAATATAATTATCTGTTAGTTTGATTGTTATAACTAAAATCAAGATACTCTTAACACAATATATAGCATCAATTGTAGAGCTCTAAACTCTTTCGCATTAGTCATAATTGAGTCGAAGTTATGTTCTATTTATAGTGTTAAAAACATATCAATAGTTTTTAAATTTGAAAAATATTAAATAAAAATAAAGCAAACCAATCTAATTCAATAGTACTACATCAGATTTCATTTTCAAAATCTCTTTCTTTTATTTATTATGTTTGTCTAACTTTGATGTGAACCTAATTTGGTGATGAAGGAAACTTTGTATAAAAAACTCATAATGAATGATACCAATGGCTAGCTGTGTCCTTCCATCTGTCCACAGCTTACTTTCTTTCTAATCCATTATCCATCATCAAACAATCACATATCAAGATGAGTCACACATGCATGCATGCTTGATTGATTCTTCTTCCTTTGTATTATTCGAGCTGGTACGATAATACTGAACTTCAGTACATCCTTCCAATTAGTTGGTCTCTAAAATCCCAAACCATTCATGGTGAGTTTTTTATTAATGTGAATTTCTATTAATATTATCAAATAATTTTACATGATTAAAATGATATACCAAAATTCAATAGTACGGTAGCACTAAACTTTTATCCACATTATTTTCCTCTTCATATATATATATATATATATATAATCCAATTTACAAGCAACTTTCCCAATGTAGGTTTGATTTCTATATATAGCATATGCAGCCATCAATGCTTAATATTATTCCACATGCATGATCTTCTCACTCAATTCCCATTCTCCAATAAAACAAACATTTAGAGTTTAATTAGTCATTATATATATATACATATACTTATATGAGAAAGAAGGAAAAGAGGATTAAGAGAGAGATGAACATCATAAAGTACGAAAGGGATGGGAAAAAAATTAGCATTTCTAGCTAATTCATATATATATCTATATTAATATAGTTGTGACCCCTTCTGGTCATTGGGATAACAAAATAGATATTTTCTAATTAAAAAATATAAGAAATATATATATGATTGTGGGAGAATGTGGGAGAGAGAAAATATATATGATAGGTAGTTATTAAAAAAAGTAGAGGAGTAAATAATTAAAAATTTAATTTATTTTTTGAAATATAATCATAATTTTTATATTGTATTTTAAAAAATTCAAAAAAAATATATCAAATCCAATATGTTATTATTTAAAAATATAATAATAATTATTTTATATTATATTTAAAAAATGAAGAATAAATTACAAGCACGTACGTGCAAGCGAAGCCTCTAGTGTATATATATATATATATATATATATATATGATCCATTCTAATTAACTATAAAGAAGGGATAAATTGATATCAATGTATATAGCACTTAATTTTTGCATGTTCTAAGAAGTGACATTTTTTCTGATATTTAAATTTATTAAATTATAAAATAGTTTAAAGTTCTTTTACATTTGACATTCTATTATATATTAGGGTATGTTTGGTTAGAGAAATTGGAATGTGAATGAGAAAAAGAATGTGATGTGAGTTTGATGTGAATGGAATATATAAAAGTGGTAAAATGATCATTTTACTTTCACTGAGAATGGAATAAAATGGGTAAAAAAAAGTAAGGACAAAAATATAATTTCATCACATTACAAACAGTAATGTATGTTTGGTTGGAATAATGTAGAGGGATTACGTCTACGATTACATAAATGGCCCTTAATGATATATGATCAACAATAATATTAGTGTTTTTGTATATAACTAAGATATCCAGCAGAGCGGGTATGATGCCTATTTCCTCGAGTATTGCATGGCATTAATAATGGGGGCGGTCCTCCCAACAGAAATGACACTCCATTTATATTCTTTCAATGATCGAATCCAAAAAACAATAATTAAAAGAACATATACTTCTTATCATCTGTGTCACACTACATATTAGTTGTTGATGACTAAAACTTTAAATTTAAAAGTACATATATAGTAAAAATCTCATCATATAGAAAGTTATTTGTAAAAATTAGTTAGATTAATATATAGTAGTATAGTACTAGTGAGTATTATCCTTTCCCTATGTATAACAATGTTATATACCATTCTCTGTGATATTTTCAAAGATGTTCAAGTAATTCGATAGTGTCTATATATATACTCAATGGATCAAAGTTTACTCAATCGATTATGTCAATTGAAGTTTAGTATATCCTTCCAATCACGTAGAACTATTTGTTAATATTAATATAAATTTATATTAATAAGGACCCACCTTGAATGATTTAGAAACCAATTGATTGAAAGAATGTACTGAAATTTAGTACTACTGTACCACTGAAGATCTACCGAAAATCTCTATAGCCTTTAAAGACCTTATAGAAGATGAATTCAATATCTCATTTTTCTAGTGTGATGATCACTCGCTTAAACATGACGATTGAAGAACATCTGCGTTAAACTAGCTAAAAAATCTGCATAAAATTAAGTTCGGTTATATATATTTATATAAGTGTCACTTTTTAAAACCTAAGTCTAGTTGTTTCTCGAAAACCCTAGAAGTTACTTTTTTTTTTCACCGTTCTGTAACAAGCTTGTTCTTGCAGATTTAACTAGAGGAGTTGCCATATTTTTCTTCTTTTTTTGTTATCTTCGTTACATTTCATAAATAAAGAAGATATATATTAGGCAAAAGTACCTTTCTTACCCCCAACGTTTGGGGGTCCTGTCAATTTCGCCCCTAACGTTTTTTCGCTGTTAATTGTACCCCTAACGTTTTACGTTTCTGCCAATGTTACCCTTTTCACTAACACCGTCAAATATTTAATAGTTTTTGCTGACGTGGCATCCTATGTGGCAAAACGTTCTTTTTTTTCTGTCAATTGTACCCCTAACGTTTTACATTTCTGCCAATGTCACCCTTTTCACTAGTACCATCAAATATTTAATAGTTTTTGCTTACGTGGCATCCTATGTGGCAAAAATATCTGACTTGATATTTTTTTTTTCCACATCAGATTTCCTACTCATCTTTTCTCCATCAAAGTTGTGTCGTTTTGACCTCGGCCTATTCCTTCTAAAATATAACTCAAACGCACACGCTATTTTGCTCATAAAAACATCAGAGACGTTATCCATTTTCTATTTTAGGGTAACGTCTCTGACAAAATAGAGAATGGGTAACGTCTCCGATGTTTTTGTCTGCAAAATGGCACGTGCGTTTGAGTTATAATTTAATAGGAATATGGTGAGGCTAAAACGACACGGTTTTGATGGGAAAAAGATGAGTAAAAAATCTAGTATGAAAAAAAATATGCCAAGTCAGATATTTTTGCCACATAGGATGCCACGTAAACAAAAACTATTAAATATTTGATGGTGCTAGTGAAAAGGGTGGCATTGGTAGAAATGTAAAACGTTAGGAGTACAATTGACAGAAAAAAAAACGTTTTGCCACATAGCATGCCACGTCAGCAAAAACTGTTAAATATTTGACGGTGTTAGTGAAAAGGGTGACATTGGCAGAAACGTAAAACGTTAGGAGTATAATTGATAGCGAAAAAACGTTAAGGGCGAAACTGACAGGACCCCCAAAAGGTACTTTTGCCTATATATTAAGTCCCTCAATTTTGATGGTGATTTTCTTCTGAGTTTTTTTAGTTCTCCCTTGTGAGAGGGTAGTCTCCCATTGTTAGATCGATTTAGATCTAGTAAGTGGACCTTATATTATTTTATTTTTTGTGTATTTGTTTTCTTTTGTGAATTTTTTTGACAATCAGGTGATTCTGGATTCAAGGTTTGTTATAATCATATTTAAAATCTACGAATCATGTATATTAAAAAAATTTCACTTGTTCATTATATTGTTAGAAGAGCCTACGACAGTTTCAACTTTGAAGATTACTTTAGATCTAATATGCAGGAAGTATAAGAGTAACAACTCTATTAGCAACACTAAGAACGGTGAGATTTTTCATTCTGAAGAAATAAGATCAACTGAGCTTACACTTTGTTTATTTAGTTAAACAATTGTTAGGGTTTATTCTTTAGTATTATTAGATTGGAGTTTTTAAATTATTGTAAGTGTCGTTTGGCTTTTTCTATAATATAATAGAGGTTTAATGCTTTTTATCATAGATTAGGAACCAAATATTAAAAAGATCTATCAAACTTCAATATTACTATACTACTCAACAGATATTCTCACATCGTAACCAATGTTTTAAAAATCGGACCGGTCATTGAACCGGAAAGCCTTCAGAGTTACGGGCTAACCAGTTGAACTGTTGGTCGAATCAAATGATATTATAAATATAAAAATAATAGTTTACTAATATTAATATAAATATAATACATTTTATATTATGAAAATTATATTTTTTATTCATAACTTTTAAATATAATGAGTAATTTATATGATTTAATTATACATATGAAAAAAGTAAACTTAAATAATAATAATTAAAGCATTTATATATTTTTATGCATTATGTTAGTTGTTCCATAATCACAAGAAATTTGATATTATAAAATACATAATGCATATACTCAAATATAAGTCAAAATGTTGAGCTCAATCATTTAAAAAAAATGTCAATCCAAAAATCGGTCTGGTTTTCGATTAAACACCGAGTCACTAGTTTTACTCCGGGTCAATCCCTCATCCAAATCTTTTGATATAATCGAATCGAATTAGTGAATGAATCCCAGTTCAACTGATTAGATCGTCCGATCCGGTCAATTTTTAAAACATTACTCCTAACTATAGCTATATTAGGAAAGTTAAGACGGTGCATAATTAATTAAATATATCACTAAGAAAAGAATGGAAAAGGTGAACTTTTATATATCTTCCTCGATCCATATCTGTTAACACGTTAAAAGCTAGATTTTGCTCCATAATGCTCATATATATATATATATATTATGAGTAAAATTCAACTATAAAGCTTGAGATTTAAGTTTGAAAATTTTGGTAATAACGACAGAAAGAGCAGACGTGGATAGCCTATCTTTATGACAAGTGTAAAGCATTAATATGTCAAAATGTCAACTCTCAGCACTCGTAAGCTTTTGTGATAGAAGTTGACATGATGAGAGACGAAACGACTGTGACATGATATATAATGTATTTTACTAATAAGTGTGTTCTTCAATATTTGCTTAATTAATTTTGATTTCTAAAAGATGAATCATCCCCATGAACTGATCTTGTTAATTAATTATTATATTGCAACAATATTGTCTCTCTTTTTAATTATATATTCTTTTTTAGATTTTTCTATGATGATGGTTATGACTCTTGGTGATGATGATGACACATTGATGTTCATGATAATTATATTTATAATTATATAGCGTAACAGTTTTATATTATAGTGATGAATTTTAGTTCATCACTCTTCTGTCATTGAATATTTTTTTTTAAAAAAATTGTATCATTTTTTAATTTTAAAAATAATAAATATTTTAATCCAAATTTTTAAGTTATAGATTTAATGCCTGAACAGTATACGTATGAAGTAAAACTCACTGTTCTTGGTAATATTGCCAAAAATATATATTAAGAATGTTGAATAAAGAAAGAGAGAGATTCTGGTGACCCAATATTAGAGGACACAAACTTAGGTTGAATTTATAATAATTGTATATTAATTCTAGAGTTGGTATTAATTATATCTATATGGTGGTCGGTCATTGTAAGAATTAAGAAATAAAGGAAAGTTTTGGTTTTGCAGATAATGCTTTTTGTGGAGTGCAAGTTATCATGACTCATGAGCGTGAATTACAAGGAGGAAAATATGTCTAGAGGACCAAGATTGAAACGGAAGGGAATGAGAAATTAATTTCATTAATTTTTCTTTTTGATTGAATGTTTTAAATATTTTAAATTGAGGTATTTAAAAAGTGTAAGAGATAAGGATATTTGAAGATTAACAATTAATCTTTTAAATATAAAAAACAATTAATCTTCTATTATTTTTTCTTTGAATTTTTAAGTTCGTAAACAAGTGAAACACTACAATAAAACAATAGATTAGTTACGAAAATATTAGTCACGGACTTTCCCGTAACTAATTCGTGGCTAAATTAATTTAGCCATTATTTTTGTGATTAATATGTTGTTTTGTTGTAGTGTCAAGTTGAATTTTTCAATATATTGTATTATTAGTTTGGGTAATAGGTTGAGGAATTTTGAATCTGCTAAACCCGAACTAACCCACCAACCAGCCACGTTTTAAAAAAAAATTAATTTGTTATATTTAATTATGTTTAAAGTAATTTTTATCATGTAATTAGTTTTTTACTTTGACTTATTAGCTATCACATGTGAGATATCTTGTTTTTATTTAATTTATTTATAGAATACAATTGATGATTGTAACTCTATAATTAATATTCTCTCCTATGGACATGTGGTACTGGCCTTCCAGAAAGTTGATCGAATCACGAATCAGTAACACGTGGCACCAGTCGATGGTCTCATACGTGGTCTTTACCCATACTTCCCCGCGTACTCTCCAAAATTAGGGACATGGGAGAAGTTCAAGAACAATGGTCAGACACCATGCACAAAAACGTGGGTCGACCATGTTCTTCCCTACGTCAAATATAAATATCCATCACTTGAGGGACTTAAGACAACCGAATCATCATCACCTAAAGTCTAACCAACAAACATCGGAGCATACTCACTCACTCAGAATACACTCATTCTCTAGCTCTAAGCACCATCCAGAGACCTTTGTTCTCTCATTCCTCTATAGGAAACCTCCGACAGGTGGCTCGCCTGCCCGGAGCTACACACACGTCCTAGCTGCACACGGCCACTACAGGTAACACTCTTGTCTAACGGATCCTATGGACGTTCCCTCTTCGAACTACGTGGACTTTGATCCCTTAATAAGGGTACGTAGACACCTAGGTCATCACCTAAGGACAAGTCCCCCAAGGTTACGACCCCTTGCGCTCCATATTTTCAATTACGAATTGTTTGAACAAAAAATGACAGTTACAATGCTTAACTAATTATTAATATATTTTTATTTTTTATTGTGTAATTATATTATAGCTTTAACTAATTTTATTTTGTTTTAAATGCATTATAATCCGATAATAAGTGTTAAGTTGCAAAATACACATATATTCACTATGACTTAACCTCCTAATTGATACTTTTTGTATAGAAATTGAGTTCATAGTGCTCTTTTTGGATTTGTGCATATCAAATAGGTGAAAGTTAGTTTTTGTTATTTTTATGCAGAGTTTTCTTCTAGTCAGGATTGTAAGTCGTGGGCACGCCTTAAGTTGCTGTCTGGAACTTACAGCAGAGTTAAAAAGGGGACAAATCTGAACTTTCTCTCTCTTAGGCGTCCTTGTGCGTGGAAAAACGAATTTGAGGGGCTGGAAGAGTACTCTATCATCATAGGGCTTACACTTTTTGGATTAGGCTCATTAGGATTATTGAGATTAATCACAAAGTGTATTTAAGTAGAAATAGGGCAAAAACATTAGAGAGATGACATTTTCATCATTCTTCATCTTCTTCTCTCTTGAAGACCCTAGTGTTCTTCATCTTCCTTGGGGAGGCTGAGCTGAAGGCCGTGGCTAAGGAGGAAGGTTCTACATTCAGGGATTTTCTTCTTCTTCTTCTTCTTCTTATAAAGCTCTTCTTAACCCACTAAATTAGAAGAGATTTTAGTAATTAGTGGTTATTAATTATCATGGTCAATGTATTGTAAAGAGAGTGAAATTATCCATCAAATACCTTGAGAAGATATTAAATTGAAATTACTCCTTGGCTAAGCTTATTCCCCTTGAAACTTATTCTAATTAATTTAGGTTTATTCTTGCATTTTGATTTTAGTGTTTACTTTGATTTCATTTTCGCACCTTAGTAACTTTTAGTTTAGTTTATGTTCTAAACATTTCAAACCCCCCCCCCTTTTATTTTTTGTTTCTTTTTCCATTGTGTCTTGGTTATTTAAAAGCTTCCAATATCGTCAATCCTTGTGGGTTCAACCCTACTTGCTCTATCTTCAAGTTTTAATTAATTGAAAGTAAGGAAATATTAATTTGTTGTTTTCGACACGCAACAATAAGAATGTATAGATGAATAATTATATCATTTACTTTTGTCAACAATTGATGACGAGAATGGATCCAGTGCTTGACTCTTCTATGCATTAGTATGCTAGGTCGACTTTTTTCATAGTTTTCTTATTTTTTTTATTTAAATTTGAGAAATTATAAACTTTTTCTAAAGAATATCTAAAGTATGAAAGATATAGATACAAAAAAAATTAAAAACTCCACATAAATCGAGATTTACTATGAATCGATTAGGGACTAACTTTTTAGTCCCTAATAAAGGTGATCCCTAAACCATTCATGGTAGGTCCTTATTTATGTGAAATTTTTTATTTTTTTGTGTCTATAACTCTTATTCTTTAGAAAAAGTTTATAATTTTTCAAGTTTAAATAAAAAAAATGAAGAAAACTATGAAAAAAAATCGGCTTAACATACTAATGCATAGAAGAGCCAAGCACTGGATCCATTCTCATTGATGACTAATGCAAATACTAAGTCAACAATAAAAAAGGAAAAAAACATGTAAAAGAAAACTAAAAAATGGTTCAACTCTTTTGATTGAGTTGGTTCTACTCGCCTTCCAAACTCAACCCAACCGTCCGCACCCCTAATCTCTTTGATTGAGGATTACAGAGGGGAAAAGGAGGGGAGGAAAGGGAAGAGTAGTAAGTTTTCTTCCACTACAATAAAACATCGAAATAATAATGAAATTTTTTTTACTAAAACATGAAAATCCGTGGTTAAATCAGAGTCTGCGGCTAATATATGTGTAACTAAATTAATTTAGCCATGGTTTGAACATTTGCTATTTTGTTGTAGTTGTTTGGAATCGTCCAAAATACCCCAAATTAAAAATTGTAAAGAATAAAAATATTGGAGGATTCAAAATTAATCATCCATTATCTCCCCTGGAATCGTCCAAAATACCCCAAATTCCTTTTCCTAATTTTCTGTGGAAATTATATGCAAACAGTAAAAATTGTCAATGACGTAGCTTCGGGTCAATCTTAATTTTGTTAATACGTACTAATTAATGTGAAAATGATAATTTTGTATTGAATTAATTTTAATTTCTTTATTTATTTGGACTAAATTAAAACAAATACTTTTTCTTATACTAAATCATTAATTTACTTAAAATCTTACTATATAATATTATAAAGTATAAACTACTAATTTTGAAGTAAAAGGTCATAAAAGCAACGTTCATTAAAAAAAGGAAAAAATTGAAAACAATATTGGGCCTGTAAACTGGGAATTGGGCTCCTAAAAAAGAAAGATTACAATAAAGAAAGCCTTCTCTGCACCCTAAAAAATAAAGAAACCCTTCTGAGTCACAACGAATACCTTCTTTTAAATGGGCTCATATAAATTTACATAATTAAAGCCACAAAACAAAATATTTTTAAATCAACAACAAAACAATAATTGTTTGAATTACAAATTTTCGTAATAGATTAGACCTATATGCTTCACCTAGGCTACATTTGATATGGATTCTAAACATCGTAATCTGTGTAACTTTACGTTTTTTTTTTAAAAAAATTTTATATTATATTTTTTACTTAACAAACACATTTTATCATACTTTTTTTCTCTCTATCTCTCTCATCACTTTTCTCTACAGTACTTTACAGTTTACTTCCATTCCCTTTTCATCCATGTATTTGTACCAAACGTAGCCTCAATTTACCTTTTTAATTTAATTATTTTTTCATATGAAAAATGGATAAAGTACATTTGCTACCCCAATATTTGAACCATCGATTAAATATATCCATAACATTTGATTCTAGTGAATTATGTCCCCAACGTTTCATTTTTTACCAATCTTGCCATTTTCACTAACAACGTTAAAATGGATAATGATTGTAGCTTACGTGGTGTGACATGTGGTAAAAAAATTTGATTGGGTTCATTTATGCCACGTTACAATTTTTTTTCATTTTCCATGTCATCATAAAACGCTTGCGTTTACCCTAATCTCTTCATCTCTCAAATTTTCAAAGAATTATCTTAATCGCGCCATTTTTGCCAACATTTTGCTCTAAAACATAGAAAATCGATGCATTTTCAACGACGGAAGAAGTTTTTATTGAACAGTGTTAAAGAAAAGAGTAAAATTATTCGAAAAATGAAACGTTGGAGGCATAATTAATCGCAATCAACCGTTAGGACTTAAGGGTACTATAGATATTTTACCCTATAAAAAATTGAAATCACCCAACTTTTTTAATCTTTTAGGGTATGTTTGGATTGGGGATTAAGGAGGAGAAATGAAGGGTAGGGGAGAGAATCAAGATATCTTCCCCTTGTTTGGGAAGATGAAAATTGGAGGGAAAGATAATGAAAAATCAATTCTTAATCATTTCCTTTCACAAATTCAAGATACCCCAAATTGGTGTATTTTGGAGGAGGCATCAACAACTAAACAAGGGAATGGCATATAGAATGTTAATCTTCCCTTTTTCTCCCGTCCATTCTCCTCTGATCTTTCCCCTTTCCTTCCCCTCTTTGGGTTTGTTTGGCAATTAGGAGGGGAGAGAAGGGAAGAGATTGTGGGAATCAAGAGGGGAAGGGAAGGGAAGGTTAACCTTCCATATGTCTTCCCTTTGTTTGGATATTGATACCTCCTTCAAAATACCCTAATTTGGGGTATCATGAATTTGTGAAGGGGAAGGATGATAGAGGATTAAAGATTGATCTTCCATCATCTTTCCCTTCAATTTTTATCTTTCCAAACATGCGAAAGATATCTAGAATCTCTTCCCTCCCCTCCCCTTCTCCTCCTTAATCGCATATCCAAACATAGCCAAGGAAATGGAAAGGGAAGGAGAGGGGATGTTAATCTTCTCTTACTCTCCCCCTTGTTTGGATATTGATAACTCCTTTAAAATACCCCAATTTGAGGTATCTTAAATTTGTGAAGGAAAGGATAATGGAAGATTAAGAATTAATCTTTCATTATATTCTCATCCAATTCTTAACTTTCCAAACAAGGAGGAGATATGTTACTTCTCTCCCCTTCCCTCCTCTTCTCCTCTTTAATCTCCAATCCAAACATAACCTTAATTTACTCTGAATAGTTCTTGCTTGAAATTAAAATGAAGTGATGTAATTAAAATTGTAACTTTAAATGAATGATCCAAATAAGTGTTGAAACCTGGAAAAAAAAATAAAATTGGAATATAACATGAAGAATCAAATAGTAGTAGAGAGCTCACAAACCAAACATATAAACCATTGAAACATGAGAGTTGATGGGATGGGAATAGATATAAAGATGAAATTCATGCATCTACAAAAATAGCAATATATAATGTGGGCTCCTTAGCCCTTACACCCCCATTCTTATTTGAAAAACGTGAACAAAATATGTCTATATACAATAATACACTAACCTTGCCCATCAAATATCAAATCCCACAACACATAACATCAACCAATTAACTTTATGCCTTTACAAAATTAATCACTCATCTTTCTATATATTTGATTTTATAATATTTATTGTTTTATAAACAAAATTATAATTTTATTTTGAAAAATATTAGGGTATATTTGAAATTTGATTTTAGCAAAGTATGTTCTCTTTTTTATACAAGGGAGAGACAAGAGTTCAAATTCTTAATAGGTTGAGTTCTTTTTTTTCTCTATCTTTTTTACTTTTTCTTTTTTTTTTTTAAGTTGAACTCTCTATAAAAGAACATTTTTTAAAAATACATTTTCATCCCATAGGCCATAGGTGGGATATGTAAAAGTTTTCAAAAGGACTTAATTTTTTTTATTATATTTAAAATATAAAATTAGTATATTTTAATTTTAGAATATATTTTTTTGAATTGATATGAACTTTAACATAAATAATTAAGCTCACTAATTATTGACTTTTATTCTTATATACAATAGAGAATATTATCTAACCATTTTTTCTATTAGGTTAAGTTATACGTCATATTTCTTTAATTTAAAATTTATACTTGATTTCACTAATATTTGATATAAATATTATAAAAACAATCTCAATAAAATTAAGTTTTTGGAACTACATAATAAAACAATTTATTAAAAATAAAATGAAAAGATTAAAATTTAGATAAAGTTTAATGAGAAACCAAAGGATTGAATTTCTTGATGAGTTTAGTTGAAAGGACCCCATCTTGAGTCAGCTTGATGGGAACATTTTATTTTACCCTTTTGCCTCGTTTTTCTTGCTACTTTACTTGTATAGTATTTATGCTTTTCTCTTCTTATTTTTTTGTCAAAATCACAAATTGGTCCCTTATATTTGCATGAAGTTTCATATTGGTCCTTTATGTTTCAAAAAGTTTAAATTAGTCCTTTATGTTTGCAAGAAGTTCCAAATTGATCCTTCTGTCCACTTCCGTCAATTTCTTAAGTTAAGTGCTGACGTGTCCATCTAAGCTGACATGTCATGCCACGTCATCACATAGGATAGTAGATTCTGACGTGGCATGACACGTCAACTTAAATAGACACGTATGAGGGATGATATGTCAACCTCAGCACGTCATGCCAGTACTTAACGGAAGAAATAAACGGACTTGAACGGAAGGACTAATTTGGAACTTCTTGCAAACATAAAGGACCAATTTAAACTTTTTGAAACATAAAGGACCAATATAAAATTTCGGGCAAATATAAGGGACCAATTTGAGATTTTAACCTTTTTTTTTCCTCTCTCTTAAGTTTTGGTAGATAAAGATTGGTAGGATATTTAGTGGTTCGTCTTTGCACTTAATTACATCTCCAAAATATTCTTTCTTTGATTTTTATTCTCAGTATATTTGCACATGTCTTTACCCTTTTTCTTTGTTTCATTCGTTTCTATCACAATACTGGGTAGAATAACTCCATAATTTGAAAAGGAGAACACTACTTGAGAAATTTCATTCAATAAAAATCAAAACAAACAACATTCGAAAGAAATCGGAGAAAAGAGTCTAATCACTTACTATTGTGATTATAGTCTTTTGCAGATGAAATTAAACAATGCACGACGTGTCTTATTACAAGTCCTAGGCAACCAAGAAATTGACAACTACTAAAATTACTACTTTTTTTTTTAAGTAAAATGGTACAAGTACTATCGGACAGGGTGTTAGTAGCATGTTGGGGAGATCAACAGAAGCCAAATCCAAAGGATTACTGCACAGGCCTAAATCGTAAGCAGTTTTACCAGTCGCAGCTACTCAACTAACCCTTGGGTGTCAGGGGATCTCCCTGAGGAGGGATGCCTACCAAAACAGAATTTTAGATGACTTCAGGGAGATTCAAAGCAACTTAATTTGATTGCAAATTAAAAATATAGGAGAAATTGATCCTCACCAGAATTTAGCTATCATATGTGAGAGTTCCTGCACAAATATTGTGGTAATAAAAAGCTGCTCAGAATAAGGGAATAGATTGAGCAGCTGCCTTAATTAAAACTTTATCCTAAAGTTTGTTTTCATATCGGCCCTCTCTTTTAGGGGTGTTCGGTGGTTTTTAGTGAAAATTTAGTGCACCTATCGGTTTAAGTTATAGCTTCAAACCAAGCCAAACTATAAACGAGCGGTTTTGAACGGTTCGGTTTGGCGGTTTAGGACTTTTATGTCATCAAACTTACATATTTAAGTTTATTAATAAAAAATATAATTTTATTCAATATAAATAATAAAAAAGTATAGTAATATTTCATTTACTTACAATATACAATCAACTTAGTTTTAATATTAAATTTTTAGATTGACTAAATTTAATCTAATCTTCTAAAAATAAATTTTAAACTTAAATATTTAAAAATTTAACATAATATATACATATATATACATGTATGTGTATGAGGTTTGGTTCGGTTTTTCAACATACCAAACCGAACCAAACCAAACATTGATCGGTTTTGTTCGGTTTGTGCTAATTCGATTTAGTTTAGTTCAAGTGCGACGGTTTTATTCGGTTCTGAACACCCCTACTCTCTTTAAGAGACTTGAAAGAGTATCCCTTATTTCTTCTTACAATTGTTGGCAAACCCAGATTTTTCTCATTATATTCCTGACTGCTAACACCTTATCCCCAGTTCACCTATAATCATGGATCGTAATGTCTAATTGCAATTAAGACTAAAAAAGATAGCAGACTTTTAGACTTTTTTTTTTGTCCGGATACATTTTCATACACCTTAAAAGTTAATGATTTAGTCCTTGAAAATGTATATTCTCTGTTTATAAAAGATAAAATGTTTTAATTTAATTCCCATAAGATCAATCATGAATAATTTGATCATTTAAATAATAGGTTGAATACAAAAATAATCGGCAACAGTCTTAAAGGAGGTTAACTTATTACTTTTATATGTTGAATTAATTCTATTCAAAACTAAAAGAATTATATTAATATAGTTGTCGGGTCTTTTGGTTATTAGGCTCATAAAATACTTATTTAATTTAATGTCTAAAAATAAAATAAATAGAGAATGTGAAGAGATGAGAGTGAGTAGAGAACAGGGATAATGTCATAATGAGTAGGCTAGTTACTAGAAGAGTGAGGAGGTTTATTATTTAATTTATTATTTTAAAATATATATTATTATTATGTATATTATATTTTCAAAATTAAAGAATAAATAGCATTCAAGCATGGGCATATAATGCTTCTAGTGTACTAATGCAGCTATAAAACAAATAATTTGTAAAATAAAATAAATTATATTTATAAACTACGCATACAAAATACAGACAATGTTTTTATACGGTTTAATTTGGTAAATATAATGTTTTTGTTTTCTTATTATCAAATAGAATCTAATAGTCCCTATAAAAAAAAAATCTAATAGTCATTTTCCATCCAATAATAATATTATTCTCAGTTAACTTTCTATGTATCATATCAATTAAAGGATCAAACTGATTAAAAATTAATCTTGTAAGGACCAAATTGAGATATTGTATCTTTAAAAAAAATTAAGAGATCATACATTTTTTAAGGACTAAATTATTAATTGGCTAAAGTACTATTTTAGTCCTCAATGTTTGCATGAAGTTTAATGTTGGTCCTCAATGTTTCAAAAGTTTAATGTTGGTCCTCAATGTTTTATTTTTTGGTCGATTTGGGTCATCGAGCGTAACACCATTAACTTTTTGTCGTTAAATGATGACGGGACATGCTTATGTGGCACACCCTCTCCCCTACGTGTCATATTTTAATGACGCGGCATGACACATCATTGCCACGTTACCCCACATTGCCACATCATCATCTTCTCTCCTTTATCATCATCATCTGGGGTAACGTGGCAATGATGTGCCAAGCCACATCATTAAAATATGACACGTAGAAGAGAGAGTGTGCCACATAAGCATGACACGTCATCATTTAATGGCAAAAAGTTAACGATGTTACGCTCGAGGACCAAAACCGACCAAAAAATAAAACATTGAGGACCAACATTAAACTTTTGAAACATTGAGGACCAATATTAAACTTCATGCAAACATTGAGGACCAAAATAATACTTTAGCCTTATTAATTTAATAATTTTTTTTAACAATGGAAGGAAGTATGGTTTCGAAAACTCGTAGTGTAAAAAGGGATGAGATACGAATGAAAATGCTTTCGCTCTCTGCCGCCGCCGTTTAGTACTAAATTTTGTTTTCCAAAAAGGAAAATGTTCCCTTCACTTCTGCACTCTGCCGCCACTATTTTTCTCAAGCCCCTCCACTAGTTAGAATCCTAGCCTCCCCCCTCTTCTTTCTTCTCCCTGCCTAGAACATATTGGCTTCAAGCTAACTATTCTTTATTATCTCCAAATCTCCTCGGCATACCTTGGGGGCACCCTATTTAGCATTACCATCAACCAAATATGACTTCATAGAATCATTTTTCTTTAAAATAAGTTTAACCCTCACTCCATTTTTAAAGATTCCCTTCATAAAGTTATAGAATTTCAACATCTCACGAGAAAAAAGCCACCCCCATTCCCGAAGCTGGAGGCATCTTTAGGAGGGAATAAGACCAACATGTTCTTAGCTTCTTTAAACTTACAGGGAGCGGCACGATTTTGCACATTGAACTTTGGGCTCTCTAGATGGGCCTTGACCTAGCTCTAAATAACTCTTAAGATGTTTAACTCACCCCAAAAGAGCTCTTAATGGAAGAGGATTACCTTAGCCTATATATACAGCTTATCAGCCCTTTAACTAAGTAATGTGGGACTTCAACACGCCCGACATAGGAGCATGAAGTCAACAGATTATCTCCAGGGCAACCCACAATAAGGCCCATCTATCCACACATGCTCGGGCCCGCTCTGATACCATCTTAAGAGGTCTAACTCACCCCAAAAGAGCTTTCGACGAGAGAGGGTTAATTACCTTAGCCTATATATACAGCTTATCAGCCCTTTAACTAAGTAATGTGGGATTTCAACAATAACAAAATAAAAGATTAGAAATAGAAAGCCAGTATGATCTTCCTTGGTTGTACACCTCATTACTCTTCAAAATCTCACTTCTCTTAACCCAAATTTTACTGTAATTAACAACTGTAGGCTCATTCTATCCCAATTTGAAGTAGCTAATTCCGGGGATTTAATCATAAATACATAATTCTAAATATTCTTGGGTACCCATAAGAGTTGCTTAATATTAGAAAGTATTTTTATGTTTGTCGTTCAAGTGTTTCAGGCTTAATACAGGCAAGCAAACCACAACTCCCCACGGTGAGTATATGCTGACGTAGCAAGTACATATACACCAAGCAGGAATTCAAATGAGAACTTATCTTATCTGAGGATTCAAATTAGGAATCTATTTTAAATGTTTTTTAGAATTAGAATTAGAATATGTTTAAATATATTATCTTGATTGTAATCTATATATAATTATTGTTCCATTAGGATTACTATACTATAAATAGAAGCTCTAAAAGCTTCTAAAGGCATCTTAGGCTTCACAGTCAAACCCTATTCATAAGGAAATTTTGTGAGCTATGAGTGGCTAAATCCCCTTGGGTTTTCAAGGAGGATTGATCTAGGAATAAGCCTCTGAGCTCAATTTAGGGAGTCTTTTATTTTCTTGTTCTAGTTATGTATAATTATGTTTTACTAGATTTTTATTGAAAGACTCGATCGAGCTTACCCTTTAGGAACATGTACTTATTAGGTTTCACAGTTGTGGTCTAGAATCTGAATATAATTATACGTTATTATTTTTATTTTTGTGACTTATAATTATCCACTAGGCTTAAGTTCTAAGTTTCGGTCGGACACTTAGCCTACACTAAGATCCCCCAAAGATAACCGTTCAGTATTAAGTTGGAACCCATAGATAAAGAAAATAACGTAAATATCCTCATGTAATTTAATTAAGATCAAATTAATTGTTGCCGGTTGGGAAACTTTAGTAATTTAACTAAGATAAAGAACAACAAGAATTTCCTAATATTATTAGATGGCTATGCTTGTCGAAATCATCCTCTAAAGTACCTATATTTGATTATTAATTTTATCTCTCTTATTAATAATTGTTTTTTCGTCTGCGAGTGCCTGCTTTAATACTTAACTTACCTGGGTTACTAGTAATCAATTGTGGGGCTTTAAGTAGAGGCCCCGCGAGAGATTCAAGCCTTGGTTGCGCCTTGTACTACGTAATCTTGATTTTATTTGATCCTGATTGTGATGACTAATTAGAGCCTCGATCAATGACATATGGTGATAAAAACAAATTAGATATGAGTAAAATATCATTTTAGTCCCTCTTATATGACAGTAGTCTCAATCTGGTACTTTTTAAATTTGTCTTATCAATTTAACACCTCTTAAAATCCTCCTTTATTAATTTGGTCCTTATTAGTTTATATTTTCAATTTAGCCCCTCTTAAATTTTTCTGTTATCAATTTAGTCCCTCATAGAATTACTTTTCAAATTGGTCCCTTTTAGATTTACCTTCAATTCTTAGTTTAGCCCCTCTTAAATTGATCCATTATAAATTTTCACCCTTTTATATGCAATAATTAAATTTTCATGGATAAATATATAATATTTATGTAGTAATATTTTCTCTGAAAGCTATTAATAAAAAAATAGAATAAAAACATTTGTAATACTATATTGTATATTAGAGAGACCAAATTGATACTAAATAAATTCAAGAGGGACCAAATTGAGAAGGAAAATCTAGGAGGGGACACATTGGTAATATAGCAGTTTAAGAGGGACAAAATTGAGAAGATAAATCTAGGAGAACTAAATTGATAGCTGAATAATCTAAAAAGGTCTAAATTGAAAATATATATATATATATATATATATAAAAGATCAAATTGATAACAGAGCAATTTAAGAGTGACAAAATTATAAAGATAAATTTTTAGGGCGTCTGCTATGCTAAGAATGACAATTACAATTAACCAAATTTAATCTTATTTTTTATAAGGCATTCTAATAAAGAATGCCTATTAACCAACAAAAAAAATGCTTATTAAAAAAAGTATAATGGCTTATTGGGACTAAACTTGATTACAGGTCAATCTTTCTTATGTCCTCCCAAAATATGAGTTGTGCCAAGTCCACTTTTTATTAGTTATTTAACTTGGGTTCGAGCCCATTTTACATTATAAAAGTTTGATTCGGCTTGAAAAACTCAAATTTCTAAAACTCAAATTTAACATAATTATATATTATATTTTTAATTAACATGGAAAATATAGTATATTATTTACCAGTTATAAACTTAAAGTATAAGATCCAGTAAATTAAAAATATATTATGTTTAACTATTTTGTCATACATATATATATATATATATATATATTAATTGGGTAGAAAGAATTTTCTGTCTGGAATAAGTCCATGGGTTTACTGGTCTTCTGGACATAAGAAGACTTTTGGGAATTGGCATTAGTTTGGCTCAAGGTAGGAGAAGAGATTCCTGCTTTAGAAGAAGATTTGGACTTATTGCTAATAGTTAAGGCCAGATTTTTGTTAAGATTTTCTTCTTCGGCAATATCTGCCCAGGTTTTTGTAGGGAGCTTGGCAAGTTTTTGGTTGGATTGAAGAGCAAGCAGGGTTTCAATGGGGATTGCATAGTCACTAGGGCTTTGGATTGAATGAGCGGAAGGCTCAATTTTAGGTTTGAGGGCAGAAGGCCCTAAGGGTTTTTGGGTAGAAGACCCAAGGGTCGAAGACCCCAAGAAGAATTTTTCAGGTTGAACCTGAAGTGGGTTTTGCCCAGAGAGGGACTTTGAATCATCTGAAAGGGCAATTCCCTTCCCTTTATCTTTCTTTTTGGGGGGCATCTATTTTCCCTGTAAAAACTCCCTGGTTAGAAAATCTGGGAGAGAATTTGAGGTTCCTTTTAGATATTCAATATCAAAGATACTAAGAATTGCTTGCCAACGGGCAAAAATTTGTTTTGATGCTAAATTCTTTACATCCTTTTTGAAAACGTCTTTAGCAGCTTTGCAATCGACTCTGACTAAAAACTTTTGATTTAGTAAATCACTTTGAAATTTATTAATGCTTAAAACAATGGCTAGCATTTCTTTTTTGATGGTGGAATAGTTCTGTTGGGTTCTATTCCAATGTTTCGATGTGTATGCAATGCAGACTTCTTTGTTATGAATTTTTTGTTTTAAAATGCCTCCATAACCAATATCGGAAGCATCAGTTTCAACAATTTTGAATGCATGAGGGTCAGGAAGATACATGCAAGGGAGATTGTGGACATACTTTTTTATTTGTCTGACTACGGAAGTATGATCATCTGTCCAAGGGGGGGGGATTTTTCTTTAACCTTTCATGAAGGGGCTTAATAATATTACTAAGATTTGGAATAAAATCGGCGACATAATTTATGCAACCTAAGAATCGTTGTAATTGATTTTTATCAAGAATTTGGTCTGGGAATTTATCAGCGAACTGAATTGCCCTATGAATTGGGGTAATTGTTCCTTGGTAAATATCATGACCAAGAAACCTAATTTTTGTCTGGAACAGACTGATTTTGGATTGGGAGATGGCCATGCCATTTCTTCTGATTACTCCTATGAAGATATGAAGATGCTTTATGTGCTGGTCTATGGAATCAGAATAGATTAACACATCATCGATATATACAATGATGAATTTGGTGTAAGGATTGAAGATTTCATTCATAATTCTTTGAAATTCAGAGGGGGCATTTTTTAAACCAAAAGGCATGACATTCCATTCATACTGTCCGAAAGGGACAATGAATGTTGTTTTATACCTATCTGATTCATGAATTTGGATTTGCCAAAATCCTGATTTCATATCAAATTTTGAAAACAACTTTGCTTGGAACAGTCTATTAAGAAGGTCCCTTTTGTTGGGAATTGGGTACCTTTTCCATTGGAGAGCGTCATTGAAGGGTTTGTAATTTATTACGAGTCTAGGTGTTCCTCTTTCTAGCTCAGCATTTTTATTGACATAGAAAGCAGAACAAGACCAGGGACTCTGGCTTTTCCTGATCAAATTTTTTGAAAGAAGATCCTTGATTTCCTTTTGACAGTGCTCTAAGAGCTCTTGATTCATTTGGATTGGCCTAGCTTTTGTAGGGATATTTCTTTCGTCAAAATCCTTTTCATAAGGTAAGGAGACCACATGTTTCTTTCTCTCCCAAAATGCATTAGGAAGATCAGAACAGATTGATTCTTCGATATAGGATTGAATTTCCTTGGCTTTAGTTTTTACTTCAGTTTTGGCCAGTTGGGACTCTATCATCTTATGGGAGATTTCCTCCTTAAGGAAATTGATTTGATTTTCTTTGTCTTGAATGTAATTTATAGTTTTGGTAAAGGGTGGTTTTGAAAATGGGAAAAGAATTCTTTTACCAAAATATTCAGTTTCGATCCCTTGTCTGGAGATGAATAAGGGCATAATTTGGTCAATGAAGGGGGCTCCTAGAATGATATCACAGGCAAGATTTTTGACTATGATAAAAGGAGTAGAGATTGTCAAATGTTCATTTTTTACTAGAGCATCTGAGAGTTTGTAGGTGATATCTAATTTTGCTCCATTAGCACCATGGAGTGATTCGATGGTCTTCTCAAGGAATTTTGTTGGGATTATACCTTCCTTAATACAGTTTAAGGATGCCCCTGTATCAAAGAGAGCGGTGACATTGTAGACAGAATTGTTCTGGAGAACTAATTGGATAGGAATGTACCATTTTTGGATAGATACTCTGGTGATCAGATTTAGAAATGCATCGGGAAGTTCATTATCTTTCTTCTCAGCAGCTTCTTTATTGATTTCAGGAGTTTCTAGATTTTGGATTTGGCTGATAATCAAAGAATGTAAGCTTTGGGTGGTTTTTAATTCCTTAACTTCATTTTTTAAATTATTTATTTCCTTTTGAAGGTCTGTCATAGTTACAGGCCTAGATTTGCTATCGAAGCGTTTGATGATTTCAGTAAAATCATATCTTTTAGGTTGTTGGATTGGGGCATTGGTTGAAGTTTTATCTTCTTTTATCTTAAGGAGGAATTGGACCTTTTCTTCTTCAGTTTTTAAGGAGTTAAGAGCTTTTGAGAGAATATCCTCTTCAGTGTTTATGACATTGATAAGAAGAGGAACTTCCTCTTCTATTAAATTGGTTTCGCAATTTTGTTCTTCGGATGAAGAGGAGATATCATCTTCCAGGATATAGTTAATATCTTGGTCAGATTCCTCAATTTCTTCTTCAGAAGATGTTTGAGCCATGAGGCTGAAAATCTGTTCTTTGACTGGCTCTTCTAGGTCTAGCAATCTGATTTTTCTGTTTAGCCTGCAGTATCTAGCCATATGGCCTTCCTTACCGCACCTAAAACATTTGACTTTAGTTTTGGGTAAATCTATAGGATTTTTGGAAGAAACGTGTTTTGATAAGTTCCTAGGGTGCCTATTCCTAGGGGTTTTATAATAATTCTTTGTTTTTTTGATAATCTTTGTGTTTGTGGTAATGGTTTTGACCCTTATGTTTTGATTTGGGCTTTTTACAAGGTTGGAATCCAAATTGTTCACAGAAGGACCCCAATTCTTTTCTGTTTTGGGCTTTCTCTTTGTTAAGCTGACGTTGGATTTTGTCATCTTGACATATTTTGAGTGCTATTTTTTGGACTAGGGCAATTAATTGTCCATAGCTTAGGTTTTCGTAATGGATTTGGTTGTCTCCAGACAGGCTTCTTAATTTTTCTCTAACCTTATCTCCTAAAGAGGTAGGTAGGCCAGTAATGAATTTTTCTTTCCATAGAGGGTGGTTACTATCTTCTCTAGTATAAACCCTTATTAGGAAAGTATCTTTGTACCATCTAAAATCCGCTAGGGTTTTGCACCTAAGGTTAGACAGTAATTCTGCAGATTTATCTCTCCATAAGGAGGGGTCGCCTATAAAATCTTGGGTAATTTTATAGATAAGGGTATTGACAGCATCTGGTATTGGTTCATCATTGTTGGTTACAATTTCACCATCGCTTGTTGTTTTGATTGCCCCTAGGATTTGGGCCTTTTGTTCTTCTGAAAGATAGAAGTCCCACCATCCTTTGAGTTGGCCAGTGAATCCAGCTATGAGGATTTGAGCAATGGAATGTTCATCACAGTTGTGATAGATTGAATAGGCCGTACTGACCATGGTCATTTGTTGGAGAAGTTCCAAAATATTATTTTCAGCTAGCCCATCTATATTCCAAGCATAGATATGGCTTGCATCAAAATGTTTTGGGGAAAGACTCTTTTCTTCTAAAGCCATATCTGGATAGGTGGCTCTAGGGTAATAAAGTTTTGTGGAATGCTTCCAATTGGGAATAATGGCATTGATTTGGCTACAAGGGATTTCTCTGGGAAAATCAAGGTCATGAATTCTTCCGCTTTGAAAGTATCTATTCCCCAAGAAAAAGGATATACGACTCTATTCCTTACTGATGCTACAAAAACAAACGTCATGATTCCTCAAACAATCAGATGGGAAGATGTTGATCTCCCTGAAGAATGGATCATGCAAAGAGCAGCTCCTGCTCAGCCAGATCCTACACCCGTTTTACTTCCTACTCATATGGAGGTGAGACAGGATGTAAATGGAACTGTAGGAATATCCTTTAGGAGAAATTCCTTCAGCATGTCCAGAACTAGGTCCGTTAGATCTAGTGAAAATTTTAGAACTGCAATAGAACCACCTAGGCAATCCTGCTCTTCGATTCCCCATACAGTACGGACGGTTCCTTCTGTAATTCATCTTCAAGGATTAGATATATCATCTAATCTCCCAAGACCAATTTACCAACCACCCCATGAGGAAGATCAAACCTCTGTCCAATCTCCAACATATTCTGACATGGTAGAAAATACCATTAATGTCATAACCCAAGACTTTCAATTAGATAAGGAGTCCTTAAGGAAGGATTTCTATTCTGAACAAAACACTGAGAAAAGAGAATGGTTTTTGGAAAATTATGATACGAAAGCTAGAAAACCAATCCAAGAAACATATTATAAATCTCTAAACAAAGTCCGTGACAATATTCCTTTCTTTGAATGGTTTAATGCGTATGCAGTATACCATACAATTAATTATCCTTTTAAAACTCCCATACAACCTGCCGGGATTAATGTTACTTGGCAAACAAAACATTCTGGTTCTATCCAATCGGAATTACCTCCTACACAGGCTTACTTTGTCCCCAACATGACAATTAATGAAAGCTCGGTGGTGGCCTCCCCCTTCAAAGCCAAAGACACAACCAAAGAAATCGATTCTAAAGACATCTCAAGTCTTATGGAACAGAATAATTACACAAATTCTTACCTTCAGGCCTTAGGAGAAAACACAAACGCCTGCCTAAAGAGAATTACCGATCAGATCCTTGATCAGCCAAAACAGTATGGTAATCTCACCAAAACCATCACACACCAACAACCAATATTCAAACCTTTTGAGTCAAACATAAATATAGCCAAAGAAAAACCCCTTTCACAAATAATTGATGAAAAACTCAAAGGTTTAATTCTTAATACACCCCAGAAACTTAAAACAGTGGCCTCAGGTGGCACGCCTCAAGCTCCTCTTAAAACTTTAGCTTCAGGAACTTCCTCTAGCAAGATTCCTTTAGAAATTAATCACCTTGATTTTCCCAGAGAAATCCCTTGTAGCCAAATCAATGCCATTATTCCCAATTGGAAGCATTCCACAAAACTTTATTACCCTAGAGCCACCTATCCAGATATGGCTTTAGAAGAAAAGAGTCTTTCCCCAAAACATTTTGATGCAAGCCATATCTATGCTTGGAATATAGATGGGCTAGCTGAAAATAATATTTTGGAACTTCTCCAACAAATGACCATGTTCAGTACGGCCTATTCAATCTATCACAACTGTGATGAACATTCCATTGCTCAAATCCTCATAGCTGGATTCACTGGCCAACTCAAAGGATGGTGGGACTTCTATCTTTCAGAAGAACAAAAGGCCCAAATCCTAGGGGCAATCAAAACAACAAGCGATGGTGAAATTGTAACCAACAATGATGAATCAATACCAGATGCTGTCAATACCCTTATCTATAAAATTACCCAAGATTTTATAGGCGACCCCTCCTTATGGAGAGATAAATCTGCAGAATTACTGTCTAACCTTAGGTGCAAAACCCTAGCGGATTTTAGATGGTACAAAGATACTTTCCTAATCAGGGTTTATACTAGAGAAGATAGTAACCACCCTCTATGGAAAGAAAAATTCATTACTGGCCTACCTACCTCTTTAGGAGATAAGGTTAGAGAAAAATTAAGAAGCCTGTCTGGAGACAACCAAATCCATTACGAAACCTAAGCTATGGACAATTAATTGCCCTAGTCCAAAAAATAGCACTCAAAATATGTCAAGATGACAAAATCCAACGTCAACTTAACAAAGAGAAAGCCCAAAACAGAAAAGAATTGGGGTCCTTTTGTGAACAATTTGGATTCCAACCTTGTAAAAAGCCCAAATCAAAACATAAGGGTCAAAACCATTACCACAAACACAAAGATTATCAAAAAAACAAAGAATTATTATAAAACCCCTAGGAATAGGCACCCTAGGAACTTATCAAAACACGTTTCTTCCAAAAATCCTATAGATTTACCCAAAACTAAAGTCAAATGTTTTAGGTGCGGTAAGGAAGGCCATATGGCTAGATACTGCAGGCTAAACAGAAAAATCAGATTGCTAGACCTAGAAGAGCCAGTCAAAGAACAGATTTTCAGCCTCATGGCTCAAACATCTTCTGAAGAAGAAATTGAGGAATCTGACCAAGATATTAACTATATCCTGGAAGATGATATCTCCTCTTCATCCGAAGAACAAAATTGCGAAACCAATTTAATAGAAGAGGAAGTTCCTCTTCTTATCAATGTCATAAACACTGAAGAGGATATTCTCTCAAAAGCTCTTAACTCCTTACAAACTGAAGAAGAAAAGGTCCAATTCCTCCTTAAGATAAAAGAAGATAAAACTTCAACCAGTGCCCCAATCCAACAACCTAAAAGATATGATTTTACTGAAATCATTAAACGCTTCGATAGCAAATCTAGGCCTGTAACTATGACAGACCTTCAAAAGGAAATAAATAATTTAAAAAATGAAGTTAAGGAATTAAAAACCACCCAAAGCTTACATTCTTTGATTATCAGCCAAATCCAAAATCTAGAAACTCCTGAAATCAATAAAGAAGCTGCTGAGAAGAAAGATAATGAACTTCCCGATGCATTTCTAAATCTGATCACCAGAGTATCTATCCAAAAATGGTACATTCCTATCCAATTAGTTCTCCAGAACAATTCTGTCTACAATGTCACCGCTCTCTTTGATACAGGGGCATCCTTAAACTGTATTAAGGAAGGTATAATCCCAACAAAATTCCTTGAGAAGACCATCGAATCACTCCATGGTGCTAATGGAGCAAAATTAGATATCACCTACAAACTCTCAGATGCTCTAGTAAAAAATGAACATTTGACAATCTCTACTCCTTTTATCATAGTCAAAAATCTTGCCTGTGATATCATTCTAGGAGCCCCCTTCATTGACCAAATTATGCCCTTATTCATCTCCAGACAAGGGATCGAAACTGAATATTTTGGTAAAAGAATTCTTTTCCCATTTTCAAAACCACCCTTTACCAAAACTATAAATTACATTCAAGACAAAGAAAATCAAATCAATTTCCTTAAGGAGGAAATCTCCCATAAGATGATAGAGTCCCAACTGGCCAAAACTGAAGTAAAAACTAAAGCCAAGGAAATTCAATCCTATATCGAAGAATCAATCTGTTCTGATCTTCCTAATGCATTTTGGGAGAGAAAGAAACATGTGGTCTCCTTACCTTATGAAAAGGATTTTGACGAAAGAAATATCCCTACAAAAGCTAGGCCAATCCAAATGAATCAAGAGCACTGTCAAAAGGAAATCAAGGATCTTCTTTCAAAAAATTTGATCAGGAAAAGCCAGAGTCCCTGGTCTTGTTCTGCTTTCTATGTCAATAAAAATGCTGAGCTAGAAAGAGGAACACCTAGACTCGTAATAAATTACAAACCCCTCAATGACGCTCTCCAATGGAAAAGGTACCCAATTCCCAACAAAAGGGACCTTCTTAATAGACTGTTCCAAGCAAAGTTGTTTTCAAAATTTGATATGAAATCAGGATTTTGGCAAATCCAAATTCATGAATCAGATAGGTATAAAACAGCATTCACTGTCCCTTTCGGACAGTATGAATGGAATGTCATGCCTTTTGGTTTAAAAAATGCCCCCTCTGAATTTCAAAGAATTATGAATGAAATCTTCAATCCTTACACCAAATTCATCATTGTATATATCGATGATGTGTTAATCTATTCTGATTCCATAGACCAGCACATAAAGCATCTTCATATCTTCATAGGAGTAATCAGAAGAAATGGCCTGGCCATCTCCCAATCCAAAATCAGTCTGTTCCAGACAAAAATTAGGTTTCTTGGTCATGATATTTACCAAGGAACAATTACCCCAATTCATAGGGCAATTCAGTTCGCTGATAAATTCCCAGACCAAATTCTTGATAAAAATCAATTACAACGATTCTTAGGTTGCATAAATTATGTCGCCGATTTTATTCCAAATCTTAGTAATATTATTAAGCCCCTTCATGAAAGGTTAAAGAAAAATCCCCCCCCCCTTAGACAGATGATCATACTTCCGTAGTCAGACAAATAAAAAAGTATGTCCACAATCTCCCTTGCATGTATCTTCCTGACCCTCATGCATTCAAAATTGTTGAAACTGATGCTTCCGATATTGGTTATGGAGGCATTTTAAAACAAAAAATTCATAACAAAGAAGTCTGCATTGCATACACATCGAAACATTGGAATAGAACCCAACAGAACTATTCCACCATCAAAAAAGAAATGCTAGCCATTGTTTTAAGCATTAATAAATTTCAAAGTGATTTACTAAATCAAAAGTTTTTAGTCAGAGTCGATTGCAAAGCTGCTAAAGACGTTTTCAAAAAGGATGTAAAGAATTTAGCATCAAAACAAATTTTTGCCCGTTGGCAAGCAATTCTTAGTATCTTTGATTTTGATATTGAATATCTAAAAGGAACCTCAAATTCTCTCCCAGATTTTCTAACCAGGGAGTTTTTACAGGGAAAATAGATGCCCCCCAAAAAGAAAGATAAAAGGAAGGGAATTGCCCTTTCAGATGATTCAAAGTCCCTCTCTGGGCAAAACCCACTTCAGGTTCAACCTGAAAAATTCTTCTTGGGGTCTTCGACCCTTGGGTCTTCTACCCAAAAACCCTTAGGGCCTTCTGCCCTCAAACCTAAAATTGAGCCTTCCGCTCATTCAATCCAAAGCCCTAGTGACTATGCAATCCCCATTGAAACCCTGCTTGCTCTTCAATCCAACCAAAAACTTGCCAAGCTCCCTACAAAAACCTGGGCAGATATTGCCGAAGAAGAAAATCTTAACAAAAATCTGGCCTTAACTATTAGCAATAAGTCCAAATCTTCTTCTAAAGCAGGAATCTCTTCTCCTACCTTGAGCCAAACTAATGCCAATTCCCAAAAGTCTTCTTATGTCCAGAAGACCAGTAAACCCATGGACTTATTCCAGACAGAAAATTCTTTCTACCCAATTAATCCTCAAACTCTTGCCTCAAAGGTTTTCCCCCCAAACTTCCATTTTGTCCCTCCTTTAAAAACTAAAACCCAATTATTCTACGAATTCATTCTTGTGGACACCAAGTCTGCAAGCATCAAACACTTCCCTGACAATTCTGAAAAAGGAGCTCATGCTTACTCCACCATCCAGATCCTTAAAGTCATCTCCCCAGCTGAGTGGGGTAATGACCTAAATAAAATTATGAAGTTTTCTCAGCCTTTTGATCCAATCGGTTTCAATTACTGGGACTATCGTAGTGCCTGGTTCAACACCTTTTGGTATCAAAACAAAAAATTTAGTCATTCTTGGCTAATTCTTTTCAAAAATGGTGTTCACTACCAATTTTCGCAGTGGTTTAATTCTTGGTGGAACTACTTCGGTCCAATTCAAGAAATTTTCCCACAAAACGTGACAATAGGTTTTGAATATTTTTCTAAGAAAATCAATCTTTCTGATGATCCTCACCCAGCGGATCTCCATTTCTTTTCAAAATTTGGTTTAGCCTGGGTATTTAAATGGCAATATAAGTATGGAGAATCCCGTTTCCCAAACAATTCTCCCATGCTTCAAAGGCTACCCTCTGTCAAATGGTGGCCAAAGTTCGAAGGTTCTGAGAGAGTTTCCCCTGGCTTGATTAGAAAATGGTTCGCAAAGAACCCTAAATTCCTTCTGGCTGAAGACAAGGAAACATGCATCTTCCTCAACCAGAAGTCAAAAATCCAATTTTGTTTAGCCTCTTCAACTAACAAAAAAGATCTGGCTCAACAACTCAACAATATTCTTATGCTGCTCCAGACTGAAGAAGTAGCAGGTCCTCCGAAGTCTCCGGCTTCAAAATCAAACACCTCTTCTGATGACTCCTCTTTATCTGGGTCATTACAGAGTACTGAAGATGACTGTTTTGGCATCAACCTTAGCGACGACGAGTAAAGAAATTTTACTGTAGTCCGGCACGCCAAACATGTTCCTCTCTAGCTTTCGTTGGTATCTTTCGGTGGCCGTCAATCTGGCTCCTGTAGCTGTCAATCTCTTTCTACTTTAGTTCACATGTCCAAACACTGTAGAAGAAAATTATTGTAATTTTACTATTCAGGAATCTGCTTTTCAAATTATTGTAATTTTACTATTCAGGAATCTGCTTTTCCTGTTCAATCTTTTGTCTGGTTGTTCCCTCAACTTTCTATTTAAAGGCCTCTTGCCTTCAGTTGTAGGCAGGTTACACATAGGCTACATTTAGAGAGTTTGAGAGAGAGAATACTTATAGAAGGAGAGTCTTTGTAAGTTTTCTTTCTTGAATACAATCCAATTTTCTTCATTTTTTCTTGCATTCCCTTTCCTATACCTATACCAGTGCGGACTACCGCCGGCATAGGTCCCTATTTATTTCAAGCTTTTATTTTTCTGCAAGTTTAAAAATATTTCTGTTTGCATGGTTTAAATTTGCACTGCATTCATACTCCCCCACTTCACTCACCCCTATCTCTCCCCATACCTCTTGATCCTGCTCTCCTTGGTATCAGAGCCTGAGGGGGAAGTGGGGATGTAAGAGTTGTGGAGGATGGATCTGAGTATTGTATGTACATTACTTTAAATTCTGTTTCTTGTCAATATAGTCTTGTTTTAAAATACTACCAACTAAACTGATAGCAACTTTGGTATGAACAGTTTATTCATTCGTTTTTCTAAGGCAATGGATGGTAAGACCACGAGGATAGTGGCAATATGTCCAGAAGCCGCTTGCTTGAATGCCTGTTCATTTTGTTTGGCTAAGTTTAGTTGATTAGTCTTCAAAAAAAAAGAGTTTTTCTATTTATTTTCCACTCAGATTCATCCAACACACTCTGCATCTTTTCTGAACCTAATGAAGGTGATGATATCATGGGGATAATTACAACCATGCTTAGCCGTACTTTCTCATCGTTCACCAGACGCTCCTCTATTCCCGACTCCTCTTCCGTTTCTGAAGAAGGTTCTTCTTCCATTACCTCTTCAAACCAAATTTTCAAAGAAGAAATTCATTTTGAAAATTTAAATCAAAATTTTGACAATTGGACCATTCCCAAGGTCCATGAAAAGGATCTTTACAAACCCGAAGGAAAATTCTTCACTATTTCTGATTTTATAATCAAAACCGCTGAAGAAACCATTAATATAGATGGTGACAAAGAAGACATCCCTTTATTGTCACAGAAATCTTTAAACCTTCACAAAAGGAAATACAAATTCCTACACATCGGATGTGTACAAGTAGCCCTAAAACCCCTAGTCAGAGTTGATTAGTCTTCAAAAAAAAGAAGAAGAGTTTTTCTGTTTATTTTCCACTTAGATTCATCCAACACACTCTGCATCTTTTCTGAACCTGTATATATATATATATATATATATATATATATATATATATATATATATATATATATATATATATATATATATATATATATATATATGTCATAATATATAAGTAAGTATAATTTTTTGTATAGATCATATATAATACTAGAGGCTTCGCATGCACCTACGTGCATACATATAATAACTATTATATTTTAAAATCATTAAAAATTAAAAACTTTTAAACTTTTAAATAGAATTTTTATCATAATTTAAAATAAAAAAATTAAAAATTGAGAAGTTATGCACTTCTCCATTTTTTTAGTAACCACCTATCATACTTGTTTTCTTTCTCCCGCATCCTCCAATCATATTATTTTTTTGTATTTTTTAATTATAAAATATAGCTATTTTGTGAGAAGTTGATCATTTATTAGGAAGTTGAGGGGGAAGTTATTTTTTTGGTGTCACACTTTGCTTGTGTGACACCAAAAACTCCAAAGCCATATATATATATATATTAGAGGCTTCGCATGCACATACGTGCATGAATTTTTTTAAGAATATAATATAAAATAATTGTTATATTTTAAAATAATATCAAATTATAATATTTGATAGTTTTTTAATTTTTAAATAAAATTGTTATTATAATTTAAAATAATAAATGAAGTAACGGGAAGTTATTATGTACTTCTCCAATTTTTTGGTAACTAACTAAAATCTACTCCTCATCCACATTCTACAATAATATTTTCTTTATATTTTTTATTTTAGTGGAAGAAAGTGGGGTTAGGGTAGTTATTTTTTTGGTGTCACACTTTGCTTTTGTGACACCAAAAAGTCCAAAGTCATATATATATAGATATCGATATTAATAAATACTTAGTGTTTTTTTAATAAAAAATATTAAATTTAAATGGGATTCATTTTGTTATATATATATATATATATATATAAACAATTTGTTCTTCGAGTTGGGTTTAAAAAAAGCTTGAGAGTTTTACCCCAAAAAAAAAAGCTTGAGAGCCCGTCCCATTTCTTCATTCAAGCTCTTTTTTTAATGAGTTTTTTTTTTTTAATTTAGGCTTTTATATCTAGGTCCATATTATATTTTATCGGGTTGAACCGGTTTTAGAGTTCATTATCAAGTCCAATTGGAGCGTGCTATAAAAAAAATATAGTATAGTAATATGATAACTTTAAGAAAAACTTGAACTTAATTACAACATATATAACCAACTATTTAAATCTTCAAAATTAGTATTTAACCTAGACAGAATTGAAAATATATATATATATATATATATATATATATATATATATATTGAAATTATGAAGCCCCTCATGTATAGTTTAATTTGGTGCTTTGGTATGTGTAATCATTCCTAGGTATCTCTCATTGTTTCAAAGTTGATTGCAAAAATAGGAAATAGGAACTAAGCCGTAAGTAGAAGAAGGTCTTCACACCTTCCATATCCATCAAAATGGTCCCCTCCAATTTCGGCATTGTCTCGACCAATTCGGATTTAACTTGGATCGTGCACCTGATTATGATGGAAGAGTCTTATAACAAAAATAATTATATTTACAAAGTCTCAAATTCAAAATATTATTTAAGTGAAATCAAACTACTTACTACTTAGATCAACATCTGGTCCCTCTTCTAATTTAAATGTGAGAAAAGATAAGAAAAATTGAAAGGAAACAGAATAATGGTCCCCCCCACCACAACCACGTACACTTTTCTTACTTGTTTATGTTCTATTCACTCACACACACATACACACACACTTTGCTTATTATTTCTCTCTTTCGTTTCTCACCAATGACTAGTAATAATAATGTGTCACATTTTAAGAAACAAATCCTCCTCTGTCTCTAAAATCCCCGACTTGTTCCCTCTGGACCCATCCGACACGTGTCACAACCCCATTCATCCTTTATACTACTATAACTATCTTCGACCATCCCCCACATTTGTTGGAACTCATTTTTTTTTTTATATATATATATGCTATTTATTTAGTCTTTTATATATATTTTACAAATACTTTATTCCTTCTTTCCAAATTCTTTAATTTATATTAAAAATAGAAAACACCAAAAAAAACAGTCCTAAAACTTTTGACAAGTATTTAACTATTTTTTATTATTTAAAAATTAACCAAATTATATTATATTATATTATATTATCTAAAATATATTGATGAATAAGAAATAGGAGACATTATTTTACCTGATGCTGCCATACAGCTCTGTGTGTTCCTGCCACATCACATGGTAGTGAAATATGTGTGTGCATAATGATGACCGTACACGTGGGTTGATCTGAGGCGTGAAGCTTTTTTTATGTATTCAGTGAAAGAGGGGTCCCACATGTATGGTTGAATTTTTAATGAGTGTGTTCTTTATGAGATATAAAGATTATTTATTACTACATTTTGTGAATTATGAGATTCTGAGATAATAATCTGATATGTGAATTTTGTCTGAAGTCTGAAGCACCACTTGGCACATGTATGTATGTTGGCAACCTTGAAAGCCATGGTTTCAGAATTCAGATACAGCTCATCACCAACTTTTGGAATAATAGCTGTTATATATATATATATATATATATATATACTTTAACTAATAATTTGGATCGTTAATCAGTTATGATAAAATACATTTTAGTCGATTAATAGTTCAAATTAAAGTACATAAAATTAAAAGGATTGGGTACAAGAATTAAAAATTTTAAAAATTATAAAGATCTAAAATTTAGGAGAATTATGTGAATTTTAACTTTTGAATAATAACATAAAAAATTTGAAAAAAAATTGAGTAAGAATTGTTTTTTTTTTTGAAAAATAATGGTCTTTTAGAAGATTAACTTGAAATAATTATTATTTAATTGGGAACTAAATTAAAAGAAGATGCAATTTTTAAAGATTAAATTATTTATATTACTCTAAAAAAATCGATAGAAATTATTATTTTTATTGAAATTGTTATAATATGTGCTTCTTTATATCTTTATTTAAAAGAATTAAATTTCTAATTTAAACTTTACTTATTTAAAGTAATAAAAATATGAAGTTTGAGTTAACTAACGATAGCAAATAAATGTAAAATGTTCAAATTAATAATTTGTTAATTATGACCTCAATTTTTTTTAAAAAAAAGTAGATATTAAATTTAATTTCTAAGAAATATAATTTGTCTAATTTAATCTCTAAATTTTTTTAACATAATCAATAAAACATTTTAGAAACTAAAATCAAAATAAATTACATCTTTTAATAATTAAACTTAATATCTTCATTTTTAAAAAAATTAAATGTTTGATTTTTATCTTCTAAAAATTAAAATGACATAAAGTTATACTATTTGAATGTAGTGGTGAGTCTATAATGCAACTTGCTGCATCATACAATGAATTATATAACATAATTATAATTATTAATATGATCTAATTACATTGTATGATACAATAAAATAATAAATATCATAATTTTATTTATTAAAATTATATTATATAATGTAACAATTTGCACTATAAAATCATCCTTAAAGTAGATAATGCATTAGTGAGGGAGGGTGGGAAAAGAATGGCATAGAGTGGTCACAATCAAGGATTTGTGTGGGGGTGAAATCTAAAGGTGGGCCCAAAAATGACACGTGTGTGGCCTATTCTTTTTCCATTATTAAAGCTTAAGCCTAAGCTCTGCCTCTTTTCTACTTTACAGTCTGTGCTGCTTACATACAATCAAATGCATACACTTTGCATTCAATGGACATAGCTCGTTCGGGGCCCCACTCCTATCCTACTACTAACACTACACCCTAACTCCCTAATCCCCTTCCATCCATTTTCATATTTAGGTATGGTAATGGATATCTAGAAAAATAGATATTCCATGGTATTTGATTAAAAAAAAATAGTTGATGTTTGATGGATATCCTATATTAGATAGGATATAAATAATAAAAGGTCAAAATTTTAAATTAGTCCTTGTGTTGTTATTAAGTTTTATATTGGTTATTTATGTTTTAAAAAGTTTAAATTGATCATTTATGTTTGCAAAAGGTTTCAAATTGGTATTTCCATTCACTTCCGTCAATTTCTTAAGTTAAGTGCTGACGTGACGTGCTGACATGTCCATATAAGTTGACGTGTCATACCACATCATTGCCATATCATCACATATGATAGTAGATGATGACGTGACATGACACGTCAGTTTAAATTAATACGTAGGAAAGATGATATGTCCACGTCAGCACATAACTTAAGAAATTGAAGGAAGTGGACGGAATGATCAATTTAGAACTTCTTGCAAACATAAAGGACCAATTTAAACTTTTTGAAACATAAAATACCAATATGAAACTTGGTGACAACATGAGGGACCAATTTGGGGGGTTTTGACCAATAATAAAATATAATTAGTATTGAGCGAATACATATATTAGTTTTGGTATCTTATATCTCTCCAAAATGAATGGACGAATAAGGTACTCGATATCTAATGTCCGATATTCAAATAACATATAATATTAAATATAATATATGTATCTGTTGTTTTTGTTTTAGACAATTTTAATTTGTAAATAAGGACTGCAAGGGGTCGTAACCTTGGGGGACTTGTCCTTAGGTGAGGACTTAGGTGCCTACGTACCCTTAGGAAGGGATCAAAGTCTACGTAGTTCGTCATGGTGACGTCTATAGAAGCCGTTGGGCTAGGTGGTTACCTGTATTGGTCCGTGTGTGGCTAAGACGTGCGTCAGGTACTCTGGGCGGGCGAGCCACTCTTAGGAGGTTACCTTAGGTTGTGAGAGAGCAGAGGTCTCTTAGAGCAGTCAGGCCCTCTAATTGTGGGGATCTTCAGGACGGAGATGTGCCGAGTGTTGGCCGGAAGGTAGTCGGAACTTAGTGGGGCCGTAGGTTAAGCTCTAGAAGTGATAGATAAACGTAAGCGGGATGAGAGTAGCTAATGTGTATTCAGTATGAGAGCCACTTGCCACTTGTTCTTATGTGTTGTGATTTTGTCATGTTTTGATCCCCTTAAGTCCCCCAGGTGAGGGCCTTTATATATTGTATGTGGGGAGGTCGTGCTCGACACACGTTCTCGGGGGACGTGGGTCGTCCCATGATGCTCGGGAGGCTTCGCAAATCTCTTGGACGGGAGCCCTCGGGGAGAGACGTGAGTATTGGCCACATAAGGGGTAGACGAGTGGTGCCACGTGTCGTTGATGTAAGTTGTTGTGGAGCTTCTGGAAGCTTAGTGCCACGTGTCCCTAGGCGGGATATTCCGTAGTTACATAAGTCCCCCAAGTCTACGGGTGTCGGGCGCCCGTGGACTTAAGTTCTCTGCCAGTAAGCTACTTAGGAAAATTTTCACATGTTGCTTTTTTTCAAGAAGAGCCCTTTCGCAAGTGGGTTTGTCCATCTTGGGTGGTCGCCCGACTTGCGAGGCTTTGTGTATCTCTTGGTTTACTCTAAGGGAGTAGAGACGTTGAAGGTGCCACGCGTCTTGATCCTGGTGGTTAACTGCTTAGCTTCCTCAGCAAGTTTTTGAGCCGTCTCTGCAAGAAGTACGCGACTTTCCGAGAAGGAGGAGTCATTACTCAGAGGGGAATTTTCGGAAGTGCCCCTTGGGGGTGTGTGGAGGAAATTCAAAGGTCAAGGGCCTTTTAGTCATTTCCTTATGCTTCAGAGTCTTTTCTGTTTTCGCGCCTTTTGGCTAGACTTCGAAGCATTTATTGGGCCTTCCTTTTACCGAGAGCGGAAGAGCGTCATTCCCTTGCTTTGTAGTCTTCTTTCTTCCTATTTTGACTCTAGCGATTCTCAGGTCTTAATTTTTCAAAATGGCTTCTTCCAGTGCTACCGCCTCCATGTGTTCTTCCGTGGATCCAGATTTTGAGCAATCCCTGCTGTTGGTTGCCACGGAGGGGTGAGAGAGAAAGTAGAGAGTCTCACGATGCTGCCGGATTCTGTGGACCTCTGAGGGGTTTTGTCTAAGAAGGGTGAGAACCTGTTGGTGCCTCCCCCGGTGGTTTTAGTGGAATGGTATTTTGCCGAACCAGAGCCCGGTTCTACGACTAACATTCCAGCAGTAGACGCCGGGGTAGAGTTGCGGGTGGTGCCAGATCTTGGCATCGAGAAGATATGGAGGGAGCGTTTCGCTCCCTCTCTCCCCGAGGGTTATGAAATAAGGCCGATGGGGGAGGGAGAGGCTATCCTTTGGAGCGACTCCCCCTCTGCGTCCCCTACAATGCCGCTTTCATTCCCCTTTTCTCCAGCTTCGTGGAAGCGATGCTTAATCTGCTGAATGTTTGCCCCGCTCAGTTGACTCAAAACGCGTGGTCTATACTCAACGTTTTCAAAAGGTTCTTCCAGTTGAAAAAACTGAAGGCTCCGCCCAATGTGCTTCTTTCTCTCTATTCCGTCCGCGAGGCACACGAATGGGTTTGTTTTCAATCACTTGCCAAAGTTTTTACCATCGCAGATCTACCGGGCAATAACCATGCTTGGCGGTCATATTTTTTCAAGGTGGTACCCAAGAAAGGTTTCTGCCCGCCTTGGGTTCGGCCTAAAGACTGGTGGTCGCACTTCCCTCTCAAGTGGTCTAATCCTACTCTCCGAGTTCGGTAAAACCAGGAGGATTATGAGGAGACAACTTTTGAGTTTTTTAAGGGGGCTGTAGTGACAGGCGCTGCTTTGGGTAAGCTTATATTTTGATAGTGAGTTGCGTCTCTTTGCGCTTTTCAGGCCTCACTAAGTATTGAATGTTCCTTTATTCAAGGTTGAGCCTAGGTGGCATTCAAGGGAGGCTGAGTCCCCCATCGAGTTCTCGGATTCGAAAGTTTCGGCGGTCGGTGCCTGTGAGCAGTGTCGTTCCGCCCCCGGAAGCAGACGAGGATGCCAGGGCAGACAGGGGCCTCGAGGGTGTTAATGCGGAAGTCCCAAATCAGGTGAGTGAAGCTAGCTTGAACCGTCGTGGTCGCAGAAGGGTTCCCTATACTCCTATACCCCCCGAGGAGATGCCTATCCGCTTTTTGGGCAAGTGTGTCTCTTTTAGAAGGAAGTTGATTCCTTTTGAGGCAGAGCGGGTCATTCTAGCTCGTCAGCATTATTCGCTAGATTATGGGGATGACTATGCTTTAGAGCGTATGACCAAGGAGACCGTGCTGTTGCTAAGCCATCTGGCAGGCTTTGCTTATCAGCAGGAGGTCGAGGGGGTAGGCCGTTTTCCTATGCTTTTGGTATCCTTTATGTAAGGTAGCTGACTTCTCATGGTTTTTATGCAGGAATTGGTGGAGGGCTTGTTAGATGAGAACGCTCAAATGACCGCCCGGGTGAAGGACTTAGAGGGCGAGCTGGCGGATAGCAAGGCTAACTCTCTGAGGGTTCATCGTCAGGACTTCATGCGCTTCACAAACTACGGGATGCAGAATGGCATGGCGCAGTTAAAAGATTTGATGGGCATTTCTATCCCTCCGGAGGTCAGGGCGAGGATGCATCCTTCTTGGGAGAAAATTAATGGAGAGTTTCACGTTTGCGCCTAAGGAGATTCTCCATTAAGGCTAGAGGACTATGACATAGCTCCTAATCCTCGAAGGGATCCCCCGAGGTCGGTCGGGCAAGCCACCGCATCCTTCAAGTGGGAATGCTTCTTGATTTGGACTTCACGGTGTGTCTTCTTTGTCATTTTTGTACTCTTGGGGTGCTAGTTCCCGTGTGTAAATATATTTTTTGAATAGTAAAGTGAATTTGAAGTACGAGAGTTGGTCAATCGCATTGCATTCTGTATTCATTTAAATCGATGGTAGTACATCTGTCTTTGGACTAAGATAGGGGGAGTACATAGTAGATTTGTTTTCGGACTAAGACATAATGATATATTCGTGAAACTTATCTTTGGACTAAGACATAGTGAAATATTTCTTGTGGCTGCTAGCGTTCCAGGTATTTGGGACGTACTCTCCCATCAGGTGTGCTAACTTGTACGCGTTGTGCGAAGCGATTCCAATGACCCTGTCAGGGCCTTCTCAATAAGATGCGAGCTTGTCGTGCAAGCAGTCATGCCTATTGTTTATCGTTGTCCGCATGACCAAGTCACATTTTTCAAATTATTGAGGTCGGACGACCCGATTGTATTTTCGTGCAAGTAGCTGTTTGTAAGCGACGTTTTTAGCGCCGCAACTTCCCTGCGTTCTTCGGCCATGTTCAGGCTAACCAATAGATTTTCTGGGTTTGAATCAGAGTAATTTAGCAGTCGATTCGAGTGGACCCCAATATCGGAGGGAACTATAGCTTCCTGCCCATATGTTAGAGCGAAAGGAGTTTCTCCTGTTGCCGAGTGTATCGTCGTCCGGTAGGACCATAGGACCGATGGGAGCTCGTCCACCCAACATTCTTTTGTGTCTGCTAGGCATTTTCATAGTCCCTTGAGGATGATGCGATTCACCCTTTCCGTTTGCCCGTTAGTCACCGGGTATTCGACCGAGGCAGTTCTGTGGTCAATGCACCAATCCTTGCAGAATTCCTCGAACTTTTCACTGATGAATTGGCGCCCGTTTTCGGTGATCAATGTGTGTGGTGGGCCAAATCGAGTTATGATGTTTCGCCAAAGGAAGTTTTGGACATTTTGGGAGCCGATGATGGCTAGAGGCTCGACCTTAATATTTCCATGCCCCAAGTGTCTAAGGGCCATGGAAATTCGATGGGCTTCAATTCGCCAGGTGGCTGGTGTATGAACGTGGCGTGCCGCTGACATTGGTCGCAGTTAGTGACCAAAGTTTCTGAGTCTTCCCTCATGCTAAAAAAATCCAGAGCGTAGAGCTCGCTTGCGGAGGGCTTCTGCGGACTGGTGGGTGCCGCATATGCCTTCGTGGATTTCTTGTAGCACATAATTTGGTTCTTCGGTCGAGATGCATCGGAGGTGCGGGGATGAAAATCCCTTTTGTATAGGTCGTTTCTCCAGAAAAAGTACCGAGCTGCTTGCCTTCTTATTTTTTTGGGCTAGCTCTTTATCCGTAGGCAGCGTGTCCACCGTTAGGTATGCTTTTTCTAATGGAATACCACTATCAAGATTTTATGGGGTTAGTGCGTGTAAGTCACCCCAAGTTTGTTTCGAGTGTTTCAAACTTTGTCTGGATTCTAGATTTTTCTAGGTTTTTTTTTATTTTCAAATTTAATTTTTGAGACATACATGTAGATATTTATTTTGAATTTTAATGTTTTTTGTCATTATTATTCAAATTAAATAATTTCAGTACTAAAAGGAAATCATAAAAAAATTATTTGGTCAGCCTTTGAATCCATTAGTAAGCTTCACTCTTCTTAGTTAAATATGTAATTTATATACTCTAACTAAAAACCCTAGGTCAATAATTACATATTTAAATTTTTAAAGGGTGCACAAATTGTTGTTAAAATTTTCAATTAAGTTGATAATTAATGTACAGATAATTTTTATGGTGCTTTTTAGTCTGAAAATTTTATTTTATTTTTTGGTTATTGAGAATATGTATTTGGCCAAAAAAAAAATTGAGAATATGTATCACAAAAGCTATTTATTCATCAAAATCTTAAAAATTGTTAAATTTTCTTGTTGATGGGAAATGGGAGGCAATTTTAATTAATTCTGATTTGGGATATTTTTATGAATTGTTGCAATTATTATGACTAAAGTGGATGGTCATCAAAACTCATAAAAGGTGCAAAGTCCCTTGATTGAATTGTTTATTTAATATATATATATATATATATAATACATATAATTTCTTATCCAAATGGAGTTATTATGTCTATTAATTTAAGAATCACATTGTGAAAGAGACACCAGTTCTTAGCAATCAGAGTATTTGAGAAAACAATACGCACACATCTTCTTATTGAATGAAGCATATATACACCTATTTGAACGGCTAAAAGAAACTGAACAAGGCAACTAGACCTAACCAGAAAAACTAATAGTTAGCTAAATAACAGAAAGAAAAAAACCCGGCCTATAAACTCGGCCCAATACAAACAAGCCCAAACACAATGTCCAGCAGCCCACCAGATACAACACTACTCCTAATACAATATACTAACTATAATACAACATTTCAAAATACTTCAACATCCCCCCTCAAGTTGGAGAGGGATGCCCAATGACTCCCAACTTGGACAAAACAGAATGAAATGTTGCTGGAGGAAGTGGCTTTGTGAAAAAATCTGCTAACTGGTACTGAGATGGAACAAAGCAAGTCTTGATAAAACCTTCCTTAACCTTGTTCCGTGTGATATGACAATCGATATCGAGATGCTTGGTCCTTTCATGGAACACAGGATTCGCAGCTATATTCAAGGCTGACTGATTATCACACCAGAGTGTGATTGGCTTGGGAACCTGAATATCAAAATCACACAAAATATATACAATCCATTGCAATTCACATACAGTGCTTGCCATGCTCCTGTATTCAGCTTCACAAGACGATCGAGAAACTGTATTTTGTTTCTTAGTCTTCCAAGAGATTAAAGAATCTCCCAGAAAAATACAATACCCAGTTAATGATTTACGGGTCAGAGGGCAAACAGCCCAGTCACTGTCACAGTAGGATGAAAGAGAAATAGAAGAATTGGATTTATAAAATAGTCCTAAGTCAGAGGACCCACTCAAGTACCTTACCACCATTAAAGCTGCATTCCAATGGGTTAAACGAGGTTCAGCCACAAATTGGCTCAATTGTTGAACTGAATGTGAAATGTCTGGACGGGTTAAGCTAAGGTACAAGAGTCTTCCTATTAACCTACGATATTTATGTATTTCCTCAAATATAGGAGATTCTTGTTCAAATTTATGATTTTTAGGCAAAGGAACATTAACTATTTTCGCATCCTGCATCCCTACATCATGTATTATCTCGGTGAGATGCTTCTTCTGAGAGAGAAACATCCCATTAGGTGTTCTAAAAATTTCTATTCCTAGAAAGAACTTTCCCTGCCCTAAGTCTTTAATGGTAAAAATTGAATGTAAGAAATTTTTAACATCAACTATACTATCCTCATTATCTCCCGCAACCAGAACATCATCTACATATACTAACAAGGCCAGAAAACATGAATCAGATTTCTTTAAAAAAAGCAATGATCATGAGCTGATTGGCAAAAACCATACCTAACAAGTTGGGCGGAAAATTCAGAATTCCACTCCCTTGAGGCTTGCTTAAGCCCATATAGAGATTTCTTTAACCTACAGACCTGCCCCTCTCTTGCCTTAGAGTAACCTTCAGGAGGTTTTAAATATACCTCTTCTTTAAGGTATCCATGGAGAAACGCATTATTTATGTCTAATTGGTGTATACTCCAACCCTTCATACATGAAAGAGATAAAAAATCCTAACGGTAACCATCTTAGCCACAGGAGAAAAACTTTCAAAATAGTCTATTCCTAGCTTTTGATTGTATCCCTTAGCCACTAGTCTAGCCTTATACCTATCTAAAGTTCCATCCGCATTATATTTAATTTTATATACCCACTTACTTCCTATGGGTTCTTTTCCTGGTGGTAAATCCACAATTTCCCAAGTCTGATTTGTTTCTAAGGCCTCTAATTCCTTATTCATGGCTTCAACCCAATCACTTGACTTAGCTGCCTGTGAGTAAGCAACTGGTTCTGGGACCTTGTTCACATTAACCATAAAGGCTAGGTATTTTGCAGATGGAGATAATGCAGTCCTCTTGTATTCTGGTTTCTCTGCATGTTTAGATAGACAGACATAATCCTCAAGCCATGATGGTGCTTTCTTTGTTCTCAAGCTAGTCCTGGTTCCTCCAAAAGGAACTACTTCTAAGGGCTGAGTAAGATTTCCTACTGGTGGTTCTGTGCCTAAGGGGTTGACTATTTGAGGTGGATTCGGTTCTGGGTTTAGATAAGGATTATCTCCATCCTCAGAAGGTTCTGACAGGTCACCTTCATCGTCATTATTATCTACAGTGACTGAGATACTTGGCAAGACGCCCTGTCTCACCACTTCCCTTTGCTCATTTAAGAAAGGAAAGTCGTTCTCATAAAAAACTACATCTCTGGAAACCAAAATTTTGTTGGACTTTAAATCAAAAACTTTGTAACCCTTTTGTCCTATTGCATACCCTATGAATATGCACTTGAAAGCTCTAGTGTCAAATTTATCTTTGTGTAGGATTGTGTTAGTGACAAAGCATAGACATCCAAAATTTCTAAGTTGTTGATATTGTGGTTTACTTCCCTGTAATTTCTCATATGGCGTATCCCATCCTAAAACAAGTGTAGGCAATTTGTTGATAATATGTGTGGCTGTCAATATGGCTTCCCCCCAAAACCTTTTAGGTAATCCTAATTGAAACATTAATGCCCTAGCCGTTTCTAATAAATGTTTATGTTTTCTCTCCACTATGCCATTTTGTTGGGGGGTATAACTACAGGTTTTTTGATGCAGTATTCCTAGTTTGTTAAAAAGATTCATGCATTGGTGATTGGTAAACTCTGTGCCGTTGTCAGTTCTTACAATTCTAATCTGAGCATCATGTTGTTTCTGTACTAGATCAAAGAAATTCTGTAAAGTAACATATACTTGTGTTTTATCTTGAAGCAGGAATGTCCAGGTCACCCTAGTATTGTCATCTACAATGGTAAGAAAATATCGTGCATTATTTAGAGAAGGGCATCTATACGGTCCCCATAAGTCCATGTGCAGTAATTCCAACCTCTTTTCAGCTTTAGTATTGCTACTTGCAAAAGGAAGCCTATGTTGCTTAGATGCATGACAAATCTCACAAGGCTCAGTAGAGAAGTCAAAAACAGGAATTTCATTGATATGTTTTAGTACTTGTACAGAGGGATGACCTAACCTAGAATGCCATAATTTTGCAGTAAGTAAATCCCTATTATTCAAAGTAGCAACAGTATTACATCTCATATTGCATTGTTCTTTACATGTGCCAGTATTAAAAGTGAAGGAAGATGCATTTAAGTAATATAGATTTCCTATTGCAGCTCCCTTAGCTAGTATTTGTTTACTCCTCTGGTCCTGTAATATACAGTGGTTAGGATAGAAGGTAAAGAATAAATTTGCATCTCTTGCTGCTTTATTCACAGACAATAAGTTGTATTCAAAAGATGGTATGTGTAGAACATCATGCAATACAAGCTTATTATTTAAACACACGCTTCCAACATTTTTTACTTCCTTATTCGTTTTATCAAGCAAGTGTACTTTCCTTATGTTCAACACAGGTTTTATATCAGTCATTAAACTCTTATTTGAGCACATATGGGTGGTGGCCCCAGTATCAACAACCCAGGCATTCTTAGGCAATAAATTTGTGGAACTTACAGTGCTTATATTACCTGAAAAATCATGAATGTTGGCAAAGTTGACTTGGTCACCTTCCCGTCTATTGGTTTCCCCTTTCCAAGCCTCTGGACTTCCTTAAGCAAGTAAGAGACCACATTTTCCAGGTCATTCTTCGAACCTTGATCTGAGTCTTGTCCAATAGGTGTTTCTGCTATTGCATCATTTGCCATATTGGCCATTGGTTTCTTGCCAGCGTTAGCCCTCTTCTCTCTGAGCTCCTTAAACCAGTCTGGGTATCCGTGTATTTTAAAACATGTGTCTTTTGTGTGTCCATTGACCTTGCAATGGTCACAGTACTTGTCCTTCTTTGAAACTTCTTTCTTCTTGAAACCTCCTGGTTCATTCTTTCCTTGGTAAGACCTTGCCAAGAGTGCACTGCCACCATCAACTCCGTTGGAGTTAGACATATTGATTTGTCTCTGAGTCTCGTCCCTCAGAACCATGGAAAAAGCCTTATTAACCGAGGGTAAAAGATCCAAACTCAAGATTTGGCTCCTTATGACATCATACACAGAACTCAGCCCCATGAGAAACTGAATTAATTTTGTAGAAGCATCCAGGTCTCCTATCTTCTTCTTGAGTCCACAGGTACACTTACCGCAGCTGCAGTTTGGCATGGGCATCAATCTTGAGATCTCATCCCAGAGTCTGTTAATCTTGTTATAGTACAAGGTAACAGAGTCTTGGCCTTGTTGGATGGATGCCGTTTTCTTTTGAACTTGGTAGAGTTGGGGTGCATTATTAACCCCAAAACGTTCCTCAAGAACATCCCATAAGTCTTTAGAAGTTAGGCAGAAAACGAAAGATTATGAGAGTTCTTTGGACAGTGAATTGACCATCCAGGATTTAATCATCGAATCTACCTTCTTCCATTTTCGGTACTCAACTTGATCTTCAGGAGGAAGCACGTACCCATCTATGAATCCGGTTTTGTCCTTCGCCTCCAGAGCAGTGATGACAGCGATACTCCAGGCAAGATAATTGCTTCCATTAAGGGTAGTCGTCACCAAGGACATACCTGGGTGATCGGAGCTGTGTAGTTGATATGGGCCTTCATCGCCTTTGGCAGCCTTCATCTTCACAGCTTGCTCATCCGCCATAGTTTGAAGATATCAATCTTCAAGAAACGAACACCTCAAGAAATCGTTTCTTCGAACCGCTAAGCCAGAGGCGGAATCTCACCTTCAGAGATCTAAAAGCTCTGATACCATGTGAAAGAGACACCAGTTCTTAGCAATCAGAGTATTTGAGAAAACAATACGCACACATCTTCTCATTGAATGAAGCATATATACACCTATTTGAACGGCTAAAAGAAACTGAACAAGGCAACTAGACCTAACCAGAAAACTAACTAATAGTTAGCTAAATAACAGAAAGAAAAAAAATCCGGCCTATAAACTCGGCCCAATACAAACAAGCCCAAACACAATGTCCAGCAGCCCACCAGATACAACACTACTCCTAATACAATATACTAACTATAATACAACATTTCAAAATACTTCAACACACATGAAGCATATTAATGTGTGTATATGATCCTAAAAATCAATCTACCCAAAGGGGATTGAATTTTCTAATTATATGTTCTCATTGTATGGATATAAATGATTTTTTTCAATTTTATAATCCATGTGTGCTTCATGATAGAAAGACGGCCAATAGCATATTATATTCTTTGCCTGAAGGAGAGTTGCAAATGGTTTTTTTTTCAAGTTTGCTTAAATATTAAAGTCGTTTATATAATTGCCTCACTTAAGGGCGGCAATGGGTACTTAAAAAATGGGTATTCGATGGTATCTGTCCGAAAAAATTATTCGACATTTGACAGGTATCAAATATCGAATAAGGTACGGATAGTAAAACATAACTACCCATTGGGTATTGGGCGGATGCGGATATTGACGTCGGGTACCCTATGTCCGTCCTAAATAAATGGACGGATAGGGTACCCGATATCCGATATTCAAATAATATATATTACTAAATATAATATTAAATATTAAATATAATATATATTATTAAATAATATTGTTTTAATGTTATTATAATTGTTTTTAAATTTTTGTTTATAATAATTATTTATGTTTTTTACTTTAAAATGTTATTTTTATAATTTTTTTTATTGGGTGGATATTGGGTATTGAATAACGGATAATTTACTTGATTATAGGTATCCAATATTCAAAATCCATTATTTTTTCGGATATTTCAGGTATTTTTTTGTGTTTCGGATATCAGGTATTTTGTATACGAATATTAAAAATAATTTTTTTTTATTCAGATAGGGTTCGGTTATTGGATATATTATATGGATTCGAATACGAATAGTAAAAAAATGAGCGAGTACACGCCCATTGCCACCACTAGCCTCACTAATTTACCATATTATTTATTTGCAAATTGTTACCTTCAATGTGAACAACAATAATGTCATCCTTGAAATGACGTCTGATTCTCAAATTATAAGAAATGAAATATGGATACTAAAACATTGGACTAAAAATGAATTATCCCAATTGATTAATATCTTATATTAATTATTAATAGTTTTCGCAATATAGTTTATCTGATAACTAAAAATCATAAATGTGTCATATACCATTTCGTTGACAATCTAATTTTGTATGCCATGATTCAAATTATATATATAGTTATTGGCTTCAATAAAATAAAATTATTTAAAGGTGGGATTCCATAATGTACCCTCCTATGTACACGTGGCACTAGCCTTCTAGAAGGTTGACCGGACCACGGATCAGTGACACATGGCACCGCTCAATGCCCCGAACGGGGCTTCTCCTTAACTGAGTGCTCTCCCGCATTAGAGATCGCGGGTGAGCTCTCCGGATCGTGGGTCAAACCTCCGACGCAAGAACGTGGGTCGACCACGTTCTCCTCTACCCCGAGTATAGCACCTGGGGGATTGGAAAAAGACAACCAAGAAGCGAACAAGACAACACTCGGAACACAAAAGCATACCACGATATCATCGTTACCTGAAGTCTACTTAACAGACATCAGCTCATATTCACTCCATTAACCGGATACACCCATCCTCTTGCTCTAAGCAACATCCAGAGACCCTTGCTCTCTCTCCCGCTACCTACGAGGTACCTCCAACAGGTGGCTCGCTTACCCGGAGAACACACACACGTCCTAGCCGCACACGACCTCTACAGATAACATTCCTGCCTAACGGTCACCATGGACGTTCCCTCTTCAAACTACGTGGACTTTGATCCCTCCATAAAGGTACGTAGGCACGATATCCTAAGGGCTTATATGCAGTCGTGGAGGCAGTTTAGGCGGTTATAGGGGCCGTTACACAGTTATGTCGGGCTCGAAGGAGGAGTGACAAGCTCTCCTAATATCATACTTATTTGTGTGTGTGTGTGTGTATATATATATATATATATATATATATGAGATGATTCTACATATGCTCTACCGAGAGAGATGGTGTCCAACCCCCTGCTTCCCTCGTCTTCTTCACCCCCTCTTCTCTCCTTGCCACTAGCAGATCTAGCACCTCCAGAGGCAAATGTGAGTCAATCCCCTTCACAAACCCACTCTTTTAGAGAAGCCCTATGCAAAAACCTTCTTCCAAACCACAACGAAACACTCAACCAGCTAAAAATAGCACCCCAGTCTATCACTCCAGTGAACCCCCTCCAGATCCATCGAATATCAACCCAATGCAAGTAGTTAGGAAAATCCACCTCCTAGTAGACCTTCAAGCAGAACTATATGAGAAATGGAAATCTGCACTTATCCTTCAAACGTCTTGAGATTGGACTGATAAGGACCTTCAGATGAAATGCCTACGCTCACTTTGGCAACTCAGCGACTCAACGGTGATCAACTTTCTTGGGCAAAATTTCTTTGCGATATCTAGCCTATCCCCCGAGGATCATTTGAAGTTGTTGAATTCCCCCCGCCCCCCAGGTTTCTGGGTTCCTCTCCCGTTCTGGTAAGACAGTGGATACCCAACTTTTCTCATACTTTATTTGCATCTAGACCTGTTACATCAATTTGGGTTAGATTGCCTTTCCTCCCAATTGAAAATCATGATCCAAAAATCCTTACGCTCGTAGGCAACTCTATAGGAAAACTGTTAGCTTTTGATCAATCCAAATATTTCCGCGACAGGGCAGTCATAAGATTATGTATCGAAATCCCCCTCCACATAGCCCCCTGGTTGCATGATGATTAACGGTTACCTTTAGGATATCTATTATGAGAATCTTCATCTATATGATCAATTCTTTAATATATCGTCAAAAACACTAACATCCAAAGTGAATCGTAATTCTAGAGCAGGCATAAATCTGATTCAAAATTCAAAAATCCTTATTTATTGCAACAGCTGAGAAAACCAGAAAAAGGAAAACAGATAAAAAAGACTAAACAAAAAAAATTATGAAAAAGACCACTATAAACCATTTATTAGGCCTCAAAGCGGAAGCCAGGCCAATCTCAATGTAGAAAACCAAGATAATCGAGGCCCAAAAACACAAATGACTTCCCAGGCCACTAAGCTGGCCCATCAGGAAATCAACAAAAACATAAATGTTAAGCAGAAAAGCCCACCCCAGCCCCATCACCACCCCCACCCTCTTTAAATCTTCCTCCTAACAGCATTAGTTTCCCACCATCATTACTTCCGCTAGAGCCATGCTCCCCTCCGGCGAAAAAGCCCCCTCGAGCAGTTGAAGCATCCCATAAAGTTATTAGCTCCGACACCTCATTTAATCCCTCTCCCACTAATCTCTCCTCCCTCCCTTCATCCTCGAGTACATCCCTTCCACCTAATTCCCTAAACTTTTCCCGAGCAAGCATTAATATCAAGCCACTGGAACTTACTTTCGATGTTGATTCCCAGATACCTCTGAGAGGGTGCTCTCTCCCTTGTGTGATCATGATGACCTGCCACCTCTACCTCGCCCTAGTATGCAGCACTTCTGCGACTGTCAAATCCCTTAATAATGCAATCGCTAATTCATCCCTCCGACATCACCCCTCCCGCACATACAATCCCGCGTAAGTAAACCTTCATCCCCTGTTTCCGAACTCCTCAGCAATGAGCCAAATCAGAAGCCACCAATCAACACCCAGGTTAGGCCGCAGCCTAACCCCACATCCACCACCACCACTTCCACCCGCCCAATCTCACCAGGTGGTCCCGCTGAACCTGAGAGCCACCCGCTAGACACTACTGGCCATCCCTTTCCGAAGACCAGTAGGACCCATGAGATACACCAACAACTACCCTCCTCCCCCAGACCAGAGAGCACTTCCTGGTAGTCATGTACAACACCTATCTGATGTACCCAAGCAACCAATCAGGACTAACGCTGACATGGATCAACCTACTACGAGGAATCCTCGACAACTCCTCGTGGTTGCAAACATGGGTGGAGATGATGAACACAACCTATGTCAACATGTACCAACCAGACTTCCTACCAGAATACTCCAATCTCAACGAAAGATACATCTTCCTGGTTCCTCTTCCAAGATATTAGGACTACAACTGGTTCCCCATCCATCCCCTTCCTCAGAATCTCAACTTCAGAGAGACCATCCACCCTCCAATAGCCAGCACCATCTTCCTACCCCCCTCAGAGGTGACCTATACCCTTTTCGGAAGGCAAAATCAATGCGTGGACATAACCATCCCCCAGCACTTGGGAGACCTCTTCGTCTTCGCCAAATCCTCGTTGCTCTCCGAAACAGGAACTCTAAAATACCAACTAAGGCTTAAGCCCATTGATCTTCCCTTCCCCTTCTCAGATGACGCCCCTGCTTTTGACCCCACTCTCCCTCCAAATATGAAATTTCTAGCTTGGAATATAAGGGGTGCAGGTAACCCCGACTTCCGTCTTGCCTTTCGCGGCATGACTTATATCTACTAGCCTGACGCTGTCCTGCTAACAGAAACACACATTAGCGAGGAGCAAGCGGAGCAAGTCATTAACTCCCTAGGCTTTGATAGCACCTTCAAAGTGGATGTTATGGGCTTCGCATGAGGCATCTGGCTTTTATGGAACCCAAAGGCAATCTCAATTGATGTTATCTCCTTCTCTTTCTAGGAAGTGCAGTGCCTCGTGAAGGTTCGTAACTCTACTTTCCTTCTTACCAGTCTTTATGCTAGTCCTAGGCATCAAATCCGTAAATTACTCTGGAACTCACAATCAAACTTATCCCAACACATCAATCTCCATTGGCTTCTTATTGGTGATTTTAATTACATTTCTAAATCATCTGAAAAATTTGGTGGTAGGCCAGCGTCTAGACATAGACTCAACACCTTTAATAGTTTTCTAAATAGTTGCCACCTTTTAGATCTAGGCTTCACCGGTCTCCTCTTCACCTGGACAAATAACCATCAAGATGGGACCATAATTCGAAGCAAAATTGACAGAGCAAATGCTAATAGAGCGTGGCTCAACCTATTCACTGAAAGTAAAGTGATCCACCTACCTAGAACTCACTCTGACCATTGCCCCATCCTCCTAAACACAGATCATAGTCAACCTTTCGGCGAAAAGCCCTTTAGGCTAGAGCCTTTCTGGACAAGTCACCCCACGTTCACCTCCACTGTCAAGCATGCTTGGCAGAATATTAGTCCTGTCACCTCAAATTTAAACCACCTCACCAAAACCTTACTAAGTTGGAGTAAACACCACTTTAATAATATATATATGAAGAAAAAAAAACCCTTCACAAAAGATTAAGTGGAATTCAACGAGCCCTTTGCTTGTCTCCCTCCCCCCAACTTTTAGAGTTAGACATAAAACACCAGCAAAGATATAACTTAGTCTTAAAGCAAGAGGAAGAACTCTGGCATGCAAAATCAAGAGTAAATTGGCTTACTTTAGGTGACAGAAACACCAAATACTTCCATAACGTAGCCATTCACAGACGTAGGAAAAAAAATTTATTACTTAGAAAATCAAGATGGATCCTTCACATGGAATAGCCATGAGATAGCACTAACTCTAAGAAACTACTTTATAAATGTCTACGTCCCTTCCCCTCTTACCCAAGCAAACCTTGCCCTAAACTGTCTCGATCATTCAGTGCCTCAAATAGAAGAAATTGAACATCACAACTTAAATACTCCTCCAACCGAGGAAGAAATTAAGAAAACCATCATTCATCTCCATCCTCTTAAAGCTCCAGGTAAAGACGGGTTTCATGCGATTTTTTACCAAATATCCTGGGATATAATCAAAGAATCTTTAGTTAAAGATATCCAAAATATTTTCTCCTCCAAAACAATCCCCGAGGATTGGAGCTCTACCTTAATAATCCTGATTCCAAAAATAGATAATGCCTCTAAAGCCCATCACTATAGACCAATAGGCCTATGCACTACTCAATACAAAATCTTATCAAAAATCATAGTAAACAGACTTAAAAACTCGCTCCTCAAGATCATCTCTCCCATCTAGGGTGCTTTTATGAAAGGCAGACACACCTCGGACTTATTCATAACAGCTCACGAAATCCTTTACTCCATGAACCTCTCAGCAAAGAAGAAGGGCTGGATTGTAATCAAACTGTATATCCACAAAGCTTTCGACACCTTATCTTGGGACTTCATCTCTCAAATTCTTGAGCTATACAATTTCCCCTCTGATCTCATCGCTATTATCATGTCCAGACTTCACCTTGCTTCATACTCTCTCTTGATTAATGGGAAAGCCTCAGAACCCTTCAATCCCACTCGAGGCATTCGCCAAGGAAATCCCATATCTCCCTACATCTTCATCCTCGCCATGGAATATCTAAACCACCTCAACCTTGACCAAGTCAACCCAGGTAACTGGGCTCCTTTTAAATTTAGGCAATCCAATATTCAATTCTCCCATCTTTTCTTTGCTGACGATATCCTTCTCTTCTTGTCAGCCTCTATAGAAAGCTGTAAGATTATTAAAGATACCCTTAAAAAATTTACAGAAGCATCAGGGTTAATGATAAATCAGGAAAAATCCAAATTCTGGGCCTCTCCAATTGATCCTATAGATAAAATCAATAGGATTCAAAATATTTTGGGCACCCAAAATACAACAAACCTAGGAAACTACCTAGGCTACCCCCTTAAACACTCCTATAAAAACAATGACTTTAACTGCATTCTAGACAAGATCCAAAATAAGCTCTAAGCCTAGAAAACAAACCTTCTTTCCTTCCCAGGACGACTTCAAGTGATTAAATCAACCTGCTCTAGTATCCCAAACCATTTTATGCAAGCCTTGTTTCTTCCAAAAAGTATCCACAAAGAAATAGATAAAATGAATAGAAACTTCCTCTGGGGTCATAATCATGAAACCAGAAAGCTCCACCTAGCCAGCTGGGAAAAAATCACAGCACCATAAAACAAAGGAAGACTAGAAATAAGAAAAAGTGACACTCTAAATAGCTGCTTCATGGAAAAGCTCCTTTGGAAATCTCTTAAGGACGATCAAAACTTATCAATTAAAACTTTGAAGGCTAAATATGGCCAAGATCTACTAAAAAACGTGAGTAGACAATCTTTTATTAGAAAGAGCCTTAATAAAGGGCGCCACACTCTAAACCAAGGCCTAAATTGGAGAATTAGTAACGGCTCCAAGACTAAGTTTTGGCAAGATAGCTGGCTCCCATCAAGCCCCATTAGGCCACAATTAGTAGGCTCTCTCAATTTTAATGAGGAAAATCTCTCGATCAAGAACTATAAACACTCTACAGGATCATGGCCCCCTAAAACTTCATTTATCCTTCCAAACCACATCAATCTTGAAATGTTGGATACTTTTTTCAATATTAATCATATGGATGAAGACACCCTTATATGGAAGTTCTCCAAAGAAGGTAACTTTACTGTTAAATCCGCTTACACACTAGCTTCCAAGCCTCCACCCTCCCACTGCAACTCTCTCACTTGGATCTGGAAAACTTTCTGTGGACCCAGGCAAAACTTCTTCCTCTGGAGAGCTTTCATCAAAGCCCTTCCTACAGCTCAAAAGCTCAGCTCTATCCTCCCAAACTTCTGCCCTAATTGTAAAATTTGTAACTCCTTACCTGAAGACATCATGCACAATCTTAGAGACTGCCCCGTCATTCGGAATGTGTGGACTCCCCTTCCAACTGCCTTTAATTTCTTCACCCTCCCTCTTTCTGAATGGCTAATAATAAACTGTCAAAACAACAAACCCAACTTCAAAGAACTCCCCTGGAACACAATTTTTGTCTGCATATAATACTCCATCTGGCAAAATCATAATCACCTTATTTTCAAAAACATACCCTTCTCCCCTAACTTCACCTTTAAATCAGCCATTCACAACTCTTTTGAATACCACTACCTAGCAAACCCAAACCCTACCAAAATTGCAAAAACTCCTCTGGTTATCCTCTGGAGAAAACCTAAGGAGCACTACTTCAAACTCAGCAAAGATGGCTTAGCTTCAAACAACCTCTTGGGAGCGGGTGGTATCATCAGAAATGCTCAAGGTCATCACCAAATCAGCTTCTGCCACTTCATCAGCCATGGAAGTTCAATTACAGCTGAACTCTAGGCTCTCCAAATTGGACTCGCCATAGCCAAGGACCATCATATTAGTAACCTAGAAATTGAGACTGATGCTATTTCTCTTGTTCACCTTATTAATAATGATAATTTAAGCTCTCTTCACCCTCTCTATTGTGTGATAAAAAATTGCAGGCACTACCTTTCGACCTTTGACCAATGGGAGCTAAGGCACATCTATAGAGAGGCAAATAGATGTGAAGATATCTTGGCAAACCATGCTCGGACCACCCTTTGCAGCAGAAGTACCTTCTTGGAGCCTCCAGACTTCCTTCTTCCACTTTTGGCCAGCGACCTCCTTCAGGTGGGCACTATCAGAAATGTCAGCTTCAAGCCACCATAGTCGCCTCCGTTTTGGTGTTGGAGCTTTGGATCTAGTTCTTGAAGTTCCACTCTACTGTCTTTTACTGTTTTTCGTCTTTTCGGTTGTATTTCCTTTAGCTGTCTCTTTTCTGTTGCGTGAACTGCTCTCTTTCCGTTGGTTTGTACTAAACCTTGTATATTTCCGTTCTTTCAATTGCAACTTTTAAAAATTTTCACTGAAAAAAAAAAATTTTAGGGCATGAGATGCCCTCAACAATAATTGACTACTCTCATGGTGACACGTGACATCCCATTCCCATGACACGTGACATCCCATACCCTTTTTATATTTACGCTATAGTCCTTATGTTTTTTTATAATTTTTTTTATTATGTCTAATAATTTGACCCCTAATTTTTATAATAATTATAACTTTCAAATTTATAAAAAAAAAATTGTATATATTTACTCCTAAACTTGTAATATTGCACTTAAGTTCTTAAACTTTTTATATTTATATTTTTAACATGTCTAAGAATTTTATAATTTGACTCCTAAAGTTTATAATAATTATACTTTTTGCATTTATGAAATTTTAAAATTTTACACCTAAACTTATAATATTGAATTTATGTCCTTAAAGTTTTTGATAGATTTTTACCCCTAAACTTATAATTATACTTTTTTTTAGCATGTCTAAAAATTTTATAATTTGACCCCTAAAATTTATAATAATTAAAATTTTCACATTTTATAAAAATTCATGATAAAAAATAAAATAAAATATAATTATTATAAGTTTAGGGGGAAAATAAAAATTTTATATTGTTGAAAGCATCATTATTAAAAATTTTAAGAATCAAATTATAAAATTATTAGACATGTTAGGGCATTTCATGCTCTCACAAAATATTGATTGTATTGTAGAATTATCCATATATATGACAAAAAAGTTAAGCATAATATATTTTTGGTTCACTTATATTTTAAGAAGCGTTTTAAAAATTGGATCGGACCGGCCGATCTGACCTGTTGAATTGGTAACCGATCAAGTGTCCAGTATAATTCTTAAAAACCCGAATTCTGGTCAAACTGGTTTGGACTGGTCAAAATCGGATAATCCAAGAAAAAATCGGGAACCGGACCGATTTTATGGGTTGACCCACACAATTTTTTTTTTTTTGCTTTTTTCAGTTGTTGAACCTCATATTTTTGGATACATATCTTATAATTTTGAATTTCATATAATTATAAAAAAAATTAATGTGGAGTGTACATAATATAAATGCTTTAATTATTCTTATTTGAACTTATTATTTTTTTCATATATATAGTTAAGTCATATAAATTATTTATTATAGTTAAAATTCATGAATAAAAATATAATTTTTATAATATAAAATATATTATTGATATTAAATATATTTAATTATTATATTTATAGCGTCATCCAGTTCGACCACCGGTTCAACCGATTGAATAATTCATACTGTAATCTGTAAGGTTTTTTGATTCAATAGCCGATCCAATTTTTAAAACATTAATTTTAAGCTTATAACTTAGAAATTCTATACTAAAATTTATTCTAATTTATGTTAATTAAAAAAAAACTATAAATATTTTTAAATTTTGGACTTCTCGACATCGACCCAACCTGAATAACACAAAACGAACTCGGTTCCAACTTGAATAAAAACCGGCCCAAGCTAAAGTCGGCCCAAATACAAACTGGTTCATGGGTTGTCACATAACATAATTTGGCCCATTTTCAACGTGCCCAACCAAGTAATTTTTTATGATGCATAAAAAACTTTGGAATTTCTCTTCGAAAATAGTGGTGATGGTAAGGTAGAATCCAAAAATGATCCTAGAAAACAATAACGTCCCTTATTTTATATATTTTCTACATTGTTTTAAATTTACTAGGCTTGTATGTAATTATATATATGTGTGGATCGGGCCTATGATTATTGGTTCTGCAAAGTAATAAAAAAATGTGATTTTTTTTTAAAGAAGTAATCCGAGAAAAAATGAGACACATGCAATCATGCATGTTAGTTTCCAAAAAAATTTTTATAATAAATATATAACAATTATACCTAAATTTTGTCTTTTGGATTATATATGATTTTTTTATAAGTAAATTAATAAAACAAGTCTCTTAGGCCACGTTTGGTATACCTTTCTTACAAGGAAAGTGAAGTAAGGTAAACTTGCTGCATGTTTGGTATGCCTCCAGTACAGGGAAGGTGATGTGAAGGTTCCCTCTGCGGGAACCTTGCTTCCCTCATGATGTGGATGGCAGGTAAGGTGAGGTCTGGTTTAAAGACCAAAATACCTTTAAAAATTTGTCGCCTTTATAAAAGTAAGGGCAAAAAAGGTATTTCATACTTTTATTTTCTATTTTCCTAACTTCTTCATACCATACCAAACAATATTACTTTTACATTCCACTTCTATTTCCCTGCATACCAAACATACTTTTTATCACTTACTTCCAATTCAACTTTCACTCCCACTTTCCACTACAACATGTATTAAAATGGTTTTAATAGATTATGAGTGATAAAAATATATAATATCTATATATAATACTTCTACATAGTCTGAATTTATTAATATTCTCTCAAAATACATATATTTTACAATTAAAAATATAAAATAAAATACTTTATTGGATGGAGAGGATAGAAAAATAAATAATGAGAAAGAAAGTTAAGAATCAGAAGTCTCAATGTGAATTTAGATGGCGTTTGGTATTTGTGAGTGTTTTAGTGGGAAGTGAAAGTGGAAGTAAGTGATATAAAATATATTTGGTATGCAGAGAAATGAAAGTGGAATGTAAAAGTAATATTGTTTGGTATGGTGGGAAGAATATAGGGAAATAGAAGATAAAAGTATGAAATACCCTTTTTGTCCTTACTTTTTTAAAGTTACAAATTTTTTAAGGGCACTTTGGTCTTTAAACCAAACCTCACCTCACCTTCCCTCCACTTCTTCAAGGAAGCAACCTTCCCACTTAGCTGGGAAGCTTCAACTCACCTCACCACTTCCAAAACCATACCAAACACACTTTAATCTCACATTCCCTCTAATCTCACCTTAGAAGCTATACCAAACGGGTTGTTAGAGACAATAGCTAGTTAATAGATTGTTTATTTTATATATATAAAAAATAAATAAATAAATTGTTTATTTTAAAATATAATAAAATCACTATTAAATTTAAAAAATTAAAGGGAAAAAAAAAGATTTCATCTTAATTTAAAGCCGCGTGGGACTAGAACAAAGGAGGAAACCTGTGGTCTCTTCAGGCCTTGATTCTCTCTCTCTTTCTTTCTCCTTTTATACAAACAAAAAGCATTCTTCTTCTTCTTCTTCTTCTCTCTTCAATCTTCATTATTACCTACCATCAAACCCATCATCTATAGCTACCATTTCTCATATCTCTCTCTCTCTATCTCCAATTTTAGAGAGAAATATGGATTTTGAAGGGAACATGTTTTGTCTTAGTAAAGAACAAAATGGTAATAACAATAACAATAATAGTAATAATAATACTAATACTACTTCTACTTGGGATTTATGGGAACCTATTTCTTCTTCTTCTTCCAATTCTACCCTTCTCAACACCACTTTTTACACCGCCGATACCGCCGCCGCCATGTTTCTCCCTCAGCCCACTGATCGCGACGGCCACCACCACGACGGCGGAGGACTCAATTACCACCACCACCACCACCGGCAGCAGCAGCAACAGCAACCTCTCTTCTCCGGCGACGACTCCCATCATCATCATCATCATCACGTGCACGTGGACCCACATCTCACGTGCTTGAAGCTGGGGAAGAGGCATTATTTTGAGGACGCTAATGCCCCTCTTGGTGGTGTTGGTAGTAGTGGTAGTGGCGGCGGCGGTTTGGGGTTAGCGGGAAAGAAAGGGAGAGAGTACTACGGCGGCGGCGGAGTGGCGGCGGTGACGGCGACGGCGAGGTGCCAGGTGGAGGGGTGCCACGTGGCGCTGGGGAACGCGAAGGATTACCACCGGAGGCACAAAGTGTGTGAGATGCATTCAAAGGCGCCTAAGGTTGTGGTCTCAGGGTTGGAGCAGAGATTCTGTCAGCAATGTAGCAGGTTCATTCATCACTCTATTTTAATTAATTTATTATTTATCATTTAATCCTTTCAAATATATATATATATATATATATATATATATATGAATTAATTTTTGAATTCTCTTAAATTTTTGTAAAAGTTCAGTAGTATTATATTATTAAATTTTAATATATTCTTCTAATTATGTAGTGTCATATATTAATATTAATAATAATTTATATTAATTAGGATCTACCTTGAATAGATTATGGGTCAACTGATTGAAATAATGTACTAAAATTTAATATTACCGTACTACTGAACATCTACTCTTATTTATCTCTCTCTTCTCTTACTCTTGCTTTAAAAAAGAAATTCAAATAAAAAAGAGGAAAAATAAAAGAGAGATAGAGAATAAACCACATTTTTTGAAGTTAATAATAATTTAACTTTCCATATTCATTCTTTAAATTCTGTTAAATCGTATTTTTATGAGTTAATAATAATTTCCTATAAAATAAATTGAGTTGATAATAATTTATCTTCTCCTGTGTCTATTGTAATTTGAATATTTGACTTTGATATTACAAAAAAATGGATTGCATTTTTTGAAGTTCTAAAAAAATTGTAAACTTTTGTAATACATTTTTTTTTTAAAAAAGTTTAATGATGATATTCATGCAAATTTTAAAGATAGTTTGATTTGTTAAAAAAATTTGATATTAGTTCAAAAAATCAATTATAGTGTGAGTTAATTAACCACATTTGTTTTGGCCTGAAAAAATTAACTACATTTTTTAATAATTAATTTTAATAGTCGTTTGCTAATTTAGTTGTTGTTGACACAGAGATAGTCGTTTAGATTATATTTTTTAAGATTTTTAAGTATTTATATTTTAACGGTAACTATTAATTATATTAAATTTTTTTTTAAATAATTAACAATAAACATCAAAATATAAACCATTAAAAATACTTTTTTTTAACCTGATTGTTTTGAAAGTAAAAAAAAAAAACAATAAATTTTAATATCTCATTGGTTTAAAAAATCTTTAACCAATGCAGCCATTATTGATTAGCAAAATTATTATTATTTTTTTTTCTTGTAAAGATTCATTTTGGATAAAAATGATTTAATTATAGTTTGGGATTAATATTTTGGAAGGTAATTAATTATTACAGGTTTCATTTGGTGTCTGAATTTGATGATTCGAAGAGGAGTTGTAGGAGGAGATTGGCTGGCCACAATGAGCGAAGAAGGAAGAGTTTTCATGACTCTCTGGGTAGGAATTCCTCTCAAGGTATTTTTTTTAACCTTTAATTAACTCTTCATTGTCTTTGCTTTTACTAATTCAACCAAAATTTTGGAAATTGAAGTTTTGGATTATTCTTAAACTCCCCTTAAATATTAGTTAATTAATTCATTAATGCACTTTTCGCTTCTTGCACTTTGAATTGAAGCCCTCTAGGAATGTGTGTTTTAAAGCTGTCTCTCGTAAGGAGAAAAGATGTGGAAATGAGAATGTTTAAGTGAATGAAAATGTCATGTTAATGTGATGTGATATGATGTGAATGGAATAAAAGTAAATAAAATGACCATTTTACCCTTACATTAAAAGTGGGTAAAAAGTAAGGGCAAAAACATAATTTTATCATATTGCTAAAAGTGGAGTTTGTTTGGTCCATCATCATTTAACTATACCAAACATAGACTTAAGATGCATGTTCCTTCCTTTCATTTGTCAAAGTTAACACTATGGGAGAGGCTCACCGGTTAGTTGAATTTATTTTGAAATTTGTGTTAATTTAATTTTTTTTAAAAAAATTGGCATAAATCTTGAGATTAATTAGCGAGATTCAACAGAGTTAATGAAATTAAAGTTTACCAACTTCTCTTAATATTATCCTTTGTTAAAACTGAAGTTTTAGAGGTGTGGTTAATCATTTGGTAATTAGGATTGATGAATCTCCTATGAGTCTTTGGCATATGTAATTGAATAAATTATATTTTAAAAAAAAAGTTAAAATGTATATAACAACACCTTTAAGTTTTAGGTAAGCACAAAATACTCTTAAATTTTTAAACCTTGTATATTTTAAGTTTTGACACAAAATCCATTTGTCAAAAATTCCATCTCTTTTTCATCATGCCAGCAACTCTTTATCATGCCAACATTTATTTCAGCTAATTAAAAGATATTTTGGTCATTTCAGTGCTAATTGAATTGACCGGTTACTAATTTTGATTAGGATTTTATTTTGGTGAAATGACCGAGATTTCTTTCAATTAATTAAAAACAAATGTTAATGAAGTGTTTGCTGACATGATAGAATTATATATGCCTAAAAATGGACGGAATTTTTAATAGAGAGGGTTATTTGCCCAAAGTTGAAAGTTGAAAATATTTGATGCATTGTTTTATAACTCCAAGGATTTGATATCCATGACGTAAAACTCAAAAGATTTTTGTGCATTTAGGCCTAAAAAATATTTTTTTATTATTAATTTAAATTTATTTATAAATAGGTCAAAACAATGATAAACATGAGAGAATGGAAAGAGGTGAAGTTCTAAAGTATATATTTATAAGAAATACAAATAAAAAAAAAAAAACCCATTTTGGAGTTTGGAATTTGGATGAATTTGGGGTCCTTTTTTTTCCTTATATCTTACTACTTTAGGAATTTTATCTCTCTTCCATAAAAAAAAAAAAAATTTGGTGAATATAAAATTTTTTTTATCTCTCTCTCTCGTACATTAGAAAATTCTCAGTAATATGTTTACCCTACCAAATTATAGTTGAACTCACTCAATTCAATTTTGCTTAATCACGTTTAATTTGTAATTGTAAGAGAAATGGTTCAGGGAACCATTCTTTGCATACTTCTGTTTGGAATATGATATTCTTAAGTTGTATATATGCTTATAAAATATAGATTTTGGGTATGAAATATTTCTCTAAAATTTATAAAATTTAACATAAATATGACTAGTAATCCATGGATTAACACTTGTTACAAAATTGGGGTGTTGGTAATGATTTTTCGTCACTAAATCAGTTTTTTTTCCTAATAATATTGAATGTTCTTTTGGATAAATTCGAAGTATAGTGAAGAATGTATTTTATTTCTTGATGTAGAAAATAAATTGATGGTCGGAGGGTTACCATATTTCTCATCACTTTCGCCACCATTACCACCATCATCGTCATCTGGGTGTGCTCTCTCTCTTCTGTCATCGCCTAAGAGCGATCATTCTTGGCTTTCACCGGCCGATCTCTCTACAAGATGCAGTGCCGCCCTCCGAGAACTCATAGCAGAAAATCGAGCCGCGATCATGGCGAAGCAGATCATTCTAGACAAAGATTGGAATCCTCACCCCTACCATGCAATAGAAGAAGATGACGATGACGACGACGATGACTTTAAGGAGATCCAAACTCATTCAAACTATAATTTCCCACCACAACACCACCAAATGTTTCCCTAGTGGTTCATTAATTCCATGTATATCAAAAAGGAAAAAAAAATTGTAAGTAGACTTGGTTTACAAAAGATAGGTACATGCATGATTGAAAGAGACATATATAATTATATTCAATGGAATTCATATTAATTTCTTAATTTTAATAATGATACCTATCTTTTGTGTATTGGCCTTATAATTATTGGTCTATTTAAGAATTTGGTTATTTATATATGGAATGCCTGAGTTTTCTATTGTTTTGATTGATTGATGAAAGGAAGGGCTTAGAAATTAAACTCGGTTAGGGGTGTGTTGAGTGGAAGGGATATTCATTCATTCTTAATCAAGTAACAGGAGTTTGATTCTTGCCTTGAGTATGGAACAACTTTAAATTCTTTGACCAATTGTCCCACCCTTTGACTATTATAATACAAACATGAATCTTAATTTTTATTTAATGGCTGCATCTGTACTTCATACACTTTACACTTTACTAAATTCAAATATGACAAAAGTACATTTCCTGCCCCCAACGTTTCGGGGTCCTGTCAGTTTCGCCCCAAACGTTTTTTCGGTGTCAATTGTACCCCTAATGTTTTACATTTCTGCCAATGTTACCCTTTTCACTAACACCGTCAAATATTTAACAATTTTTGTTGACGTGGCATCCTATGTGACAAAAATATCTGAGTAGGCATAATTTTTTCCACATAAGATTTCTAACGTTTTACATTTCTGCCAATGTCACCCTTTTCACTAGCACCATCAAATATTTAATAGTTTTTGCTTTATTGGACATCCTATGTGGCAAAAATATCTGACTTGGCATATATTTTTTTTCACATCAGATTGTTTACTTATCTTTTCCCCATAAAAACCGTGTTGTTTTGGCCTCACCCTATTCCTTTTAAAATATAACTCAAACGCACGTGCCATTTTGCAAACAAAAACATTGGAGACATTACCCATTCTCTATTTCGGGAAGACATTGTCGGAGAGAAGTCGAAATCGGTGCTCAGAAACTTTCATGATTTCTCAGTAATCGAAGGTCGAATGTCTTCCTAAAATAGAGAATGGATAACGTCTCCGATGTTTTTATAAACAAAATAACGCGTGCGTTTGAGTTATATTTTAGAAGGAATAGGCTGAGGTCAAAACGACACAACTTTGATGGGGAAAAGATGAGTAGGAAATCTGATGTGGAAAAAAATATACCAAGTAAGATATTTTTGCCACATAGGATGCCACGTAAGCAAAAACTATTAAATATTTGATGGTGCTAGTGAAAAGGGTGACATTTGCAGAAATGTAAAACGTTGGGGTTACAATTGACAGAAAAAAAACGTTAGAAATCTGATATGGAAAAAAAAAATATGCTCAGTCAAATATTTTTGCCACATAGGATGCCACGTCAGCAAAAACTAAAATATTTGACGGTGTTAGTGAAAAGGGTGACATTGACAGAAACGTAAAACGCTAGGGGTACAATTGACAGTGAAAAACGTTAGGGACGAAACTGACACGACCCTTAAACGTTAGGGGCAAAACTGACAGGACCCCCAAACGTTGAGAGCAGGAAAGATTTTTTTTTTTTTGGTAGGGAAAAGGGGCCACAAGGCCCAAAAGGAGAAAAACAAGAAGAAAGCACCTAGCCACCAGGATCCCTGGGAGGACTACCCCCAAGGGCCTCCCTATCAACCTCTAATTTTACAATGTCAGGCATTCCATCCAGAATGACAAATCTAACCATGCTCCCCAAGCTACTTTTCGCGAGTATGTCAGCACACTTATTTGAAAGCCGATTGGTGTGCTTTAACTGGACAACCCAACTTCTGCTAATCAGTTCTTTGACTCTCGTGATCAAGGGAGGACAGGGATTAACCGAACTGAGACCACCTCTGCAGCAATTTATAGCAACTTGGGAATCATTCTCAAGAATGATTTTACGAAAGCCGAGATCCCATGCTAGGGATAATCCTTCAGCAATGCCCCTTAATTCAGCATTTAAAGGATTTGACAGCCCAATCTTCAAGGTAAAGCCCTTAACCCAGGAACCATTATGATCACGAAAGATTCCCCCGCAACCAGCAAGTTTAGTTTCTCTGCAAACCGCCCCATCAGTGTTCACTTTGATCCAACCCACCTCCGGCTTAACCCAAGCAGAGACTCTATTAAGATCACGCGGCTGGTTAAGCCCACCATACCTAGACCAGGCCGCAAATTGGATTTTAGCTCTCCGAAGAATAATCAAGTGAGGCTCCTTCGGGTACGTGAAATCCCGATCATTGACAGCTCTGTTTCTCCATTCCCATAAGGCATTGCATATAATAGCAAACAGCATTTTCTAGGGGATACTACAAAAAGTCCCGCTCTTTTGAATATTCCACAAGATCCAGTCTGTTAGAGGAAGCGAATAAAACAAGACCCTCTCCTTAGTATTTACGAAGGCATTCCAAATCTTTACCACCTTATTGCAATATCTGATTGTGTGAAGATTTGATTCCCTCCCCGAATCACAAAGAGGGCAGGTCGAACAAGAGTTGCTCCAGGCCATTGTTTTGCTCCGTGTAGGCAAGCTATTATGACAGAGTCTCCATAAGAGAAACTTATGCCTGTATTGAAAGCTCACCCTTCCAAATAACATTCCAAACAGATCTAGATATGTTATCTTTCAGATTCCTCACAGCTGAATCGGCACTCTTAGTCGTAAAGTGGTTATCCTCGCTATACGCCCAGGTTGGAACATCAGTGCCAAGATCAACGTTCGGGGGATTAGTTGCAAGGACTAAATCCACAGCAGAGATCGGAAGAACATTTTGAAGCTTGTTGACATCCCATTGACTCCGATCATCAACATACTGCTCCACTTTCTCGCTTCTATCAATTGTATGAGCATTTGGATCAATAAATTGATTAAGAGTAATATTATTGGAGATCCATCTGTCGTTCCAGAAGTTGACACGATTTCCATCCCCAATTTCCCACACAATATGGTCTCTGAATTTAGGTAAAATCCTAGTGATCTCCCTCCAGAATCTGGAGTCCGTTGCTTTGCTAGTGGCTTCGAAAAGAATTTTGTTGTTAATCTCGTATTTCCCTTTGATGAACCTAACCCAGAGATCTTCCTCATTATTCAACAACTTCCAGGCTAGTTTATAGAAGAACGCCATGTTCATGTCTCTAAGGGATAGGATACCAAGGCCCCCTAAATTCCTGGAGATGCAGATTTTGTTCCACCCAACTTGATGGCACCTCTTTTTCTCAGCAGAGCTACCCCAAAGAAAAGCCCTTTCCATTTTCTCGATCTGGCTAGTGACACTCTTAGGAAGCATACTATGTTGCATGTGGTAAAGGGCATTGTTGCACAGGTACTCTGGATAAGAGTAGCACGACCAGCCATGGATAAGCAACTGGCTTTCCATCCTGCCAATTTTGTTTGAATTCTTTCAATGATATGATTGAACTTCACTCTTGTTAGTCTACCATGTATTAAGTCAGCTCCCAGATATTTCCCAACCTCTTGGGCTCTTTTAAAACCTGTTAAATTCAAGACATCAGTAATTCTTCCCGGTTTTGTATATTTTGAAAAATAAATAATTGATTTTGAGGGACTAATCTTCTGACCAGTTATAGAGCAAAAAAGATTTAAGCAATTCATAATGCATTTTGCTTGTTCCGTCGTAGCAGACCCAAAAAGGAGTAGATCATCCGCAAACATGAGGTGAGATATACTTAAATTATCTTTACCCACTTTAATGCCTTTCCAATCCCCATTATTAACAAAATGGTTAATAATATATGACAATATATCCATGCAAATAACAAAAATGTAGGGGGAAAGAGGGTCTCCCTGGCGCAGGCCTCTGGATGGACGAAATTCTTCAGTTCTTTCACCATTCCAAAGGACATTCAAGCTAGTAGAGGTGATACAACTCATGATTAGCACTCTAAGTTTTTCTGGGCAGCCAATGCATTCCAGAGTCTTGCTAATACATCCCCAATTAATTCGGTCGTAGGCCTTTTCCAGATCTATCTTCATCACCATAAACCCGTCTTTCTTCTTGGACTTATCAATGTAATGGATAATCTCTTGTGTTATGATGATGTTATCATGGATATTCCTTCCCGGCACAAAGCTAGTTTGAAATGGAGATATCAGCTTTGGTAGAAGTGGTTTCAACCTGTCAACAATAATTTTAGAAACGGTTTTATAAGACACATTACATAGAGAAATTGGTCTAAATTGATGAATAAATTCAGGATGCTCAGTTTTTGGAATCAACACAATATTAGTGTTATTAATCTCCGCAATCTTGCTTGGGTTCCGCCATATTTCCTACAAATATTTGATCAAGCTGTCCGCCACAAGCTGCCAGTTCTGGTGGTAGAAACTAGCTAGGAAACCATCGCAACCAGGAGCTTTTGAACTCCCTATACTGAAAACAGCTCTCTTTATTTCCTCGGAGTTGAATGGAGTGTTTATGCAGTCCCACTCGTCCTTCCCAATGCTAGGCCAATTAATTAAGTCAAAGTCAAAGTCTTCATGTACTAATTCCTCCTTAAACAGTTTTTTTTATAGAAATTGACAATCAATTCCTTGATCTTGTCGAGGTCCTCCGTCCATTCACCATTAGTGTCCTTCAACATCAGTATTTTATTTTTCCTTCTCCGGGAGATTGCTTTAGTATGATAATATCTAGTATTCCTATCCCCGTCTCTTATCCATTGGCATCTAGCTTTCTGGTGCCAAAGGACTTCCTCTTGATCCAATACCTTCTCCAGTTCCTTTTCAAGTTCCTTCCCAAGATCTTCAAGGTATGGGTTAAAGTGTTTATCCAACGAGGTCTGGATACCATGTATCCTTTTTACTAGCGTTCTCTTCTTCTTTGTGATGTCGCCGAATACTTCTTTATTCCAATTTTTTAGCCTGCCTGTCAGATGTGTAATTTTGTTTTTAAAATCAGCATCATGCTTCCATTCTTCTTTCAGGAACTCAGCAAATTTATCATGGTTCATCCAGTAATTCTCAAAGCGGAATGGTCGATTCTGCGCACTGGTCCCATATTCTTCTGTCAGTACTAGTAAAGGATGATGATCTGAGTTTATTCTAGCTAGACATTTAGGTGAAGCATCCCTGAAAAAGTTCCTCCAGTTCTGGTTGCAGAGTGTTCTATCCAACCTTTTGTATAACTTAGCTTGACCTTGGCGTTTAGGCCCTTCCCAGGAAAAGAAAGGCCCAGCAGGAACCATGTCAATAAGATTACAGTTGTTGATCCATTCTTTGAATCTATTACATCGATTTAGATTTGGAGCGCTTCCCCCTCTTTGCTCAGAAACAGAAGCAATCTCGTTAAAATCACCTGCCATAAGTAAAGACGAAGAATTAGTACACTTGCTCTCAAGAATGGGCCAAATACTATCTCTAATTTGTGCATGGGGGTTTGCATAAACTGCAATAACATCCCATTTTCCTTTAATCTGATCCTTGATTTCGAGTTGTAGAAACTGCTCGTGGCTGTATGTACAGGTGGCATCTATGTCTTGGTTCCAAAGAGCCCAAATATCACCCGCATACCCACGGGCATCATTAATAGCATAGTTATTAAATCCCAATTTCTTTATTATTGCTTCAGCTTTGATTCCGCTGCATCGGGTTTCAAACAAGCAAACCATATCAGGTTTATACATCCTTTTCATCTCCTTAAAAGCATTTAGAAATTTTCTACTAGCTGCACCTCTGCAATTCCAAAATATTAGCTTCATGATAAAACGTTAATAGATAAAAAAATATAAACAAAATAACTCAGACTTGGGATTTAGGAGGGTGACCCTCCTTTTTACCCCCTTTACTATTCAACTTCACCACATTCAGCCCTCTCTGGATTCCTGCTTTTTTCTTGCTTGTATCAGGAGGATTTTCTTTGGGATTAGGATCAGGAGAACCAGCCTGGCACTCCTTCCCCTTCGACTCATTTTTGGATGCTTTCTGTTTTGTTTTGACAGGAGTGCCCAACTCCATAGCCTCAGGTTGAGACTCAAGTTGGCTCTCGCTCTTCTCTTTAGGAGATTGCTGCTGTTCCTTAACAGGAGAACCAATCTCCATTGTATCGGTTCCCTGCACCTGTTCATTTTCATCTGTTTCCTTATTAATGGCTTCAGCAAACAGAGGGTTTCCCTTGGATGTTTTCCACCCAGTTTTGGCAGACTTGTTATCCTTCTCTTGTTCTTTTTGGATTTCCTCATACTCCTCGTGTCTGACAGGTTCTTCCTCTTCTTCTTCCTTATCCCCCAGGACATTGAATCTGGAGCCTTGATTCCTTCCCATCACACTATTATCCCTGTTTTGGTTATGCATATCCTGTCTAGTTTTCCTGACCCTTCGAGGCTTAGTTACTATCATCCAAGCCCCATACAGGAAAGATATTTTTGCCTTCAAATATAAAGCGACGAAATTTTTTGCACAAGTTTAGATAAAGTACTGTTGTGTTGAGGATAAAAAAAAGCACAAAAACGTCTTTTGGTCCCTTACAAATACTTTTTTGTCAATTTGATCCCTCATAAATTCATGTTATCTTTTTTTTTATCTATTTGACTCATCATAGATCAAAATAGTATCAATTTGATCCCTTATCAAAATGTTATCAATTTGGTTCCTCACATATCAAAATATTATCAATTTGGTTCCTCGTAAATCAAATTTTTTCGATTTATCTCTCAGTTAGTCAACTTTGTTATAATATAAAATTTGGATTAATTTTATTATTCATTAGTTAATTATATGCATCAATTCTGTTAAGTATTTAAACAATTGATTAAGAAACCAAATTAACAAAAAAAAAGAGACATGCATCGAATCAAAATAATGTTTTGGTCATGAAAAAAAGCTATGAGTTGTCATTAAAGTGATGCAGTTAGACTTATGAGTAATACTGTCAAAACGATCATGAGTACACACGGGTTGGCAGCGGGTTGGCCGGCCTATAAAAAATGATTAAAATAAGTATAAATATATAATTTTAGAATAATTTAATGTGCTATGTAATTTGTTTGTTTCCATTTTAAAAAAAACAAAACACAACAATATTCAAATAGGCCCAACATGTACTACGGTGTGTGGGGAAGTGGGTGGGTCAGAGTGGTTGACAATTTATAACTTATATGTATCCACTGTTGATGCAGTTAGGTTGGAGCTTTCAAGGAGGCCATTCGACTTGTTCATTGGGCCAATTTAGGCCTATAAATTTGGATCATGATTATATATATATATATATACTCAGGTACATAATGACTTTTTTTTTATATGTATTTTTCTATTGGAGGCAATTCAGTTCGAGTTAGTTGAGGTCTCATAACAGGGATAGAGTTCTCTCAGCAGAAATTTTTTCATACACAAGACTCGAACCCGAGACCTTGGTTAAGGGGAATGAAATACCTACCACTCTAACTAATTACCTGTTGGTTGTACATCATGAATTTTAATTATGACATATTAATTGTTATACATATAAAGCTTTTTTTATTTAAATTGATTAATTAATTAGTTACATTAAAGTTAAATATTGTTTTAATTTAATCATATCTTCATTAAGGATAAAAGTTTAATACTAAGTACTATTGAACTTCGGTATATACTTCCAATCATCTCGTTAATATTAATAAGAACTCACATTAATAAGGACTCACCTTAAATAGATTGGAAATCAACTAATTGGAGAGATGTACTGAAATTCAATACTACCGTACTACTAAACATATTTTCATTCATTTGATACAATGTTGTAAGAACCGAACCGGACAAAGACTCGGACAAGTGTTCGGTTCATGGTTTGATCGGTTTAACCGGTTGAACCGTCGGTCGAACCGGATGACACAATAAATAATAAATATTCTTAATATATAAAATGACATCACTCAAATTTTAGGTTTCAATATACATAATTTTGAAGTTTTAAATTACATAACTTCTCAAAGTTTTAATTTGTAAGGCTTGTCAAGCTTTGAAAGAACTTAATCAAACCAAATATTAAATTATTGATAATCATAACTTTTAAATTTTAATTTTTAAGACTTTTCTAATTTTAATTTTTAAGATTTCTCTAATTTCTTTTTTTTATATTATTTTTCCTTTTTATTTTTTAATTTTTTAATTTTTTTAAAAAATAAAATTGGACCGGTTGGACCACCGGTTGACCGGTCCAACTCCGGTTAAATCCGGTCCAATCCGGTCCAACTGCAAAAACGGTTTTTTGGTCCAACCGACTCGCCTTTGTATTCGGTTGGCGGTTGAACCGGTTGGACCGTCCGGTCCGGTCCGGTTCTTACAACATTGATTTGATATTGTAATTTCTTTTCTTAACCAAATGAGATCAATATTTAATTATTAGAGGCTTCGCATGCACCTACGTGCATACATGTAATTTATTCTTAAATTTTTTAAAAATATAATATAAAATAGTTATTATATTTTAAAATCATTAAAAATTAAATAATTTAAAATTTTTAAATAGAATTTTTATCATATTTAAAATAAAAAAATTAAAAAATGAGAAGTTATGCACTTCTCCATTTTTTTAGTAATCACCTATCATACTTGTTTTCTCTTTCTCACATCCTCCAATTATATTATTTTTTTGTATTTTTTAATTATAAAATATAGCTATTTTGTGAGAAGTTGGTTATTTATTGGGAAGTTGGGGGAAGTTATTTTTTTGGTGTCACACTTTGCTTGTATGACACCAAAAATTCCAAAGCCATATATATATAGACTAGAGGCTTCGCATGCACGTACCGTGCATGTAATTTATTTTTTTAAAAATATAATATAAAACTATTATTATATTTTAAAATATAAAATATAAAATATTTGATAATTTTTAAATTTGTAAACTAAAATAATTATTATTATATTTTAAAATAATAAATTAAATTATGGGAAGTTATTTGTTTCAACACTAACTACCCACCATGTTTACTTTCTCTCTCCCTCCCACTCCCACTCCCACATCCCATCATTTTTTTTTGTATTTAATAAATTAGTAAATATTTATTTTGGGAGACCGTTGACGGAAAGAGTCCACAGCCATATAAATATAGATATATATTAAGTAGAATTACTTTAGTTAGAGAATGTAATGAAGTTGGTATAAAAGCACAAATCAGACCAAATAAACATCAATTTAATCCCTACGAACAAAAAAAGTACACATCAACTTAACTTTTGTAACCTACATTTTTTTGGGTAACATTTTAAAATTCGGGTAAGCCATAAATTAATTATTCAATGAGACCCAATGGCCAATGCAGCCAGAATTATTGAGCTTCATTTCACATTAAACAAAAAATAGTAATAATAATTTTGCTGTCCTTAAAGAAAAAAATTCAAAACATTATTTTGATTCTCAAAAAATACAGTTTATTTCAATTTAGTCCTTAAAAGATGAAAATGTCAAATTCAGTCTCTAAAAGATGTAATTTGTCTCAATTTAATCCTTGAAAGATATGAATGTCAAATTTAGTTCTTGAAAGAAGTAATTTGTCTTAATTAAATCTTTAAAAAATATCAAATTTAATCCATAAAAATATAATTTATTTTAATTTAGTCCCTGAAAATCTTTATCAATAAACTGACAAAAAATTTTTAAGGACTAAAAAGAAATAAATTATATATTTTAAAAACTAAATTGACACATAATACATTTTTTTGTGACCGAAATAATAATTTCCTCAAAATCTTAACAACTGCCCTAACATATAAAACCCCCAAAGAAAAAATGTGAAAATTGATCTAAAATAGTGTCACACTCACTTCACACCACACATGATGAAGATGATGGATGGCCCATCATCATTGATGAACCACCTAACAGCTATCAGCTATGGCACACACTGAAATCTGAATGTCAAGAATGGCGGAAAGGAACAGCCACTAACGAAAATTAGAATAGAAACCGAATGGTCAAAACTTTATTTTGATCCTCTATCTTTCATTCAAGTTTTATATTAGTCTTTTATTTTTTTCGGAATTTCTATATTAGTCCTTCAGTCTAATTTCGTCCATTTCTTCCGTTAACTGTTGACGTGGTGTGCCGAGGTGGACACATAATCTCTCCTACGTGTATCAGAAAGCTGACGTGGCCTTAGACACACCAAAAGCACCTAAGCGATGTCGTTTAAAATGAAACTGTACTGAGAGGACCAATATAGAACTTTAATGAAATATAAAGGACTAATATAGAATTTTTAATAAAACATAAAGGACTAATATAGAACTTTAATGAAACATAAATCACCAATATAAAACTTTAGGAAAAGATAAAGGATCAATATAAAACTTGGGTGAAAGTTAAAGGACCGAAATGAAATTTTGACTAAGAGCAAAATCCATGAGGGCCAAAATTGATTGGAAACTCTTGAAATTAACACATAAAACTGACCCTCCTCCTTTCTGCCTTGTTCATCAATATTATTTCTTTCACAAATTTAATGGCTACAATGCTAAAGGTAAAGAAACACTACTTTTAACTTGAAATGGTACATGGGTTTCTCACCTTTTTTTACCTTTTTATAATTTTCCCTTCTCTTTTTGCAGTAACAATATGGGTTTCCACTTCATTCAAATCTTCATCATTCTTTCATCACTCCTTGCTTTTCACCCTCCATCATAAAAAAATACTTTTCCTCACATGCATGCATGCTCTTTCAACAACTAATCATTAAATTTTCTTGATTTCCTACTCTGTGTCAGCTAATTTCCTACACTAGCTAGTCATCTCTTAAGCCTTGTTTCTTGATTAATTACTTTATGATTTGTTTATTTTAGAAGCAATTAATTAATAAAAACTTATTTTTCAATCCCTGAAAAATTAGTTAACCAATGATTTAATACCTGAAATGTCATAATTTACCTTTTTTAATTTGTTCCTAAAAATTATTAAGGTCAACTCGTTAGTATTTGAGATGTTAACTTTTTCAAATAAGTTTGTCTAGTCATCTTTTAATTATAATTAGTAAATAAAGAGTAACACTATCTGCATCATATAATTGTTATCTCCCTAGGTATGTAGCCTTTAAAATGTTTATTTTTATGAAAAAAATCACTTATTTTTATAATAATAACTTATTTTAAAATACGGTGCTGTTTGTGCATGTTTATTTTCTGAAATAAGTTATTTCTAGTATGTATTTTTTCAGCTTTACGGAAAAGTTAAAAATTGGTGTTTCTTTTTTTTATCTAGTAACAGAAGCCAAAATTTAAATGATTTAGGAAAATAATACTCTTAATAAAATTTTATATTTTACATTATACTCTTTATTATTTTAAATCTAATTTTAAGACCTGTTAATTTATAAAGTATATGAATATAATTATGTGATTATATTATGATATTCTTTGTATTTTTTAATTAAAAATTAAATAGCAATAATTATTTTTATTTAAATGACATTAATAAAAAGGTAATCATAGATAACAAAATTACATTAATTAGAGTTAATAATATATTGAATTAACATTTTAATAAATTATTAAAAAAATTAACATTTTATTGTTATTTTTAATAATATTTAACAAATTACATTTTGATATTCATTTATTTATTTAATAGTATTGATAACATCTTAATCTTTACATGCCCTTTTTGGTAATTTTACCATCAAGAGCATTTTTTATACAATTTTACCAAATACAAATGATTGTTTAGCTGCTGATAAAAGTATTTTTCAACTTATTTTTTCAAATACGAATAGCTTCTGTTTCACGGCACTTAAAAAAAACTTTATTTAAAAAGAAATCATTTAAAAATTAAGAATTTTTATAAGCATGCACAAAGGGGCCTTTAAACTTTTCTACAATGAACACTACAGAAATATGGTCATTTTCGATGGTCACTAGCGTCGAAAAAAGTGTCTCTAGCCGTCGGCATTTGTTTTATCGACGGTTATTTTACTATAATTACCGTTTTCGCAAGATCCTCATGCGTTTTGTCTTCTTAATGCCTTCTAATATAGTGCTTCCTCTCGAAAATCTTCTTCTAAGCACAGAAAAAGAAGGACTCAAAGAGAAAGGAGTTGTTCATGGAGGATGGGTTCAACAAGAAGCAATATTAGGTGTGAAGAGAGAGAGAAAATAAAGAGATAGAGTGTAGGCATTGAAATAAAAATTTTGAATTTAAAGACGAGATAAAAGTATAATTTTTAAAAAAATTCCATCACACCATGTTATCGCTTGACAATCCAAATTAACAATATTACATGTAACTGTCGTTTTTGGCTCAGACAATTGTAATTTGCAATTAGGACCGCAAGGGGTCTTAACCTTGGGGGACTTGTCCTTAGGTGATGCACCTAGGTGCCTACGTACCCTTCGGAAGGGATCAAAGTCCACGTAGTTCATCATGCTAACGTCTATAGGAGCCGTTAGGTAAGGTGGTTACCTGTATTGGGCTGTGTGCGGCTAAGGCGTGCCTAAGGTACTCTGGGCGGGCAAGCCGCTCTTAGGAGGTTGACTTAGTGGAGAGAGCTAGGCTCTTGGGGCTGTTGGAAGCCCTGTAAATGGTGCACTCCGAGATGGAGATGAGCTTGCCAGTGACTGACCTGGACGGAGCTTACGGCGGAGCTTGTAGTGTGCGGAGGGATTGCGTGAGGTATCTGAGGGTACTCAAGTTACCGAGAGTATGTGTGTGATATCGTAGATTGGGTGCTGTAATCCTTCAGGTTGCGTTCTATTCTCAGTCCCCCGGGTGATGGTCTATTTATACTCGGAGTGTGGGGAGATCGTGCTCGACCCACGACCTCGTGGGACGTGGGTCGTCCCACGAGGTTTGTGGAGTTCCCACGTCTGGTTGAGGGGATGCTCCGTGAAATGTCGTGGGCAAGGGCCACGTAATTGGTAGATGAGTGGTGCCACGCGTCTCTATCGAGTGCGTAAGCCTACCTTCTAGAAGGTTAGTGCCATGTGTCTCAAGGTGGAATATTCAGTAGTTACATAAGTCCCCCAAGTCTGCGGGTGTCGGACGCCCGTGGACTTAAGTTCCCTTGTCTGTAAGATACTTAGCAATTTTTCGCTGCCTTTACTCATGGGAGAGCTCGTCCACTTAGATTCAAGATTATGGGAGGTGGTCGTCCGTCCCGCGAAGTAGGTTATCTCGTATCGTTCCGTAGAAAAGGAGACGCTTTGGAGATGACATGTGTCCCGTTTCGGATGGCTGGACGCTTGACTTCCTCAGCAAGTTTTTTAGCCGTCTCTACAGGAAGTACGCGACTTACCGAGGGGGAGTCATCATTGCTCAGAGGGGCATTTCCCGAAATTCCCTTCGTAGGCTGTTAGAGAAATCCAAAGGTCAGGGGCCGTTTGGTCATTCCCCTTAACTTTAGAGCCGTTTCGTTTTCGCGCCTCTTTGGTTGGGCTGCAAAGCGTATGTTGGTTCTCCTTTTTAACTGCTGAGAGCATAAGGCTTCCTGTTATTTTGCGAATCTCCTTCTTCTCAACCTTCGGCTTCTCGCTATTCGACAAATGGCTTCCCCTAGTGCCGCCGCTTCTGTGCGTTTCTCCAAGGACCCGGATTTTGAACAGTCCCTTCTGTTGGTGGCCACGGAGGGAGTCAAGAAGAGAATGGATACTCTCATCATGTTGCAGGACTCTGCGGATCTTCGGGAAGTTCTATCTAGGGAGGATGGAATGCCAGCGGTGCCTCCGTGATTTGGTATTCTGCCGAGTCAGAACTGGGTTCGACGGCAAACGTATCGACGGCAGATGCCGATGTGGAGTCGCGGATGCTGTCGGGAGCCGGTATCGAGAAGGTGTGGGAGGAACTCTTTGCTCCCTCTTTCCCGGAAGGCTACGAGATAAAGCCGATCGGAAAGGGGGAGACAATTCTTTGGAGCGATGGTGCCGGCTTTGTTCTTCCACTCTGCGTTCCTTACAATGCTGCCTTTATTCCTCCGTTTTCTGGCTTTGTGGAGGCCATGCTCAACCTGTTGAACGTTTGGCCTGCACAACTGACCCAGAATACGTGGTCGATACTTAGTGTTTTTGACAGGTACTATCGGCCACACAGGTTGGAGGATCTCCCGAATGTGTTTCTCTCTCTCTATCACGTCTGCGAGGCGCACGGATGAGTGTGTGTTCAGTCACGCGCCAAAGGTTTCACCATCACCGACCTGCCGGGTAACAATCATGTCTGGGGGTCGCATTTTTTCAAGGTGGTTCCCAAGAAAGGCTCTTGCCCGCCTTAGATCCGGCCGCTCGACTGGCGCCCGCGCTTTCCCCTCAAGTGGTCCAACCCTGTTCTTCGGGTTCAGTATGACTGAGAGGAGTACGAGGAGACGGCTCTCGAATTTCTGAAGGGGGCCATGGTCTCGGGCGCAGCTCTAGTTAAGTTGGTATTTGACGGGTTTGTGACCCTCCTTTTTGTCTTCTTACCAAGCTTCGGGTGTTTCCTTCTCGCAGGGTTGACTCTGGGCATTATTCAAGGGAGGTTGAATCCTCCGTCGAGTTTTCGGAGCCAGAAATGCGAGCGGTCAGAGTTGGCGAGTGCTGCTGTTTCGCCCTCGGGGGCGGACGAAGATGCCGATGCAAATGAAGATCCTGCGAAAAAAGGTGTCAGGGCCCCGAATCAGGTGGGTGAAGTCGACTTGACTTGTCTCAACTGTAGGAAGGTTCCTTATACCCCTATACCCCCCGAAGAGATGCCCGTCCGACTTCTTGGTGAGGGTATCTCTTTTAGAGGGAAGTTAATCCCGTTTGAGGCGGAGTGGGTCATCCTGGCTCGTCAACATTATCCTCTTGATTAAGGGGACGATTATGCTTTAGAGCGTATGACCAGGGAGACCATGTTGTTGCTAAGCCGCCTGGCGGACTTCGCGTATCAACGGGAAGTTGAGGGGGTAGGACGCTTTTTCCTTTAGCTTCGATGTGCTCCGTTGGCGGCGACTGATCCTCTTGTGACTTTATGCGGGAATTTGTTGAGGAATTGTTGGAGGAGAACACTCGAATGGCTGCGCGGGTGGAGGAATTGGACGGCGAGCTCAAAGACGGCAAAGCTAGCGCCCTGCGGGTCCGTCGTCAGGACTTTTTGCGTTTCACGAATTACGGAATGCAGAATGGTATAGCCCAACTGGAGGATTTGATGGGTATCTCGGTTCATCCAGAGGTTAGAGCTAAGATGCATCCCTCCTGGGAGAACTTTGGCGGGGAGTTTCGCGTTCGCGCTCAAGGGGATTCTCCGTTGAGGATCGAGGATTATGCAGTGCCCCCAAATCCTCGAAGAGAGTCGCCGCTGTCAGACGGGCTTCCACATTTAGGGGAGGATGCCCCTTAGTTTTATGCTGCTGTATTCGCGGTTTTGTAATCTTGGGCTGATAGACCCCCTGTGTGAATAACATAAAGAAATTTTGAGCACGAGAGTTGATAAATCGTATTGTATTTCGCATTCCTTTAAACACATAGCGTAACTGTCTTGGGACTGAGACAAGTTAGTAGTACATTTGTCTTGGGACTGAGACAAGGCAAGGGGCATTCATCTTAGGACTAAGACGTGGTGAAGTGCCTGCGAGCTTGGCCTTTGGACTAAGGCATAAAGAAATATTATCGATTAAGATGTAGCAAAATATCTCTTGAGGCTGTTGGCGTTCCAATTGTTTGGGACGTGTCGCCTGTTAGGTGCGCAAACTCTTGCGCGTTGTGCGAGGCTACACCAATAACCCTGTACGGGCCTTCCTAATTAGGGGCAAGCTTGCCGTGTTGGCGGTCGCGCCTATTGCTTATCGCTATACGCATGACCAAGTCACCCCTTTCAAATTTTCGGGTTCAGACACCTCGGTTGTACTTTTGTGCAAGCAGTTGTTTGTAGGCGGCGCTTTTGAGTGCCGCCGCTTCTCTTCGTTCTTCGACTGCGTCGAGGCTGAGCAATAGGCTATCTGGATTCGAATCAGAGTAGTTCAGTACCCGATCCGAAGGGACATCGATGTCGGCGGGGATGATTGCTTCTTGTCCGTATGTCAGGGCAAAAGGAGTTTCTCCTGTGGCCGTGTGTACTGTGGTTCTATATGACCATAGGACCGATGAGAGTTCTTCCACCCATCCTTCTTTCGCGTCCACCAATCGCTTCCGCAGTCCTTTGAGGATGATGCAGTTTGCTCTTTCCGTTTGGCCATTGGTCGCCGAATTTCGACTGAAGTTGTTCTATGGTCGATACTCCACTCTTTGCAGAAATCTTCGAACTTCTTGCTAATGAACTGTCGTCCGTTGTCGGTTATCAACATGTGTAGGGGACCGAAACGAGTGACGATGTTCCACCAAAGGAAGTTTTGAACATTTTGGGATCCGATGGTGTCCAAGGGTTCAGCTTCGATCCACTTGGTGAAATAGTCGATGGCCACGATGAGGAATTTTCGCTGGAGCGTGCCCTGAGGGAGGGGGCCCAGGATGTCCATGCCCCAAGTGTCGAAGGTCCATGGGGATTCGATAGGCCTCAGCTCACCCGGCGGCTGGTGTATGAACACGGCGTGGCGCTGACATTTGTCTTAATGGGTAACTAAGGCTTCTGAGTCGACTCTCATCATCGGCCAATAGAATCTGAAGCGCAGGGCTCTCTTTCGGAGAGCTCCCACGGACTGGTGTATGCCACATACGCCTTCGTCGATTTCCTATAGCATGTAGCTTGCTTCTTCGGTCGAGATACACCGAAGATGTGGGGATGAAAATCCCTTTCTATATAAGTCGTTCCCCCAAACAAAGTATCGAGCTGCTTGTCTCCTGATTTTCCGAGCGAGTTCTTTGTCTATAGGCAGGGTGCCCGCCGTTATATACGGCCTGATGGCGGCCATCCGGGATTGTCGACTGTAATCGACAATACGTCTGGATTTATACTCGGGGTGCGAAGCGTGGTTCGCAAGACCGCTTTAAGTCCCGATTGGCTCGGTGTGGTAGCTAATTTGGAGAGGGCATCAGCCTGGGTGTTCTGGTTCCGAGGGATCCGTGTGATCAAGACAGATTCGAACCTGCTGATTTCTTGTTTGGCACGCTCCACATATTTGATGATGGTGGGTCATTTGCCTCAAAATCTCCATTTAGTTATCCGACTACTAGTTGTGAATCACTGAATAGCTTGACCTCTGAGGCTCCTAGGTCGTGAGCTAGCGCTAATCCGGCTATGAGTACTTCATATTCAGCTTGGTTGTTGGAGGCTGGGAACGTGAAGCACAGGGCTTGTTCCACTTTGATTCCGTCGGGGCTTTCTGCGATAATGCCAGTGCCCGTGAATTTCCCGGTCAAAGAGCCATCTACGTAGACTAGTCATGGGGATTTTCCTGGCTATAGCTCATTGGTCTCGTCGTGATTTGGAGCCGGGGCGTCCCCCTAAAGGCGTTCTGACGGAGTCATTTCGGCGGCGAAATCTGCCAATGCTTGGGCATTGATCGCCCGACGGGGCTCATATTGAATGTCGAATTCTGATAGCTCGATCGCCCAGTGTGTTGTTGGAAGTAGGGTCGAAGTCTTCTGGCTGAGTGGACGAGAGCGAGTAAGAGCTTCTCCACCCGTTGGTACCGAAGTTGGGCTCCCTATAAGGCGTGACTCGTGTAATAGACAAGGAATTGCTCGACCCCTTCTTCCCTTATCAGTGCTGAGTTTACAGCACGATCGGTGGTAGCTAGGTAAAGTACGAGGGTTTCTCCTTTGATCGTCTTGGCTAACACCAGAGGTTTGGCTAGGTAAGCCTTAAGGTCCTGGAAGGAATTTCCGCATTGCTCAGTCCATTGTAACGCTGGTGCTGTCTTCAAGATTTTGTAGAAAGGAAGACATCGGTCGGCCATCCTTGATAGGAATCTGTTGAGGGTCGCTAACCTTCCGTTCAACCTCTGCACCTTTTTCACCGTCCGTGACGGTTCCATGTTGAGAATGACTGGGCATTTCTCGGGGTTGGCTTTGATTCCTATTTGCGTGATCATGAATCCTAGGAACTTTCTAGCCGATACGCCGAAAGCACATTTGGTCGGATTCAACTTCATTTGGTGCGTTCGCAGAACCAAGAAGAGTTCCTCCAGATGTGCAAGGTGTTGTTCGAGCTCCATGGATTTGACAACCATGTCGTCGACGTAGACCTCGAGGTTTCAACCTATCTGCTTTCTGAAAATGATGTCCATCATCCTTTGATAGGTGGCCCCTGCATTCTTCAGTCCGAAAGGCATGACTTTATAGCAGTAGACGCCTATATCCGTGATGAAGGAGGTCTTTTCCTGGTCTTTTGGGTTCAACTGGATCTGATTGTATCCTGAGAAGGCATTTAAGAAACTCAGCATCCGGTGCCTAGCCGTCCCATTGACCAGCTTGTCTATGTTCGGGAACGGGTAGGCATCCTTCGGACAGGCTTTGTTCAGATTGGTGAAGTCCACGAACATTCGCCACTTCCCATTCACCTTTTTGACCATTACTATGTTCGACAGCCAATCGGGGTACTGCGATTCGCGTATGAAGCCAGCGTCGAGGAGTTTTTGCACCTCCTCGTTGATTGCTCGCTGCCTCTCGTCGCCGAAATGTCATTTCTTCTGGATTACACCGAATCCGTCTCTGATGTTGAGGGAATGGCATATGAGCGCAGGATCTATCCCTGACATGTCTGCGGCGCTCCAGGCGAACACGTCCCTGTACTGGGTGAGTAGTTCTTGGAACTTCCTTCGGGCCGTCTGGCTGAGGAGAGCTCCCACGCGGATTTTCCGGTTATTCGCCTAATCTATGCAAATGCTTACGAGGTCCTCCATAGGTTGTGGCCTAGCTCCGGGGATTTCGTCTCGCAGGTCCACTATCTCAGGGGGCTTTCAGCGTTACTCTCGGCTTTGCTTGTAGCGGGTCGGTCAGCCACATAACATATACGAATTTCCTGGTCCACTCGTATTTTCGCGATGCCGGTCGGCGTAGGGAATTTCATCACCATATGAGCTGTGGATATGATGACTTGAAGCTTACCCAGGGTCGGTCGACCCAAGATTGCATTGTATGTCGATAGTGTCGTTGATATGGCGAATCTCACTCGGGCGTGGACGACCCTCGGTTGTGTGCCCAGGGTGAGCCATGTCGTGAGGGTTCCTCGTGTCTTAACGATCTGTCCAGAGAAGTCGATAAGAGTTTCCTCGTCCGATGTTGGCTGGTCCTCGCAGTGGGCCATTTCTTCCGAAGTTTTTGCGAAGAGTATGTCGGTGACAGCCCCGGGATCTATCAGCACACGTCTAACGTCGAATCCTGAGATGTTGGCCGTGATGACCAGCGGCTCATTCGTCTCAGTCGCATTGCCAACGTCGTCAAAGATCACGAACTGTGTTTTATGTCGCTTGCACCGGTCGCCTCAAACGTCATCTGGTCGGTCGTGCGAGGGTTTTGAGGAATGGCTCGTTGCGGCTAGAACTGTCAAACGGGCCAACCGGGCCCAGCCCGTCACGGGCTCCTTGCTAAACGAAACGGGCCACATTTTACTAGCCCAAGCCCGCCCATGTTGTCCCGCGGGCTAAACGAGCCGGCCCGCGGGCCTACACTTTATTTTTTTAAAAAAAAATTGTTTTTTATATTAAATAATATATATATTACAAAAAATAAAGATAAAAATAAATTATGAGTAGTATTACAATTTTAATATATATAATTATGGTAATTATATTATTATTTTATATTTTAACATAAAAATATATATACATTGGCAAAAAAACATAAAAATATATATAAAATTATTATTTTTTCTTAAAATTAAATTATTTTATACTTTAAAATAAAAAATATTATAAAAAATAATATATTAATAACAACAAACAACAAATATATATAAAATATATACTAATATTCTTTAAAATAATTAATAAAAATAATAATATAAATTTAAACGGGCCGGTAACGGGCCGGCCCGCGGGCTAACGGGCCCCAACCCGTTTAGGCCCGTTTTTAAATGGGCCTAATTTAGCCTCCCCAAGCCCGCCCAATTAGCGGGCGAACCGGGCCAGCCCGTTTTGACACTGCTAGTTGCGGCCATGTGAGTATTATATCATGTGTATCTTGTATACAAGACGAAAACAAATACGGGTTTCTAAGTCTTAGGTATATACTCCTACTCCCCGAAAAAGAAATTCCGTTCAGCGGCAAAGCGCACAAGGCATTGTGGTCTGAATAAGACCGCGGTGGGCGCCACTGTAACTGTCGTTTTTGGCTCAGACAAATGTAATTTGCAATTAGGACCGCAAGGGGTCTTAACCTTGGGGGACTTGTCCTTAGGTGATGTACCTAGGTGCCTACGTACCCTTCGGAAGGGATCAAACTCCACGTAGTTCATCATGCTGACGTCTATAGGAGCCGTTAGGCAAGGTGGTTACCTGTATTGGGCCGTGTGCGGCTAAGACGTGCCTAAGGTACTCCGGGCGGGCGAGCCGCTCTTAGGAGGTTGCCTTAGTGGGAGAGAGCTAGGGTCTCTAGGGGCTGCTAGAAGCCTTGTGAATGGTGCACTCTGAGATGGAGATGAGCTTGCCGGTGGCTGACCTAGACGGTGCTTACGGCGGAGCTCGTAGTGTGCGGAGGGATTGCGTGAGGTATCTGAGGGTACTCAGGTTACCGAGAGTATGTGTGTGATATCGTAGATTGGGTGCTATAACCCTTCAGGTTGCGTTCTATTCTTAGTCCCCCGAGTGAGGGTCTATTTATACTCGGAGTGTGGGAGATGGTGCTCGACCCACGACCTCGTGGGTCGTACCACGAGACTTGTGAAGTTCCCACGTCTGGTTGAGACGATGCTCCGTGAAATGTCGTGGGCAAGGGCCATGTAACTGGTAGATGAGTGGTGCCACATGTCTCTATCGAGTGCTTAAGCCTGCCTTCTATAAGGTCAGTGCCACGTGTCCAAGGTGGAATATTCCGTAGTTACATTACACAAAAAAGTTAATTTGGAACAAGCTGTAATAAAGATAGTTGACTAATTTGAAAATTTACAAAGATAGAGAATTAAAATATGAAACAAATGAAAAAAAATAGGGATGAAAATAGAGTTTCGGCCAAAGTTGATTTATAAAAAAATCACCAGAGCTAGAGTCTTAAGTATGAAACAAATTGGTGGAATTCATATTTTCAAGTTCTCCATTTTTTAACTTTTTTAAATATATTTTAAATATCACAAACTCTAGTAAATTTTTCTTTGACAAAATATTTAATCTAGTTATGAATTTTACCCATTGTTCGAGGTATTATATCTATTAGAACATATGGGATTTAAAAGTAATAGTTAGAGCAAATAGAGTTAAGAATTCAAATTGAAATAGAAAATAGATAATGAGCAAAAAGAAATATTTCTTTTATTTCCAAAATTTGAAATTATTGTCAATTTCGATTTTAAACTGTATAATTGCTGTCATTTTTGTCCCAATTCCTAATATAGTTCCTTTACCATGTCAACAGGAATTCAAACTAGATATATGTAATTTAAGACAAAATTAACAAAAATTGAAATGAGAATAAAATTAACAAAAAACAAAAGTTTAGGGATAAATTTAAAAAAATTAATATAAAATTTGAGGGACATGAAATATATTTAGTTAGCTATTAGCCCTTTCCAAATGATGTTATATTTAGCATTTACAAATGCATTTTTTTAGTTTTATGAAGAGGATTAAACTTATATAAAATTTCTTGTATCTTTGTTATAAAGTTTTCTAATATAAAGACACGTGGCAAAAAGTATTTTTATGATCAATATAGAGAAAGAATATAAAAGACCGTCTTTCAAATGACAAAAAATTATAAAAGACAGAGAATGTAAATAAATATAAATAAAGCCTATGATTAAAGAAACCTTATAAAAAAATATATAAGAAAATTTACTTAAATTTTTTTGAGTATATATACAATTTGGTCCCTAAAATATTGGTCTACTGACAATATGGTCCCTGAAAGATTTTGATTATCCAACTTAGTCCCTGAAAGATTAATCTTTTGTACAAGTTAGTCCTTCAGTCAAATTCTGTTAAAAGCCATTAACGGAAGTGCTGACGTGGACCTTTAACTGCCTACATGGCACTATTGATTATTAACTATACAAATTAGTCCTTGAAAGATTATAGTATTATACAAATTAGTCCCTAGAAAATTATATTGCCATACAAATTAGTCATTCAAAGATCTCTACTATATTACAATTAAGTCCTTAAATAATAATATGTGTAAGGTAACTAGAATATTTTTACATACAATAATAATCTACCATACACTTCTACGACATCAGTTTGGTCAACGGCTTTAACCTCTAATGTGTCCTTTAAATCGGTGGGTGGTGGTGTGGATTGTGGAGTGGCATCTTATGAAGCTAATCTGAATAGAAATTGTGGAGTGGTAACAAGGTAGTGGAATGAAAATGTACTTATTTGACTGCAAAATCGAATAGAAATTGTTGTACCGAGAACTATTCTAACCCCAACAAGAGTATGCTAGTCAACTAACAATACTCTTCACGGCAAGCTACACCCATTGATAATTCGGTACTTAACAACATTTGCAATATTACGTATATAATTTAAACTTAATTTTAAACATTTTGCTTTTGGTATTAATTATTATTATAAGTAATATATTACTATTAGTAATGAATTAACAATTAGTTGTTTGAAAAAATCGTGGACTAGAATCTTGCTAAAGATTGACTTGAAGGAAATAGGTCACGTGAAAACACATGATAATAATTCAATAAATTAGTTATAATTCAATAAGTTTTTTAACAGTAGCTAGTAGACCTAGTTATAACTCACTTGTATGTAAAATCGAATGATGCCTCACATTAATATCCAAGAATTATAATTATAATTGTCATTTTTTGTTCAGACAATTCATAGTGTCAAATAAGGACCGCAAGGGGTTGTTGCCTTGTCCTTAGGTGAAGACCTAAGTGCATACGTACCCTTGTGTAGCGATCAAAGTCCACTTAGTTCGAAGGGGGAATGTCCATGGTGGCCGTTAGGCAGGAGTGTTACTTGTAGCGCCGTGTGCGGCTAGGACATGAATGTGTTCTCCGGACGGGTGAGCCACCTGTTGGGGGTTTCCTTAGAGGAACGATAGAGCTTGAGTCTCTGTGAGCTGCTCAGAGATTGAGAATAGATGTATCCAGCGAGGGCAAACAAGCACTGATAGCTTAACCTTGTAAGGTGTATCCAGCGAGGGCAAACAAGCACTGTTAGCTTAACTTTGTAAGGTGATTGATCAGGCTTATGGTATTGTGAGATATTCTGTGTATGTCTTGTCTTGCTTATGGAATGTCTTGTCTCGCTCCCTTAGTCAAGTCCCCCGGAAGTGTAAATTAAGGGGAATGTGGTCGACTCACGTCCTTTCTCGTAGTGGGTCGACCCATGATGGTTGAGTCTCTCCCATGTCTCTAATACGAGAGCATGTGTGGGAGAACGTGAGTGCGAGCCATGTACGAGACCGGAGAGTGATGCCACGTGTCATTGATCTGTGTTCCCGCTAACATTTTGGAAGGCCAATGCCACTTGTCCAAAGGTGAAATATTATGTATTTACAATAATAATATAATTATTCTTCCTTTATCATATATATTACATAAATTATTTAGTTCCTAAAAGATTATTATTATTGTATACAAAAACGTCCTAGTTACCTTACACATATTATTATTTTAAGGACTCCAATTGTAATATAGTAGAGATTTTTGAAGGACTAATTTGTATAACAATATAATTTTTTAAGGACTAATTTGTATAATAATATAATCTTTCAAGACTAATTTGTATAGTTAAATCAATGGTGCCATGTAGACAGTTAATGGTGCCACGTATGCAGTTAACGGTCCACGTCAAAACTTTTGTTAACGACTTTTAACGGAATTTGACAAAAGGACTAACTTGTATAAAAGATTGAACTTTTAGAGATTAAGTTGGATAATTGGAATATTTCATGGATCAAATTATTAGTAGATCAATCTTTTAGTGACCAAATTTTATATATAGTCAATTTTTTCCTTAAAACTGTATCAACCAACGTGGGTATTTAACGTACTAAGTACTAACTAACAACATGTGATCAGCATAATAATTGAATCATATTAATTAAGACGCTTTATGTTATTTTTTTTATTCGTCTATTTAATTAATATGCTATCAAAATTATAGGCAGCTTTTTAGGACTTTCGATAGTTATTAGGTGAGCATTCAATTCAATAGAGGATAGGATTTATGAACTCTACAACATGGAATTCATTATTTGGATGAACATGCAAGGTAAAAAAATGTACAACAAATTACTATTTTGGTCTCTAAAATTAAAATAGATTCTCTAAAGCATAGTTGTTAAAATTTAAATTTAAATATTTAAATCTTACGATTTTATGATTTTATATCCTCAAATCTTATACAAAATCGTGTTTGTGCAAAATCGCGGTAGAATCGGTGAAATAAGGTAAAATCCCATGAAATCTCAATTTTACTAGCAGTTCCACGATTTTACCGCAGCTCAAAAAAAGGTTCATTTGGAGTTTTTTTTTTTTAAAAAAAAAGTATGTTTGTGTATATATCCATAACTTGTCCCAACTAAAACAAAAATCCACCTATTTCCTAAGAGCCTAATGTCTAGACCGGACTCTCCTACCCCACATAACTCATTCCCTTCACATTCTTTCTAGGTTTTAATGTTGATGATTTCTGAGTTGGTAGTACTTCAAATGATGTATGTGTTTTAGTTTACATAACATTATGTATTTAATTTTTTATGTAACTAAGATATAATAGTTAGGTGTGTGTGTGTGTGTGTGTATATATATATATTTAAATTCATAAGATTTTGTCATAGATAAACTCTTACGATTTTACGATACAAGTTTATCTCCCCTTCCACGATTTTACCTAAAATTAATTTAGATTTTGACAATCTTCCTCAAAAGTACTCTACATAGTATAGTAGGAGAGAGATAGGAATATATAGAATCGGTGAAATCAGGTAAAATTCTATGAAATCTCGATTTTACCAACAGTTCCACGATTTTACCGTAGCTCAAAAAAAGGTTCATTTGGAGGTTTTTTTTTCCATAACTTGTTCCAACTAAAACAAAAATCCACCTATTTCCTAATGTTTAGACCGGACTCCCCTACCCCACATAACTCATTCCCTTCCCATTCTTTCTAGGTTTTAATGTTGATGATTTCTGTGTTGGTAGTACTTCAAATGATGTGTCTTTTAGTTTACATAACATTATGTATTTAATTTTTTATGTAACTAAGATATAATAGTTAGGTGTGTGTGTGTGTGTGTGTGTGTATTTAAATTCATAAGATTTTGTCATAGATAAACTCTTACGATTTTACGATACAAGTTTATCTCCCCTTCCACGATTTTACCTAAAATTAATTTAGATTTTGACAACCTTGATCAAAAGTACTCTACATATACAGTATAGTAGGAGAGAGATAGGAATATATAGAAAGAAACCTCACACACAAACAACTAAGTGTATAGGTTTATTCATATCTCTCTCATACTCTACCTTATAAAGTACTCTAGAGGATTCATACTCCTAAAAGATGTAATATATTTTTTAATAATTTATAAAAAATAAAAATGTCAAATTTAATGCCTAATAAAAATATTAAATTTAATTCTCGAAATATATATGCAATTTGTTTAAGTTTAATTCATCATAAGAATCTCCATTGACATATGCATGTGTGATAGTATCCTGAGGTCGACCCATTATGTGATCCCTTTGAGGTTCTCATGGATGTGGATACCTATCGCAACTGAGTGTGACTGAAGTCCTAATCTTATTGTAGACTTAGAGGGATTGGACTAGCCATGTATATGAACACGTTTAGGGAACCCATGGCACTATTTTTCGGTGAGACATGTGGTTACATCATTAGACACCTGGGTTGTAGCATCACTTATAGCTGGGCCCTAACAAGCTTCTAGTATAAGGCTCCCACATATCCTGCCAAGCGGTCACGACTGACACGGAGTATGAAAGAAGACGACGAGAGAAAGAGAAATAGAGAAGCCCTTTGTGATAAGGATAGTCATGGGCCTCCCACCATGTGCGAGTGGGAGTATGTTGGATATATTAGGGTCTTCGGGACTAAATATCCGCCCATGTGGGAGTCCGATCGGATCGAGTGAGGATCCGTTGGAAAGCTCGTAGAGAGACGAAGAGAACGAAACGAAAATGACTCTCATCGGAGGTCACACGAGCCCGTACTCGTGGCCCAAAGTGAGCTAGGTGATCATGATGGAAGCATGATATTTTGTTCACATTCCAAGTCCCACATTGCTTGCGTCAATGATGGGAGCTCTCTCATGCTCCTATAAATAGGAGTGACTCCACACCTTTCTAATTGCTCATTCCATGTGTTGGAAAGGGGGTCCCGTTTGGGAAACCCCACTCAGTATAATTTTCTCTTTCTCTTTAGTCCTCTTCCGCGCATCAGTCGTGGACATGTGGCTCTACCTCTCGTAGGTAGAGTCCTCCGTTTGGTGCGGCCCTTTTCGGAGCTCATCGATTGAAGGTCAGTCCTGGTGGAGCAGAGGCACTGGCAAGATCCGAAGTTTTAGCGATGGCGTCCAGGTTAGTAGCTTCCGCAATATTTATTTTTGCCTGGATTTATTTTCGGTTTTTCTTTTAGGTCCCTGTGTCGGATCGGGTCATGTGGATCTGGGCCTTTCCCTACAGAGAGAAAATAGGAATAGTGGTCGTAATAATTTTTTTTTAAAAAAATAATAACAGTTGTAGTTATCTTTTTCTAGAGCAGCAGTGGTAGTTATCAAAGAAAATAACTTCATAATTTTTAATTTATTTTATTAAAATTAATAATAATAATTTATTTTATATTTTATAAATTAAAAAAAATTTGATATGCACGTACGTACATATGAAGTCTCTAATTTATATTAAATGACTGTTGGATCTTCTGACCAATGATGTCACAAAAATAGCTAGATAACTGATTTATCATACTTTTAAAAGATAGAAGACCAATATAGAATAAGTGAAAAAGATAAGAGATCAAAATGAAATTTCGGCCAATAAAAAATTATAAGAAACATAGAAATTACAGTTAAAAAATGGTAAAGGTTTATTGCCCCAAAAAAATGGCAATGGTAATATCAACAAATTTTTTCTCTAAATTGTTTGAGACGAATTTTGTGACAATCTTATAAGAATCGCTAATGTGGCGGTTAAAATTGACACTAATGCAAAACATTACTGCACTGCCACCAACACAACAATTTTTTGTATGTGTGATGTTAGACATTTTCTTAGAGTAGATACAATATATCTTAATTTAGTTTATAAAAAATTAAAATATTAAAATTGGTATCTAAAAGTTTGTCTCAATATAATCTTTAAAAGATAAAAATATCAAATTTAGTCTCTAAAAGATATAATTTATTTTAATTTAATCAATGAAAATCTCTATTACATAATCGACGAACATAATTTCACGAACTAAATTGATACAAATCTCATATTTCAATAATTAAGATTGAAATGAGATAAATTGTATCTTTTTAAAGATTAAATTTGACATTTCTATCTTTTAAGAATTATATTGAAACATATTATTATTTTTAGAGACCAAAATAATAATTTATTCAATTGTTAAATATAATTTTTTTACAAAAATAATTTGTTGCTGTAAAATTAGAAAGTTTTGCTGATAAATATTTAAAGATATTTTTAAATTTTTTAATAAATAGTAAAGTTTTTAAGTATTAAAAATTAGTTAATTCCTATAAAAAAATAGTTAATTATATTATGGGTGAGTCTATGATGCAACTTGTTGCATCATGCAATGGATGGTTATGTGGCACAATTGTAGCCATTGATGTGATCTAATTGCATTGCATGATGCAGCAAATTAACAAGTGTCACAATCCTATTAGTTAGAATTGCATTGCATAATGCAAAAAGTCGCATCATAAACACACCCTGTATATTATTAATTTACTTTTGGTAGTCCCTGTGGGCCCCACAGAAACACACAGGAGGCCCACGTAAAGTAGGCTTTTTATAAATGTCCACGTGGAGGGCTCTGATAAAAGGTATAGTGATGGACCAAAGGGGAGTTATAGATTAGTAAATTACACAAAAAAGGGAGGGTGGGGGGGCCAATAATGAATAGATGATGAGGATGAAAGCGAAAATAAGGGAAAGAAGTGGGGTCCAACGGTAAATAAGGGAAAATGATGGGTCACAGAAGGTGGGTCCCTTCAAAGTTGGGGAATGGGGAGCTGAGATAAGAATTGCACTGCTCCAATGAAACATCAAACATGTTCAATTGTTCATCACTCACCTCATGCCCATGGAAGCATCTTTGATTCTTTACTTTTTTTATAAAAAAAAGAAAAGAAAATCACTATTTTCAAGCTTTCTTAGCTTCAATTAATTCTTTTTAAAAATTTTTAATGGTTCATCACTCAGCTATGATCCAACTTGTTGTATGAATGTAATATAATTTCAGTTGATAGGATTGTGACACATGGTTAAGATGACATGAGATGCAACGCAATTTTTCACATGTCACAATCTTATCGACCGAAATTGCATTGTCATGCATGCAACGAGTTGTATCATAGACTCACCATCAGCTCATGCCATGGAAGCATCTTTGATTCTTTACTTTTTATAAAAAAAAAATCACTATTTTCAAGCTTTCTTAGCTTCAATTAACTCTTTTTAAAAATTTTCATGTTTTTTTTTTTATTTTGGAATAATTTGTACCTCTTTTAATTTTATCTTGAGTTTGAATTGTGAACGTATGTAACAATTCTTTCCTATAAAAAAATAGGTTAAAATGCAGAAAATGCTTATGAGTTTTTAAATGTTACGCTTAATTTTTGACCTTTTAATTTTATATACTCAACTATTTGTTTTATTAAATTCATCTACTTTTTAATATTTTTTAGGCATGTCAATATTTTTTTATTTATTTATATTAATTAAGGTTGTTTTGATAATATTTTAACCCAGACAACATTTTAATTTTATTAAAGGTTTTATATAAATAAAACACTTTTCACTAATTAAAATAAAATATTGCGTGGCTGAAAAGAGTAATATTTTCTTTTATCTATAATTGGGGTATTTACTAGAATAGGTCTGATGACTAATCCTTTGAGTACTGCGAGATCGATTACTGAGTTGACCTCCCAACAGATAACGTTGAATTCTCATCTCTCTAACAATCAAACTCGAGAGAAAATAATTAAGGGAACAAAGATCCTTACCCTCTGTGCTACACCATATTGGTATTAAAAAAAGTAATATAGACAAAAATATGACAGAAGAGAGTTGAGTGGTTGAAGTTAAAAGATTAAAAAGTTGAATTTAAAAGTTTAAAACCGCAAAATATTATAGGTGACCTAAAACATGAACTTTCTGCGCATTTTAACCATAAAAATAAATTTCTTCAGCAAAAAGCAAAATTTACTTAAAGATATATAAAATAAAAAACTTATATTCATTTTACAATATTGTCAACTTTCCATTTTGGTTTGTTAGGTTTTAAATTTGGGTACTTGGACCACACAAATCAAAACTTAAACCTTCACTTCCTTAAAATATCACATCTCCCATGCAATTCATCCTTAAGTTTTGGACTTGAAGTGAAAAAATGTTCGGTAGTATTGAATTTCAGTAAATTCTTTCAATTAATTGGTCCCTAATCTATTTAAGGTGAGTCTTTATTAATGTAAATTTTTATTAATATTAATAAATAGTACTAAATAATTAGAGGGATGCACTGAAGTTCAATAGTATGGTATTACTGAACTTTTATCTCTTGGAATGAGGCTCCGATCCATATGATCTTATATCCACTTCCCATTAGGGTACGCTTGGTATAAATGTACAGATGTAAAGTACTGTAAAGAAAGTACTGTAGAATAAAAGAAAGTACTGTAGAGAAAAGTGAGGAGAGAGATAAAGAGAAAAATTAGGAGAGAGAAAAAGTATGAAAAAAAGTGTGTTTGTATATATAAAATATGATGTGAAATTTTTTTGAAAATCGTAAAACACCAAGATTGTACTGTTTGAATTTAGTGTGATTAATCTTTCGAGTACTTTATAAAACACATTATTAATTGCGACCCTCCATCAGATTATTTTTCACTATCATTATTTAAAATTTAAACTCGAAATACGATGCAATTCATCCAAATTCCTAACAAAGATAGCTTCTTGTTGTCATTATCATATTTGCAATGTTTGGTTGCCTAAAAACTGAATTAATTATGTCTTGATCATAGTGATCATAGTTTAGAAGTATGGGAGTATTAGGCTTCCGTAAATCTCACTAATCATGTAGTGTTATTTTTTAATATTAATAGAGACCCACACTAAAAAGGATCTATCTTAAATGCATTAGAGCACACGATTAAAATAATATGCTGAAGTTCAATATTACCGTACTACTAAATATTCTCTCCGTAGTTTGCTATTAAAATAAAATTTTGTTGCCATAAACTTGATGGCAATTGTTAAATTAGAGAAATTTGGATTCAATACAATTCTTTTTCTTAAAATTTTTATGTAATTATTTTAAAATGCATATTTTTGTTTCATTTGTCAAATAATAATAAGGACTCACTATAAATGGATTAAGGACCAAATTAGTATTAATATTGATATATAAATAACATAATTTGAATATCAAATTGTTATTTAATTCATTCATGTTGGATTCTTATTAGTGTGAGTCCCTATTATTACTTCACAAATGAAGAAAAAATATGAATTTTAAAAAAATTGCATAAGAATTACACCAAATCTTATTCCTAAATTAGGTGATTTAATTAATAATTGTTTCAATGGCCAAAAAAAAATTAATAGTTGTTTCTTTTAATTTAAATCTTCATTTATCGATATTGCAAAAATGGTGTTGACTAGGGCAACAACCGCGATTATTAGTATTCGAAATTGTATTTTTAAAAAGAATTTGATTTTTAAATATTCTTTAAAAATTAAAAGTGTAGTTGGCTATATATATATATATATATATATATATATATATATATATATATATATATATATATTTATATTTATATTTATATAACTTTGGATCTTTTTCGTTAATGGTATTTTAAAATAACCTTTATTTACATTTAACAAATACAAATTAAACTGAATCAACATTTAACTTATTAATGGTCAATTTGCTCAATAAGGGAAACACTGATATTTCCTATTTGTGATTGGTAATTGAAGACATTTTAGAGTTAATTAAAGTCTCATTTTAGTAATATTTTTTTTAACTGGGTTAAGAGAGAAGCTAATATGGTTGCCATTCGGTTGTTAATTTTCCGGTTAATTCGTCCAATTTTATTGTATGGTTGGAAGACTTTCCACCTATTATTTGTAATATACTTTTGTGTGACATTTCTTGATCAATGAATATACCCAAGTGTCGCCTTGGTTCATAAATAAAACTAATTAAAAAAATAAAAAATATGATGTAAAAAGATAATGTTAGAGAGAAAATAGAAATAGTGGTAGTGATAATTTTTTTTTAAAAAAAACAATAGCAGTGGTAGTTATTTTTTTTTAGAGTAACAGTGGTATCAAAGAATATAACTTCTTAATTTTTAATTTACTTTATTAAAATTAATAATAATAATTTATTTTATATTTTATAAATTAAAGAAAATTTTGATATGTACATACTTGCATATGAAGTCTTTAGTTTATATTAAATGACTTTAGGATCTTTTGATAAATGGTGTCACAAAAATAGCTATTTTTTAATTTAAAAAATAAAAGAAAAATATAAAATGAGAGGATGTGAGAGAAAGAAAGTATATATGATGGATAGTTATTAGGAGAAGTAAATGATTTCTAATTATTTAGTTTATTATATAAATAATAGTAATAATAATGATTTTATATTTTAGTTTAGAAATTGAAAAAAATCAAAATTTAATTTGTTATTATTTTAAAAATAGAGAAATAAAATGAGTTCTCATGATTTAATTCATTATTTTAAAATATAGCAATAATTTTTTGGTTTTTTATTTTAAAAATTAAAAACTATCAAATATTTACTTTTTATTATTCTAAATAATAATAAAAAAAATAATTTTATACTATATTTTAAAATTAAAAAATAAATTATATGCATGATACGTACATGCGAAACCTTTATATATATATATATATATATATATATATATATATTAATTAATTAAAAATACAAAGAAAATATTATTGAAGGATGTGGGAGAGAGAAAACATAATAGTCATGTGGCGCAATGACTTGACAGATTACATCCCAAGGACTAAAAAGTTGACAGGAATATAAATTCAGAGATAATCAAATTTGTTTATTTGCAAAATTTAGTGACTAAATAATAATTTATCCAAAAAATAGTTTACCTCATAAAATTATTATAGTTACTATAAAAAATCAGTATCAATTAATTAACGTTATTTGTTAATAACTAATGTAATAGTTAATAATTTCATTTGTTAATAATACTTTAGTTAAAATACACATATACTCCCTGAGTTTTGGGTCAGGGGTTCACCCCTTGAGTTTTGGGTCAGGAGTACATAGACTCCCTAAGTTTTTACTTTGGGGCAGAGACACCCATTCTGTTAGTTTTCCATGAAAACTAGACGTCAAGTGCCACATCAGCAAGCATGTGTGAGGGGTGTCTCTGCCCCAAAGTGAAAACTCAGGAGGTGTTTGCTGATGTGGCACTTAATGCCTAATTTTCACGGAACCCTAACAGAAAGGGTGTTTCTGCCCCAAAGTGAAAACTCAGGGGTCTATGTGCAACGTTTTAAAAGTTAAGGAGTGTATGTGTTCCTGACTCAAAACTCAATGGATGTATATGCATTTTAGGTTAATACTTTTTACCAAATTAATTTTTATAATTGATGCTAGCTAAAATCCTTTCAGTGCAATGCCTATAATTAGTTGTGATCAAATTCAAATTGATTAGAGTTGGTTCGGACGGCCTAAAATGATGCCCTTTCCAGCTATCCAATTGGTCTGATAACTAAAATCGAATTGAGAGGTTATCCACCCTATCAGAAAAAAGTTAAAATGTAATGAGATTCTTTGAGTTTTGAGCTATGGGCACGTACATTTCATGAGTTTCAAAACCTTGCAGAAGACTCTCTGAACTGTCAATTTGGGACATCTAGCTAGCACTTTTCTGTCAGATTTCTGTCCACATCTAACCATTATCTGCTATGTAAGCACATTTTGTAAGGGTATTGTAGTCGTTATCTGTCACGTAAGCATATTTTATAAGAGTATTTTAATTATTATAATGTTATTTTAGTTATTTAATTTGGAGCCGCTAAAATATAAAATGATTAAATTATCTCTAAAAAAATGTGTTTACATCATTATAATGCTCTAAATTGAAAGTTCAAATGGTCTTTCTATAAAGTTTTAAAACTCAAAAGATGTATGTGCCCATAGCTTAAAACTCAGAGATTCTTAATATATTTTAGGCAAGGAAGAAACTAAAAGGAAAGGGACTCTTCTCCTACCTTGTACTACAGATTTCTGAGGGGAGATTCTTTATTGTGTCATGAGGATTTTTTTTGCCTCACAATATACTTGGCTATGCAAATTAAAAGGACACCTTCTCAGATTTTGTCTATAGAAATAGAGGCATATATATATATATATGCATGATCCTAAGAGACTTTCATCATCTTCATTTTACCATTATTTCTATACCGACACACACTTTAAGCTGAACAAGGGGACAAAAATTTGTTGTTTTTTTCTTTCTCTTTACTGAAAAAGTGGAACAAAGTTTATGTATACCATTAATTTCCCCATACATAAATGTGAAATAAATTTAATTGAGTTAAACTAATTTCATCTGATTAGTTATTTATTGGGCAGATATGAAAATATATATATATATATATATATATATATATATATATATATATATATATATATATTATTTGATTATAGAATATTCCGTATTCATTATTGTTTTAAGTATTTTGAATATTTTCAGTTTTTAAAGTATTTTGGTATTCTGATTGTTTCAAATACAAAAATTATGATTGATAATATTGGATGCTAATTAGACCTTATCACTGGCAGGGTCTTAAAAAATAGGGGAAAGTACATTTTACCCCCCTCAACTATGCCTATATAACACATTACCACCTTCAACTTTAGTTTGTAATAAATGACCCCCCTAAACTTAAGAAAAAGTTGAAACTGTTAAATTTGAAGTTAAATTTAACATATTAAGATTATGTGCATTGCACATGTTTATTATTATAATTTTTTTCCGCCCTTTATACGGATAAGCGGTCTAGAACCCAAGAACAAAGCAAAAAGGAATAAAATTGATTAGATATGAACAATCAAAAAGATCTAAGACCCAATCAAATGTGGTTGGATTGTCATTCACTATTTCTTCTTCTCTAGTTGTTTGTTATTTCTTGCTACGTTCCTCTCCATCAAGTGCTACTTTTTGTATCCTCTTGGCAAAAATATCATCATCATTAGGGCCTTCTAACCCCTCAAGCATCCAAGGCTCTATAGTTAAAATTGGCTCCACATCATTATCACTATTGTTTCCCTCATTTTCATCTTCATATCCCCCATTCATCATAGGCCACATTTGATTGGGTCTTAGATCTTTTATGTCGTTCACATTTAATCGATTTTATTCCTTTTTGCTTTGTTCTTGAGGTTGCAGAGCGCTTATTCATATAAGGGACAAAAAAATTATAATAATAAACATGTGCAATGCACATAATTTTAATCTGTTAAATTTAACTTCAAATTTAACAGTTTCAACTTTTTCTTAAGTTTAGGGGGATCATCTGTTACAAACTAAAGTTGAGGGGGGTAATGTGTTATATAGGCATAATTGAGGGGGGTAAAATGTACTTTCCCCTAAAAAACACGAGTTAGGCTTGCGGACTTTTTTGCTTAAAATTCAATCTCGGGCCCGGGCTTAGGTCCGTTTTTTTAACTAAAAACGAGCTGGGCTCGACCCGTATAAATGTGAAATGCGCCCGAGCCTCCATATTTTGTATCCATAAATTTTTTATAGTTTGTTTCATATTTCATCTAACATACACAAATATATATATTTTTTTCTTAAAAACAGATAGTTAGAAGATTTTTTTTTTCAATAGAAATAACTAAATAAGATTGATTTAAAAACAAAGAGTTAAGGTAACTAGAGGAAAAAAGACTAGTAAGACATAATAGCTAATATATAGGGATGGCAATGGGTAGAGTACGGGGAGGATACTGTAATCCTCGGTCCCGGCTCCGGTACTCATTTTTTTCCCCGTCCCCGGCCGGGTATAAAATGTGAGACCCATCTCCGGACTCATTGAATACTTAAATTCTCGGACCCAGTCCCGAACCCGGAAAATTTATTACTTTTTTCTACAAATCATAAATTTAATTATTTTCAAATTTAAAAAAAAAAACTTCAAACTCACAAGTGTTGAATACACAATCATAAATTTAACTATTTCCAATTTTTTTAAAAAAAAACTTCAAACACACAATATATATATATAAATAATATATAAAAAGTATTTATATTATATATATTATATTACCGGGTCCGGGGCCAAGGTGAATACCCCCTTACCCGTCCCCGGACCCGAACCCGGAAATTTATCCGTTAAAATCTCCAGATTCAGACCCAAACCCATTTTTTCAATACCGAGTACCCGTTGAGTCCGGGTAAGATTGCCATCCCTACTAATATAACAACAAACACCACTAATGGCCCAGCTACTAGAGTGGCATACTACAAACGGAACAAGTCGCTAGAATTTGGGGTAAAATAGAAAGAGGCACAAGCATACAATTGTGTTGAGGAGGTGAAAGTGATTGGATTTTTTGAGAGTAACACAGAAGTTAGAATTTATTGAATACATAACTAAGAATGTACAAAGGATAAAAGTTCAATGGTACCGTACCATTGAATTTCAGTGTATCCCTTCAATTATGTAGTGTCATTTGTTAATATTAATAAAAACTCACATTAATTAGGACCCACCTTAAATGGTTTAGGGACCAACTGATTGGAGGGATGTACTGAAATTCAGTACTACCGTACCACTGAACATCAAGCTTATTATTGATCCGATTTCGCCATTATATTTGGGAGTTACTTTTGTAAACAAGATTAAAGAAATTGAAGATTTTTCCTTGGCCAGAACTCGTACGAGTAAATATGAAACCAAAGATACCTCCCTACGTTGAATTGGTAATCTTATAAGTTATAATACACAATTCTTGTCATTTATTAAATTTACATTAATATATTTTTGAGATTTCTTTTTGGTATAAACAAGTTTATTCTAAGTGTTTTGTACCTTTAGAAAATATTTGGTATACAAATTTAAAAAATAGTCTTAAAATTATAAGTTCTGATATATATATATATTTGTCCCATGTAAAAAGTCGATTTTCGTCTATTTTATAAGTTGTTATAGTCTCTTTAACCTTGGATTAAAAGAAAATTAAAACCTCATTTTGATCCTTTATCTTTATTAATAGTTTTATTTATTTTAATGTATTAATTATATATATATATATAAAGAAAAAAGAAAGGCATATATACGGGCCGGGCTAAAAAAATTCAAGACCGACCCGTGATCATGTCTAATGCCAATATGGATAAAGAGAATAAAAAAATTGAATGTGCACTTGCCCTTATAATCATAAAAAAAAAAGTACACGAGAGGAGTAGGTAGAGATGCATTAGTCTTATGCTAGGGTATTATCCAATATTTTAAAAATCGGATCAGTCATTGACTTGGAAAATTTTTTGAGTCACAGGTTGATCAGTCCAATTGACCGATATCATAAAATTTAAATATAATAAATAATTTCTATGATTTAATTGTCTATGAATTTAAAAAAGAACTATATATGTGAAAAATAATAAGTTCAAATAAGAATAATTAAAATATTTATATTATTTACACTGTGTTAGTTGTTTCATAATCATATAAGATTTAAAATTATAAAATATACCTTGCATATAGTTAAATATAACTCAAAATGTGAGGTCAAATTTTTTAAAAAAAGTTTTTTTTTTTGTTCGGGTGAGTACTCAAAACCAATCAAATTCCCCATTTTTACCGGGTCAATCGGTTTTCACTGGTCTAACCCAACCTGAGACCTGACCAAAAATTGAGTTTTTGTATAGAACCGAATTGGTTACTAGATCAACCGGTCGGACTGTTCGATTTGATCTGATTCTTAAAACATTAGTATTACTCTTAGGGACTTCCGTACTATATGATATCTATATATACATATATATTAAAATATCATTTTAAACATTTTCAATTTGGTCCTTTTAAAATTTTTCTTGCCAATTTAGTCCCTCTTAAATTACTTCATTATCAATTTTATACCTCATAAATTGTTTCGTTATCAATTTGGTCTATCTTAAATTGCTCTCTTATCAATCATATTTGTCCCTTTAAATATGCAATATAATATTACAAAATTTTTATTCTATTTTTTTAATAGATTTCATACAAAATACTAACACACAAATATAATATATTTATCCATGAAAACACTATAAGAAAAATAAATATTTTTAATCATGCACCTATATTTCCACGATCACTACTAAATTTGAAAAATATACTTTTTTTTATAATTAAATTTTACCCGTCAAACTAAATATATTTTTTAACAATTAAATTTTGGCTGTCAAAATAAGTTGTTAAAAAATCAATAATAGTATTCTGACAATCAATAATTGTCGATAATATTATTTTCGACAATATCTTTCTCAATGATGGCCTTAAAAAAAATTACTGTTGAAAAAAGTGTTAAATCCGTTTTAGGTTCAAGGGATTTACACGATAATATAGGACTACATATGATAATGGCCATGGGGGATTTTTTTTCTTGGGTAAGAACCTAAGGTACCTACGTACTTTGTGAAGGGATAAAAGTCTACGTAGTTCGTATATGAAGTGCCGTAGGCTAAGAACGTTATGTGGTGAGCAAATCACCGGAGAGGGTGCTCAATAAAGGCAATTGAAGGTGTCCTGAACGGTGGGTGCACTCACGGCGGGGGTTAGTGATCCTGGTGGTGATGGAGTCGTGTAGAGTAACGTGAGTGGTCGAACATGGTGTAGAGAATCTCTCGGGAACTTACAAGAGATGAGGAGAGTCGACTCTTGAAGGTAAGTTGAATATGAGGGGCAACCTGTTAGGATTTTGTGCGTGGGCACTATTTATATTGCTACTAATGGGTTTTGTGCCATGAGCCCTTTAGGCGCAAGTCTCATAAGGCAAGCAAAGTGTGATATGTGCATACCATGTGACATGGCCATTTTTTATAGTAATAAAAAAGTATTGTCGATAAAAGTATTATCGACCCAATCACTGACGGTAAAAAAAATACTCTTATTGTCTTTTTTCAGCAAAGTGTGATATGTGCATACCATGGGATCCCCTTGCCTAATGCCCTAGAGGGCTTAAATTTGCATAGAACTAGTGGACACACAATTCATGATAACATTAATGATATTAGGAGGAAAATTTGCGTGATGCAATTTGTTCTCTAAGAATTTCCAATCAATTCTATCATATGCTTTTTCAAGGTCAACTTTAATAGTCATCATACCCTTTTTTTTTTCCTTTTCTTTTCATTTTCATTGAATGGATAATCTCTTGAGCAATTATAATGTCATTTGAACCATTGTGTCCTTGTACAAAACTACATTGAAATTGAGATATTAAGTCTCCCAGGACAGGTTTTAACCTATTGGAAATAATCTTAGTTACAGCCTTACAAATAAAATTACATAGACTAATGGGATAAAGTTGCCTAACATGTATAGGGTCATCAATTTTTGCTATCAAAACAAGAAGAGTTTTATCAATATCACTGACTTTGCTAGGATCAGAAAAAATATCATTAATAAGATTCATTACTAAATTCCCAATGGAATTCCGATATTCTTGAAAAAAGTAAGCAGGCAGACCATCTTCACCTGGGGCTTTGTGTGGATTCATCTCAAAAAACACAACTTTAATTTCCTCATTAGAAATAGGGGAACCGATCGAGAGCATCGTACACAGATTTGCTAATCGCGGGGAAATCATGTTTAAGGCACATACCTGGGTCCAAATTGCCTTCTTTCTTATAAAGATTCTTGTAAAAGTTAGTTACCATGGTCTTAAGAGATTCTTCTTCCATCACCCAGTTTCTCGAGTCATCTTGAAGTGCCTCGATTTTGTTTTTCTTTCTTCTAATAAGCATAGAGGAGTGGAAAAATTTTGTATTCCAGTCCCCGAAGGCAAGCCATTTGTTTCTAGATTTTTTATACCATATAAGTTTCTCCTGAAGGAGGGTTTGTTCATAATCTTTCAACAAAGACCACTTTAGATCCCTAAGGTACTCACTATCCTTAATTGCTAAAGATCTCTCAATACCTTCCAATCTTCTAAGGATTTTATCATTTCTTTTGAAAACATTCCTAAATGTTTCTTTATTCCACCTAGTTGTATTGAGTGTGAATCATTCACAGCCTCCTGCCAATTCTTATCACTATTCCAGGAATTCTTGGCAATCTCACCAAAGTTCTCAGCTGTGACCCACGCAAGCTAGAAGCGGAAGGGTTTATCTCGGTCGAATTTATAGGGTTCAAGATTAGACTTGGCTAAAAACGGGGAGTAGTCACTTTTCAAAGAAGGGAGGACTTGGACGAAGGTGTTTGGAAATGTGATGACTTGCCACTCGGCATTTGATAGTGCTCTATCTAGACCCTCTTTGAGCTCTTTCCTACTCCAAGTAAATTTTGATCCCCTATAACTCAGGTCAAGCAAAGCACAGTTATCTATAAAAGCATTAAATTTACCCATTGATCTGGAGTTTGGAGGACCTCCTCCTTCATTCTCATGAACGTAGCAGTAACTGTTAAAGTCACCTAAAACTATCCATGGTCTTTGAATCTTGATCGCTAGTTCTCCGATGGATTGCCAAAGTTTGGCTCTAATATCTCTACTTCAAGGGAATCATCTCGCCAGAGGAGCCAAATACCTCCCGAGAAGCCATGAGCTTCAACTCTTGCAAAGTGGAGAATATCACATTTCTCAATGATCTTGTCAGCTTTTGACCCGCTTGTCCTGGTTTCAAAGAGAGCAAGGAAATCTAAGTTGTGAATTCAAAAAAATCACGAATAAGACTATGAAAGGACTTGGAGGCCAAGCCTCTATAATTCCAACATAAAATATTGATGAATTTTAAATAAGGTTTGAGTACACCTGGGTAGCATGTAGCTCAGCCAGCATAGCATCTGCATTCATCTACCTCTCCAAGTATTTCATTTTCATTCGTTGCTCATCATAGTCCCGAGGGCATCCCGTCTTGCTCTTAGTGCAATCAGTGTTTGATTTTAACACACCTCTCGCACCACCTTCTTGACTTTTCACTGGTGATTTCACTGAGGGAGAAATAGTTAAATTCTTTGTCCCCAAAGGTTGAGAGGTAAATAAGGTGTGGTCCGTATTCCCTTGGGGCTTTAGGTTTCTTTTGGGATTTACAGGTGAAACCCCAGTTGCATTCCCTTGTTTCTTGCTTGAAGCGTTTGGAGGTTCTACCATCTTAACTTTAATCCTTGTTTGATGTTGAGGAGGCTCTTTTTGACTCAATACCTGAGATTTAGCTAGAGAAGAGACATCCTTCACCTCATTGTTCGAGGTTTCAAGTGTTGGTATCTTCTAATCTTTATTTTTTTTGTTAGTGTCTTCATCCTTGATGTTGATTGGAGTAAATCTAGAGCCATGAAAGCTCACCTTTAAACGGCTCCCACATACTCTGGTTTTGACCAGAGTTATCACTTTTATTCATCCTTCAAGATTGATTTCTCCTTTGTCTACGTGGGACCATCATCTAGGGGCTGAAGGCCTCTTCTCCGACGTGAACCTTCTTTGATTTTCCAATATCAGGTTGTCTGAAGTCTAGGCCTTGCTTGAATTCTCTGAGGGCTGTTTGTTTGCTCTACAGTCCTTCTTCACATGACCGAACTTGCCACAAGAGAAGCAGACCAGTCTAAAACCTTCATACTCCACGCGATGTACTATTCCTAGAAGCATAAACTTTGAGATGAGTTTCTCTCTAAGTTCGACTTCAATACAGATACTGGAAAAGTTTGCTTTCTCCACTTCTGTGACACCGTCCTTATCCTGTCGTGTGTGCTCATCGATTCTTAGCTTTCTACCAAAGAGATTACCTAATCTCCCAAAAAATGTGTTTCTGATAGTATTCTTTTGGTAAGCTTGGAACCCTTATTCATACTGGAATTTTCCTATACTCCACATTAAACGGGTCAAAATTGGGCCTCCAACGTTGGACCAGAAGCTGATGTTCTGCAATGATCCAAGGACCTTCATTGAGCGCAAAAAGGTAATCTGCCGGATCTGTAAAGACTATCATCAAGAATCCATTCCCAATGTCAACAACTTTAATGGGTCCGTTCCTTTGCCACATTCTTTCCGGTCTACCTTTCAAGAATTTGAACATCATGTATCTCCCTAGTACCTTAACAATCAGAGACATTTTCCATTCTTGGCACAATTCTTTATTTTCATCAAGCGAAACCCTAAGGACTAGGCACAGCACATCCTCTTTAGAATCTTTTACTTCCTCTGAATAATCCTCCATCTTGTGATCTGAAAACTCAAAATCTAGTATCTTTGGTACTTTCTGGCTGTTGCTCGCGAATTTTGCAAGCTTATCCCTATAGGATTCGTTTCAAGGGCTGCACTAGGCCCATCATAATGCTTAATCGAACATGAATTTAAGTCCCCTTCATGTTCTCCCATGACGGTATCACTAGGTGAGTCACTCTTTGAGTCAGAAATTTCATTGGGAATAACCGGAGATCTTAATAATTGAACCTCCATCTCTTTGAGTCAGAAATTTCATTGGGAATAACATTATTAGTTTTTATTTTCTTATCAAAACATTTAAAATTTAGAGAAAGTAACAAAATAAAAAACAATGCATTGCGGGGTAGCTCGTTTAGTCTGTGGACCATCGCAGATGGAGGATTTGGTTATCATTTAAATATTCGTTTAATAAATGTTCCGGCCCAGACGAGCCTATTTATTGTCTGCTAGTGATAGGCTCGGACTGGCCCATTTTGACATTAATAACTATATTGCATATTAAAGGGACTAAATTGATAACAGAAAAATTTAAGAGGGGCCAAATTGAAAAGATAAATCTAACAGGGAGAAAATTGATAACAAAATAATTTTAGAGTGATCAAATTAAGAATTAAATTTAAAGGAGACTAAATTGGTAATGGAATAATTTAAAAATCAGTTTACTTGTCAAAAAATGTTGACTTGGATTTCATTTCAATATTTATTTTTATGCCAACTTATGAATCTATTAATCTTACACATCAATAATAATAATAATAATAATAAAATTCCAAAAATTTTCATTAACACTTTATGTTTATTTCATATTTGGCCTACGACGACTTAAAGTTATTGTTACACTATAATTGATGCTACGCTAGCATCACACTAAATCACCAATATTTGATCTAGATTATACCTTAATCACGGCTCATCAAAGCAGGATTACATCTCATTAAGGCCGAATTATGGCCCATGGCGCACCACGATAGCTATAAATAAAGGATTCACATAGAACCCTAGGCATTACATCTACGGCATACGAAATCTCTCAATTTTCTCCATCATTTTCCCTCGTTCTAGCTCCGCCTAAAAGTGTTCTCTAACCATGCCGTCACGTCCTCCATTGTGACCTACTACATCAACCAAGGATCAGGCCCTTATCCGTGAGTGCTCCCTCCTAAGCTTGCCATCGGCAGCCTTGCAGAGTCCTTGGCTCCCCATAGGCGATCTCTAATCGACCCTAGCATCCTAACCACATATAAAGACGACATGTTTTCATGTAACTCGAATGGTTATTCGTCCCCTTGGATGTCCTTTCGAGCTATGTGGACTTTGATCTCTCATGAGTAGTAGTGTCAAAACGTGCCAAAGCCCACATGATGGCTCGATTTGCCCATTAATTGGGAGAGCTTGAGGAGGCTAAATTAGGCTCGTTTAAAACGGGCCTAAACGAGTTGGGGCCCATTAGCCCGCGGGCCGATCCATTTAAATTTAAATTATTTTTAAAAATATTAGTATATATTTTGTATATAATTGTTGTTTGTTGTTATTAATTATTATTTTTTATAATATTTTTATTTTAAAGTAGAAAATAATTTAATTTTATACACTTTTTTTATGTTAAAAATAAAATAATAACATAATTACCATAGCTATACATATTAAATGTGTAATATTACTCATAATTTATTTTTATCTTTATTTTTTTGTAATATATGTATTATTTAATAAAAAAAAATTAAAAATAAAGTGTTGGCCAGTGAGCCGGCCCATTTAGCCTTACTACAACAAAACATGAATTTACCCACAAAATTTTACCCACGGAATATATTCCGTGGATAATTCGTGGGGAAATGGAGAAAAAAAATAAAATTTTTTTCTTCAAAATTATCCACGGATTTACAATCCGTGGCTAATTTTCGTGGCCAATCCGTGGGTAATTTGTCAATTAGCCACGGATTAATTTCCATGGGCAATTTCTTAGAATTAGCCACGGATTTACAATCCGTGGGTAATATCCGTGGCTAATTAACAAATTACCCATGTATTGACCACGAAAATTAGCCACGGATTGTGGCTAATTTTATGAAATTACCCACGGAATCCAATTCGTGGGTAATTTTTATTATTTAAATTTTAGATGTGTGTATATATATATATATATAATATTTTATATTAAATAAACAACAAGTGATAAATGGCCAAGTGGTAATTCTAAATATTATCATGCAAGATGTCCTCTATTTGAATCCTCAACGGATCATTTTTCAGAAATAAAGTATCGTTGCCAGCGAGCGGTGGCGGGCGTTGTCCGTGGGTAAATCTGTGTTTTGTTGTAGTGCCTGCAGGCCAACATGGACGGGCTTAGATTTTGTAAAACGTGACCCGTTTATAAACGGGCTAGCTCGCCCCGATTCCTTTAGCAAGGAGCCCATGACGGGCTGACCCATTTGACAGTGCTACTCATGGGGTACTTAGGCACCTAGGCACTGCCTTAGGACAAGTCCCTAAGGCCACTTGCCTTAGTGGTCCCACATTTTTATCGTAAACCAAAAAATGGTTTATCATTGGAACCCACCCTGGGGCTTACCAAGACCATAAAGGTAGATCCTTGGTGCTCTACAAAGTTGGTGCCGCTTGGCGACATTTCCTTTTTAGGGGCAAGGAATATAATAATCTTGTGATACTAAAAGAAAGGCAACGCCTTTAACGGCGCATCTCTGCCAATTTTTGCTTGTTATCCTTTTCAGGTTTCACATAGCGCAGAAATGCCTCCCAATCGTACGCCAGCTTCAACAGGAGCAATACCGCCACGACAGGGGTAGAAATAGAAACCACCAGCATAGGGACCATGACGGTCAACAGCACTGGAGGACCATCCATCCCTTTTAATCCCAACAACTCCAATGTGCAAACCAACACGGAAAATGAGAGGCAAGAACATGAACTTCAGCCAATCACAGGAACACTGACAACAATGATCGAAGGAGCGAAGAATCAATCAAGCCATTAAGCGGGCTTAAGCAATGACCCGTTGAAGGAGGAGCTCCAGTGGATGAAGGCTAGCTTGACATGGTTCTATCAGAACCCGGCATACTAGATGTATCCACCACCAGCATTGTTGCCGCCCTCACAACCGTAGACAGCGATCTTGCTCCCGACTCTTGGTGAAACCAACCCGCTACTAAATCACCCAGGAAACTCTCAAAGCACGCAACAAGCGCCGAGACCAATCGCCAGAACATTGCCACACATGACCTTACCATAACTGGTAACACAAGCCTTGCCCTCTTAGCCCGTTCAGTTCGAAACAACGCCAATCTACACTCCGGGACAAATCGTGGCAGTAACACCAGCTGCAACGCCTCAGGTTCTGTCATAGAACCTATTTAAACTCTCTTACCCCAGTGCGCAAAATTTTCTATATCTGCCTCTGCCACCCCTGCATTGATACCCCCACAATGGCATACCTTACCAACCTTCACAATTTGGCTATGGATAGTACTCGCCCTACGGTATGAACGCTGCCCAGTTCTCCTAATGAGGGTTTGATATCCCCAATAAAGGGAAACATCCCTTTTTACATCCATCATGCTTGAATATGTACCAATAGGTTTTCAAATGCCTTTTGAAATAGTGCCTTATGAAGGGGAAACGGACCCGCAGGATCATATTAACAACTTCAACTCGACTATGGCAATCTTAGGGAAGTCAGATGGATTTTCTCATCAAGTTTAAAAGGAGCAGTGCTAAGATGGTTCTCCCTACTCCTATAAAACTTCATATATACGTTCGAGCAGTTAGCCCAGTTGTTCATCACCCAGTTCGCCAACAGTAAAGAATATAAGAAGAATGAAGATTACTTCATAGGTTTTCACCAAGGTGAAAATGGAACCCTACAAGAATTCTTGGAAAGGTTCAACAAGATGTCATTAAAGGTCAAGGACCTCCAAGATTCCGTCGCCATCTTCGTTATCAAACAGGAATTAAAATCTTCCCCATTCTATGGTGACCTGAATAGGACGCCTTTGCAAACACTCATGGAACTCATGGCTTGGGCAGAGAAATTTATCGAGGAAGAAAATGCTCAAATTGTGAAGAAACATAAGGGAGTTCCTTAAAGGAAAAGGCGTAAAAAAGGACAAAGACAAGGACAAGCCGTCTTCCTGTAAGGGAAGTGGGAATCAAGACAAAGGTCATAAGGAGTGAAGCCAAAGGAAATGGTCACCTCCTTGCCCGTTGTTCCCCCATGTAGATTTACGTCATACACCCCCCTGGAACAGATCTCATTAAGGAGTGCTAGAAGTGATCTATGCCACCAATATGCTAAACTTTCCCGTACCACCAAAAAAGAAGAAGATAGAGTCGTGGGTGGACCAATCCAAGTACTGCCAGTTCCACAAAGACTATGGCCATCACAGAAATGATTGTGTGACATTGAAAAACCAGATAGAGGATCTAATCCGCCAAGGAAAGCTGAACAAATACATCCGCCATAATGAAAAATTTGGCAACCACCAGTAGGATAGAGACAATACGGATAAGGTCGAACCCGAGGTGTGATTGATGTCATTGCAAGGGGAATCCAAAAAGTAACTATATCACATTCTTAGAGCAAGAAGAAAATAAAGAAGTCAGTACTCACACAAGAGTGCCTGAAGAAATAGGCGAAGGAACACCCTTCCAAGGCCATAGAGGCTATATCCTTCGAGGATGAAGAAACTATCAACGTCGACCAAGGAAATGATGACCCGATGGTCATTATGGAAACAATAGCCAATTTTGAAGTAAAGAGAATGCTGGTCGATCAAGGGTCGACGGCACATATCATGTAATATGATACTGTCAAAAAACTCGGGCTGGAAGAAAAATAGCTTAAGTCGTTCCCAGGAACTCTCATTGGTTTCTCAGGCGCCCAGGTGCCAACGAAAGGAACTTTCTGCGCCCGCTTGTTAATCGGAACTCCTCCAAAAACGGCTAGTGCCCAAGTTGACTTTATCATTGTATCGCGCCCTCAGCCTACAACATCATCCTGGGACGACCATCCCTCAATAAGTTGAAAAGCAATAGTGTCCACTGCTCACCTAGTCATGAAATTACCAACTGAGCATAGAACTTGAGAAGTTAGAGCTTACCAGAAGATAGCACGTGCTTACTATGTGGCAAGCCTACCCAAAACCCTCAAAATCCCAAATGAACTTAGTGGGAACAACAAGAAGGCAAGTCGCAAGGACATGATAAATTTGCCAAGTCATATTTCTCTCTATCCTAGTCAAATAATACTACGTCATTTCAGTTTAGTCCCTAATAAATGGACATGATAAATTTAGTCCCTAAAAATCCAATTGATCTCAATTTAGTCCCTAATATATTGAAATGAAAAATTTAGTCACCAAAAACTATATTTTGTCTCAATTTAGTCCCTGATTGATGAAAATGACAAATTTTGTCCTTAAAAATTACAATTTGTCTAAATTTAGTCCTTGATAGATGGAAATGACAAATTTAGTCCCCAAAAATTATAATTTGTCTCAATTTAATCCATGATAGATGAAAATTACAAATTTAGTCCCTAAAAATATAATTTATATCAATTTACTTACTAATAGATGGAAGTGACAAATATAGTTCCAAAAAAATATAATTTGGCTCATTTCAGTCCATGTTGTTTTTTCTTTAATTTTTTAGATAAAATATAAAATTATGATTAATTTTTCTATAATACAATATAAAATTATCATTATCCATATTTTAAAATCAAAGTAAACTAACATTATCCACATTCTCTACTTTCTCTATCCCCCTATTTTCTCTCATCATATATTTTAATTTTTATAAATGATTTAAATGATTATTTTGAGAGACCACTTACCAAAAGACGCAATAGTCACATTAATATAGATATATTAGCTAAAAACTTTTCATGTACATACAAGTATGATTTTTTTTTAAAATAATATAAAATAATAATAATTTTAATTTTTAAAAAATTATATATTTGATAGTCTTTTAACTCTCAACTACTAACGTTGTAAATAATATAATATAAAATAGAATGCTTGGAGCTTTTGTCAATTTTTAAAGATGCTTTGTTTAAGCATCTAGTCAGGTGTTTAATTCAAGTGTGCAATGTGTATGGAAATTAGGGTTTCGAGCTAATACTAAAATATATTTTCGAAAAATTTATGGTGCAAGAGAATTTATTATCACTATTGATTGATCGACCATAGATATTCATAAATGGAGTATGCTTGGTATAAACGTACGAATGTAAAGTACTGTTAAGAAAGTACTGTAGAGTAAAGTACTATTATAAAATAAAGAAAAGTACTGTAGAGAAAAGTGAGAAAAAAGATAGAGAGAAAATTTAAGAGAGAGGAAAAAATATAATTAGAAGTGTGTTTGATATATGTATGAAATATTATGTAAATTTGTTTTAGGAATCGTAAAACACCATAATTTTATTATACACAATCCTTACCAAACGAACCATGGGGCCAAGAAATTGTACTTTTTGAATATTGGCTAGGTCTGTACTAATATTTGCTGCTCGGGTGTCAAAGGAAAATGTAATTATGAGAAAGTATATATGATATACAAAATTAGAAGTTAGAGGGATCTTTATTGAACTTCTTAATTTAAAGGGTGTTTCTTTGCATTTTGGTCTTCAAATGAAAGTGAAAGATCGGACATATGAATTTTTGTATTCTCAGATATAGTTTGTTATTTAAAAAAACACTTTTTTTTTAAAAAAAAGTATGCAGCTATTTTAAGTTTAACTAAAAACAAATAAAATGTTTCTTCAGAGCCAAAAAAAAAAAAAAGAACATTTCAAAGATGCTCTAAAGTCTAAAATCAAGATTTTTAAAACAAAGAAAATATAGTAAACAAATATTTCATTTATAGCATATAAACTTAAATACATTTTCACTAATTGTGATATCTCTTAAAAAATTGGTCAAAATCCCAAATTGGTCCCTTATATTTGCACAAAGTTTTATTTTGGTCTTTTATATTTCAAAAAGTTTAAATTGGTCCTTTATGTTTGCAAGAAGTTCCAAATTGTTCATTCCGTCCAAGTCCGTTTATTTCTTCCGTTAAGTGCTAATGTGGTGTGCTGAAGTGGACATATCATCTCTCCTACGTGTCCATTTAAGCTAATGTGTCATGTCACGTCATCATCTACAATCATATGTGATGGCGTGGCACTGATGTGGCATGACGTGTCAGCTTGCATGGACACGTCAGCACGCCACATCAGCACTTAACCTAAGAAATTGACGGAAGTGGACGGAATGACCAATTTGAAACTTCTTGCAAACATAAAAGATCAATATGAAACTTCGTGCAAACATAAAGAACTAATTTGAGGTTTTGTCCTAAAAAAATTTATTCTACCAAAAACATTAACAACATATAGTAAACTAGAGGTTTACATGCATAGACGTGCATATCAAAATATTTTTTAATTTACAAAATATAAAATAAATTATTATTAATTGTAAAATAATAAATTAAAAATTAAAAATTATTTCTTTTAATAACTATCACAATTATTATTTTTTAAAAATAAAATTATCACTATCATTGTTTTCTTATTTTTTCTCTCTCATGATCTTCTCACACCATATTTTTATTTTCTTTTTTAATTAATTAAATAGCTATTTTGGGAGATCATTGACGGGAAAGGTCCACAGTCATATAAATATAGATTTCAGACTAGATCTAGATCATTTTGGTGGGTTAGAAGATAAAAGTGAAAGTTAATATAAAATTAATATTATATATATCTATATACATATATATGCCCAAAGTTTAAGCAAAAAGCTGATAAAAAAACTTAATTGTGACAGATTTATAATGGTAAAAAAGTATAACTGGAAGCAAACCTTATGTGTCAAACACAAAATAGACCACATAACGACTTTGATTTATTCATTTTTCCAACATAAGTTGTTGGTTTTTTAGGGTGGATTTAGCATAGTGATCTCAAATATCATAGTACGTATTTTAGATAACATTATATGTGGTATTATAGTATAAGATATTATGTTGGCAATTTTATTCCGAAATCATGACATAAAATTTTAAATTTCAAAATTTCCCTTATCCAAAAAGTACTCCATCAACATTCTATTCTTATATTTTTCTTACTAAGAATCCGTTTGGACTTGAGACGGATTTGGGCCTAAGACAGATTTGAATCCGTTGTATTTGGGCCTAAGACAGATTCGAATCTGTCTGGGCCTGAGATGGATTTGGGCCTAAGACAGATTCGAATTCATCTGGACATGAGACGGATTTGGGCCTAAGACAGATTTGAATCCATCTGGGCCTGAGACAGATTCGAACCCTAAACCCAAATTCGTCTCAGGCCCAAACGAATTTGCATCTTTTTTTTTTATAATTTAATGCAATCCATATATATATATATATGTGTGTGTTTTTTATTTATAGATTTATTAATTTTAATAATATAATATATAATTATTTTATTTATAGTTAAATATATAATAAAAAATTAATAACGTACTTAATTATATTTTTTTTTAATATTTTAAATTATGATGAAGTAGGTTAGAGTTAAAAAAATTAATCACTGCTCACTTAACTCAAGCCAAGGGAGTTTAGGCTTATTTATAAATGATCCAAAAGTATTCCAGCTCATTTAACTTGGGAGTTAGGTAAACCAACTCGTAGGTTAAGTGGTTTAAACTTTAAACGAGACAACCTAATATGTGAGCTAAACAAGGCAACTTATTGAATTGGACTCGTTTTGATAACTTTACTTAGAAGTAATTTTGCTTGAACTATTTTTTAACACTATTTAATTTTTCAAATAATAATTATTAAATTTAAAATATTAAATTAAATAACTCGGTTTGACCCTTATTATTTTAAATTAAGACAACTATTTTGAGATAAATAACTCGGTTAGACCCTTATTATTTTGAATAAGACAGTAATTAATTGTTTCGACTCTAACCTATCTTCATCATAATTTAAAATATAAAAAAATAGATAATTAAATACATTATTAATTTTTTATTATATATTTAATTATAGATGAAATAATTATATATTTTATTATTAAAATTTATAAATATATAAATAAAAAACATATATAAATATAAAAACAAAAAAAATCATATATATATATATATAATGCAATACATCTGCCAAAAATTAAACAAAGAAAAAGATACAAATCCGTCTGGGCCTGCCCAGATTCTTAGTAATAAAAAGATAAAAATAAGGTGTTAAGGAAATACTTTTTCGAGGAGGAGAAATTTGGAGTATAAAATTTTATATCATAGTTTTAAGATAAAATTACCTATTATGTATGGTATTCACAATATACTAAAGTTTGATATGATAATGTAATGTAACGATATCTTATATATTAGACATGTAAGATAATATGTCTAATAATTTTTTTTAGCAACATAACTTCTTTTTTGAAACTTCCCCTTGTAATTTTTTTTTTTTGAGAATCCCCTTGTAAATTTTAATTAACTACATCTTATAAATATATAAATATTTATTAAAAAAATCAAGTACTTTTAAAAAAATTCATTTCTATACTTAAAATTTATTTTAAGGTATTTATTGATAATTAAATCATAATAATAATCTAACAAAGAGTATTTTTAAATGTTTAATTTAATAATAGAGAGCAAAATTCTAACAAAGAGTAAATGTCCAACTAACATAAAATCAACAAAAATAAAAACTAATCCTATAACTATATAAATCATCAAAAAATACAAAATAGGGCAAAATAAAAAAAAAAAGAATTGACAAAGAAATGATAAAAATTGGTAATTTAATAAAATTAAATGTTCTCATTTTTAACCTATCGATGTGATATATATGACATAGTTTTTGAGTTGTCATCAGATCACAGCAACCTTTTAGCTATGATGTAAATAACAAGTTATTATTTCAGATTTTGTCACTTATGAGATCGATCATACAACATACGAAACATATTGACATCTAATCCAACATCTATGATATTATTGTTATGAATATACATATATTTAGATATATGTATATTTGAATTGAAAATATCTTATAAATAGTTAGGACTACAAATGAATATTTTTGGATAAGTTTTAGAGATATTATATTTAATTTCGAATTTTGTTAGATAAGGTTTAGAGTTTTTATCCACGTTTATGGATAACTTTATGAGTTTAATTAAGATTTCTTATTTTCATGTATAAATACCTTGCAAAGGTGAATGATAAAGAAAGATGATTTTTCCCACTACTTTCTTCCTTTCTAATCTTAACATGGTATCAGAGTCTGATTACTTTAAAGCATAAACCTTTATTGGAAGTAAGTTTGTTTAGGGTTTAGGGTCTAGTCCTAGACCTATTTCGATAATATCTTTTCTATTGTGATTTTGGAGGTCTACTATTTTTTTCATTCAGAGTGCAACGAAAGCACGTTTGGAGGTTTGAGAGATTAACTTTTGAAAGTTGTTTGTGCATGTTATCGCCAACAGGATAGGTTTTAGAGGACATCAATGAGTTAGATATCGAGTTTGGTGGTGGTTTCTGGTGATTTTGGTATTGGGTCATTAATGGTGATCCAGTGCTTCGACCCTTTTTCCCTACAACAAGAGGAGTGTGGGAAGCTATGTGAACTTCAAAAATCCTTGTATAGATCAAAGAAAAGCCCTTAGACTTGGACAACCAATGAGGTTGTATGGATACTCCAACTTTCAAGAGAAGTTGGATTGAAAGTTGGATTGAAGACTTCGTTTTTCTGCGAAAGTATGTAAACTTTGAAAATCCTTGTATGGATTGAAGAAAAGCCGCCGGGCTTGGACAACCAGTGAGGTTGTATTGATACTCCAACTTTTGTGAGAAGTTGGACTGAAGACTTCGTTTTCTGCAAAGATATGTGAACATGGAAAATCCTTGTACGGATTGAAGAAAATCTCTCAGGCTTGGATTGAGACATCCAATAAAATTGTGTGGACACTACAACTTTTGGAAGAAATTGAATTGAAGATCTGGTTTCCTTTTTCGCTTGGAAAACAACTAGATTCCCTTCTTCACAAATTGGGCATACAAGATCTTGATGCTTCAACTTGAGGGGGGTGTTATGGATATACATATATTTAGATATATGTATATTTGAATTGAAAATATTTTATAAATAGTTAGGATTACGAAAGAATATTTTTGGATAAGTTTTAGAAATATTATATTTAAATTTGAATTGTGTTAGATAAGGTTTAGAGTTGTTATCCACGTTTAAGGATAACTTTAAGAGTTTAATTAGGATTTCTTATTTTCATGTATAAATACCTTACAAAGGCGAATAATAAAGAAAGATAATTTTTCCCACTGTTTTTTCCCTCTACAATTCTAACAATTATAGTATGTAAAATGACGACGGATTTAAGATGACAGCGTGCCAAACACACCCTAATTAATACATATGCAATATTTTAATTATACATAAAGGGAAAAAAAACCTAAATCTAACAATCATAGGATTAAAGAGGGAGACATAATAGATTAATTTCGTGGGAAGCTTCGTGTCTCTCACCCACTAATTTATCCCATTTGAAATACTTTGGCTTAAAGGTTATGATAGATGTCAATGATGGTGATATCTCAAAGGTTTTGGCTGTTAGCACTAATATCAACAAGCCACTACATATATATATATATACAAACATATATTAAAGCGTAAAAGCAATCAGTTAATTAAGCTAGCAATATAGCAATGAATATATATATATATATATATATATAATATGAAAATGACAAATAATACTATGGTCCCACACTTATAGATTATATTATTCAGGAAGGTGCAAGGATGCTTCTCATTGAGGAGAAAAGCAAAAGAATAATAAATATAAAGACCAAACAGATGAAGTAAAACATCATAACTATTACATCGTTTGGTAGTACGATATAGAGAGAAAGAGGCTTTAACAAAGAATTAATGTCTTTTAATTATATATCTTTATCGATCGCTTTTACATGCATGCATGCATTATATATATATATATATATATATATATATATATATATATATATATATATATATTGTAGCGTGTGCATGCGGTAAGAGATTTTTCTGCACATGCATGCTTTTGCATAATTCTTTGAAGTACGTACATATAATAAACTATTTTGTTTTGGGAAGATAATTTAAGGAGTGATGAAATAAAGAATTCTAAACAAATGGATCACTGTCGGCTTACTTGAATCAAATCCGAAGATGCACGGTACATGAAATGGAGGAGGCTCGAAAGCCAGCTAGGAGTAGTGATACAAATGGACGTTTGTATAGGAGAATCGAGAGAAGGAATGCCAGATATTTATAGGAGATAATAATTAGAGGAGATAAGGTTGTTAAAAAAATGGACGTTTTGACGACTCAAGAACACTAAACTTGAATAGTAAACAAAAGACATAGTATCATACTTATGTCATTTTAGGTTGTTGACTATCGACCGAGACCGGCCAAGAACAAGCTACTTTTGAGCCGGTCGATATTAGTTAATTAAGGGCATATTCCATCATTATTTAATCGTTGTAAACAAAGGTTAAAATTAAATCTATAAATATCAATTATTTATTTTTTATTTATTTTTATTTTATTTTCACTTTTAATATAATGATAAAATGGTTAGATTATCTACTTTTATTCCATTCACATCATATCAAATTAACATGATATTTTTATTCTTATTTCCACCTCTTTTCTTGTAAACAAGCGTAACCTTAGGTTTTTTTCAACGAGGCATCGTGAAGAAAACTTGCAAGAATAATAATACACAAGGAAGACGTTCTCTAAATGTATCTAATTTTTAAATCAGACGTAGTATATAGTATAAAATAATATAGTTTAAAAAAGCATTTTTTTTAATAAAAGTTTAAAAAAGTATTGAACTGCAAGCCTTACGTACTTAATTTGTGTGAAGGAAAGAATTGCTTATATTAATTTAGCAATCTATGACGAGGGATTGTCTAACTGGACACTGATGAGGCCCATATACATCAAGAAATTTTACAAAATTAATTTGTGAAATTTATTACTCAATGATTTGTTAATTAATTAATTAATCTTCATTTTCAAAAAAAATAAATTCCTCCTATATATGTAAGATTTAGAAATAGAGTGCTGATGTCCCCTGGTATGGCACGGGAGTAGATATTCAGTAGTATTGTAGCAGTTAAATTCAGTATATTCTGTCAATCAGTTGGTCCCCAATTCATTCAAGGTGGATCCTTATTAATGTGAGTTTTTATTAATATTAACATATGGCATCACACTACATAATTGGAGAGATGCACCAAAGTTCAATAGTACGGTACTATTGAACTTTTATCGGTGACACAGATGGTAAAGAATCTGTGTTCTCTTAACTACTGTTTCTGGATTCCATTCCTAGAAGGATAGGAATGGACGGAACGTCATCCGTTAGGAGAGTCGTTTCTAGTAATGAGCCCGTAGTATCTATGAGATTAGTCATCATGTCCAGTTTAATGAATGCCTCGGTCATAGAAAAAAAAAAAACAAGAAATAGAACGTGGTGTCCATGTATTTTGGACAAATTAATGGGCTGATTTATTTAGAATATTGCTCAAGGGAAAAATTATGTCAATGATATATAGCGTAAATTACCTAGTTAATTAGGGCTTGGCTTAGCATATTAATTAATACCACAGATATTTAAATATATCCCTACATATAGCTGCATTAATTTTTCTAGAGGGAGATCTTTTAATTAATATTTTTAGTTTGAAATAGATAAATCTAATTATAATTGTAATTTTCCATAGTATTTTGTATACAAATTTTAGAAAAAATGAAATGACAATTATAGGCTGATCCTATATATGTTATAATACACTTAAGAAATAAGAGCATTTTAAGTTATTTATAAATTAAATTATGAATCCATTTTGCTGACATTTCATATATATATATTTATTTATTTATTTATTTATTTATTTATTGATATAACAAGAAATAAATAGAATGCTCAATTCTAAAAAGCATGTATATAACGCTCACAAGTTTTAGATCATGAGGTAAATTTTTTTTTTTTTGAATTTTCAAACATTCAACTTCTCTAATTTTTTAATTTTGGGCATAGAACTCACTCCGTGAGCGTACAATTTCGTCTATTTTTTAACAGAATTTCATCACGTCACTAAATACTTTGTCATGTCAACATTTTATTTTAGCTAATTGAAGAATATTTTAATCTTATCAATGCTAATTTAATGAATTCGATATTGATTTAAGATTTTTATTGTAGAATAACCGAAATGCCCTTTAATTAAAAAAATATATATTTATGTGACAAAGTATATATATTTGTTGATAGGGTAGAATTCTGTTCAGAAATGGACAAAACTTTTTACTGAAAAAAAAAAATTTTATACGAAAATTTAAAAGTTCAGAAAAAGAATAAGTGCAACGTTTAAAAATTTACGAGAACTCATGTCCATACGACTTAAAACTCTTGAACATTAAATGCATTCTAGCCAAATAAATAATGTAGAATTCTCATGAGCAAGGTTTTGTGGAAGTAGGGGCTCCCAATGTAATAATAGTTTGATGTAATAGTAGGGCTATATATAGATACTTGTCCCTTCCATTTTTATTGTTTGAAGTATCCATTAATGTGTGTGTGCTCCACACATGGGTGTGGGTGAGAGACATATTCATCTCTAGACCCTCATTTCAACAACACAAGGCCATCAATTTCATCTAGTCCCCCACTAGCTACCTTCTATTCTATATATGCAAATTAAAACATTAATAATTTAGGCCGTGTGTATGAAAAAAGTTTTGTTGGGAGAGACAAACTTTATTATTGTGATCTCTACGCCTTGAGAGAATTAGTCTCTGGCTACCGGCTGGGGGATAACGCCTGGTTATTAAAAAAAACACTAATATTCACATGTAATTAATAACATTTGTATTAATTAATTATTAAATTATACTTTAAGATATTGTTTAGTCCAACTATTTTACTAGAAGAGACCATTTTAATTTATTTTATGAGGAAGTAACTTTTTTATGGAATTGTTTAAGTGAGTTTCTTAAGGTAATTAACTAACAAAAAATAAAACACTTTTTGAAAATTGAAATATAAGTAAAAATTGTATTTTTTTGTAGATAAAAATTTGCTCAAAATTATTGATTACTTATATTTTTACTCTTATTCTCTTGAATATATATTTTAAGTAATTTGAAAATATATAAAAAAATTTTAAATGATATATAATAATACGCTTGACAAACATATTAAATAATAAAAAAAAATCAACAATTTCATCTATTTTGAGAGAAGTTAAAATTATACTTTCTTCTTCTCTATTTTGAAAATATATATACATGCTCAATACCTCCCCTTAAAAGGTTAAATAACCTACCATTTTATTCATTTGAACTAAAATGCTCTTAATATCATTATTTTATTCATTTCAGTTAAAAATAATTATTTTTAAAAGAATTAAAATAAAATTATTATGCTAGTCAAATATATACTTATATAAATAATAATCATAAAAATATTTGGTCAAAATAAGTTAACTTATAAGTTTTTCTTATATCTCAAATATATAATTTCTTTTTAAACAGAAAGCAGAAGAGAGTGTAATATATTATATATAGAGAAGAAACGTTTAAAAGTATCTCTTACATTTTTACCTTCATACTTTATTTATTTATTTTTGATGGATCCTTCATACTTTATTTTAATATTAGTATTAAATTAAAGTTTCATCTCTTTCAATTTCTTAAGAACTTAACCGCAACAATTTATGAATGAAAAAAATTATATAAAAATAAACAAAAAATCGTAATTTATTTTATTTCTTTTCTTTCTACTTTATCATATGTGTAATACTGTATGTAATCCAAATTCAGATGAATTATATTTGAGTTATATAGTCGGATCCAAATTTGTTAAAGTACAAATATTGTAAACTGTATTACAAAGTTTAAATCGTTAGATAAAATTATTTGTTGTGGATATACATATATTTGAATATATGTATATTTGAATTGATGTGGATATACATATATTTGGATATATGTATATTTGAATTGAAATATTTTATAAATAGTTAGGATTACGAAAGATTATTTTTGGATAAGATTTTAGGAATATTATATTTTGAATTTTGGTAGATAAGGTTGTTATCTACGTTTAAGGATAATTCTAGGAGTTTGATTAGGAGTTCTTATTTTCATGTATAAATACTCTACAAAGGTAAATGATAATGAGAGGGCATTAAAGCGCATTAGAGGGGATTTTCTCCCAATACCTTTCCCTTTTACAATCTTAACATGGTATCAGAGCCTAGTTTCTTTAAAGTATAAACCTTTATTGAAAGTAATTTTGTTTAGGGTCTAGGGTCACTAGACCCTAGACCATATTTTCTCTTATGATTTGAGAGATCTAGTATTTATTCCATTCAGAGTGCAACGAGTGCACGTTTGGAGGGTTGAAAGATCAAATTTTGAAAGTTTTCTGGCCATCTGGATAGACTTCAGAGGACATCGACAAGTCAGATGCCGAGTTTGATGCTGGTTTCTGGTGATTTTGGTACTGGGTTATTAATGGCGATCCAGTACTTCGACCATTGTTTTCTACCTCAAGAGGAGTGTGGGAAGCTATGTGAACTTCGAAAATCCTTATATGGATTGAAGAGAAGCCATCGGGCTTGGACAACCAATGAGGTTGTGTGAATACTCCAACTAGATTGGTTGGAAGAAATTGAATTGAAGACCTGATTTCCTTCTTTGATTGGAAAATAACAACGGACAACTAGATTGGTTGTGTGGATAGTCCAACTAGATTGGTTGGAAGAAATTGAATTGAAGACCTGTTTTCTGCAGAGCTCTCGAGCTTGGACAACTAGATTGGTTGTGTGGATACTCCAACTAGATTGATTGAAAGAAATTGAATTGAAGACCTGATTTCTTTATTCGATTAGGAAACAACGACTAGATGTCCTTCTTCGCAAGTTGGGCATTCGAGATCTTAATGCTCCAACTTGAGGGGGGTGTTGTGGATATACATATATTTGAATATATGTATATTTGAATTGATGTGGATATACATATATTTGGATATATGTATATTTGAATTGAAATATTTTATATATAGTTAGTATTACGAAAGATTATTTTTGGATAAGATTTTAGGAATATTATATTTTGAATTTTGGTAGATAAGGTTGTTATCTACGTTTAAGGATAACTCTAGGAGTTTGATTAGGAGTTCTTATTTTCATGTATAAATACTCTACAAAGGTAAATGATAATGAGAGGGCATTAAAGCGCATTAGAGAGGATTTTCTCCCAATACCTTTCCCTTTTACAATCTTAATACATATATTCAAATATATGTATATTCACAATATTATTATTATACAGATACAAATTTTAATTTTTATTTAACAATTTGAATTATTTATACTTTCACTTGATTCAAATTCTTATATAGTCTATCCCCACCCACATTTGAGAAGAGAGAGAAAACAGAAAGGAGGCCCCATGCAATCAAATGCTTAGCTCACATCACCAAAGATTATATAGATAGATATATATGATCCACATCTCTTTTGTACCTTTCTTTTGGACTTATCAAGATTTCAAATTCATCGGTTGTAAGTTATTATATTTGCTTTGAGATTTGTGTCATCTTAAATTTTAAAAACAAAAAAAAATATTTTATCAAAGATCTCCAAACAAATTCAACAACTAGCAAATAATGAGCTTGAGTTATTGATACCCTTTCTTTTGTAGACCCAACTGGTAATTCCTTATCAAGGAACAGCCACACATCCATCTTGATATAATAATCAAAGAGAAATTCATGTATATACATACACAGAAATACTTCTCTACTCCATATATATATATATACATACACGAAATTATGGAAATTTCAATGTCTTGAAAATATCTTTGTATTTATTTTTCTTAATTGAAAGAAAAATAAAATAAAATAAAATAAAATCTCAACCTCGTAAAAAGTTATGAAAAAAACTTCTATTTCCTTATGTCCATTTCATCCAATTTCACCAATCATATATTGTATTTAGTATTTACACTCTCTTTCTTCTACGATTGGTCATATAAAAGGTGATCTTCTATATTCTCTCTCTGCTGTGAATGGTTATTTAAACACTTTTTACCACGTGTTATAATTATATTAGAGAATTGGATGAAATGAACCTAAGTTTTTTCCAAAAGTTATTATGTCAAGAGTCGTGTGCATATATAATTTTGGTAATAATAATAATAATTATAATAAAATAACTTCAACCTTCAGGTTCAGTGGTACAGCTAGAGCCTCCATAGAGGAGACAGCTTGACGGCTTTGCCATCCCTAAACACAACCTGCTTTTAATTCAAAACTAGCTAGCTACCTCATCACCTTTTTTTTTTATATTATTATTGAGAATTTAATTTGGATATTTTATTTTGAAAGTATTCATTTTATTTAATTTTTTCTCTCTTTCAATTTATTTCATATAGGAAATAATTTGATATATATATATATATATATATAATCAATAATTTTTTTATATTTTTTTTTAAAATTATGAGGGATACTGAGAGAAATCAAAATTTCTCTTTTATAATATTTTTTCTTTATTTCTTTTATAATTTCGTAAAAAAATATAGAGAATTATCTAAAGATCCTCCTTTCTCCCCATTGTACATATATGATTCCTGCATTTTTCTGGGAAAATTCCAGGATCAGACAGCTCCTCAATGTGGAAGTATATATATATATAACCTGAATCACCCGTGCTATATGCTGCTAAACACTTTCTCTCTGAAACCCTCACAGGCACTATTTCAGGGAACATCCAAACAAATTAAAGCAAACCAAATTTTCTCTCTTCTATTTATACATATACATAATTTACCTTACCATTATTTATTATTATTATTAAAAATTTACTGGCAGTAAAAACTGCAAAAAAAAAATAATAAAAAAATAAAGAAGGAGGATAAAGTACGTACGTACACATTGATGCCACAGCTAGCTAGCACCCAATTAAAAGAATTTATTGAACTGAATACTGAACCCCCAAAAGAAAAAAAAAAGGGTCACAAGTCTCAACATTTATATATATATATATATATATATATATATAAAGGGTTTAAATCAATCTTAATATATATATAACACCTTCAGATCATATTATAAACTTTGGAATCAAATTTGGGGGAGAACGTTACAAAATGATGAAACTTCACTATTATTTTGATTCCTAACTGGTTGGTAGTAGTAGCAGCGGCCATGCATGCAAATTTCTAGCGAGCTAGCTCTATCACATGCACTTTACTTAGTTATATATATATATATATATATATATATATAATATATATATACTTTTATTTATTATTACTACCCACTTGAGAAAAACAGTGTGCTTGATGTTGTTGAAGAGCTTGTACTTTGATACGGCCTTTGCCGGAAATAGTCCGGCGGCGACACTGCCACCGTCACCGATGAAGATGTCTGAGCTCCAGATTCCGGTGGGGACCCTACAATTTTTATATATATATATAGTTACTCGAGAAATTCAAGCACCCTGTGTATATATATTATGTGGTTTAAAAAAAATATGTATTATAAAAAAAATTAAAAGAGAGAAATAAATTGTATTATCCTATTGATACCGCAACTTTTTAATTTCAACAGTTAACTTTTAAAATGTAATTCTAAAAAAACTTGATACTTGTATCATATATATATATCAATTTTTAATTAAAAGTATAATCTTTAGATTCGAACTGATCATTGAACTGGTCAAAGACTCCGGTCATACTATATCTAGAGTTTTTTCATATATATATATATATGTATGGTGTTTATGTTTAGAGATATAGAAGAGGAAGAGGTTTTTACTTGCGAGACTAGTGTCCAAAGTAGAATTGCGAGTATTATCGAGGTGGGATTTCTGGGTTTCTTGAAGACTCGATGGCTGCTGAGTTTTTCTTCTGCGACGATTATGATCCGCCAGCCTTTTCCGGCAGCTACGTTTTCCGTTATCGAACTCCGACAGAAGATGGAACCTGCACCCAATTCGAAACGCAACGTTTTTAGCATAAGAAAATAATAATAATAATTTTTTTTTATACATTTTTAATGCTAATAATTAATTGAAGAGGAGTACGCAAATTAAACAATGCAGTACGTAACGTTAGTGCAAAAATGAAAGAAGAGTGGAAAGAGATGAGAGAATTTAGAGAGACGGAAATGCCCTCGGGATTATCCCGTTTCAATCATTGACACGTAACAGTTTATGTGAGGGCATTTTCGTCTATTCATTCACCATCACACCCACGGCCTTGAACTTCAGTGCAAGTGAAGAGGGAGGTGATGGTGTAGAAAGTAGAAACTAGAAAGAAACTGAAAATAAAATACAAATCCAAACGAAGGTTCTTTTGGTCATTTTAAAATTCAGTTTTTTTTAAAAAAAAATAAATTGTTTAATTAAATAATTAATTAAACTCGAATTTTTCTGATGAAGCTGCCATAAGAAGCAAAGGGCAAAGAGTGGGAAAAGGAAAACGAGGAGGAGAAATTTCCTCCGGACGCAAATGCCCCTCGGGATCAGCACCCCAAATGATTGGGCCCGGGGGGCATTTCCGTCAATTCGACCACCTGCTGCACTGCTGGCAGAATCGCTGAGTCAACCCGGCGGCGATGACGGTGGCGGCCTTGGAGTGAAACTCGCACACCTTGTGTCGGCGGTGGTAGTGCTTCGCGTGGGACAGATCCGCATTACATCCCTCAGCTTGGCATCTCGGGGACGAGTTACTGTTGCTAAACGACGTCGTCGTCGTCGCCGAGCCCACCACCCCTTCCGCCCCCATCGGCCTGGACCGGCGGTAGAGCCGGCTCACGAAGTCGTCCTCGGACGAAGCGAAGTACGTCCGGCCGCCCAGGTTCAGCCCAATTCGAGACGCCGCGAAGTCCATGGGCCGACCCACCTCCTCGGACTTCGGCACCACCAGAAGCCCACCGGGCCCACAGTTGCTCCCACCGTTGACCGGAGGCAGCGGGTCAAGCGAGAACATAGAGTGATGATGATGATGATGAGGAGGCGGTGGTGGTTGAGGCTGGGGTGGAGGAGGATGGAACGGGGAAGACGACGCGCCATGGAAGGCGCGTGGGTCGAAGAGCGAGTGCTGGTGGTGAGCCTGCAGGTTAAGGTGATGGTACTGTAGGGAGAAATCCACGGCGGTGTTGGTGGTCGTTGGTGTGGGCCCCGCCGGCGCCTGAGAAATGAGATGGTCCGGCAAGAACGCGTAGTGGTCGAAGATTTGACGGTGGTTATTATGGTCGGAATCCGCCACCGCCGCCTCGTCGTTGCCGGTGAGCATTATAGTGTTGGGATTCCCCCATTCGTAGTCCAACATGACTAATACGACGCCGTTTAAAGCCGGGGATACGGAATCAAAGCCCTAATTGTGAATTGGGAGAGGTAGTAAGGAGGAAAAGAATGAGGAGAAACTGTAATGGCGTTGGACATGAAGAAGTATTGAGTTGAGTAGTGTGAGTGTGAGCTTAAAAGATCTTAGTTTGGGCCTCTAAAAGCTGAACCCTTTTGTCCCCTTTCTCTATCTCTATTCCTCTCATTGTGATTAGTTTTGTGAGTGTGTGTGAGGGAAACTGCGTAATGAGGCGGCTTGTGCAGAGAGAGAGAGAGAGGGTGTTGGTGGTAGCGAGCGAAGGTAGCGTGAAATGTTAAAATTACCATTTTAACCACAGCACAGCAAACTGTATATTACCATAAACGTCAATATAGCTCACCTCACCTTACGAGATCATCAAGATAAAAAGATGAAAAAGCAGCACCTCACTCACCGCTAAAAGCTACCACCAGTAATTAATACTGAGGAACAGTAGACTAATACAATTTCTTAATTATTGGATCTCTCTTTTTAATTTTAAAATCTGTGTTAAATTTTTTTATTTAAGATAAAATAAACTTTAAAACTGATCTAATGACCCAAAAGTGACGAGTTTCAACTGACCACTTTACCATAATGTTACCATTTTAAATTGTGTTTATATATATATATATATATATATATAAACACACACTTGAATTCGGAAAATTAAATATAATAAATTGCACTCTTTTTCTAATTTTAAATGATATTCAAATTATAATTTTTTCTCTTCCGTATTTTTAAATTATACTCTGTTTTATTACTTGTAAGGAGAATTTACACCTTCACATATTTTGCCTAAAGTAACTTTGTTAAGTTTATTATTTATTATTTATATAATTAATTATGTATTTAAATAATATAAAAATTTATTTTTGATAATTTTTGTTTTTAATTAAAAATATATAATAATGTTTTAAATATAATTTTCATATTCTAAAAAAAAATTAATGTATTTTATTCAAAATAAAATAGCAAGTTTTTAGTCTTTTGGCAATAAAGAGGGAAATTTTTCAACATAAAGAGAAAAATACAGCAGTATTAATATCTGACTGTAAGATTTTGCCATTTCAAAAAATAAATCCTTTTTTGGAGATAGTATTAAAATAATGAGAAATTTTTAAAGTTGAAATTATATATTTATAATCTATTAATTATACATTCAATAATTACATCATTTTAAAAAAATTATGTGTAAAATCAAAATAACACTTTAAAAATTGGTCTGAATTAGTCTAGTCTCAATTTACTTTCGCAGCATTACAAACAAACAAATCAAATTTTAAAAATTGTAATAAATTATTAATTATTATATATAGTAATACATGATTAATTTTCAAAAAAAATATATTGCATATAAACACACAAAATAATTCAATAACATGCCATAGAATACAGTCAAACACCATTCCAAAAACCAAAAAATTATACTATAATATATATATATATATATATATATATATATATATAAAGGGTAAGTCTATGATGCAATTTGTTGCATGCAATGTAATTCGGCCAATAAGATTATGACATGTGGGTAAGATGACTTGAGATGCAATGCAATTTTCTACATGTCACAATTTTATTAGCCGAAATTATATTGCATGCATGCAACGAGTTGTATCATAGATTCACGAATATCCAACGGCCACTAAAAGAAAGGAAGAAAGAAAGAAAGAAGAAGAGGAGGGGGAGGGGGAGGGGGGGGGGGGGGTGTAGTGCCATTAAATTTGTGGGCCCACATTCTGTTCGACTTTGGTCTACTTGATATGTGGCCCAAATCCAGAAGAAAGTGATGATTAAATTGATATTTGTGGATCTCATGTTTTGATTATTATTATTATTATTTTTTTTAAAATTTCTTGCTTTAAAGAACACACACTTTCCTTTTAGTTTGTTTTTGACAAATTGAAAGGGACTAATAGTCGAATCAGCAGCTGCTTGTGTTTCTTTGTTTTAGTGTAAATACATGTTTTATTTGACCCCTTAACTCTGCAAAACCCACGTGATTCTTCTTTTAAGCTACCTTTAATATTTACCCTCCACTAATTTCCACTCTTCATATAATAATTCACACCAAAACCAAAGTTTTATCTTCAATTTGGTCTTTAATAATAATAATAATAATAATAATGTGACTACATTTTGTTAGGAAAGTTTAATGGTTAAATTCTTCTTTTTGTACTAATAAAGAGTTGGTCCAAATGGTCGCTTAAATTTGATTTTAAGATCGAGATCTTGTAAATACAGATATTTTTGTTGAAAGACTCTTTAATCATAGTCAGGTGTGCAATGTGAGTCGTGTTCGGATTAGTCGAAGCAAGTGCCTCAGACATCAGGCGGCAACCAAATTCATAAGTTAACAATTTTTTTATTTTTCTTTTAAAAAAGGTCAAAACCCCAAATTGGTCCCTTATGTTTGCACAAAGTTTCATATTGGTCCTTCATGTTTCAAAAAGTTTAAATTGGTCCTTTATGTTTGCAAGAAGTTCCAAATTGGTCCTTCCTTCCAAGTTCGTCTTCCGTTAAGTGTCGACGTGGACATATCATCTCTTCTATGTGTCCATTTAAGCTTACGTATCATCACCACGTTATTGACACGTCACCACCACGTCATCATCTTCTAGCATATGTGATGACGTGGCGCTGATGTGGCAATGAAGTGGCATGACATGTTAGCTTAGGTGGACACGTCAGCACGTCATGTTAGCACTTAATTTAAGAAATTGCCGGAAGTGGACAGAAGGACCAATTTGGAACTTCTTGCAAACACAAAGGACCAATTTAAACTTTTTGAAGCATAAAGGACCAATATGAAACTTCATGCAAACATAAGGGACCAATTTGAGATTTTGACCTTTAAAAAAGAATTATTTCCCAACTTTTGTTAGTATTTTGTCAAATTTTATGGACATAAATAATAATATATTATGTTAATATTTTAATGATTGAGTGAAAAATAATTTATCTACCTTTAATTATAGTTGCAAGTTAGCGAAAGAATTAATTACTTTATTCAATAATAAATGTTTAGATATGTACAAATAATAAAGAGTCAAAATGGAACATAACCTTATCATTCAAATTTAATTGATTTTTTATGACATTTTAACAGTATAAACTAACTTAAAATTTTATAAAATTACAAAGACCTAATTTGTAATTTGGAAGATTTAAAGAACAATAGGAAAAAAAATTAAGTGAACAATAGGAAGTTGTTTATTTGATTAAAAAAAAGTTGTTATTTTAGAATCATAAGGTGTATGAGACCGTTGAAAATGTTTTTGGAAAGTAGTAAAAGTAATTTTTTTGGTTTAGATTGAAAGTTAAAAATTGAAACTCCTGTTTCTTTTCAAAATTAGAAGTTAACAATTAAAATTTTAGGACAAAAATACTCTTTTGCATCTTATTTACCACTTTGCTTTTGTATATTTTAGCAAAATTCTCCTCTTATGCTCCTTTATATATTATTTATTTAATAAAAAAAGATAATATCAATAGATAATCAATTAATAAAAATAAAAAAATATTTTATTAATTAAAAATAATAGTAATAAGCATTTATCTATTTAAATAAAATTAATTACAAAATTAATTTTTATGTAGCTTTTTAGATAATCTAACAATAAAAAATACTTTTTATACAAATTTTTATAACATGAAATATTTTTCAGCTAATAACATAAATACTTTTCAACTAAATCTTTTTTCATAAAATTTTTTCTCAAATTTCATTTGAATATGTCATTTGAGAATGAACAAATTTTAGAGAAGATATTGTGTATTAAAGTTCATAAATAATTTTTTTCAGAACAGGTATGACTTATGAGAGTTCTTGACAAAAGAGGAATTAAAAATGATTTCATTGTTATAAATATTAAGAAAAATACCCATTTTTATCCCTTATCTTTTTCATTAGTTTCATATTGGTCCTTTATCTTTTTCATATTGTTCTGAGTGCTTTTTCAGTCTCTCGTAGTTTTCTTTTTCTTGGTAGTAAGAGGAAAAGATTGGAGTTAGGGTTTCAAAACGTGTTTGAGAGAGAAAAAAAAAAGGTCATTTCCTTTTGTAGAAATGGTGGATGCCATGAGGAACGTTGCGAAGTTTAATGTTGAATCAAAGAAGAAATTGGGAAAGGAGAAAAAAGAAGATGAAAAGAAATGAGTCATATGCCATGTCAGTTGAGTTTGCCACGTAGGAGAGTGTGTGCTACCAACTCAACATGTCATATCATCAGTTAACGAAAAAAATTCATGGTATTAGACAGAAGGATTGATTTGGAACAAACTACAAATATGGAGGACGAATTTAAAACTTTTGAAAGATAAATGATCAATATGGAATTAAGGGACCGAAATGGATATTTGATCTAAATATTACAAAGTGGATGTTCAATCATCTTCCAAAACCTCCAAATAAATGTAAATTCTATAACCTTAAATTGATCAGAAATTATACTATTGATCAAGGATTATACCTCTATGTTTAATTCTTTGTATAGTTACTCCATGTAACCCCATAAATAGAGATGTACTTAATTAAGAAATGTAGGTACAATAAGAAAGTTGATTAATAGTTTAATACTATCATGCTTCTTCTCTTTATCTTGTATCTATTCTTCTTCTCCTTTTCCTTATACTCCTTTTTTACATTATTTTTATAATTAACACATTATCAATACAAAGCTCTAAAATTTTGGAGCTCAAAGTTTCTTAAATTTGATTTTATCACATCAAGGTAAACAAACAATACCAAATCAAGATCTTTAAAAAAAAAAAAAAACCAAATCAAGGTAAGTAAATATATTTTATCTACCAATAAGTGGTTGGTTGGAGTGGTAGGTACTCCATTCCCTTTAAGCAAGATCTCGAGTTCGAGGCTTGCGTATGGAAAAACCTTTGCTAGGAGAGCTCTACCCCCGTTATGGGACTTCAGCTAGCTCGAACAGGATTGCCTTCAATAGGAGGATATATGTGGGAAAAAAAACATGTTTTATCTAAACATAAATTCTTATTCTTGTCAATTTTACATAAAGAAAATATGTATATATATATCTTAATTATTGGAATTCTTATTTCTCATTTACAATATCAAATCTTGAATTCGTTGCACTTGATACTTCAAAAATAATTATTTATCATGGGTTCTTGATGTTATAATTCATTGGAGTGCAATGAATCTTGGAGATACTATTAGATAACGAAATCACACATCCTTGCAGGATTGCATAATTTCCTGTGAATCCATTGGAATTGATAATGATGCATATCAAGGAGACGAAGTTGAGAAAATTCTTCCTATAATTAGATGATGAACTCCAAACACTACAAGACATTGAAGGTCCATTTGAGAAACACTACAAAAAACTGTTCAATAGGTGGCGACCTTTAGGTGGCGACTAAAAATGTTGTCACTGAAAGTTACTTTTCAGTGGCGACTAAATAAAGTCGCCACCATTTATATTTCTTATATCATTTTGGTGGCGACAAGAGGAAGTCGCTGCCCAATGTTCAATATTCGGTGGCGACCTTGAAAAGTCGCCACTGAAACCTTTAACCCTTCAACACATTCGGTGGCGACCTTGAAAAGTCACCACCGAAACGTCTAACTATCATTACATTCGGTGGCGACTTTCTGAGGTCGCCACCGAAACGTCTAACCTATCATTACATTCGGTGGCGACCTCAAAAAGTCGCCACTGAAACATTTAACCTTTTAACACATTCGGTGGCGACCTTGAAAAGTCGCCACCGAAACGTCTAACCATTCATTACATTCGGTGGCGACCTTGAAAAGTCGCCACCGAAACGTCTAGTCCTTCAACACATTCGGTGGCGACCTCAGAAAGTCGCCACTAAAACGTCTAGCCCTTCAACACATTCGGTGGCGACTTTCCAAAGTCGCCACCAAAACGTTTAACCCTTCAACACATTCGGTGGCGACTCTGAAAAGTCGCCACTGAAACCTCTAACCCTTCATTACATTTGGTGGCGACCTTACCGAAACGTCTAGCCCTTCATCACATTTGGTGGCGACCTTGAAACGTCGCCACCGAAACATTTAAACTTTCAACACATTCGGTGGCGACCCTGAAAAGTCGCCACCAAAACGTCTAACCCTTCATTACATTCGGTGGCGACCTCAGAAAGTCGCCATTGAAACATCTAGCCCTTCAACACCTTTGGTGGCGACCTTGGAAAGTCGCCACCGAAATGTTTAACCCTTCAACACATTCGGTGGCGACTCTGAAATGTCGCCACTGAAACCTCTAACCCTTAATTACATTCGGTGGAGACCTCAAAAGGTCGCCACCGAAACGTCTAGCCCTTCATCATATTTGGTGGCGACCTTGAAACGTCGCCACTGAAACATTTAAACCTTCAACACATTCGGTGGCGACCCTGAAAAGTCGCCACCAAAACGTCTAACTCTTCATTACATTCGGTGGAAACCTCAGAAAGTCGCCACTGAAACGTCTAGCCCTTCAACACCTTTAGTGGCGACCTTGGAAAGTCGCCACCGAAATGTGTAACCCTTCAACACATTCAGTGGCGACCTTGGAAAGTCGCCACCGAAGGTAGAAAACATAATAAATATATTATAATGAAATTATATAACCAAAAGTAATATATGGCTCAGTGGTTGCTGTGGACACTACTATGCATCATGTCTCGCCTTCGAATCCGTCCATGCGCCATTTTAAAAAAAATATAAGGTGGTCATGAAAGTGGAGATCCGGCGGCCGGAGGCGGAGGTCTGACAACCGGGGACGGAGGTTCGGCCGCTGGAGGCGGGTGGTTCGACGGCCGGTGGCGGTGGTCCGGCGGCCGACGACGATGGTCCGGCGAGCGATGGCAGAGGTCTTCACCAGCCATTGAAACATGTGGTATCTTTCAGTGGCGACCAAACTTTGGTCGCCACTGAAAACTATACATTCAATGGCGACATAAGTCGCCACTAAAAACTATACATTCAGTGGCGACAAAATTCGCCACTGAAAGACATGTTTCAGTGGCGACAAAAGTCGCCATTGAAAAGTATATATTTGGTGGCGACCACATTTAGTCGCCACCGAAACTTTCAACGACGGAGTTATAGGTGGCGGCCTTGTGGCGACCTAAAAGTCGCCACCAAAGATTTTTAGTGGCGACTATTTAGCATTTGGTGGCGACTAATCAACCAACAAATATGTTATCGGATGATGAAGATGAAGAGTATGAAGACGATGATTAGGATAAAGAGGATGGAAAAGATGAAGAGGATGATGATGATTTAGGGGATGATGTAGATGAGGATAAAGAGGACGAAAAAGATGAAGATGAGGATGAAGAGGACGAAAAGGACGAAGAAGATGAAGATGATGATGATGATGATGATTAAGGAGATGATGAAGACCAACCTCTTGAAGATTTATTATCTGATCATGAAGATTAATATATCTTTTATATGTTTTATGTAAATATTATTTGTATATATTTATTATTGTGCACTTTGTGTGGTAAGTGATCACACATACTATAAAATTTGCCTTATATTATTATTGTTATTCATGCATTGAATATTAATCCGAGCCTCAGCTAGAGCTTGAGCCTCAAACACAAGGCCATACAGATTCTTCTAATAATGGCGTGCCTCCTACCATGCCTTGGGGAAAAAGATCCTATTGATGGTAAAACATAGATAATTACATATTGAGATACATATGTACTACTCTTCTTTAGAATTTGTTTTAAATATTTAAATACATTTAGTAACATATATTTAAGCATTAATTATTTATGAGAATATATAGATTTTTTTTCCATCAGTTAGTGTGGTAAGAGATATTACAGAGATTATTCAATCCAAATTTGATAGACCATGCTACACATGGGGTGATTTAGATAGGGAAATTAAAGCTGTGTGGCAGAGACAGTTTGCGGTTTGTTTATTTCTTTTATTATGTTTATTAATTTTTATGCAACTTAAATTTTATATCTTCTTTTTTTTTTGGTAGAGGAAAAAGAAAACAAAACTAAGAAACGCAAGCCCTTAAGGCACCAAAACCATTAGCATCCGAAGCCAGGAGATGACAAGCATCAAGAGGAGGTTGGTTAAACTTAATCAAGTCTAGCATTTCACGAGGAGCACACCCAGCAAAGAAACCAGCCACCTGATTAGCAAGGCCCAAAAAGAGAGCAAATCAAGAAAGGAACGAAGCACTCATTGTAGCAAGCAAATCAACTCACGCAACAAGCAGAAGACTACTCGCTGTAGCGAGCTAGATAGTTATCTCCATACCAATTAATAGTTATCTCCATCCTATTCCTACTCAAACTGGAGGTCTCGGAGTAATATAAATAGGTGTCTCACAAGGTTGAAAGAAGAGAGTGATTCCCACATATTAGTATAGTTTAGAGTCTAGAGAGAATATGAGCGGCTAAGTTCTTCTTGGGTTTCCAAGAAGAACTAGTATAGGCATGAGCCGATGGCTCTTCATTAGGGTTTGTTAATTCATTCATCTTTTGTATTTCATCATTTTCGATTTATAAATTGTATTTTGCTTCTTGATCACATGTCATTAGTTTATAGATTCTTCCATGAATGAGCATGTACTTATTAGTATACTAGATTCTTCATATCGGGTCGATAATCATTGATTATGTTATAGAGCACTTGGAATTTCTAATTCTTGATATTCGAATACATATTTATTTATTGGATTCTTGATCGTATGCATCTTCTATTTGCGATTATATTTGTATGAAGTAATTGTTCCTGGTTAGGCAATTGATCATTAAGTATATCATAAAATCTCTTAATGCATGTTATTGATGTTCTCGATCGGGGATAAGATTATCATTATAGGCTTTCGTAATGCATAATTATCATGAATAAGATAAATTTTGGAATGAATTAATTAAACTTGAATAACTTCAGATTGACCATGATTGTCTGGTTCTATTCTTCTCAGGATCCTGCTTCATATTATCTTTACCCCTTTAAACCATCAACTCCCTACTTATTCTGCGAATACCTGCTTGCTTGAGATAATAACCAATTGTAGGAACACGGCGAAGATTCCACGAGAGATCCGACCCTTTGAATACACCATGTGCTACCTATGGTTTTTATGTGATCATAACCGTGAAGACCGGTTGAAACTTCGATTTGGAGTAATTCGAATCAAAGTTGAGCGATCAAGTACATAGTAAAAAAAATTATTGGCCCCCCTTAATAAAATATTTTGGTCCCCCTTAGAAAAAAATATAAAATGTATGCTCTTATCATATTGGCTAGGATTGCGTCAGTCTTTGAAATTTGGAAGTTGCTTGCCTATCATTAGTTAATAGCATTATAGTAATAAATATTAAATATAATCATCCATCAAGTCATAAAGAGAGAGTGTGTGTGATGCAATAAATAAAAAAGGAAATAAGTGATAATAAGTAAGTTAGAAAGACAATAAAAGAATTAAAGAAAATACAGAAAATCTAAAACGCAATTTCAGATAATCACATTCTTGATTCTTATTTCCTATTTCCAATTTTCCAATTTCACGTTTCTAATTTTCCAATCACATTTTTGTTTCCTATTTCCAATTTCCTTATTTTCGATTTCCAATTTTCCATCATCTTTCATCAATAATTCTTCTTCTTCTAACAATGCCTAAGAATACCACTTTTGACTTGTTTTTCAAGAGAAAAGAGAGAAATAGTGATGACATACAACTTGAAGCACCAACAAATTCAAATTCAAAGCCTAGAGAAGAAAATGTTGTTGAGCCACATATGATAATCGCTTTAGAACAACCTCCTCCCAATTCTCAATATGAGGACTGAAGAGAATGTTGATAGTGATACATTAATACGAGATCACGAGAAACGTCCAAAAAATGTGGGATTATCCTATAAATCAACAAGATGAGATTCGTAAAGCCTATATAGCATTTGGACCATATCAAATATTGCTAGCAAAGTTTCCACTTTCTGGTCGGAAAAGCCATCCTCGTCGATTTCCGCAACAAATTTTGAACAATCGATTGCGTCTCAAATCTTTTGTAGATTCTGTTGGATGGTTAAGTTTACAAGCTTGTGCTTTTAGAGGACATGATGAAAGCTCAGAATAAAAAATCGTGGTAACTTCCTTGAGATGATAAAGCTTTTAGCTTATTATAATGATGATGTGAATAAGGTTGTTTTAGAGAATGCTCCACAAAATGCAAGATACACATCTCCTATCATTCAAAAAGAGATTATACATGTCTTTGCTAGAAAAAGATACAAAATAAAATTTGTGCCGAGATTGGTAATGCAAGGTTTTGTTTAATTGTTGACGAAGCTCCAGATGAATCTAAAAGAGAACAAGTGGCACTTATGGTTAGATTTGTTGATAAAAATGGATTTGTGAAGGAACGTCTTTTAGACTCATTACATGTTAAGGAGACAACTGCATTAACACTTAAGAAAGAGATTTGCTCAAGTCTATCTCATCATAATCTTAGCACTCAGAATATCCAAGGCCAAGGATATGATGGAGCTAGTAACATGCATGGAGAGTGGAATGAGCTACAAGCTTTATTTATTCAAGAATGTCTTTTGCATATTATGTGCATTGTTTAGCTCATCAATTACAGTTGGCTCTTATTGCTACAGCTAAAAAAACTATTGATGTTCATACTTTATTTCAAAATTTAACTTTCATTATTAACATTGTAAGTTCTTCTTGCAAGCGTAATGATGAATTGCAAGCTACTTTTGCAACTGAGATTGCTAACTTGATTGCAAGTGGTGAAATTGAAACGGGAAGAGGGAAAATCAACTTGAAAGTTTTGTGCTAACTCTTATATAAATATCTATATAATATTTTATTTAATATTATAATTAAAAGTTGAAAATTTTGGCCCCCCTTAAAGAAAATCCTGCCTTCGCCCTAGAGCCTGTTTGTTCGATAATGTTCTCTTCTTCCTTTGCAACCTCATCAGGTAGAACAACATACCTAGAAGGTCTAGCTCTTTGTCCTCTCACGCCCGACTGACCATGGCTGTTTCTTGGTCTATTGTTGCCTTGTATCCTTTGGATCGGAGGTTTACTTCTAGATTGCTTCGTGGCAATCATCTATGGGCCATAAATACCTCCCCTTTCTTGTTGGTCATTAGAACTAGTTATCACACCATGAACTTCTAAAGCGCCAGCGCTTGCCTCCTTCTTCGCCGTGTGTGTCTCTAGCTAATCCTCCAACTGTTTGGGTTCCTCCCTGACGGTTTTAGCAGTACAAATGTCTTTTGAGTGGCCATATCTGCCGCAAGTAAAACAAATGGCATGTCAGCGCTCAAATTCCACTCTATAGAGTTTACCTTTAATCTTAATTTGGGGAATTAGCCTTCATTTTAGTTTGATTTAAATGCAGATCCTTGCGAACTTTCCCTTAGAGGTTAACGAAGTTATTGGGTCGATCTTTAGAGTCTTTCCTATTAGATTACCATTCTCCATATACATCTGGCATTGTAGAATTCCAAGGGCAAGTTCAGAACTCGTACCCACGCTGTGATTTTATACACTTCATCCAGGTCCAGAGGATTGAAAGTTGGCCTCTTTCTCTGCACCAAGAGGTATTGTTCGTGATCATCCAAGGGCCTTCTTGGAAGGAATACAGATAGTCATCCTGACTATTGAAAGAAAACGCAAAAAACCAGTTCTCAAGGTCAGTGACCTTCAAATTAGCTTTACGCCTCCACAATTTCTCCAACCTATTCTTCATAAATAGACTTCCCACAGTCTTGCATAAAAGACGAACTAATAAAGACATTTTCCATGGTCTACACCACTCGTCATATTCTTCGTGGGGGACTTCAAGTCTTGGACACAGTGCTAGGGAACTCTCTTCCTTCCTCAAGATCATCATCCAAGTTCGAGTTGTTATCATCTTCTGTGGAAGATTCAGAGCTATCTAAGTTACTCTCCGGCCCTACTTAGCCAATCTTCATACCAACCACATTATCTCTAAAGGAAGGCTTATCCTGCCCCTCAATATTTTGCGGAACTATGGAGTCTTCGTCATCGAAGTTCCCTTAGGTTGCCCTGCAACAACGTCCTTATCTTTCATTTCCTTAGCTGATCTCCGTTTGACTTTCTTGGTACTTCTCTCAACCTGGTCTACTTCCTCCATAGAGGTCTCTGGCGGGCTTGACCGGCCTCCATAAGGTAGATGGTGGGAAATTATTGAAGGAGAATCTTGAAGAAAATCTTGGAAATTACTTTTAGATGTTCCTCAACATTCACCGTATGCAATAATTCGTTTTTTGCACTATTTGAAAACTCGGACCGACCCGGCCGGGTTGACCCGGAACACCCAGGAACGATCCGAATTGACCCGGCGGGTTTTAGGAAAACCCGATGACCCGGTTCTTTTTTTTTTGAGAAAAATAAATTGAAAAATATAGGATTGTTTGATAGTATTAATATTTTATTATCTTAATAGACTAAATTGGTAAAATTTTGTATTGTTTAAAGTGTTAGAGTGACTTGAGTTACGACTTAATTGATGTGTTGATTTTTTATTTAAATTTCATTTTTGTGGGATCAAAAGTTAAATGTTTAAGACTTATTATGTGTTATTATTTTTATATTTTAGACATGTTATATTCAATTTCAGCTTTGAATTTGAAGTATAATAACTTATTATGTGTTTTTCATATTTATTTGGTTAATGTATGCATATGTATATATATTTTTAAATTTTTTTAAAATTTGACCGGGTTAATCGATTTTTTAGTGACCCAACGGTTGAACCAGTGACCAAAACTCTTGACCGGGTTAATGACCGGTCCGAGTTTTCAAACATTGGTTTTTTGAATAAACTTTTAATTAAGCATTATTGAAATTATTAAAAACTTCTATACTTCATAAATACTTGACCGGCCTCCATAAATGCTTATTTTTAATTTAATTATTCATAGAAAAATTATTGTCAGCAAAGTTCCTTTATTGTTTATAGGGTTTTAGTAAAATATATAGACAAAGATATAATGAAAAATATAAAATTTTAGTAATGGTATTGTTGTATTAAATTATTTAAATTTAAATTTTTGATTTTAATTAAAATTAGAAACTCAAATTTTTAACTTCTATTTTAAAGTTAAAAATGGCTTTTGCTACCACTTGAAAGTTTTTTCAATCTTTCAAAAGTTTGCTCAACCAACTCAATTTTAGAAAATAATTTCTTTTTAAAAAATAATCACATTTTTCATGGAAATAAGCTTGCTTAAACATGCATTTAGTCAATTTTGACATAGCGTAATTGGAGGGAAGTAATGCTATTGCGCGTGACATATTTGTAATACAAAATAGAGGAAGAGGAATGAATTTGTTTATTTTTATTAACGAGTTACTCTCAACTTTATTAAGTAAAAAATGTGGTTAGTTATATTCAAAAAGGCAGAAATAAAATATAAAGACTAAAATCAAAATTTGTTAAAAGTAGCTTGTGAAATTAGATGGAAGCGAGAAAGTACACTTAAAGATCTATTTATGTATGGTTAAAATATTGTTTTGGTCCTCAATATTTGCATGAAGTTTAATGTTGGTCCTCAATGTTTCAAAAGTTTAATAACGCTTTTTTTTGTCGATTTTGGTCTTTGAGCGTAACATCGTTAATTTTTTGCCGTTAAATGATGATGCATGTGGCATGCTCATGTGGCACACCCTCTCCCCTACGTGTCATATTTTAATGACGTGGCATGACACATCACTGCCACGCCACCCCAAATTGTCACATCGTCATCTTCTCTCTTTCATCAGCATCATTATCATCATCATCATCATCATATTTTAATGACGTGGCAGTGATGTGTCATACTACGTCATTAAAATATGACACGTAGGAGAGAGGGTGTGCCACATAAGCACATCACGTCATCATTTAACGACAAAAAGTTAACGGTGTTACGTTCGAAGACTAAAATTGACAAAAAAAAACTTTGAGGACTAACATTAAACTTTTAAAACATTGAAAATCAGCATTAAACTTCATGCAAACGTTAAGGATCAAAATAGTACTTTAGCCATTTATGTATTATCTATCAAAAAAAAAGATCTATGTATGTATTGATAGTTAGGATCATTGTCCATTAGCTACATTATTTAAATAGTTCATTACTAGAATTTAATGGTGAACAATTCCATACAAAAGAAATTAAAATTTATAGGTTAACATACACAAAACCCCTAAATTACAAGTTATGTACAAATAACCCCTTCATCTTTAAAAAGTGAAATATAATCCTATAGATTTTGCAATTTGTGCACAAAAGCTCCATTTAACCCTTTTCATTTCAAACTTTAACGGAATAGTAATATGTCAACAAAATTAAATCATACTAAATTGTAAAAAATCCCCTTAAATTTTAGGTTATGTACATAATACTCATATGAAATTTAAATCTTGTGTAAAAAATTTTCTTGAACTTTAGGCCTTGTGCAGAACACCCTTTTAATAATTTTTGACATTTTTGCTCTCTGTTAGGATTTTAGATGAAAAAATTAACGAATGGATTTTGTGCACAAATTATAAAATTTATTGGCATTCTATGTCAAAAACGTTAAGAAAGGTTATTTGTAATGTGGAGATCATTCATATTGAGGAACCTTCCCAAGGCCCAGTATGCATTTTTTTTTTTTGCTAAATATTACACTAATATGCTTGATCACTTTAAGAATACACAAAGTTATGCTTAAGAAAAAAGAAAAAAAATTGTATACAAATATACAAGTACTACTTAAATTATATTGTGGATATTATAATCCAAAAGACAAAGCAAGAAAGTAGCCATTTTAAGTTATAACTATTAGACAAAAAATGCTGGTAAGAAGTACTCCATATATTGATTATATTAATGTCAACAAACGTTATGCTTTACCTAAAATTGGTGAGTTCAACTTTCATTTCAAGCTTCATGTTTTATGAATTTAAAACCATAGAATATTAGAGTATATATATACTCTTCCAATTCCAATTATATATACGAGAGGTTTCGACCAGCAAATAATTTAATTATAAAAAAATATAATATAAAATAATAATTATATTATAAAATAAAAATAGATATTTAGTAGTTTTAAAATTTTTAAAATATAATATAAGATAATTATGATATTTTAAAATAATAAATTAAATAATAAACAGTTATTTATTTTATCACTTTTCTAATTAATAACTACTTATTATATTTATTTTCTCATTATAATTTTTCTTATTTTTAACAAGAAAATTGAGTTCAATTACTAAAAGACTTAACAATTATATTATATGGATTTTTTTTATTATGCAAACTGGTGGTATGTGCAAACTGCCACGTGTCGCGTTCTAGTTGGACCACATGATTCGCTACAAGTCATAAGTTCTTAAAATTGTAATGAACCCTCTTCGAAATTGCAATGAAGCCCCTCCAAAATTTTGAATAATAATTAGAATATAACCCACATTGGCACTGACATTTCCAATCTCTCCTTCCTCTGTCGGACCTTGTCACCTTCCTTCAACTTCATAAGATAACCCACATCCGACTCTATGATGCCAAATTGAACCTTCTCAAATCCCTTGTTGGAACCAACATTCGGGTCATCCTCAGCATAACCAACAACCAGCTCCTCGCAATTGGATCCTCCACCACCACAGTCGCCTCCTGGATCCGCCGCAACGTTGTCACCTTCCCCCCTCCACTCTCATCACCGAAATCTCCATCGACGACGAGGTCCTCAATATCATCCCCTCTCCTCTTCCCCGCCATGAAATTCCTCCACGACGCCCTCGTCACCTCCAAACTCCACTCCCAAATCAAGATCTCAACCCCTCACGCTGCCTCCATTATCCTTGACCCCTTCCCTCGCAAGCCTTCTTAAACCAAACCCTCCCTTCCTTCATCCTCCCTCTGCTTCAATTCCTCTCCAAGACCGAATCTCCATTGAATAACTCCAGCTAAAATTATATAAAATATAATTTGCTAAATAAATTTAAATATTTACTGTAACTCCGCAATATATCCTCCTATAGACACGTTGCACTAGCCTTTTAGAAGGCTAACCGGACCACGGATCAGTGACACGTGACACCGCTCGATGGCCCCGTACGTGGCCTCTCTCCATGCTTACCCACGAATCCTCCTGCAATAGAGATGTGGGGAACTCCCAAGATCATGGGTCGAGCCCCATGTACAAGAAAGTGAGTCGACCACATTCTCCCCTACCTTGAGTATAAACATCCCTCACCTGAGGGACTTGAGGCAAGCAGAACAATATACACAACACTGTAACATACAACAAGATCATCATTACCTGAAGTTTACCTAACAGACATCGGTGCGTATTTACTCCCTCACAGGATACACTCATCCTCTTGCTCTAAGCACCATCTAGAGACTCTCGCTCTCTCATCCTCTACATACGAGGTACCTCCAACAGGTGGCTCACCCGCCCGGAGCAACGCACATGTCGTAGCCTCACATGGCCACTGCGGGCTGCCTAAAGTCTCCTATGGACATTCTCTCTTCAAACTACATGGACTTTGATCCCTTAACAAGGGTATGTGGGCACCTAGGTCATCACCTAAGGATAAGTCTCCCAAGGTTACGATCCCTTGCGGTCCTTATTTCACATTACGAATTGTATGAACCAGAAATGATAGTTACATTTACAAAAAAAAAAATCAAAAAAATTATATTACAAAATCAAAGAGATGAGGGACTAAGCAAATAAGTAAATCTCACCTTCATACACGTGGCGCATTCTGGGCGCTTCACCAGATTTACACAAATTTGCATGAGATCCCAATTTGCACGGTAAAAACTCCCATATTATATAGATATATCATACTCAGACCAATTGAAAAAAAAAAAGGTAAAAAACCAATATTTATATAATGCTTTATCTTCTTATAGCTAAAAATGACACACCATAAAATTAAATAAAAAGCGCAACCAGAATGCGAATTATGAAGTCATACAGACATACAGTCATTCTCATAAATTAAGAAGAGTAAATTATTTATCAAAAAAAGAAGAAGAGTAAATTATTGCTTTGATCTTAAAATATATATTTTATTTTAATTTAATCTTTAAAAAAAACTATCCATTTAGTTTTCTAGAAAATAACTTTAATTAATTTAGTCTCTATATTAGTGCCAACGAAATGTTTAATCATAAGAACCGATATATTTTATTAAAATTGCTTTAATTAGTTTCTTAAAAGTTGATTAGACATTATTATTTTAACCACCACATCATCAATTATTAAAATCATATAAAATTTTCTGTCAATTGAGCATTTATGAAATTAGGCACGGCACAGATATAAAACACAGTAAAGAAAGTACTACAGATAGTAGTGGTAATTTTGATCAAAACTCATTAACACATTCCAATTCAACTGCATTTTAACCCAACCTAACCCAATTCAATTAATAAATGAGTCATGTGGGTCGGGTCAGAATTTACCCATGCAAATATGGTTTGGGTTGGGTAAAACCCATGGTTAACCCAATAACCCATCTAATACATTTTGTATTTTTCTTTTTCTCCTGTTTCAACTTTTCAAAACTATAGTTTTGCTCCAAGTTGTATTTTAGTCCCGATTTTCATTCTTTCTTTGATTTTTGACTCAGAAAATTTTCATATTCATATTTTCTCCCTTATTCCAAAATTTCTAAAATTACAATTTGACCCTAATTTTTGTCATAATTACATTTTTGGCCCAAATTGCATTTTAGGTTCTTCCATTCAATTTAAGCCATAGACACTTTTCAAAATTGCATTATGATCTCAATTTCAAATTTGTGAAAATTACATTTTTACCCCAATTTTTATAATAATTGCATTTGGGCCCAATTGTTTTTAAGAACTATATTCTTTTATTTTCAATTTATATTATTGCACTTATCCTAAATCTATTCAGTTTTTAGATCACATAATAAATTTTTTTCATTTGTGACGTTTCATTTTTTATTGTATAAATTTTGAAATTACATAATAATATCATTTAGGCATTTAAATTACATATAAAAACTTAAAAAAAATAGGATAACTGCAGTACTAATAAATTAAAAATAAAAGAATAAAAATAATAAATTAGAGTGATAAATATGAATAAAAATATAAAAATAATTAGTATAATAATTAAAAATAAAGAGATAGAGATATAATTTATATAAGTGTTTATTAAAAAGTAAGTGAAGGACATTTATGTTTTTAAGAAAAAACAAAAAACACATTTATTACAAGTTGTGATTTCTAGGCATTTTTTTTACTATCTAACCTCATTAAATGCCTCCTTAACTAGTGCTATTGGTTAGCAAAATCCAATTTTGATTACATAGCTAAAGTATTGGCTAATTTTTTGAAAGCATGTTTTCATGCTAACTATGTTAGAGTTAGATTTCCAAGAGAAATCAGTAATTACTGACAAGTAATTTATAGGATGTGATTTTTATGGTTTCCTATGTCTGGTGGATAATTGCATCAGTGTTGAACTTTATACTTTTTGTCTAGTGGATTTGATTTTTATTATCTTTATTGATATAAACATAAAGTAGAATGATTGGTATACCAAATAAATTAAAATAAGTTAAATAAAACAACAAAGAAAAATTAATGGGTTGGTGGGTTTGACCCATAATTAATGGATCATGAACCATTACAACCCATTTAAAATTTGACCCATTTATAATCCAAATCGTTTATGACCCAACCCAAACCCAAACCCATCCAACCCACCCATTTTGCCACCCTTAAGTGTAGAGTAAAGTATTGTAGAATAAATGAAAATACTGTAGAGAAAAGTGATGAGAAAGATAGAAAAAAATTGAGAGAAAAAACATGATAAAAAGTGTGTTTGATATGTATAAATATTATGTAATTTTTTTGAGAATCGTGAAACTACATGTAATGCACTAATGTAAAAAAAAAATTATTTAGATAATCGGAATTAATGAATTCTTTTTATTAAATTAATCAATACAAATATATCTTGCAGAAACTTTGGGTAGGTTTAGTACGACAAACGTTAAACGGAATAGGAATCAAAATGGGAATTGATGTAATATGAATGGAATAAAAGTGGATAAAATGATTATTAAGAATGGAATAAAAGCGAGTAAAATAGTTAGGATAAAAACATAATTTTATCAAATTGTAAAAAGTAAGGTATGTTTAGTATGAAGAATGTTGGATGAAATGTTGAATTACGTCTAACATTACCTCCAACATTATACAAAACAAACAAGCCCTTAACATTTGAAATATTAGAAAAAAATTACAAAATTTAGGATAAAATCACTCATAAAAATTACCATGATCATTTAATAAAGTTTAGAGTTGTAAACTCTAGATGGATAAAAGTTTAGTACTATCGTATTATTGAAATTCAGTACATCCATTCAATCATGTAGATCTATTTGTTAATATTAATAAAAATTTACATTAATAAGAACTCATTTTAAATAATTTAAGGACAAAATAATTAAAAAGATATACTAAAATTCAATACTAATCTCCTCCCTCTGGCTAGTGATGTATCATCAAACCCTTTGTTTTCTTATTGCGCGAGTTATAACTTTGCCTATATTATATGTTTAATCTTTTTAATATGAAGCTATATAAGATGTGATATATATGAAATGTAGGAGCAGTTAAAAAAAATCAGTAGATTTTTAAATAAAATGAAAATGATATTACTAGTTAACTGATATTTTGTTCTCTTTTGGATTCGGGTTTTAATTTGCGGATGAAAATATTCTTATAGAAATAATTCTACCTTTATACTATCTCAAATCAAATTAGTTTGGCTCCCTTGGTGGTTTTGAAGATATAATGTTGGATGATTACATTTAATATTTTTTTCTACCAAACAAATATTACTTTTTGTAATGTGATGAAATTACGTTTTTGTCCTTAATTTTTTATCCATTTTTATTTCATTCCCACTTCTAATGTAAAGGTAAAATAGTCATTTTACTTATTTTTATTTCATTCACATCACATCATATTGACATGACATGATATTTTTGTTCTCTCCAACATTCTCATTCTCATTCCCATTACATCCAACACTACATCCTCAAAACCACTGACCTTTATAGGTTTTTTTTGTCTGTCCGATTTTTGAGGTATTGTTCCAACTAATCCGAATCCAATCCGCGTCGCACATCTGGCTATAGTGAGAGAGTCTCCCAACGAGAATAATTACATTCACAAGGTCTCAAATCCAGAATCTTTAAGGTATACAAAAATTATTTACCACTTGGAATAATCCTAGTGATATTTTTGACAAAAAAAAAACTTTTATTTATTACAAGTGTTGTTTTTAGTTCTCTTTAGTCTTTTCCCGTCAATTGTGAATGGAGGCAACCCAATGTTGAAGAAATTAAAGCTCAACCACACCACACTACACACCATGGAAGTATCCCTTCCTTCTAAGCAAACTTCATCCATTTTTCATATTTGACAAGCTTGTTTAATTCAATGTAATTTTATTTATTTTATAAAGAAAATGTAATTTTATTTATTTATTTATCTTAATTTGATGTAGGTACAACCAAATTCTTATGGTCTGAATTACTTATTTGAAACTAAGTAAAAAAATAATTAAAATTAAATTAGCTGGACCCTATACAAATTGATTTAGATTTTACTAATCACCACATACTATATAATAATGCCAAAAAAAAATTCATTCATTGAACATTGTGTACTATACATGAAACAATTACGAATTTATTTTCCTATCCCCAATATTTTCATTAATGCTCACATGCATTTAACCAAAATTATAACTAGAGTTTTAGGAGGCAGAACAATCATCTACCTCTAAGGCAAAACGTACCATAATTAACAATGCAAAATTTGACACAAATAGCAAGGGATACATGTGTTCTTTTAATTTTGGTCTTTCGAGTTTAATTTTTAAAAGCTAGAGCGTTATTTATTGAGAGAATCATTTTCAATAATAAGTCTCATAGTACTTGAAGGATTGATCATTAGGCTCGTTTTGATAAATAGTATGCTCTAATGTGAAAAAAAAATGTTCCATAATTAATATATAAACTTGAAAAATAACTAAAAGGTATATATTTTTTTTTCTTGAGTCAATCTTATCAATTTTGTACTATTTTAATATTTATTCCATTGTCCTCAAAAGAATTTTAGGTTAGGACCACAAGTCTAAGAAAAATAAGTGTTAGACCCACTAAAACTGATGTGGGTTGATTGGTGACCATTTTTTTGAACTTTGTTGGAATTATTCCATCAAAGATAGGCTGTGTCTTCTTTTCTCCAAACACTTTTTTTCCCAGAAAATCAACTTACCTAATTTATTATCAAATTCCTTTTCAGTCTCCCCAACATTACTGGTGTAACATAACCATTTTACTATCATCAACTTGCAAGTTCTTAATTTTAATTTAACTTTATTAGTTTGATAAGTAGAAATTACATATTTAACTATTGACTTAGGCAACATTTATTTGCTTGTTTCTTTGAAATTTTCGCTCATAAATAGTCAAATTTGCTTTTATCCAAACACACCCTTAAGGAATTATAAATTTACTCCAAATTTTTAGTTTAAATTATAAAACTCAAATGAAACTAAAATTAAATATAATGGACCAAAATAATGTTCTTTCCCTAAATTAAATTGGATGTGTCGCTGATATTTACATATATTTTTAAAATATATATGTATGATGTTTTGATAAAAACTTGAATTTGAGTATGACAAACCTGAAAGAAGCCTCAAAATTATGGTTTCACACAAGAAAAGTAAAATAGATTCGAGGATTAAAATAACAATTCTTCTAAAAAACAAGAAGCAGTATTATATATGTCCATATAAAAGCTTTAAAAAGCCTGCTTTGCTTTTCTTCTCTCTTTTTTTTTTCCCTTTCTCATAAAAATGGGAACCCATGTAAGAGTATTATTGCTAATTTGCTATGTTGTCTCAGTATATTATTAGTTGAAAACCTTTAACTGCATGAGAATCCACAGTAAACGAGTAAAGCACAAAGCATTATTAACATATAGCTAAGGATGCTCCAGCAAAATCTAGTGACCCTACCATTGAAATTTTTTCCAAATCAATGAAAATTCACATCACTGGCCTGAACCCACGATTTGCAAAAGAAAATGGTCTTTATATATGTAACCAACTTAAAGAGAGAGGGGTCATCTTACCCCTTCTAGCAAACTGGTAAAACCCACAATGAAGAGGGTGGGACACCCTCAAAAAATTTTCACTGTAGGGGGACCACATACAGAAATGTGAGCTCATTCCACCACATGATTTCCCTGAATACCAGATTGTCTTGGACGATAGATGACACTAGACTAGTAAAAAATGACAAGCAAATGGAGCTCGAGGACAAGAGAAACTTTGGTCACACCCAGAATTCAGATGCATCTGTCCTGCAATGCCGAGGTCAATTCAAGCTCCATTATCGTGTTTTCACTAGTTGAGGAGGGAGCATGAAACACTGCCTCTGTCTGAAGTATGAACACGAGCATCATCATGCATACTGGCGGCTCAGTGCACGAGACTTCCACCTATTCCCACCAAGTGGGATTTGAGAAAGGTTAGATGTGATGTACGTAACTTTACCCTTAAAAGCACTGAGGCTATTTTAAGGAATCAAACTCGTGACTTTTAGGACACATGCCAGCAACCTTATCATTACTTTGTTCCAAGGCTAAAAAAATTACAGAAAATGTGTTTTTCTAGTGACAGTAAACAGAATCTCTGTTACTGGGAATCAGAATAATACTGTAGCTAGTACAAACCAGAGCATATATGTTGGAAAGGATCCACAAATAATATACAGCAACAAGCATATGCTAGCAATCAAAAGCGCCATGGATAAAACACCTAAGAGCTTCAAAGAAAGTTGGTTCCAGAAGACACTCCATTTTATACTTACTTTGAAGTTTACAACAAGAAGCACACTATTGTGACATCAAGCAGGCTTCTTTGGTTTGTCACTTAAGGTTACGAGAGCCTTGAGCACTCCTGGACTAATCTTGTCTGCAATAGCACCTGATTCTGAAATTAGATAAGATTTCTCTTTTACAAGGCTCTGTAGTCTCTTGGCCTCAAAGTCAAGCTGTGCTTGATCTGCCATTACGTAGTCAAGAAGAAGAAACCAATTATTTACTAACATAGAAATTAATTGGACTAAACTTAGGTGAAGTTGCTTATATTTTTGCTGTGAGGTTCTCCGATGCAAATAAGACACATGGTGAAAAGTTTGTGCATGATCAATCATGGGTGGAGAGAGAGTATAAATAAAGCCTATGATTGGAGGAACCTCATAGCAAGCATAAAAAGAACTTCACCTAAGCTTTTTCCAAATTAATTACATAAAAGTAGTAAATGATCATTGAGTAAAAAACACAAATAAAGATGATTAATATGGTAATGAAGTAACAGGAACGTAGATAATCAATTTTTTCAGACAGGACTGACCTACAAGTTAGTGTTTAATGTCCAAATCATTTGTGGAGTTCAGAACAGACAAAATTATAAATGACCAAAGATTATTCTACTAATAAGAAAGATTTTATTTCCCATACAAAATAATTCACTCTATAAAAGTATGATTTTTCTCATAATAACTTTGAATAGATAGTCAGCAGATAATACCCCACCCATGGCATCTTAAATTTAATTTCAGCAATGCAGGTGTTGGATTCACATGACAGATTTACTGACTGCATTCAGTTAGAATCAACTGTATGACAAGATTTTTAAATAGCCTAAACCATTAAGATTCAACAAATGCCTTAAATACATTAAGGAGACGCAAGAGTAAGAGATTATCTAATCTCTGTGGTTTGCTCCATTAGCACATTACTACCCTGTTCTTATTTTTCATGAAATTGATAGAAAATAGAAGTGGCTCCACTTTTCCCCCTAAATCGAATCCAAATCCTTAATTTCCTAATCTATGCTTGATCATAGGCACCAAAATCAAGCCAATACATGCATATTCATGAAGCTTTCACAAAAAAAAGAAAAAGAAAAGAAAAAGAAAAAGAAAAGCAAATACCTGCATATTCTAAAGTTCTTAATCCTAAAGTCCGAAGTGGGTTGTGTGCCTTCAAATAAGGGATCTTAATGGACAAAAAGGAGGGATTTAGGAAAGATATTGTGTTGCATTACTCAAATTTGAGAATTCGATTTCCCATGGGAAGGAAGGGATTTTAGTTTTACTGCATAGAAAATTAAGGATTTCATCAGGAAGTAGGAAGTTTGGGCCACATTGATTTAAAAATTTAGGGTTTCATCCCATTTTTTACGAAAAGATAGCATGAGGTACTTTTAAACCTCAGGTTGTTTGATACAATTATAGGAAGTTATCAGTGGTTTTCCATTGCACTAACAAGGCTATTAATTTTAAACTCTAATTTTGATCTTAAGGCAATTAGTGACTTTACTTGCCTTTCACGGTACAAAAATCCCCTCTCTCTCTCTCTATATATATGTTTATGTATGGGTAAGACTATGGAGAGCTCAACCTCCTAAGAGGTTGTATATTTTCTCTGTCTCTCTCTTGTTTGAATTTTTCATTAAAGTAAAAGTGAGAGAAGAGAGAGATAGACCTCTTCATAGAAGAGCCCTATATATATTAGCAACAATGATTAGCTTAATTTATTTGCTTTTGTCCATCATAAAAAGCAAATACTTAACTGAAAGCCCCATTTCACATGTTAACACCTGAGTCAAGTCTTGGCATAAAGATACTCATACATATGAAAGGGAAACCAACACATGCATTCACTAACACTAATTCTTTTACTTTCTTCACACTTATATATTTATGTTTTTCTCCCACTGCAGTGGGGGGAGTAGACAAAGGTTGGCAAGGAATGAAGAAAGAACCTGTTTCTATTATGGTATGAGCAGCATGAAATGGAATGCTTGCAAAGAGATCTGTTCCTGGAAACATCATCCATGTCTGTTCACCATAGTCATGGTTGCCGCAGGTGGTACACACCTCTTGCACCAAAGGTCTTGAACTGGTCCCTGTAACTCCCTTCATTATTGAATCAAAAGGAGATGGGACACTACTCTTTGTTGTCCGAGCCCTTTTCCTTAAGGCAGTAAGTGCTTCCCTGTTCCCATTTCTCAATCTATCATTCTCAACCAACTGTGTTTTTGTGACAGATAACAGGTAAGTGCCCAGGGATACAGTAAAAAAAATGTAAAAATAAAAATCACTGATTGTTGATGAAAATATCCAAAAATTTCGACAGGATGGATTGAAGATTTCTAAATTGATCAAAAGTTGAGTTGTAGCTCTTAGCAGTGGACACATGTATAGTGTGTTTGGATTGAGGAGAATAGAGGAGATGGGAAAGGAAGTGAAATTTTAAATTTAATGTTTTCTTTAATTTAAATCTAAATTTAAATATCTAATATATTTAACCATTAAAATGTGTTAGGATCGATAAGAATACGACATGAGAAGATAATAAATATTATATTTAAATCTAAAAGAAATAAATTTCACTTCTCTTTACTTCCTTACCATTCTTAATCTAATCATGCCCGTGAGGTATAAACATCTCCTTTTCCTTACCATTCTTAATTCAATAGCATATTTAATTATACAATAGGACTTTATAGAGTTGATTAATCTAATTCCGAAACAAATGAAGGTAGATAATTATTATTTAAGAGTCGGGTATAGGTTGATACTATCTAATAGGAATAGAAAAGTCTGACAGGAATCTTTCCCTTTTTTGTCCTTCAACAGAATATAAACTATTCATTTTCCTGTATTGTTTATCTATTTATTCCTCAAATTTATATCCAATTGGGATTTTCTACTACAAAAAAGATTAAACAAGGTTTCGCAGGACATTGTGTTTAAAAACTGAACAAAAATATTGTATCCTACTTTAAATTTCAGATATTGTTTACTCAGATAAGTCCAAGTTTGATCAGAGGAATACAAATAACAATCTAGTTCAGTTCGTAACTTAATATAAAATTTTAAGAAAAAAAACTTAAATGAAATGCTAACTTGAGCACGGTGTCATAAATTCAATTTTCACGAGTTCTGAAAAGCAAATTTAAACACAGCAACAGAATCTGATTAATATTTTCAAACATCAACAAAAATTTCACAAAAACCATATATATACACAAACATAAATACATATAGCTGAACCAATCAAATGATTTCTATTAAATAATAATAGAACCAGAGTCAACTGATTAAATCATTTCTAACCACAAAATCAAGATCAATTTATTTCTAACCAGAGTCAACTATTCCAGAAACTTTCTTCTTGTTATCCATGTATGGTAAGAGCAAATCTCTTTGACCTTCCAATTGTCTTCATTTTTTTTTTCTGACTATACATTTGCTAGTCTCTGCACTAGCATTACATCTAATCTGAATTACCTGATTTCGGGATAAGAGAAGACGTTCAGCTTCAATTTCCAACTCAGTTAAATGTTTCTGGAACAGTTTCATGCTCTCATCCATATTTGAATAATATCTATCTCCTGAAAATTGTTCATGACATATCATCAGAAATATGAGAACAGTGTGGTCACAATGCCAGTACTTTGTTGACATACAGAATAAATCTGGCTCTTGCTGTCAACAGCCAAATTGAAAATTGTGTATAAGGAATATGAATATCACAAACTACTTATTTCCTACCAATCATCTACTTAGTGCAGCGTTGTGTACTTCATTGGAGAAAAAACAACAAACTCATAAACTAACTATAAAGAATAAAACTAACAGGAAATTGTTAGACCACATATTGTAGGGATGGCATTGTGTGGAGCGGGGGCGCCATCCCCATGTACCCTTGTTCCCACGTCCATGCGGGGACACTGAGCATCAATATTTTAAAAAGAAAAACTTAAAAAGTTTATAAAAAATATATATAAACTTAACAAACACTTAAATCTTATTCTTAAATATGATGTATTATACAAGTTGACAACATCAAGTTCAAGGATTTAAAAAAAAAAATTACTACAATATCACCACTTTTGAATGGGTTCATCAAAATGAAAACCTTCAACAAATTCTTAGGTGTCATTCTCATTCACTAGTTAGAAATCAAGACAAGGAGTGAAGAAATAACAAAGAATAGAGATTAAACGCAAGAGAAATATTAAATTCTTTTCAATTTCAAAAACTGATATTAATACTGTGTTAGCTATGAGTTTACTGAGAGATATATAGTTTATCTGGCACCTTATTATATAGAGATCATAAATACATAACACATTACATAATTCACCAAAAGAGACATGAATGCATAACACATCAAAAAGTTGAGATTCTTTTAATTTTTAATACTTTATCCTTTCAATAACCTAAAAGACATTTATTCAAAAAAAAAAAAAAAAGGCCAATGGGTAAGTATAAATAATATCCTTATAAACTAGTCCAAGTCTAAGTAATTGAGACTTGAGAGTGAAAACTAACAACCAGACTTTATAAAGAAACATGTTGCTCTAAGTGAAGACTAGGTGAAGAATATAGAATTAAACGAAAAAAAAAAATGTTATGGTTAACTTGAACACAAAGAAACTATGATCACACATAGTCAAAAGATAATAATCACTAACGTGCTCTTTAATTGGCAAATTTAAGTATTTAATCCATATACTGATATGGGAAGTTATGAAATGTATGAGACATTAGGTAAATGAAGTACTAGAAGAAAACATTTTATTGACTTATGAGTTAGGAGTAATAGGTTTCTCAAATACAATTTTCTGAACAGCATTTTGATTTAATGTCTGTCTTCAATAGTTAAACCAGAATCGTTGAAGCAATGTGTGAATTTGAAATTCTTTAGAAAGCCAATGAATCGAAGACCACATAAAACATTTAGCCATTCACTTTGCAGTATTAACAAATAGATTAATGGTGGTTAAGCGCTTTGGTATATTGCTTTAAAACAACAAATAAAAAAGAAATAAAATTCTATGCAGACAGTATATTGATTTGCATACCACTCATCAACAATCAAGAGTAGACGGATAATAGAAGTCTACTCTAGTTTAGAGCAGGGGAAAAGAATCAAATAAATAGGTTGTACCAGGAAGAAGCTGAATGAACAATTTCAGTATTCTAATCTATGGCATCCCACCCAAGTCTTATACCTGATTAATAGCTAAGCAAAGTCCAATTGCAAAGAGAACAAAAACAAATCAGAAAACAGAGCTAAAACCACTATTAATCACAAGTCAAAACACTTCATCTAACAGCGAAAAAGCTTTGAGGAATCGGAAGGCATTGGAATAAAAATGTTCCACTTATCCTCTAGATAAAAGATTTCTCTCTTAAATCTTTCCCGACAAACAACAAAACCAACAGTAGCATTCACCGCCATTAATTAAACTAAATTAAATCCAATAGTCAGCGAATGTATGATCGAGCAGTTAAGGTGGTTGAAAAAATGAGCATCTCTAATTTTGCAGTGTAAAGAAAACAGCAGTAGAAAAAAATAGAATAGCAGAACGGAGATTTGAAAAATAGAACTGACCGGCGGCAAAGATGGTGCGGTGGCACGGCGAAGCTTCAGTGGTGGCGAGGCGGAGCAGCGGTGGCGCGACGGAGGAGACTCACAGTCGTTGAGGGCGAAGAGAAGGCTGATTGGAGAGAATGCGAAATATGAGAGAAGGGCTAAGCTTTTCTTTATATTTGTAAGTTTTATTTATATAATAAAAATAAGGCAAAATTACTCTTTTGGTCCTCAACGTTTCAAAAAGTTATTTAAGGTCCTCAATATTTTTTTGGGTCAAAATTGGTCCTCTAGCGTAACTTCCGTCTGGTTTTGCTTTTAAATGCTGACGTGGAAGGCTTATATGGTACACCTTCTCTCCTATGTGTTATATTTAAATGACGTGGAATGCGAAAACAGAGAAAAAGAAAAATGGAAGAACAACCAAATTCGAACCACAGAGTGGGTACGGAAGAAGGAAGCAAAACAAAGACGTCAGTCTATGCCGCTAGCAGTCGTCGTTCACCGTCTCCGTTGTCTAGTGAAGCAAAACGAACCAGAGAGAAAGGGTTTCGTGAGCAGCGTGGGAAAGAAGAGCGCCAAATGAAAAATGAGTCGCGCCTAATAAAATGAAGCTTAAAAAGGTTTTTTTTTCCTTTAAATTAATTCAAACCACCGTCGTTAAGCAAAATCGGACATTGAATTTAACCACGATTGGCACTAACCGTGGTAAAATGATCTCCGTTAATACCTTTGTTTTTTGTAGTGACATGTATTATCACGATTCTCAAAAATAATTTATATCATATTTTATATATACCAAACACACTTTTTATCATAATTTTTCTCTCTCTTAATTTTTCTCTCTATCTCTTTTCTCACTTTTCTCTACATTACTTTCCTTTATTTTACTATATTTTACTCTACAATACTTTACGTTCCTTCACTTTACATTCGTGCATTTATACAAAACTTACCCTAAAAATTTTATTGTACCTCATTCTAAAAACTTAGAAGAAATTATATTTTTTTTTAAAAAAAAATACATGAAAATTTCCTTGAAAGTTATATAATTATAGAATTATCCAATTTTCAAAAATAAATTTTTGTAGAAATACCCAAAAAATTTATAAGAGATATGTAAAATATTTTTAAATCATATGAAAATAAGATAATATTAATAATTTAATATCTCTTATATAATTTAAAAAGTATAAGAGATTGAAATTAATTTATTTTTTATATTTTAAATTCCAAAACATATATTTAGAAATGCTCATTTTGGTCCCTTATCTTTCTTACAAGTTTCATATCGGTCTTTTATTTTTTAGAAGTTTCAGATCGGTCCCCTATCTTTGCAATTTATTCTAAATTAATATTTTTGTCTAACACCATCAAAATTTTTTGTAAAATAATGATGTGGCATGTTGAAACTTTTCAAAAGATAATTTCACCCTTTCTTCAACCTCCAAAATAACTTTAATCTCTTATACTTTATAAATTGTATAAGTGATATTAATATTATCTTATTTCATATGATTTAAAAACATTTTACATATCCCTTATAATTTTTTTGGGGTATTTATATAAATATTTTTTAAAAGCTGGGTAATTCTATAATTTTATAACTTTTAAGAGAATTTTTATGTATTTTAAATAAAAAAAGTAAAAATTATTTAATTTTTTAGATACGATACCATGAAATCTCATTCTTTAGAACATTATGGTGTTTTGATTACCTATATTATATATAATTATAAGATTTTTAAAGATTCTATTAAAAAGTAACATGTGATGGGTTCATGTAAAAATACATAAACACGTCGATGTGATCATCACTCAAAAAATAAACATATAAAATAAGAATAGATCAGATATGTAAAAGTAATAGATAATTATTTAAATAATTTAAACATGAAAGATAAATTTAGGCTAAAATGCACATACACCCCCTGAGTTTTGAGTCAAAGGCATATACACCCCCTAAGTTTTAAAACGTTGCACATAGACCCCCTGAGTTTTCACTTTGGGGCAGAGACATCCCTTCTGTTAGGGTTCCATGAAAATTAAGCGTTAAGTGTCACGTCAGCAAACATGTGTGAGGGCACATACATCCCCTGAGTTTTCACTTTGGGGCAGAGACACCCCTCACACAAGCTTGCTGACGTGGCACTTAACGCCTAGTTTTGACGGAACCCTAACAGAAGGGGTCTCTCTGCCCCAAAGTAAAAACTCAGGGGGTCTATGTGCAACATTTTAAAACTCAGGGGGTGTATGTGCCCCTGATCCAAAACTCAGGGAGTCTATGTGCATTTTAGCCATAAATTTATACAGACGCTTTCAAGTTTCCAAACGAGCCTGTAGGAAAATTGGAAATATACACCAATTTTTTTAATAAAATAGAACTACTATTGGCCAAAACAATAACTAATTAATTACATCAACTAGTAAAGGTAGTTAATTAAAAGAAGGGTCAAGTGTCCAAGAGCACTGGTTAAGGAATCATTAAATGAGGTTAGGTAGTTAAAAAGTGCATAGAAATCAGAATATATATTAAATGTGTTTTTCTATTTTTCTTAAAGACACTAATACCCTCAATCTATTATTTAATAAACATTCATAATTACATCTCAATAATATTTTTTATATTTATTTCTTTGTATTTATTTATATTCTTTTATTTTTTATTAAATGCTTTTTAATTTTTTTTTACGAAAAATGCTTTTTTAATTAAATATGATATATAATTTATTATATGATATAAAACAATTAAATAAAAACGAGACCAATATATTTAACACAATAAATAAAAAATAAAAGAATATAAATAAATACAAAGAAATAAATATAAAAAATATTATTGAGATATAATTATGAATGTTTATTAAATAATAGGGTGAGAGTATTAGTGTCTTTAAGAAAAATAGAAAAACACATTTAATATAAATTATGATTTCTATGCACTTTTTGACTACCTAACCTCATTTAATGCTTCCTTAACCCTTAAAAAAAGGAAAAAAACTTAGGTCCATTTCCTTATGTCCATTACATCCAGTTCTCCAATATAAATATGACACGTGGCAAAAAGTGTTTAAATGACCAATCACAGTAGAGAGAGAATATAGAAGATCACCTTTTATATAACCAATAATAGAAAAGAGAGAGTGTAAATACAATATATGATTGGTGGAATTGGATGTAATGGACATAAGAAAATGGACCTAAATTTTTTCCTTAAAAAAAACTAGTAAAAGTAAAAAGTATAGATTTTTGTATAAATATCTTTTTATTGAAAACAATTTAACTTAAAGTACAGTGGAACACTAAATATAAGAGTGTATATATTTATTGTTGATGTGCTAGCATAATTAGCTAGGAAAGGGAAATTTTCAAGTTTTTAGATGTTTTTAACAAAATAATAATAATAATTTTAACAACTCAACGTCTTTTAAAATTACTTTACCACATGTTTTTTTTGGGTTAAAAATTCCAAATAAAATTCTCAAAAAACAATGATAATCTAACTTCTTTACAAAACGTCAAAACCTCATACTTTTCTTTTAAAAAAATTATTTTCCCTCTATTTATTTAAATTATTTTACCATTAATTTGAAAATAAATACTCTTCTCTCTATGTTCGTTCTTCAACCAGTTTCTTTCTGCAGATCTAACTGGAGGGGTTGCCAAAAATTTGGCAACCCCTCCCTATTATTCTTCTTTTGTTACCGTCGTTACGTTTCACAAATAAGATAGATATTCATTCCTCCAATTTTGGTGGTGATTTTCTTCCAGATTTACTTCTGAGTTTTTTAGTCCTCTCTTGTGAGAATGTAGTCTCCCATTGTTAGATCGATTCAGATTTAGTAAGTGGAGCTTGTTTTATTTTTGTGTGTATTTATTTTCTTTTGTGAATTTTTTTGACAATCAGGTGATTCTGGATTCAAGATTTGTTATAATCATATCTAAATCTATGAATCATCTATGTCAAAAAATTTTCACTCGTTCATCATGATGTTGGAAGAGCCTACGACAATTTCAACTTTGAAGATTACTTCAGATATAATATGCAGGAGGTATAAGAGTAACAACTCTGTTGGCAACACCAAGGACGGTGAGATTTTTTATCTTGAAGAAATAGGATGAGCTGAGCTTACACTTTGTTTACTTAGTTCAATAATTGTTAGGGTTATTCTTCAATATTATTATATTGGAGTTTTCTAAATTATTGTAAGTGCTGCTTGATTTTTTTTTATAATATAATGAAGCTTTAATGCTTTTTTTATAAAAAAAAGAAAGAAAGAAAAGAAAAACCATTTGAAAAAACAATAAAAGGAAGTTAAATTAAATATGAACTCAACCTTTATTATATTATTCACATGTATGAAGAAGCAACATCTCTGATATGATTTAGCTCCCTAATAACATCTCTTATACTCATTCTTTCACTTGGTGATTCAACTGAACAGCAAAGTCCAATCCTAAAGATTGAAGATAAGCACTTTTCCACATTAGGATGAATAAGGGTTAGGATCTCATTGTTTGCTTCTTCATTTTCTGTTACTTTTGCTTCTCTTGGGAATAGATTTGGATCCACAATTTGCAAAAGATTATTTGGAAACGTAACTTTGACGTAGTTATGAAGATTCTGACCATCAGCAAATATTTCATATGTGGGTCTTCTTCTTCCGGTAAACATTTCCATTATGAGAATTCCAAAACTATACATGTCACCTTGTGTTGATGCTTCAGAACCCATTCCATATTCTGAAATATAACTAAGATTTGTAAATGTATGTTATAGAAGTAATCATTATAATAAGGTCAAAACTCCAAATTGGTCCTTTATGTTTGCACGAAGTTTCATATTGGTCCATTATGTTTCAAAAAGTCCAAATTGGTCCTTTATGTTTGCAAGAAGTTCCAAATTGATCCTTCCGTCCACTTCCGTCAATTTTTTAAGTTAAGTGCTGACGTGGCATGCCACGCCAGCGCCACGTCACTGCCACATCATCACATATGATATTGGATGATGACGTGGCAGTGACGTGGCGATGACGTGGCATGCCACGTCAGCTTCAATTGACACATAGGAGAGATGGTGTGTCCACGTCAGCACTTAACTTAAAAAATAAACGGACTTCGACGGAAGGACCAATTTGGAACTTCTTGCAAACATAAAGGACCAATTTGGACTTTTTGAAACATAAAGGACCAATATAAAACTTCGTGCAAACATAAAGGACCAATTTGAGGTTTTGACCTTATAATAATAAAAATCTTAGAGAAAAAAAAGAGGAAATTTTTAAGAGATAAAATAATCAAGAGAAACTTGGATTAATTATAAATATATATAGAAAAAAATTAAATTGTACCTGGAGGAGCATAGCCGATGGTACCCATTATCCCAATTGTGCTGCTTTGTCTGTTAGAATTGCCTCTTATTGTTGAGACTAGTTTTGCTAGCCCAAAATCACTCACGTGAGCCACCATGTCTCCATCAAGAAGGACATTACTTGGCTTTAAGTCACAGTGAATGATAGGTTGCTCACATTCATAGTGAAGATAATGTAAAGCAGAAGCAACATCAATAATGATATTTAATCTTTGATCAAAGAGAAGGTTTCTTGGATGATTTGCATTTTCTATTTCTGGATGCAGCCATTTCTCTAAGCTTCCATTGGTCATATATTCATAAACCAGAGCTTTAAATTCATGGCCCTTGTAATCTAGGTTTGAGCAACAAGTTAAAACCTTTACCAAATTTCGATGCCTTATATTTCTAATTAAATTACATTCGGCCATGAAACTTTTGTGAGCTCCCTTTCTGTGGAGTTTAAGAACTTTTATGGCAACAACTTCTTCGAACACAAGAATTATATTCCTCTATAAACATCCGCAAAACTTCCAGATCCTATTAAGTTTCTAACTGAGAACCCATCAGTTGCATTATGTAGACTTTGATATGACACTTTGGAAAGTTGGTCAATTGTAGGTGGATCCAAGGAAGATTTTTTGTTTTTTCTGACATGATAGATAGCAAAAATGGATGACAATAGAAGAAGAAAGGCAACCACAGAACTTATTGCCATTATGACCTTGAAATGATGATGCTTGCTTTGCTTCAAAACTTTAGCTGGACATGGTGGTAGTTGTAAATCTGAGATGCCTCCACAAAGCTTCTTGTTCCCATTTATTGATATTGCATTTGCATTGCTAAATACGCCTTTGATTGGTACCTCTCCATCCAGCATGTTGAGAAAGGTCAATAACATCTACTATAGATCCAGTAAGATTGTTTTGAGAAAGGTCCAAGTAGTTTAAACTTTTACAGTTTCCAATACTTGGAGGAATATATCTTTCGAACATATTTCGAGACAAATCTAACAGAAATAATTGACTTAGATTTCCTATGAAAGTCGGTATTTCTCCAGAAAGTTTGTTTGACCCCATATAAAGTTCTTGCATCTTTTGCAACTTTCTAAAAGTAGTAGGGATGGTCTCAACAAAAAAATTATAATCCACACCCAACACAATCAAATTAACAAGATTTCCCAATGTTTCCGGTAGTTTTCCAGATATTTGATTACCCCCAAGATATAGATAAATAAGTTGGGTGGATAAATTACCTATGTTCTCAGGTAAAGGACCTCCAAAATTATTTACACTTATATCTATAGTATTTAACAAGCTACAATTCATCAAAGACTCTAAAAACTCCCAATCCTTAGTGGAATTATTGCCAAGATTATTGGTATGCAAGTTCATTACTGAAAGATTTTGCAAATTTCCAAGACTAGGAACATCTCCTACCAAATGATTAGAAGTGGTATCAAGCTTTTGAAGAAAAAGATGCATTTGAGATGGAAATTGGGATAGTACCTGAGAATTGATTTGATCCGATTTCAAACAATTCGAGATTTGGGAGTGTGGAAAACATACTAACTAGCAGGAAGAGAGCCAATGAAATGATTGAATGGAATTACAATTTTAACGAGAGATGACAAATTGTAAAGAGAAGAAGGAAGTGTACCGAAAAGATTGTTGGAACTTAGCATCAAAAATGTACAGATCCATACAAGTCATATCCATTTAAGACCAACCTTGTGACTCTTTGGTGCCTATGGCAGCAAGTGATCCCATACCATTGGCAAAAATGTGTAGAGCTATTCCAAGAGGCCAAGATGTTGTAAGGGTCATTGGATATTGATGATTTGAATTTGAGCAAGGCCAAATGGTCAGTCTCATCATTGCCTAAAGTAGAAGAAGCTTTGGATTTGGAGGGTTCAAAGCATAGTGAGATTAAGATAATTAGAAGAAGAAAAAGGTAATTAATGACTTGTTGTACAAAATGCAAGAGGCTTCATAATTGGTGTGAGGAAAACAAAGAGAGTTTGAGAGCAATATATGTGGTTTGGTTATTTGGGTATATGGGTGGGAAGTGGGAACTAGAAGGAGCATGATGATCATTACCTCTCCTTGCTGTGGTATTTAAAGTGATATGCTAGAAAGCCAAAGTAAATGGAACACTTAAATTACATGCATGTATTATTTTCATGTTTGACAAATTATATTATATATATGTTTTTTAATTTATATTTTATTAGTGAAAACAACTTTTTTTTGTATATAATATATGACAGTGATTTTATTTTTAATAAATATATTCTAAAATTCAAATCCTAAATCACACAACATGTGGGTCGGGGCACCCTCTAACTTTTATCTGTCTTTAATTTAAGCACTAAAAATATAAGTTTATCTACTAACGTAGGGTTAGTCCAAGTAATAAGCGGCATGGTACTTAAGCAAGGTTCCGTGTTCGAAACATTATGAATAGAACTGTATATTCCCGTTGAAAGATTCTTCTATCATAGCTAAATACGTGACGTGGATCGAGTCTGGACTAATCAAGACGGACACCGGGCAAACAAAAAAAAAAAAGTTTACCCCATGATATATACCTCAATGCGTATAAACTATACTTCACTTTAACTGTTTGCTTCTTGATTCTCTTGCTCACATATGCATAGTGCAATATTCTTTTTTTTTCTATGATCGGAGTATCCATCAGAATGGGCCTCATCCTTCAGATACTGTGGGGTTCATTACTAGAAGCGACCCTCTTAGCAGATGACGCTTCATTCTCATTCCTTACCATCTGTGTCACACCACATTAGTTACCATCTTCTCATCATTGCTTGTAAGTCACTTCCATTGTCGACCACTGCAATCAGACAACTCCGGTGATCCAATCCAATTTTGAAGCATCAAATTTAAATACGAGATTTTAATTATACCATAAATAAAAGCAATTAAGTGATTTTATTTATTGTTTTGAATAATGGATACCTTTATACAATATAAAATGTTGATATTGAAAAAAAAATTAAGAGCTAAATTTGTATAACATTATGTATCAAACCTCAATAATACTATCAAATAAAGGAAGTTGATTCCAACATTAGGGTCTTTTAATTTACAAGTAAATTAAAATTAAAATTCCTATTTGGAGAGAAACCCAGTATATTTATTTAATGTCTTACCATTTCATATGATGCTTTAATCATATTGCTTACAAAGAGGATGGCAAAAAAAAAAAAACTGATTTGTGAGAATTCCTGTGAGAATTATCCCATATATGAGCTCACTACAAGAAAACAGGCATCTAGCCACGGTTAGAACAAGTCTTTAACGGCGGTTGTGACCATGGCTAGAACTCTAGCGGCGGTTGCACAATTGTCGCCAAACGCTGCGTTGGGACCATTTCTAGCGACGGTTAAAGCAACCGTTGGAATAACCACCGTTAGGCATATTTTTGACCTAACGACGGTTCCAACCGTCGCTAGAGGATCAATTTCATCTCCCATTTTACGCCTTCTTGGCGACGGTGCAACTGTGGCTAGAATATCTTTATTTAACAGCGGTTGTAACCGCCGTTAGATGACTTACTCTAACAACGGTTGCAACCGTCGTCATATTTATAACGTTTATGCTACCTTTGGCAACGGTTGCGACCGTCGTTAGAGTAAGTCTTCTAACGGCGGTTTCAACCGTCACAATTCATCTGCATTTTTCATTATTTCTAACGTCGGTTACAACCGCCGTTAGAATCCTTTTTTAAAAAAAAATTTTTTTTTTAGCTTTTTATTTCTTTGTAACATTCATACTCAATCTATTCAAGAGTTTACACACCAATAAATAAACTCCAGCAACAAAGACAATAAATTCAAATCTAATAAAATTTAAGATAAATTCAACACTTATAATAAAGTTTCATCTGAATATAAATTCAAAATAAAGTCTTGACAACATAATTGGATCGAAATGTGGAAAATAATTTTCTAACTGAATGGGAATTGAAGGAAAAAAAAAAATCTGAGTAACCAGTCAAAGATAATGATCTAGATTATACTTCTTACCTTGAAGGGTCCCATTCCCAAAGATATTTATTTAATTTTCCACAATTACTTTTATTACTTTTGGCCATTCTTGACTAAAATATTTATTCGTGTATGTATATGTCCACCTTCATCAAGTGATTTAGACTTCATGCTAAGTGGCATCTACCATCTATTCATATTATTAATGCAACAACTAAGTAAAGAAGACTTTAGTAATGAATTTGTTCTAAAATGTCCAATAAGAAGATACATGTCCGTTTGGTTAATAAATTTATTTTGAGAAAGTAAAAGCAAAAATGTAAATGAGAAAAAAAATATGATTATATTTGTTATGATGTAAAATTGAGAGAGGAAAGAAATGAGAGCTAAGTAAGATTACAATTTTGCTCAATACTATCAAACGAGCCTGCTCATTTAATAAACGATCCTAATTATAAGTCTCAAAATTTTTAAATGTTTTTAAAATTAATTTTTAATAAAATAAAAGTGATGTTCTTACTTTTTTTTTTACTTTATTTAACAAATTATATAAACTCAATTAAATCTATTATTATAAAATCATATTTCTAAATTAAAGTATTTGTTTTAAACTTTGTATTATCTCGACTTTAACTTAATTTTTTATTTAATTATATCATCAATTAATTTTTTACATTATAAAATAGAAATAATTAAATAACACATAAAATTATCTTAAAATTATATATTTATACTTACTTTAAACTAATTTATATTAAAATTTGAATATTTTTTTCATTTTTTGGTTATATTATTTTTAGTGGGCACGCTTACATGTAGCCCGCCCCGCCCCCTGTCTATTTAGTCAGTGGGCTAAATGAACGAACTCGTTTAGGTATGTTTTTAAACTGGTCTATTTTTCTATCTTCAAAACTGCCCATTCAGCGAGTTGTCTAGGTTAGCCCGCGGGCCATAACCTGTTTTGACAGTACTAATTTTACCCTTCATTAAAAAATTATTAAATTATTAAAGTGGGAACATGTTCATACTTACAATTATTGAAGTGGGGACAAAATGGTAATTTCATTGCACGAACCCTTGAAAAGAGTTCCAAGCCTTTTCAAGTGAAAGGGTTTGAGCATAATTCTCACATAAAAGTTTTCACCAAATCTTAAAATAATATTGATACTCCAACCAAATGTGTGAGAACTTAAACCAAATCTATTTTCATTTGTATAAAACTTCAACCAAACTTAGCAGAAAAGCTTTACAAAACACAATATTATTTAAGGTTTAGATTTTCTCTCATTAAAACATTTTATAATGGTAATATATATAATTAATTTATGCGTTGCTATGAATTACAGGAACAAGGTAGGAAAAAAATTCCAAGCCTTTATCTACGATTCGACTAAAATATTTTTTTGATCTTTTTATAGATGATATTTTTTAAATTTGATTCTTCATATATAATTTAATATATTATCAATTTGGTTTTTGTATCTAGATGTAGTTTAAATAAATAAGAATTCTTCTGATGACTTGGATGTTTGATTTAGATTCAAGTGAGTAATGTTTAAAAATTAGCTAAGTTTCAATTTTTAGTCCATTTTTTTAAACTAGACAACATTTGGTGTTGATATTTTGGACAAATTTATATTATTGGTGACCAAATGTAGTTAAAGGTGTCAAAATAGATTAAGATATACATTCGGTTCGTTTGGTCTTTTAAAATTTATAAGTTTGGATTGGAGAAATTTTAGCTCTAATAAAAAATCTTAGTCTAACACAAAAAATAATAGGATCAAACTGAACTAACTAGGATTGAATTGTCCCGTTTTATTTTATTTTCTTATATTTTATTTTTAATATTAATATAAAGAATTAGTTGTATCATTTTGAAATTTATTCAAATGATTTTTTTAGAACTTATTTAAATTAAATTATATTAATTATTTTATATTTTTATTTAATTAATTTATTAATATAACTTATTATTTTGAATTATACAATATGGATATTATATTGGAAAAAACTAAAGTAAAGTTGCTTAGGTGCTTGCTATAAAGTTCACCAATCATAAACCTTATTTATATTCTCTCTCCAATTTGATTGGTTATGTAATTTATTGCTTTTCATTTTCTCTCTTTACCATGATTGGTTATACAAAATTTTTTTGCCACGTGTTTCAATTATATTGGTGAACTTTATAGCAAGTACCTAAGTAACTTTACTTCAGTTTAGTCCTATTATATTTAAAAAGGTTTTGCAAAAGATAATGTAATGAAACAAATAATAATGTGTCTTTGTGGTAAGAAAATGTAACAGTTATTTATTAACAAGAATTTTTATTTTTTATTTTTATATAAAAGTCCATTGATCAACTCACACTTAAATCTTAATAGAATTGAGTTGGCTAGCTAAAAGAATTTTGTGTACATTAAACATATGTCAATCCGAGTCATTTTTAATAAAAGGTTAAAATGTAGATAGATCACATGAGTTTTAAAACGTTGCACATAGACCCCCTGAGTTTTTATTTTGGGGCAGAGACACCCCTTCTGTTAAGGTTCCGTGAAAACTAGATGTTAAGTGTCACGTCAGCAAGTATGTATGAGGGGTGTCTCTGCCCCAAAAAGAAAACTCAGAGGGTGTATGTCTAAAGTGAAAACTTAGAGGGTGTATGTACCCTGACTCAAACTACTAAACCAGAGGCAGGCTTGCCTATTTAAGAGTTGTGTACATTTAGTTAGCATGTTATTCAATCAATACTAAATATTTCAAATCATAATTATTAATTATTTAGACAATTGGTAGATAGGTAGACCAAATTGATATTTTAGTCTTCTAATCTTCATTACCTGACATGACATAACTAAGAATTAATCTCTTTTGGTCAGCAGATGAAGTAAGGAAAGGAAAATCATTGCATTGGCAGATTCTAATCTATCATGATTTCACACAGTATAGTGTTATCTCAATGGAATTTCAATTTTCTTTTTAATTGAATTCAAAAACTCAAAACATACTTCATAAAAAAAAAAAAAAAACTCAACATACTAAACGCAGCCTAACAAAAATTATTTGAAAATCGGTGGTCCTCCACAATAATTTATCTGAACCCTATGGCTATCAGTGTAAATCACTATTTGGTACGGTTGGGCTGTGCGATGTAATTTTATACATTCCAAAAAATTTGCAGCATTTAATATATCGAAACATTAGTCGAAACACGAATTAGGTAGTTTGATTATGTATAAAGATGGCCGATAGAGGCTCCTGTACGTAGAGTTGACCAAATAGAAGTCTAATAACTAGAGGTAGGGGAAAACCAAAGAAAACAGTAGGAGAAACGATTAAGAAGGATCTATCCATAAATAACCATAGAAATGTGCAAAGACAGAACATGTTGGCGTCGCTTGATCCATATAGCCGACCCCACCTAGTGGAAAAAGGCTTTGTTTGTTGTTGTTGTTGTTATAATATGAACACATTGTAAAGTACTGTTCATCAGTTGACTTAAGGTGAGACCTTAACTTGAGGGTGAAAAGTAAAAAATGCCTCTACCAGAGCAAGCAAACCACTTTAATTAATTATAATAAATATTATTTATAATATATTATTAGTAAGGGCATTTCAGTATTTTACAATACTTTACTTTATAAACCTTACCTCACATTTTTACATTCCTTTACTCTACATTACTTAACTTGATATCCCTTCCATTCATATCCTTACCTACCTACCAAACATAATCTTGGTTGTAGTCTTTGGTGACAGACAATGAGTTTGGCTTGGGTAAAGTCACGTTTAGTTGGCACTTTTCACAAGCTCAAGCTTATCACTGTCAAACAGGCCAGCCCGTCACAGGCTCCTTGCTAAACAAGCTGAGGCGGGCTGGCCTGTTTATAAACGGGCCATGTTTTACAAGTCCAAGTCCGCCCATGTTAGCCCACGGGTTAAACGGGTTGGCCAACACTTTATTTTTTTAAAAAAAATTGTTTTTTATATTAAATAATATATATATTACAAAAAAATAAAGATAAAAATGAATTATGAGTAATATTACAATTTTAATATGTATAGCTATGGTAATTATGTTTATACATTTTAACATAAAAATGTATACAATTATTTTTTTGTTCTTAAATTAAATTATTTTCTACTTAAAAATAAAAATAATATATTAATAACAACAAACAATAAATATATACAAAATATATACTAATTGTAACTACGGAATATTCCACCTTGGGACACATGGCACTAACCTTCTAGAAGTCAGGCTTAAGCACTCGCTAGAGACACGTGACACCACTAATCTACCAGTTACGTGGCCCTTACCCACGTCATCTCATGGAGCATCTCCTTAACCAGACGTGGGAACACCACAAGCCTCGTGGCACGTCCCACGTCCCACGAGGTCGTGGGTCGAGCACAACCTCCCCACAGCAAGTATAAATAGACCCTCACTCGGGGGACTAGGCATGCAACCTAGAAGGACTGAAGAGATATACAACCTGAAGGATTACAACACCTAATCTACGACATCTCACGCATACTCTCGGTAACCTAAGCATCCTCAGATACCTCACACAATCCCTCTTCATATCACGAGCTCCGTCGTAAGCTCCGCCTAGGTCAGCCTCCGGCAAGCTCACCTCCACCTCGGAGTACACCATTTACGGGGCTTCCAGCAGCCCCTAGAGACCCGAGCTCTCTCCCACTAAGGCAACCTCCTAAGAGCGGCTCGCCCGCCCAGAGTACCTTAGGCATGTCTTAGCCACACACGGCCCAATACAGGTAACCACCTTGCCTAACGACTCTTATAGACGTCACCATGACGAACTACGTGAACTTTGATCCCTCTCAAAGGGTACGTAGGCACCTGAGTGCATCACCCAAGGACAAGTGCCCCAAGGTTAAGACCCCTTGCGGTCCTAATTACAAATTACAATTGTCCGAGCCAAAAACAACAGCTACAGTGGCACCCATCGCGATCTTATTCAGACCACAATGCCTTGCGCACTCTGCCGCTAAACGACATTCCTTTTTCGGGGAGTAGGAGTATATACCTAACACTCAGAAACCCGTATTTGCTTTCGTTTTGATCTTCAATAAAGGATACACAAGATATAGTACTCGCATGGCTGGCACAGGTGATTCCTCAAAAACCTTACACGACCGACTGGATGACGTTCCGAGCGACCGATGCAAGCGACATAAGACGCGGTTCGTCATCTTTGACGACGCTGGCGACACGACTGAGACAAACGAGCAGCTGGTCATCATGGCCAATATCTCAGGATTCGACGTCAAACGCGTGCTGATAGATCTCGGGGTTGTCACCGATATACTCTTTGCGAAAACTTTGGAAGAAATGGCCCATGGCGAGGATCAGCTAATATCGGCCGAAGAAACCCTTGTCGACTTCTCCGGACAGGTTGTTAAGACGCGAGGAACCCTCACGACATGGCTCGCCCTGGGCACACAACCGAGGGTCGTCCGCGCTTGAGTGAGATTCGCTATATCAACAATGCAGTCTTGGGTCGACCGACCCTGGGCAAGCTTCGGGTCATCATATCCACAACTCATATGGTGATGAAATTCCTTAAGCCGGCTGGCGTCGCAGAAATACGAGCAGACCGAGAAACTCGTATTTTTTATGCGACCAAACGACTCGCTACAAACGAAGCCAAGCGTAGCGCCGAAAGCCCCCCTGAGATAGTGGATTTGCGAGACGAAATCCCTGGAGCTAGGCCAGAACTTACGGAGGACCTCGTGAGCATCTGCATAGATCAGGCGAATAACCGGGAAGTCCGTGTGGGAGCTCTCCTCAGCCAGACGGCCCGAAGGAAGTTCTAAGAACTGCTCACCCAGTACAGGGACGTATTCGCCTGGAGCGCTGCGGACATGCCAGGGATAGATCCTGCGCTCATATGTCATTCCCTTAATATCAGAGAAGGGCCCGGCGTAATCCAGAAGAAACAGCATTTCGGCGAAGAAAGGCAGCAAGCAATCAATAAGGAGGTGCAAAAGCTCCTTGACACCAGCTTCATACGCGAATCACAGTACCCCGACTGGCTATCGAACGTAGTAATGGTCAAAAAGGCAAATGGAAAGTGGCGAATGTGCGTAGACTTTATCAATCTGAACAGAGCCTGTCCAAAGGATGCCTACCCGCTCCCGAACATAGACAAGCTGGTCGATGGGACAGCTGGGCACGGATGCTGAGTTTCCTAGACGCCTTCTCAGGATACAACCAGATCCAGATGAACCCGAAGGACCGGGAAAAGACCTCCTTTATCACGGATAAAGGCGTTTACTGCTACAGAGTCATGCTTTTTGGACTGAAGAACGCAGAGGCCACCTATCAGAGGATGATGGACATCATTTTCATAGAACATATAGGTCAAAACCTCAAGGTCTACGTCGACGACATGGTAGTCAAATCCAAGGAGCTCGAACAACACCTGGCACATCTGGAGGAATTCTTCTAGATTTTGCAAACACACCAAATGACGCTGAATCCAACCAAATGCGCTTTCGGCGTGTCAGCTGGAAAATTCCTAGGATTCATGATCACACAATGAGGAATCGAAGCCAACCCCGAGAAATGCGCAACCATTCTCAACATGGAACCGCCACGGACAGTGAAAGAGGTGCAGAGGTTGAACGGAAGGTTAGCGGCACTCAATAGGTTTTTATCCAGGATGGCCGACCGATATCTTCCCTTCTACAAAATCTTGAAAATAGCACCGGCGTTCCAATTGACTAAGCAATGCGAAAAGTCCTTCTAGGACCTTAAGGCTTACCTAGCCAAACCTCCGGTGTTAGCCAAAGCAGTCAAAGGAGAAACCCTCAAACTTTACCTAGCTACCATCGATCATGCTGTAAGCTCAACACTAATAAGGGAGGAAGGAGTCGAACAATTCCCAGTCTATTACACAAGCCACGCCTTGCAGGGAGCCCAACTTCGGTACCAACGGGTGGAGAAGCTTGTACTTTCTCTCGTCCACTCGGCCAGAAGGCTTTGACCATACTTCCAACAACACATAATTATGGTCCGAACTGACCAACCCCTGTGGCAAATACTGCAAAAGCCAGACTTAGCAGGGCGAATGAAAAATTGGGCGGTTGAACTATCAGAGTTCGACATTCAATACGAGCCCCGTCGGGCGAACAAAGCCCAAGCTTCGGCAAACTTCGTCGTCGAAATGACTCCGTCAAAACGCCTTCAGGGTGACGCCTCGACTTCGAAACATGACGAGATCATCGAGTTACAGCCAGAAAAATCCCCATGGCTAGTCTATGTAGACGGCTCCTCAACTGGGAAATTCGCGGGCGTCGGCATCATCGCCGAGAGCCCAGACGGAATCAAAGTGGAACAAGCCCTGCGCTTCACGTTCCCAGCCTCCAACAACCAAGCTGAATGTGAAGCACTCATAGCTGGACTAGACCTAGCTCACGACCTAGGCGCCTCAAAGGTCAAGCTATTCATCGATTCACAACTAGTGGTCGGACAACTAAATGGAGATTTTGAGGTAAAGGACCCCACTATCATCAAATATGTTGAGCGTGCCAAACAAGAAATCAGCAGGTTCAAATCTATCTTGATCACACGGATCCCCCGGAGCCATAACACACAGGCTGATGCCCTCTCCAAATTAGCCACCACATCGAGTCAATCGGGACTTAAAACGGTCTTGCGAACCACGCTTCGCACCCCCAGTATAAACCCAGACGTATTGCCGATTTCAATCGAAAATTCCTGGATGGCCCCCATCAAGGAGTATATAACGGCGGCCACCCTGCCTACAGACAATGAACTCGCTCGAAAAATCAGGAGGCAAGCAGCTCGATACTTTGTCTGGGGGAACGACCTATATAAAAAGGGATTCTCCTCATCCCCACACCTCCGGTGTATCTCAACCAAAGAATCAAGCTACATGCTACAGGAAATCCACGAAGGCGTATGCGGCACACATCAATCTGCGGGAGCCCTCCAAAAGCAAGCCTTGCGCTATGGATTCTATTAGCCGACAATGAGGGCCGACTCAGAAGTCTTGGTCGCCCATTGCGACCAATGTCAGCACCACGCCGCGTTCATACACCATCCGCTCGGCGAACTGAAGCCCATTGAATCTCCATGGCCCTTCGATACATGGGGCATGGACATCTTGGGCCTTCTCCCTCAAGGCACGCTCTAACGAAAATTCCTCATAGTGGCCGTCGACTACTTCACCAAGTGGATCGAAGCCGAACCTCTGGCCACAATCGGGTCCCAAAATGCCCAAAACTTCTTTTGGCGGAACATCATCACTCGTTTCGGTCCCCCGCACACGCTGATCACCGACAATGGGTGACAATTCATCAACGAGAAATTTGAAGATTTCTGCAAAGAGTGGAGGATTGACCATAGAACTACCTCAGTCGAATAACCAGCAACCAACGGGTAGACGGAAAGAGCAAACTGCATCATTCTCGAAGGGCTGCGGAAGCGGTTGGTGGACGCAAACGAAGGATGGGTGGATGAGCTCCTATCGGTCTTGGGGTCATATAGAACATCAGTACACACAACCATCGAAGAAACCCCCTTTGCTCTGACATATGGGCAAGAAGCAATCGTCCCCGCCGACATCAGCGTCCCCTCGGATCGGGTGCAAAATTACTCTGAATCAAACTCGGAGAGCCTGCTGGTCAGCTTGGACGCGGTCGAGGAACGAAGGGAATCAGCGGCACTCAAAAGCATCGCCTACAAACAACACCTGGCGCAAAAATACAACCAGGGCGTCCGATCTCGCAAATTCGAAAGAGGTGACTTGGTCATGCGTACAGCGATAAACAATAGGCGCGACCGCCAACACGGCAAGCTCGCCCTTATTTGGGAAGGCCCGTACAGGGTTATTAGTATCGCTTCGCACAATGCATACAAGTTAGCACACCTAACGGGTGAGCACGTCCCAAATACTTGGAACGCAAGCAGCCTCAAGAAATATTTTACTATGTCATAGTCAATAATGTTTCTTTCTGCCTTAGTCCAAAGGCCAAATCGGGGGCACCCCACAACATCTTACTCCCAAGATGAACGCCCCCTATCTTGTCTTAGTCCCAAGGAAAATGTACAACTAACTCGTCTTAGTCCCAAGACAGTTACGCTATATGTCTAAAGGAATATGAAATACAATACGATTGATCAACTCTTGTGTTCACAAATTTCCAATATTATTCACATATGGGGACTAACACCCCAAAGTTACAAAAACACGAAAACCATGGAATACAAGTCAAGGGGTATCCCCCCTGACGGGTTCGACAGATCGCCCAACCGAGGTGGATCCCTTCGAGGATTCGGGGGCACCTCATAATATTCGATCCTCAACGGAGAATCCCCTCGAGCGCGAACGCAAAACTCCCCGCCAATGTTCTCCCAGGAGGGATGCATCTTAGCTCTAACCTCTGGAGGAACCGAGATACCCATCAGATCCTCCAGCTGGGCTATACCATTCTGAATTCTGTAATTCGCGAAACGCAGAAAGTCTTGATGATGGACCCGCAGGGCACTAGCCTTGACCTCTTGTAGCTTGCCTTCCAGTTCCTCCACCCGCGCAACCAATCGAGCGTTCTCCTCCAACAATTCCTCGACAACTTCCTGCACAAAGTCACAAGAGGATTAGTCACCACCAACGGAACACATCGAAGCTAAAGGAAAAAAGCGTCCTACCCCCTTAACTTCCCGCTGATACACGAAGCCCGCCAGACGGCTTAGCAACAGCATGGTCTCCCTGGTCGTACGCTCTAAAGCATAATCGTCCCCATAATTGAAAGGATAATGCTGACGAGCCAGAATGACCCGCTCCGCCTCAAACGGGATCAAGTTCCCTCTAAAAGAGATACCCTCACCCAGAGTCAGATGTGCATCTCTTCGGGGGGGGGGGGGTTTATAGGGGTATAAGGAACCTTCCTACGGTTGAGACGAGTCAAGCCGATTTCACCCACCTGATTTGGGGCCCCGACACACTTTTTCGCAGGATCTCCACTTGCGTTGGCGTCTTCGTCCGCTCCCGAGGGCAGAACAGCAACGCTCACCAACTCCGACCGCTCGCCATTCCGGCTCTGAGAACTCGGCGGGGGATTCAACCTCCCTTGAATATCGCCCAGAGTCAACCCTACGAAAAGGAAGCGTCCGAAGCTTAGAAATAAGACAAAAAGGAGGAACACAAACTCGTCAACACCAACTTACCCAGAGCTGTGCCCGAGACCATGGCCCCCTTCAAAAATTCGAAAGTTGTCTCCTCGTACTCCTCTCGGTCGTACCGAACCCGGAGAACAGGATTGTACCACTTGAGGGGAAAGCGCGGATGCCAGTCGAGCGGCCGGATCCAAGGTGGATAAGAGCCTTTCTGGGTACTACCTTGAAGAAGTACGACCTCTAGGCATGGTTGTTACCCGGTAGGTCAGTAATGGTGAAGCCCTTGGCGCATGACTGAAAACACACCCATCTGTGTGCCTCGCGGACTTGGTAGAGGGAAAGAAACACATTCGGGAGAACCTCCAACCTGTGTGACTGACATTACCTGTCAAAGACACTAAGTAGCAACCATGCATTCTGGGTCAGTTGTGCAGGGCAAACATTCAACAGGTTGAGCATAGGCTCCACAAAGCCAGAAAACGGAGGAATGAAGGCAGCATTATAAGGGACGCAGAAGGGAAGAACGAAGCCGATGCCGTCGCTCCAAAGAATTGTCTCCCCCTCTCCCATCGGCTCTATCTTGTAGCCCTCGGGGAAGGAGGGAGCAAAGCGCTCCTCCCACACCTTCTCAACACCGGCTCCTGGCAGCACCGGCGAAACCACGCCAGCATCTGCCGTCGATACGTTTACCGTCAAACTCGGTTCCGGCTTAGCAGAATACCAACTCGCAGAGGCATTCGAAGGAGGTGTCACCGGCGTTCCGTCCTCCCCAGATAGAACTTCTCGGAGATCCGCGGAGTCCCGAGACATGATGAGAGCATCCACTCTCTCCCTGACTCCCTCTGTAGCCACCAGCAGAAGGGATTGTTCAAAATTCGGGTCCCTGAAGGACCACACAGAAGCAGCGGTGCTAGCGGAAGCCATTTGTCGAAGTAGTGAGGAGCCGAAAATAGGAACTCTTCCGCTCTCAGCAGATAAAGAGGAGGCCCAACAGACGCTTTGCAGCCTAACCAAAGAGGCGCGAAGATGAAAAGATTCTAAAATTAAAAGAGAATTACCAAACGACCCTGACCTTTGGAATTCTCCCACCATCCCGCAAAGGGTATTTCAGGAAATACCCCTCTGAGCAATGATGACTCCACCTCGGTAAGTCGCGTACTTCCTGCAGGGACGGCTCAAAAACATGCTGGGGAAGTTAAGCATCCAGCCATCCGAAATGGGACATGTGTCCTCTCCAAAGCGTCTCATTTTCCACGGAACGATACGAGGGAGCCCACTTCGTGAGTCGGAAGAGCAGCTCCCAAAGCCGTGACTCTAAGCGGCCGAGCTCTCCCACAAGTAAAGGCAGCAAAAAATTCCTAAGTATCTTACAGACAAGGGAACTTAAGTCCACGGGCGCCCGACACCCGTAGACTTGGGGGACTTATGTAACTACGGAATATTCCACCTTGGGACACATGACACTAATCTTCTAGAAGCCAGGCTTAAGCACTCACTAGAGACACGTGGCACCACTCATCTACCAGTTACGTGGCCCTTACCCACGTCATCTCACAGAGCATCTCCTTAACCAGACGTGGGAACAACACAAGTCTCGTGGCACGTCCCACGTCCCACGAGACCATGGGTTGAGCACAAGCTCCCTACACCAAGTATAAATAGACCCTCACTCGGGGGACAAGGCATGCAACCTAGAAGGACTGAAGAGATACGCAACCTGAAGGATTACAACACCTAATCTACGACACCTCACGCATACTCTCGATAACCTGAGCATCCTCAGATTCCTCACGCAATCCCTCTGCATATCACGAGCTCCGTCGTAAGCTCCGCTTAGGTCAGTCTCCGGCAAGCTCACCTCCATCTCGGAGTACACCATTTATGGGGTTTCCAACAGCCCCTAGAGACTCGAGCTCTCTCCCATTAAGGCAACCTCCTAAGAGCGGCTCGCCCGCCCGGAGTACCTTAGGCACGTCTTAGCCGCACACGGACCAATACAGGTAACTACCTTGCCTAACGGCTCCTATAGACGTCACTATTAACGGCTCCTATTTATTTTATTTTTTTTAGAGGAAATTAAACCTTTAATTTTAAGAATTATATTAAAATAGAATAAAATAGTCTGGACTAAATAGTTTCCCTTCTTTTTTTAATTAACACCTTTAGCACAAAAGATAATAGGTCAAAACTCCATTTTGATCCTTTATCTTTTACCCAAGTTCTATATTGGTCCTTTATCTTTCAGAAGTTCTATATTGGTCCTTTATCTTTTTCAGAAGTTCTATATATTGGTAATTTATGTTTCATTAAAGTTTTATATTGGTTCTTTATGTTTCATTAAAGTTCTATATTAGTCCTTTATACTTCATTAAAGTTTCATATTGATCCTCTCAACATGGTTTCATTTTTTGCTTAAACGACATCGTTTGGGTGTTTTTGAGTGTCTAAGGTCACGCCAACTTTTTAGTACACATAGGAGAGATTATGTGTCCACCCCGGCATGCCACGTCAGCAGTTAACAGAAAAAATGGACGAAACTGGACGGAAGGACCTATATAGAAATTCTGAGAAAGATAAAGGACCAATATAGAACTTTTGAAAGATAAAAGACCAATATAGAACTTGGGTGAAAGATAAAGGATCAAAATAGAGTTTTGACCAAGATAATATATAACAATAAAGACCAAAAATCTGATTCTCTTATTTGATATTGTCATATATAATTTATGAATTGTAAACTATTATTAAGGGTTTGTTATAGTAATATATATATATATATATATATATATATATATATATATATATATATATATATATATATATATATATATATTATGATTATTTATAATAATGGCATATGCCCATACTTAGCCTATATACTTGAATAAATACATGGTTCACTATAATGGGTACCATAATTAGATGCAACTTGTGCACTTGATATTTCCATGCAAGAAGTGGACTGATTTTGTACCACCACCAAGAGTCTTTTGACAAAAACAAATTAAAAGTAGCAACCTCTCTCATCAATCTTATCGATCTTAATTTCAAGGAAGCATTTTATTCTCTTCTTGCCATAATTAAGTGCAATTTTCAAGGGCTCTTTACACATAATCAAACCTAACCTTTGACATGCAAATTAAAGTGGTAGATATAATACAAGGGAATTCAGGTTATCTAAATTTTTGTAGGAAATATTAAAATGTGTTATTTTTTATATATTTCTTGTAAATGTATTGTATTATGAATGTTCTTAGCACTCCAAAACCTTCAAAATCAATGATTCCATAACTCCTATTGAATAGGTTTTATGTCATTGATTATGTATTATATGCATTCCTTAATTTTTTGTAACTCATAAATTGGAAGTTACCCTGTCCTATAAATATAAAAAAGTTGATAATTGAGTATACTTCTTTTTCTTTTGTCCTCTTCTTCTCTCATTTCCTCTTTTTCATATAGTTTCATAATACGTTATCAGCAAGAAAGCTATAAGGTAGTTCTTTTAACAATTCATTTGAAAGCTATACAAGTTTATATTTCAATTTAGGTCAAAACCCCAAATTGGTCCTTTGTGTTTGCACGAAGTTTCATATTGGTCCTTTATGTTCAAAATGTCTAAATTGGTCCTTTATGTTTGCACGAAGTTTCATATTGGTCCTTTATGTTTCAAAAAGTCTAAATTGGTCCTTTATGTTTGTAAGAAGTTCCAAATTGGTCCTTCCGTCCAATTCCGTCTATTTTTTCCGTTAAGTGCTGACGTGGCATGTTGAGGTGTCACACTCTCTCTCCTACATGTACTACTTAGCTGACGTGGCCTTAGTTAAACTAAAATCAAGGACTAAAATGAAACAAAATAATTTTTCATAAGACAAAAATACAATTTTCTCACTTTTTCATCTTCTTCCTCATGGCTGCATCCATGGCTTCTTCATCTCTCTCTGTAAATTCTTTTTGGTACTTATCTAGAGCAAGAAAATGGAAAATAGAAATAATATTTTGGAGGGTGATGGATGGAATTAATTGGTTAATTGATGAATCATGAAGCAACCCATTCACCATACTATCCACAAACTCTCCCAAACCTACGGCTCAATCATGTCCCTCCATTTTGGTGCTCTCAACGTCCTTGTCATCTCCACCCCATCCGCAGTAGAAGTATGCTTAGTCAAAAAGAATGACATCGTTTTCGCAAAACGCCCCTCATGCTTGCTGGGAAATATCTCAGTTATGATTACAAATCCATGGCTTCCATTTTTTTTCTAATGATTTTGGGAGTTAAGGTTTTCAATTTGGGGAAGATGGATTTGGCGGCGGTGGGGCATTATTACTATTGTTAGGTTTGAAGAACTTGTGCATATCAAAAGGCGGTGAAGATTGAATTAGGTTAGGGTTAGGATTAGGATTGGATTCAGAAGAAGCCATGGATGCCAGCCATGAGGAAGAAGAAGATGAAAAAGTGAGAAAATTGTATTTTTGTCTTATGAAAAATTATTTTGTTTCATTTTAGTCCCTGATTTAGTTTAACTAAGGCCATGTCAGCTAAGTAGTACATGTAGGAGAGAGAGTGTGTCACCTCAACATGCCACGTCAGCACTTAACGGGAAAATAGACGGAATTGGATGGAATGACCAATTTGGAACTTCTTGCAAACATAAAGGACCAATTTAGACTTTTTGAAACATAAAGGACCAATATAAAACTTCGTGCAAACATAAAGGACCAATTTGGGGTTTTGACCTTCAATTTATAATTTCTTGTTTGTATGGCAATAGAAAATTTTCCTTCTTGTTTGATATATTCTATTATTTTATTTATGCAGTGGACATTTCTTTTATCATAATTTTCTTGTTTTATTTCATAGTTTTATTTTATTATAGTTATATTTTTTCTTTAATTTATTGTTATATTTTATTTTATACTATGTTATCAATTTGTTGTGATATTTTTCTTGTCCCTAATTATTTATTAATTTATTTGCTTTATACGAACATAAACTCCGCCTATGCTTGTATAGCCGGTCCCAAACCCGGATAAAGGAGGAGGGTTGTGTTAGGTAGTCGACAGCCAACGTAAAACAATGTCGAATCTTCATGAATATGTTGTTGTATACTAACATATTAACATAAATTGTATATATTAGTTTTGTTAATTTGTTATGAGATTATAATTTGATTATTATTGTTAATCATCTTAATTTCATATTATTTAAATTGTTCATTGACTTGTTAATATGTTTTATGAGTTATATATTATGCATGTAAACCTAATAGTTATTAGTTTACTTAATTTTATCTTACTTTTTGTATTTTTTCTTACATTGGTATGTCATAATGTCTAATTATTATTGTCGTTGTTGCTATTGTTGTTGTTGTTGTTGTTGTTTTTCATTAGCTTGCATCATATAAAATCTTTCAAACTCGAGTTTGTAGCCTTTGACATATCTAGCAAGAATTACTTGCCATGAGTACTAGCTAGATGCTGAAATATACTTAGATGCTAAAAGGTCTAGGTGATACAATTATAACTAGAAATGAGGCATCTAACCAAGATAAGCCAAAAGCTATGATATTTCTTTGTCATCATCTGCATAAAGGGCTAAAAGCAGAATATTTGACTGTAAATGATCCACTTGAATTGTGGAAAAATCTTAAAGAGAGGTATGACCATAAAAAAATGTAATACTCCCTAAAGCTCGTTATGAATGGAATGCATTTACGCCTCCAAGATTTTAAAACAGTGAGCAAATACAATTCGACAGTTTTTAAAATAAGTTCTCAATTAAAATTGTGTGGAGAAAAAATAACTGATGAGGACTTATTAGAAAAAAACTTTTCAACATTTCATGCTTCTAATGTGTTATTACAACAACAATAATGTCAAAAAGGTTTTAAAAAATATGCTGAATTGATTTCCTGTCTTCTTGTGACTGAACAAAATAATAAGTTGTTGATGAAAAATCATGAAGCCCGTTCAATTGGATCTATTCCATTCCCTGAAGCGAATGCAGCAAAATATGATAATTTTGGAAAAGGAAAGAAAGTGCAGCGCGTATCTTCCCCTCATTGCAGCATCATTAAAGATCCCTTAAACAAAATAATAATTCCCGTGGTCGTGGTCGTGGCCGTGGTAAGGGACAAAATAATTACCATAATCATGATGGTCATAAACAAGAGAACAATAAGGGTTCTCAAAATATCTCTTCTAAGAGCAAAGACAATATATGCTATCGTTGTGGCATGAAAGGCCATTGGTCACGTGTCTGCCGCACACCTAAGCATTTTGTCAAGCTCTATTAAGCTTCAATAAATAAGGGGAAAATGCTGAAGTTAATTTAACCCTTCAAAATGATGATGATGCTGAAGCAAATAAGCAAAATAATGTTGAAGTCAATTTTGCCTACAAAGAAGAGACTATGAAGGCCTCATTGATATTACCAATCTAGATGCTGATGATTTCTTTGAACACCATGATTGAACTAATAAAATGTAGTTGATCCTATGTTTTTTCACCAATGTTTTGTTTTTCTTTTATGTTTTAATTATGTTCTTCGTTGTAATTTTTAGTTTTCTATGTTTCTTATAATGTATTGTTGTTTGTTTTCAATGAAGAAAATGGATATTCCTCAATCTTCTGTTGGCTTTAAAATCAAAGAAGATATATGCCTTTGTGGATTATGCTACAACACACTCTATATTAAAAGATTGGAAATGTTTTTTTTCTTTGATTATGAAAGAAGCAAGTGTTAATACAATATCTGGTAGTATAAAATTAATTGAAGGTGTAATTCCATAATATTTCCTCCTATGAATACGTAGCACTAGTCTTCTAATAGTTTAACCAGGCCTCGGATCAGTGACACGTGGCATCACCCGTTGGCTTTATACGTGGCCTTCACCCACGATTCTCCCATGCTCTCCCGTAATAGAGACGTGAGGGAAGTTCAAAGAACATGGGTCGAGCACTATTCATGAGAACGTGGGTCGACCATGTTCTTCCTCGCATCAAGTATAAATAACCCTTCAATTGGGGGCCTTAACCAAGTCTAATGGACAGATAACACAGAGCTCACTTATTCTATCATTCAGATTACTATTCAAAGATCCCAGTTCTTTTACCCCTTATTTACAACATACCTTCAACAAGAATCTCGCCTGCCCGAAGCAACACACACGTCCTAGTCGCACACAATGACCACAAGTAACCTTCCTGCCTTACGGCTCCTACGAACGTTTCCTCTTCGAACTACGTGGACTTTGATCCCTTAATAAGGGTACGTAGGCACCTAGGTCATCCTAAGGACAAGTCCCCAAAGGTTAATACCCCTTACGGTCCTTAATTTCACTCATGAATTGTCTGAACAAAAAATGACAATTACATTTATGCCCACCGCGGTCCTTCTCAGACTATAATGCCTTGCGCATTCTGCCGCTAAACGGCAATTCCTTTTTTGGGGAGTATGAGTATATACCTAACACTTAGAAACTCATTTTTTGTCTAATTCTCTTAACAGGTAGTACTCGTATGGCCAACAACAACAAACCCCTTAAGTCGTTACCCAACCGACAGGACAACGACAGCGAAGGACACAACTCGTAGCCTTTGAAGAAGTAGACGAGACAACGGGAAATGATGAACCAATAATCATCACAGCCAGCATTGCAAGATATGAAGTCAAGAAGGTGTTAATAGATCCCGGATCAGCCGCATACATGTTGTTTTCTGAAATATTGGAGAAAATGCATAACCGTGAGGGTCAGTTGGCACCAGATGAAGGAACCCTTATCGATTTCTCAGATCAGACTGTTGAAACCAGCGGAACCTTCAGAACCTGGCTCACTTTGGGGATCCCCCAAGGTTTGCTCGCACCAAGGTTGAGTTCACTGTATCAACAGCTTCATCGGCATACAACACAATTATGGGTCGCCCAACCCTTAATAAACTCAAGGTGGTCATATCCACTGCCCACTTGGCAATAAAACTCTCCACACCTGGAGGGATAGGAGAAATGCAAACAGATAGGGAAGAAGCTTACGCTTGCTACCTAGCAGATCTCTCCAGAAGAGGTGAACCTGAGACTTAAGCCAAGAGTGCCTCAAAAGTGGTAGATCTGCGGGATGAAATACTGGGAGCTTGCCCACAGCTCACGGAAGATCTTGTCAACGTTTGTATAGACAAAGCAAATAGCAGAGAAATCCAAGTATGAACCCTTCTAGATCAGGAGACCAAAGAAAAACTTTAGAAGCTACTCACCAAGTACAAGGTAAGATATTGTGGCTAACCCTCAACATAAAGACCTTAGTTGATGGACATACCTTCATTTTCCAAAATTTCCTCCATAACTCTGAGTGTTAAATCTCCTCATCACCATAGCTGCTCTCTTATTCACTACCATGTAAGCAATTTTTTTTTTCGAGAATGTGCCATTAGGCATTAAGTTCTAGCTCCATGCATCCTTCCTATCCCGAGAACACATTGGAATATGCAATATAGCACCATCTTCCTCCCTAGAAAAATTTGGTCTGATGTAATCTACTTTCCAAAATTTGGTAACATTATCAATAAGGGTTCTAAAAGCATTAAGTTCATCATTACTATGTCAGGGTTTAAAACCCTTAATAGAGTGAATCTAGGGATCATTAAAAATAGAGGTTGTTGCATCATTCCCTATCCGCTTGGTAATACTGAGCTCAAGAACATGTTGACACTGTAAAATACTTCACCAGGTGTATGAAAGAAAGTATCCTTATCGAGCATTAAAAAACAAAATAATGTATCCCAAAAATATCTTGCTTTCAGAGTCTTGCTGAGCAATGAGTTGGGATAAATTAATAATCTGCAACTTGTTTTGCAAGGAAAGCTTAATAATCCCCACCAGAATATAGCCATCATCATATTTAGTTTGTTGCATAGATTTTGGGGCAACAAAAATAACTCAATGAATATGTTGGGATGGCTTGGGCTACAACTTTAATCAACACTTCTTTAAATATCTTCGAGAGCAATCTATCCTTCCAATATCCCTACAATATGTTTCATACCTTGTCAAGAATTGACCTAAATGAATTATTCTTTCTTCTCTCAACCATCATAGGAAGGCCTAGGTATTTTTCATTAAGAGCAATCAGGTTGATTCCCAATTCCTCTTGGATCTCCCTTCAGAAAAGACCACAAATACAAGGGATGAAAAAGATAATCGAATTTGAAAAATTCACTACCTGGCCGGAAGCTTTTTGATACATTAAAAGGATATTCTTAATAAATTCAACATTCCTCTTATCATCTTTAAAAATAATAAACTATCATCAGCAAAAAAATTAAACGAGAAATTCTAGGAGCCTCATTGCAAATATGAACACCTTGAAACTGATTCTAACACTCTGCCTGCTTTAGAAGGCAACTAAGTCCTTTTGCACAAAACAAAAACAAGTAGGGGAGAGAGGGTCGCCCTATTTGAGTCCTCTTTCAAGCTTAAATCATCCATATAAAATCCATTTCATTAACCATAATAAAAAACGATATGGAGGAAATACACCTCGTAATGATATTAACCCACCTCTTATTAAAGCTAGTCTAATCATCAACTCTTCTAGAAAACACCACTCTACTATGTCATAAGCTTTGCTCATATCAAGCTTAACATCCATCTGACCATTCTTGTTATACCCCTCATTCTTTAGATAATGGAGTGTTAGGACAATATATTGTTCATACTTTAATTTGATTGGTTTTGATAATGTTTTACAAAAATACGATTTTAATATTGAGTGATCTTGATTTGATTGATTAAGTTGTAACTTAAATATTTTATATATCAATCAATTAATTCAAATAAAGATCTCAGCCAATTAAGGAAAGATTGTGATTTAGTCATATATTGATCATGCTCTTAAATGATTTATTATGGAATCATATCAAAGACAAATAATGAACGTTTTACTAGAATATTTTTATCAAGTATATTTGTCTTTAATATTAAAATATCCATGATTGATCAAATGACTATCAAGAAGATTTAATAAAATAGCATTTATTACTTTGAGGAATCTTTCCATAAAAGGCTTCTGAGATCTTTGGTCGATCATTGACCAGAAGGGTAATTCTGCATTTAAGGCTCCTGGTTGTGCATTCATATATTCTCACATGTTTTTAAATCAAAGGGAGAATTGAAAAAAAGAAAGATTTAGTCATAAAGCTGATTTTGCATTTAAAGCTGATTGAACAAGTGAATCATTGACTAAATACTTTAGAAAAGAAATCAAGATGATATCATACTTAATAAATATTTGATTTCGGTTTCTAAGCATATAAGTTGAATTAACGAATGCTTTATTTGAATATATATTGTCCTTAAATACTTTTATTACCGACAAATCTAAAAAAGGAACTTAGCTTGAATTCAGGAAAGGTGATATTGAGCAGATTGATTCAGCATTAACCTAGTTTCCATATTGGGAGCTACCAGTAGGTTGTCAAGCATTGACCCGAGCCAAAATAGAAGATATCTTTGTCAATCAAGATGGCATTGAAGAAAGGATTAAAGGCCAACTTAAATGAAGATGATTTGCTGCATTGAAGAGCTCTCCAACGTTCAAAAGCTTCAAGCCAACATAAACACAAGACTTGGACATTTGCACTTCAAGAGATTGATCTACTAGCCTTAGTGTTCCAAGAGAGTGTGATTCAGCCTTCAAGCATTCATATGAATTTATTTGTCTCTTAGTGAGAAGTTGGAGTCTGTATCCCTTTCATTTCACTTCTTAATCTCTTCCCTTTCTGTCTGTCCGAGTAGGAACCTAGGGCAGGGAGGCTAATTGACCAGTAAGCTACTGGTCGGGTTTTAGTTTTGGGAGTGTTGTAATTCACGGATTGGTTGTAAAAGCACTTGTGTTGAGCCTTTAACTGAAGTTGCCTGGGTTAGGTGGTAAAAGCTCTAGAGGTTGATCCTGTCTTTAAGGGTTACCTGGGTTAGATAGTAAAAGTCATTGTGGCTGATCCCTTGGTATTTTGAAGGTTACCTGGTTGTAATTCACATTTTCCAAGCTAGTGAAGTAACTCCTCCTACTTGTTTAGTAAGAGGGAGTGAGAGGACGTATGATATTTGATCCGAACCTCTCACTATAATAATTGCTTGTGTTCTTTATTTATTTACTGCCTTTAACATTAACCTAAACTGTTTTTCAAATTAACCATAACTGAACTTTTTATAACAGTAGCCTTATTTGAAAAACTGAGCATATTTTTCATTAACCAAAGTTTTAGTAGCCTAAATTTTTAAAAACTAATATTTTTGTACATTAACCAATTCAACCCCCCCCCCCCTTCTTGGTTATTTCATGGAGAATCTTGTAAGTAGAACATTATTTGTAATTTGGCGATTTTGCACGAAGGTGCTCTAATTCTCTGAAATAGTAAGAGGAAGAGTATTTTTAAGTCTGTTAGTTAAGATCTTCGAGATGATCTTATAGGATACATTGCAAAGACTAATTGGAGAGAATTGAGTCATATCATCTAGATTTTAGGTTTTGGGATAAGAGGAATCCTTGTGTGGTGATTAAAGGAATTCGAGAAATCACCAATATTTAGTAAGTCCAGGGTCCCTCAATATTCGCTATGTCTTCCTGCTCCTCCTTCCACTTCCCCAAATCATTCTCCAATCATATGATGGTATTCTTCTTTCATTTGCAGACGCTTGGAAACATTTAGTATTCTTATTCGCGTTATGATGAGCCAATCTAGGAGTATTTCCTGTGATAGTCTCAAGATACCCTAAGATCTGTCTCTATGGATCTTGATGCCAATAACATAAGATGCCTCACCCATATCTTTCATTTCAAAAGTTCTTGAACAAGAATTGTTTCACTTCACATATATAGCAACCCCAAGAATTAATTGTAATTCCAATTTTATGGTGTTATATAAATGGCAAAAGTACCTTTCCTATCCCCAACGTTTGGGGGTCCTGTCAGTTTCGCCCCTAACGTTTTTTCGCTGTCAATTGTACCCCTAATGTTTTACGTTTCTGCCAATGTCATCCTTTTCACTAACACCGTAAAATATTTAACAGTTTTTGCTAACGTGACATCCTATGTGGCAAAACGTTTTTTTTCTGTCAATTGTACCCCTAACGTTTTACATTTCTACCAATGTCACCCTTTTCACTAGCACCACCAAATATTTAATAGTTTTTGCTTACGTGGCATCCTATGTGACAAAAATATCTGACTTAGTATATTTTTTTCCACATCAGATTTTCTACTCATCTTTTCCCCATCAAAGTTGTGTCGTTTTGACCTCAGCCTATTCCTTCTAAAATATAACTCAAACGCACGCGCTATTTTGCTCATAAAAACATCGGTAACGTTATCCATGTTTTTGTCTGCAAAATGGCACGTGCGTTTGAGTTATATTTTGAAAGGAATATGGTGAGGTTAAAACGACACGGTTTTGATGGGAAAAAGATGTGTAAAAAATCTGGTTTGGAAAAAAATATGCCAAGCCACATAAGATGTCACGTAAGCAAAAACTATTAAATATTTGATGGTGCTAGTGAAAAGGGTGACATTGGTAGAAATGTAAAACGTTAGGGATACAATTGACAGAAAAAAAAACATTTTGCCACATAGGATGTCACGTCAGCAAAAACTGTTAAATATTTGACAGTGTTAGTGAAAAGAGTGACATTGGCAAAAACGTAAAACGTTAGGGGTACAATTGACAGCGAAAAAATGTTAGAGGCGAAACTAACAGGACCCCCAAACGTTGGGGGTAGGAAAGGTACTTTTCCCTATATAAATTATAACATGTCTGTCAATTGTTTATAATTTTTATTTAGGAAATTAATTATTGAATATTTGATTTAAATTTAGTATTTATTTTAAAATAAAAAAGTTATAAAATTTGTTAGGACCAACTCTGACATATTTAGCAATTAACAAATCTACTTTTTTCTAAAAAAAAGAAATAAAAAAAGAAGAATTAAGATGAACTCAAATTGAAGTAATCTTCCATTAAAACTAACATGAGGTGAACTTGCATACACTTTTCTGCTTGAGTATTTTCCTTCTTTTTCCATGGAGTCTACAAGCAATAACTAATCTAATTGGATTAGTGAGTACAATTGAAAGTAAAACTCTCTTTTTTTATTTTCAGCACCCATATTATTTATTTTGTTTATTCCTAATCATCTACTTCTAAAGTAAAGATCAATGCTTAATTAGGTGAGGCATGATTTTGCCAATGATTTCTCCTCAATCAATTCTTGGGCTGTGTTATCCATCTTTTCTCTTGAGAATTCATCTATCTTCAGCCCTGTCAATGCATAAAAAATAGTTTAATTTTTAGTTGCCAAAAAGGCAAAAATGGTCACTAGTAGTGTACATAATAATTAGATTATTTGAAATTTACAAATTAAAATTCTAAAAAATAAAATAATGCACCTTGAACTATCTTCCATTCTCCTTTCTCACATGTGACAGGGAAAGAGTAAATGAGGCCAGATTGGATTCCATAAGACCCATCAGAATACACTCCCATTGACACCCATGTTCCCTATAGAAAAACAAGATTAAAAAATTATTACAATATATAACCTCTTTAATTGATACTTGTTAAATTAATAAATTCTTTAAGATAATATTTTTTTTCGATCCCAACTTAAACTAGTTGAAAATTTAACAAATTTTAATAAAATAATAAAATAATATATTTTCAAGATATCCCTATGTAAATATAGAGTCCTGTTAATATCATAAATTAATAATTTAACAAAATTTCTATTGTTTTTATAAAGTACTTTCTATCTCTTATACATTGAATGTTTTAATAATACTTAATTATTAAGAAATAATGAACATTATTTATTAGTTTTCATTAATATTATTTACAATGAATCTGTGTTTTAAATTCATTCAATTAATATGATACATGTATTTTTTTTAAGATATAATATTTTTTTTATGTAATCAAAATTTAATTTCAATAAATTACAAAAATCTCTTTAAATTAATACATCTCAATTTATCAATTAATTAATATCTCTATAAAATAATAAAATATCATGATCCCAAGTCCCAATTATATTAATTTATAAAGATTAAGTACTCCATCCGATTCACAATATCTATTTTTTAAGGTAAATGCACGCAGAGAAAAATATTGGTTCACTTAAAAAGTAGAGAAATGTGAGATAAAAAGATTAGACTACTACTACTTATTCTTTCTTCATTAATCTTATATTGTGAAAAGGTAGAGATAAAATTGTAAAAAATAATAATAATTAATTTTCTCTTAATTTTATAAAACAACAGATATTTTTAAAGAAAAAAAATTTCAACAAAACAGATATTGTTAACCGAAGCAGAAGAAAATTAACCTTAGGAGTCCCGAGAACCCAATCACGTATGTGATCACAAGCAGAACTTGCTGCTGATAATGCACTAGACAGCTTCCTGGCTTTGATTATGGCTGCACCGCGCTGTTGAACCACAGAGATGAACTCATTGTTCAGCCTAAAACACAAAGTTATTAGATATGTCAATGGAGAATATTATAATATATAGGGCATGTTCTTTACGCAGAAATAGAAAGAAAAAGGAAATGAGAATGCATTTACTGTGTTTGGTAGTAAAAATTGAGAATAAAAATGGAATGAGAATGTATTGAAATTACCACTTTGCCCCTTATATTATATTAGTTATGTGAATGGAAAATATTATAATATATAGACACTGCAGAAATGATTCTTTGGAATAGAAAATTTTGCATTTGGATATACCAATTATCATCATTAACAGCTTGTCTGACGGGTGTTTCGCCGTTGCCGGTGGCGATGGTGGCGTGGTTGACATCTGGGTATTGAGTTGAAGAGTGATTTCCCCAGATGATGACATTCTTTACATCACCAACATGAACATTCAGCTTCTCAGAGATTTGGCCTAATGCCCTGTTGTGATCAAGTCTTGTGAGACATGTGATGTTCTTTTCTGGTATTGAAGGAGCATATTCCTTCAAGATGAGAGCATTGGTGTTTGCTGGATTGGCCACCACTAGTACCTGCAATATTTAACAAGAGTTGAATGCTGAGGTTTAATTTGGTCGGAGCGGTAGGTACTTTATTTGTCTTATTAAGGTGTTAAATTCGAGTAAGAGTATAGTGGACTTTTTGGATACAAAGGGTTCGTTTGGTGGGAATGAGAATGCGATTGTTTAGACTACGTTTGGTAGTAAGAAATTTGATTGAAATATAAGTGAGTAAAATGACCATTTTACACTTATATTAAAATATTACAAAAAAGTAAGGACAACAATGTAATTAATCTAACATTATAAAAAATAAGACATATTTAGCACAAAGAATTTGCAACGAAATGTCCAGCATTCCCTTGCAAATTCAAGCAACCAAACAAGGCCTAATAATTTTGCCTTTTACCAACTTGGCGTGGCTCTGTATTTCCTTAATTATCCCATGGGAGTTGAGCGCCATCCGTCAATTGGGAGAGTCGTTTTCAACAATAAACCCCACAATACTCGAGGGATTAGTCATCAAGCCCACTTCGCCAAATACTTCAGTCATTGAAAGAAAAAACAATCTTTCCTTTTAAAAAAGTAAATGCTCACCTTACAGTCTCGAGCAGCATGTTGCTCCAAGGCTGAAGCCTGAGCCTTGTAAATGGATACATTTTTGGACATCACATCTTTCCTTTCCATTCCTTCCTTCCTAGGGAACCCACCAACCATGACAGCAATGTTCACATCCTTGCAAGCTTCAACAACATCCGTAGTAGCAACCACACCTATTTGCATTTATTTTGAGATTTCAACCATAAGAATCATGATTTATGATGGACTAGTAGTTGTACTGAATTATGGGCGAGTATTTGGAGCTATCAACAGCTCAACCTCATTAGTTGCAAGTCATTGGATCTGTCTTGAGATATGTGTCATCTTAAATCTTAAGAAAAAAAAATATTTTAGCTTAGATCTCCATACAAATCCAACGACTGACAGATGGTGAGCTTGAGCTCTTGATATAGCTCTGTAACATTACCCTTGAATTATCATTGAACATTAATGAATATATATATATATATACATACCTTTGAGAAGAGGAAAAGCAGCATCAACTAATTCCATCTTTACCCCTTTCAAGGACTCTGCTGCTGGTTCAATGTCAAGCATGTGAAGAATCACAGGCTGGTCTGGACCCAACATTGCTCCCCTTGCAATCATTGGTACAAGGGCATACCCAATTTGTCCTGTTTTTGTATCATATAATTAGGATTTGATAGTAAATTCTGAGATAGAGAAAATGCGTAATCTATTATATCAATTTAATACTCATGAGGAGTATTTTGGGTTGGGTCAGGTTGGCCTGGAGCCAAAATGCAAAATCCGACCCGATAAGGCAAATTTACTATACTATCCCCAGGACACAAGCCACAAGGTTTAAAATCTCGCTTTTCAATTTCTATAGTTAATTTAATTATCGGAGTCCACGATGAAATTTTCGACTCCTTTGTGTTTCATCAAACATAATTTCTCCTAAAAAGTACTGATACAAGATAAAGATTCGAAAATACGACTGTTTCTTTAAAATTCAAGATACGACACTTCTAGGATTATATAATAATACACAGATATACTTTGATAATCATACAAGCTGTAACAATGCAGACAAGTTTGGGACAAGAACCATGTTTAAACCCAAAGAAAGATCATAAAAGCACAAAGTATTTGCACTATTTTGATAAATAGTGGGTTCTTCAAAATTTAAATTGATGTCAAAATTACATAAAAATATACTATAATCTGATCGTTTAAAATAAGCCAAAATGCAAGAAACTAAAATTAATGATGAAAGAAACTAAAATGAATGAACATGCCTGCAGCCCCAGTGATCAAAATAGTAATAGGTTCCTTCTCTACTTTTAGAAGATCACACATATATCTAATGATCTTCCAAAACAAAGAGACACAAATTAAAACCACAACACATTTTTGAAGAAGCATTTTGGCCTCCACACTCTCCCATGGAATAAACATTATTTCCATAGTCATATCTAAAATTGAATATGTGTGAAGAAGCATTATGATTTGATTATATATTATATATATATATAGGAATGTGTGGAATCTATACGTAGTCTAATAAGGCAAGGCAATAATCATATACCAAAGCATAGTCCATACGAAATGAAGGTGTATGGCGAATTCCGTAACAAAAGAGAAAAGAATCTTATAACTAAACTAAACGACCAAAGTGAAATACAATATGAGTTTTATAATTTTGGCGTTCATTCATTGATTTCGTATTAAGTTAGAATCTCAAATACATCTAATTGTGAGTGAAGAGCACGAGATAATTAATCACCTGCGGCGCCTGTGACAAGGATTTTAACTGCTTCTTTCGCCATTGATGCAAAGAGTAGTAATTGTTAAGCTGGAGAATGAAAGTGATCAAGAGAAGGATAATTGGTTATAGAAAACTACGAAGAGAAAGGGAAGAAAGGAAGGCTATATATAAGTGTGCATGAGATGGAGAGGGAGAGAGAGGAGAGAAAGTGAGAATATACTGGGAAGTCGAAAAAGTAGGATTGAATAATAGAGATAATCAAGGAAATAGTGATCGTGAAAAAGTAATTAGATCAGTATATAATAAGAATTGAGTAAAAACTAAAAATAAATTGTGTAAAGCATATATTTTCGGTTAACTAAAAAGCAAAAGAAGAGGTCTACCTTCTTTTACACATGTGATTTTAATAATTTTTTTTATTTAAATTATATAATTTAAATAAATTTTAAATAAATATTGTTTATTTATCAAATTAAAACATAAATTTTATATTTAATTTGCATTTAGTTAATTGGTGTGTTTAAAAGTTGCATCTTTTAAAAATTAATTTTAAATATGAATGGAAAGTTAGGATGTTGTGATTTTATTTTTCCCAATTTTTATTTTCATTAAAAATATAAAATGTAAATGAACATGCATTTAATACAATTTAACAAATAAAAAAAGGAAACAAAGTGTGTAAAAAAAATGAATTGTACGTATATAAACTACGGAGATGTTATTTTCTATTGAAAAACTTAATCATAATTCATATATGTTTCATATCGATTAGAATTGATAATATAATATAAAATAATATTTAAACTGTAAAGTACTCTCATATAATAATTTAGTCCTTTGGAATGAGTTCTTCTTCCATTTTCTCTTATTTTTTTGAGGTTCCTTCATAGATTTATGGTTGTATCAATGATTATGCTATGATAGTTTTTTTATTTTAGGATTATGGTTCCGAGTATGAATTCTATGATTGTTAAATAATTTTTGCAGTTGATTTAAAACATTGGATGTTTATTCAGTTGTATGGATAAACCCTAATTGCTTGATTAGCTCTTAGGATAATTTAGAGGATTTAGATAACCTTTAAAGAGGGACCTAGCTAGGTTTAGTCCTAGAAGTGAATATTGTTAGATCTAAGTTCATTACTTGAATAATTGCTAGATTTGCTCGAGGGTTAACATATACCTGAAACCTTAACGGAGTTAGAATTAGCTTGCTTCAATGAATGCAATTCTTTATTAATCTTCTGCATATATATATATGAGATAATTGAATAAAGAATTAGGGCTTATCTAGAATCGATAGACGATACAACGGACATAAGACTAAGACTAACATCGGTGGTATTGAAATTAACTGTTAAAAGAAACTAAACAACATAAATAAAGTGTTAGGATATACTATAACCTTAAGAGTTGTTTAAAATGAAATATACTCTTTATCAATTGCTTTAATATAATTTTTTTTTTATTTAGCTATATTTACTTGAACCAAAAATCTCAAACCAAAAATCTATACTAAAAAATTGTGTTAACTAAAAGTAAGAATATTATATTAATTTGATTGCACCAAAGTGTTAAGGACATCAACCATAGGCTACTTGTTCGGTTGTTCCAAAGCATAGGGTAACCAACTAAATTCAAAATAAATCATAGAGAACTAAATTGTAATTTACCTAGCTAGGTTTATATTTTTATTTTGACAAACGGCCAATGATTGAAGAGATTGCAAATCTAATAAGAATATTTTCCTAATATACTTTTTCGAATCCTAATCATATTCTGTCCCCTTATGTTATTTTAAATTTTAGAATTTGATTTTCAATTTATTTATTTTGATTTTAAAGTTAATTGTAATGATATAAAGTATTTCAAGTATTTATATTTATTAAATTAGGTAGATAAGAAAATCTCTTTGAATAAGTGTGTGCAATGTAAAATTCATAGTTGATGTTAATTTATACTTGGTAGCCTATTATAAATATGTACCAAATATAGATAATATGAGATAATGTTGTATACTAAATAACTATTTTAAATCGAAATCATATTAAATGAATTATATTTAGTCAATTCAATACTTAACTTAATAATAATTCATAAGAATAATCTGTAGTTACAATTTCTCAACAAAAAAAAATCTCTAGTTACACTATATATAAAAAATTATCTCAACAATTAACATGACGCTAAAATAAGAAAAAATATACATTAATTACTAATTAGCATAACGTAACAACAAATATAAGCAAATAAGAAACAATCTTGTTGTTTCAAAAAATTGTCCCATAATTGTCTATTATATACATGAATCGCATACGTTAAATATACATTAATGATTTCTCTTCATATTTTTCTTTTGTTGCTTCACCAATAGCCAGAAGCAAATATTTTACACAAATTAATTATTCCTCTCAATTATTTATTGTTACAAATAATTAAAGAGAATACGAATTATTTAAAAAAAAAACTTATAATATTTGATACTATTTGTAACTATTATTTTTAGTTCAGATAATTCATGAATGAAAATAAGGACTACAAGGAGTTTCAAACCTAAGTGCCTACGTAAACCCTTGTTAAGGAATCAAAGTCCACATAGTTCGAAAAGGGAAATGCTAATTTAAAGAAGTGTAATATGGAAAACTTTTCCTCTCTTTTTCATTCGATTTGCAACGTGTATATATATACATAAAGCTCCATCCATGAAACCCTTATAGCTCCCTTAAATTGTGGGATATAGATGGATTGAAAATATATTCTAATCCTAACAACTTTATCTTATATGCTGTCAAATAATATTCAAATATTAAATACAATATATATATATATATATATATATATATATATATATATATATCCGTAATACCCCCCTCAAGTTGGAGCATGAAGGTCTCGAATGCCAACTTGGCAAGAAGGAAATCAAACTGTCTTTTTCCAAGTGCCTTAGTAAATATATCGGCGAGCCGTCATTAGTAGGAACAAACGCAGGGGCCAAATTCTGGGCAATGATCTCATCACGAATAAAATGACAGTCGACTTCGATATGCTTTGTGCGTTCGTGAAAAACGGGATTCTGAGAAATATGTAGTGCTGCTTGACTATCACAATGAAGAGTCATAGGACTCGAGTGGTGTACCCCAAGACTTGTGAGAATGGCTTTCAACCACTTCAGCTCACAAGTAGTCATGGCCATAGACCGATATTCCGCTTCAGCTAAAGATCGAGAAACGATGTGTTGCTTCTTTGTTTTCCATGATATAGGCGATGAACCAAGAAACACAATCCACCCAGTAAGAGAGCGGCGTGTGAGCGGACAACCAGCCCAATCAGCATCACACCATCCGTGGATATCAAGAGTATTTCGGCTGCTTAGATGAATGCCCTGCCCACGATTTGATTTCAGATATCGAACAACTCGAAGAGCAGCTTGCCAATGGTCTTCCCGTGGTGCTGTCATGAACTGAGAAAGAACATGGACACAGTATGACAAATCAGGATGAGTGAAACAGAGGTATATAAGCCTTCCAACCAAACGGCAATATCGTTCTGGATCAGTAAGTACGGCAAAGCGAGACGGTGATTTTACTCCAAAGGAGTAGAGGCGGGGCGAGCCCCAAGAAGACCTGTTTCAGAAATGACGTCGAGGGCATATTTTCGTTGACAAAGAACAAATCCTTCTGGACCGCGAGCTACTTCGACCCCAAGAAAATATTTTAAGAACCCCAAATCCTTCATGTGGAAACAAGCATTGAGATATGACTTGAACTTGTGTATAGTGGGCAGATGATTACCAGAAATAATAAGATCATCTACATAAATGAGGACATTTAGCTGAACAGTGTCACGTTGCAAAGTGAATAAAGAGTAATCTGAGTATGATTGAACGCACCCATAAGACTTCAAGGCATGAGATAGCTTAGCAAACCAGGAACGAGGGGCCTGTTTTAACCCATATAATGACTTTCGCAAGCGACATACCTTAGCGGAGTTAGCAAGATGAAACCCCGGAGGTGGCTTCATGTACACTTCCTCATGAAGATCCCCATGGAGAAATGCATTGTGCACATCCATTTGGTGCACCTCCCAATGCAACGCTGTTGCCACTGCAAGAAAGACCTGCACTGTGACCATTTTTGCCACAGGGGCAAAAGTCTCAGTATAATCAATTCCTTCAACTTGATGATTGCCAAGAATGATGAGAGGAGCTTTCAGTCGTTCAATCGATCCGTCTGAATTATATTTGATTTTGTAAACCCACTTACATCCAAGAGCTTTCTTCCCATGTGGAAGATCTGCCAGCTCCCAAGTTTTATTGGCTTCAAGAGCGTTGATCTCACTACGCATGGCCTCACGCCAACGTGTATCTTTTACTGCCTGTGTAAGAAGTAGGTTCGATCTCTGCATTTATGGCTGCAAGAAAATGTTTGTACTTTGCAGAAAATCTATCACATGTCACATAATTACTTAGAGGGTAGGGAGTACCGAGGAACACTGTGGGTCGAGTGAATGAGACATAGATGGACTCTCGTTCTGAATAGTGTATGTAACATAATCCCGAAGGTGAACTCAAACTTTTTTTTGCCATTGACCACGACCCAACACGACGTCGTCCGTGGTCGTGCTTGGTGTGTCGACAACATCTGTCTCTATGGGAGGGGCACCCCCTTACTGTTAGCTCACAAGATTCTTCATCAATAACATCAATGGAATCACATATAGTAGAACGTGATTCTTTATGAGGTAAGGGTTGAGCGAAGGGATAAATATTCTCAGTAAACACAACATCTCGGGACACAAAGAAACTCTTTTTCTCCAAGTCAAATAATCGCCACCCTTTTCGTCCATAAGGGTATCCAACAAAAATACATTTCCGGCTGCGACTAGCAAATTTGTCACCTGTTTTCACATGTGCATAACAAAGACAACCAAGTGATTGTATGAGGGTTCCTGTCCATATAACACGCCAAAAGGTGTCTTCCCATCTAAAACTGAAGATGGGGTTCGATTAATTAAATATCCTGTTGTTAATACACATTCCCCCCAAAATTCAATGGGAAGAGATACTTGAAATTGAAGAGCCCTTGCAACATTCAGAATATGTTTATGTTTCCTTTCCACCCGACCATTTTGTTGGGGTGTACCCACACAAGAAGTTTGAAAAATAATACCGTTTTCAAGGAAAAACTGCTTTAGACATGTGAACTCAGTACCATTGTCACTTCGCACAATTTTAACCCTTTTCTCAAATTGTCGATCAACCATAGAAAGAAACATTTTAAGAACGCGAGAATTTTCGGTTTTATCAACAAGCAAATATATCCAAATAGCCCGAGAAAAATCATCAACAATGGTAAAAAAATATGATGCCCCACAAGAAGAAGTAGTTCGATAAGGACCCCACAAATCACAATGAATTAAATCAAAAATAGAACAAGCTCGATTTTCACTAACCGGAAATTTTTCTCTACATTGCTTGGCTCGCTTACAAACCTCACAATTTTTATCCAAACGTTCATTCGAAAAACTAACTCTAGAAATTAACTTCGTTGTTTTTATCCAAACGTCCATTCGAAAAACTAACTCTTCAATGCATAAACTTGTGGTAAATTTCGAAAATAGTAGAGTCCATCTTGTCGTTCACCCGCACCAATCAGCGTCCTCGAATTGCGGTCCTGTACAATACATAGATTATGAGTGAATTGAACAATGTAATTATATTTTTCAGTTAATTGTGTCACTGAAATAAGATTGCAAGTTAAGCCAGGCACATAAAGGACATTATTCAAATGAAAATGTTGGTTAAGTGCAACAGTTTCTCTCTTGGTAGCGAGAGTTTTGTGTCCATCAGGTAACCCAATAGAACATGGGTTGATATCCTTTAGTTCACGGAGAGCGCGAAGTTCGCCAGTCATGTGGTTCGAGGCTCCGGTATCAATTATCTAAGTTACGCACTCACTTGACATCTTTTCAGATTTAGATTTTGACCCTTCTAACATTTTAAGCAATGCCTGCCATTGGGTAACACCAAGTCCAGGAAGAGGAGGTGCATCGACCTCATTCAAGGTCATAGAGGAAGACGATGCAGCTCCTGTTTGTGTGGCGTTAGCACAAACCATAATGGCGTTGGTATGTGCAATATTCTCGGGAGTCATGATCAAGCTAAGTAGGCTCTGATACCATGCTAATTTAAAGAAGTGTAATATGAAAAACTTTTCCTCTCTTTTTCATTCGATTTGCAACGTGTATATATATATATATATAAAGCTCCATCCATGAAACCCTCATAGCTCCCTTAAACAATGGGATATAGATGGATTGAAAATATATTCTAATCCTAACAACTTTATCTTATATGCTGTCAAATAATATTCAAATATTAAATACAATATATATATATATATATATATATATATATATATCCGTAATAGGAAACGTCCATAGGAGCTGTTGGACAAGGAGTTTACCTGTGGTCGCCGTGTGCGACTAGAATGTGTGATTGCTCCAGGCAGACGAGCCGCCTGTTGGAGGTATGTTGTAAGTGATGGGTGAGAGAATGGTGGTCTTTGAATAGTAACAGAGTATGAGAGAGCAAGTAAGTTCAGAGTATGGTTTATTAGCCTTTTTTTAGTCCCCAAGTGAGGGGTATTTATACTTGATGAGGGGAGGAAAGCGATTGTCCCACGTTCCTACGCGTCGTGCTCGTCTCATGTTTGTGATTCCCCCCAGTCTCTTTTACGATAGAGTCTAAGAGAATCGTGCGTATGGGACACGTACGAGGCCATCGGTGGTGTCACGTGTAACTAATTCGAAATTCGATCATGCTTCTAAAAGTCTAGTGCACGTGGATATAGAAAAAAAATATTATGGAATTACACTATTTTTAAAATTAAAAGATATGTTGCTTTCAATAATATTTTAAAATCAACATAAAGTTTCAATTTTGAAGTTTCTAAATTCAATTAGAAATTCAATTTTAATTATTCAAATATTTTTATTTATTAAATTATGGATAAATAAATCTAAAAAAAATTACTTGTTGCAATCCAGCGCCACCTAATACAATTCTAGAGTCTCTTGTTTACTTTAAGAACCAATAGTATGTTAATATTATAGGTAGATGTGTTAAAATTGGTTAGTTTGGTTCGATTTTAATCTATTTTGACCCTATTTTAGTAAAGTTGGATTGTGCTGACTTATTTTTATTTAAGGCTAAAATTTCTTTAGTCCATCTCAGGCCTATTAGGGTTTAGGGCTGGGCTAATCCTTTTTTTATTTTATTTAAAATAATATTTTTAATTATTAAAATAATTACAAAATAGTTTATAGTATAATATTTATTTTCATTTACAATTCAAAATAATAAAATATATTGATAAAATATAGATTAAAGTAATGACCTAAATTAAAATCTCAAAATGCTTAATTAAGGAAGTGTTTGGTATTGTTGTAGTTTTCGGTTTTCAATTTTATTTTTAAAAAAAACTGAAAACATGTTTGACTGAGTGAGTTTTATTTTCAATTTTGGACTTAATATCAAAATATAAAACACCATGTAAGAAACCACAAAAATATGGTTTCCACAAATTTTATTTCAGTTTTTTTTTCAACCACCACCCACCACCATGACCACCCACCACCAACACAATGCACCAGCTGCCACCACCACCAACCACGTCCACCACCACCACCCGCCACTATCCACCAACCACACCTACCACCACCATGCACTATCGCCTACTGCCACCACCATCACACCCCACCAACCACCACGCACTCACCACTACCTGCCACCACCACGTACCACCACCAACACCATGCACCACCCGTCACCAACCACGCCCACCACCACCATCCACCATCCACCAACCACTACCATGAACCATCAGTCCATCACCCACCGCCACCACTCACTACCCGTCACCACCATCACACCCACCACTACATACCACCACCACTATGTAACCAACCACCATTCACCACCCATCATACATGTGCATGAATCTTCTTGCTCCTAAAACATTTACGTAAGTATATTTTGAACTTTCATAAATATTTATTTTCTTTATTTTATTAATATAGAAAATCGAAGATATAAAACAGAACACAAAAAATAGAAAATAGAACACAGAAAAACAGACCACAGATTTCAATTTTCAAAAAACAGAAATCTAAAAACTAGCAGTAATACCAAACACCTCTTAATATAATTTGAATTCAAGTGAAAATCATAAAATTACTTCAATATATAAATATTAAAAATACAAATAAAAATGGACTAGTCCGGTCCGGCCCTAGCCTAGTTTGGCCCTATTCTTTTTATGGTTAGGTTGGCTTGCCTGTTTTTAATTATGACTGAAATTCTCTAGTCCAATCCTATATACTTTATTGGGCCAAACGAACTTTGTCCTAATGACTTAGCCCAATTTTAACACCTCTAACTATGGGATTGAAAATCCAATACTCCCTCTATTTGTTATTTGCATTTTTCAAAAAAAAAATTAATAACATTTTAAACTCTATTTGTGTAGTACGTACTAAATTTTTATCCATCTAGAATGCCTTTTGTTGTAAATTTAAAATTGCACTTGTTGCAATTCTAAATAGATGAAAATACTTATATATATTGATATGAAAATAGATAGAAAACGAAAAATGACAACTTTATATGCTCTTTGAGTGTGTGACTCTGTTGATTCAAAATTAGAGTAAGAATCTCAAATACATCTAATGGTGAGTAAATCACAGCCTCTTGAGGGTTAAACGCGAGATAATTAATTACTTGCAGTGCCTGTGACAAAAATTTTAACTACTTCTTTCACCATTGATAGAAAGAGTAATAATTTTCAAGAGGAGGATAATTGGTTATGGAGAATTGTGAAGAGATAAGAGAGAAAGGAATGCTATATATACAAGTGTGCATGAGATGGAGAGAGAGAAAGTGGAAAATACCGTCAAGACAAAAAAATAAGGATTGAATAATAGCTCTAATTAAGGAAACAGCATAGTGAAAAGTAGTTAGATCAATGTATGATTATTGAGTCAAAACTAAGCTTTTGCAAAAAAAAATGTATAAAACATACATTTCCAATTAACTAAAAAGCAAAAGGTTTTACTTCTCTTGCACATGTGATTTTAATAATTTTTTTATTTAAATTATATAATTTAATTAATTTTAAATTATAATTTAAATAATATTTTTTTGTTTATGATCCGTGTATAAGACAATACACAGATTTTTTACCATCTGTATCATACCATGTTATTTTTAAATAAATCTTAAATAAATATAAAAAAATATATGATGATAGTATTAGAATAAAGGAGTAGAGTTTCTCTACCTAAACTAAGAGATAGTTTTTGTATTTAATTTGCATTTTGTTAATTGGTACGTCTAGAAGTTGTATATTTTAAAAATTAATTTGAAATATGAATGGAAAGTTATGGTGTTGTGATTTTATATTTTTTTTATTGAAAAAAAAATTGGATCCGATAAAAACATGCATTTAATACAATTAAAAAAGGAAAAAAGAAACAAAATGTGTAAAAAAAATAATTGTACGTATCAACTCCAGAGATGTTAGAACTCATAAGATATGTCCCATAGAGGTTAGAATTGATAATATAATATGATTTTTTTTTTTTGATAAAATATAATATGATATTTAAGTTGTAAGTGAGGTATTCTCACTCAATAGTCTAATTTTTTTTTAATGAGTTTTTCTCATAGCTTAAGTCACACATTTCAGTATCAAGAACATTTTTTTATATTCTAATTGTATGTTAACCTACATTATCATCAAAACTTTGCATTTTAGTAACATGTTAATGATCCTATCACTAGGGTTTGAATCTTTTGCCATTGAAAATATGCTAGTACATTTTTGTGCAATAAAAGAAAGATATGAAAAGTTATAGAAAGAAGAAAAAGAAAGATATGAAAAGAAATATTTGGCTCCTGAATCATTCACATAAGTCCCATTTGAAATATGATTAGGATTCAGGTGCATCTCTCATTTGCATATTGACTTACAAAATTTAATTAGTTATTCTTATTTTATTTATAACGTAGGTCATCTATTTTGAAAAGTGGAGAATTTATTAAATATTTTTAGTCAATATTGAAATGAACTTCTCAATTTTATTAATTCAGGTCTCTTTTTTTCTTCCTATATCTCGAACTACTATAAAGAATAAATGCAGCTCAACTATTAATATTGGTCCCTTATTAATTTTTCTTCCTAATTTCTTGACTTGGATAAGGAAAAACTCAACTAATTCTACCACGTCTCATTCTTTTAAGGCTAAAGTATTATTTTGGTCCTCAATGTTTGCATGAAGTTTAATGTTGGTCCTCAATGTTTCAAAAGTTTAATGTTGGTCCTCAATGTTTTTATTTTTGTTGATTTTGATCCTCGAGACTGACGCCGTTTAAATTTTTCGTTAAGTGATGATGTGGCATACTGATGTGACATACTCTCTCTCCAACGTGTCATATTTTAATGACGTGGCATGCCACATTATGCCATGTCAACGCCACGTCATCCGATTTTAGCCACATCATCTTCTTCATCAATCTTCATCTTCTTCAATCTCTTCCTTCTCAATCATGGCCATGGCCACTTCTTGTTCTTCTTTTTCTTCTCTCTCTTTCTGGAGCAGCATCATCCTTTTTCCAAGGTACCACAGCCTCCGTCTCACTGTGTTTCCTCTTTTTCCCCATTGTTGCTCAAGAATCTAACACACCCCGTCAGTACGTAAAATCACATACTTCCATAGACAAATATAGCTAAAGATGTTAGAATAATAACGATTATTCTAATCAGGATCAAAGGTTGAATTTAAAACACTCATATAATGTTTTAATAATCCATATACGTACCTCTTGATGCCATAGTTTGATCGAACGTGACAAATTGCTCACGTGGAGGCCGGTCTTCCTCTTCTTATCTTTTTCATGTGACTGCACTAATGGGGAGACTAGGTCAAAAAATTAAATTGGAGAGGGGACTCAGCCCTTGTATTACCCACCCATCATAGGTAGTCAGCCCAATAGTCCTACACTTATCACATTACATCATTATTGGGCTTAAGGCCCAATCTACAAGGTGAGACCAAAACCAAATTAATCACATTAATTGACAGGTATCATGGTCATGATTAAGCTATACATCCAACCAGTATATTTTAAATAAAACAAAATACCAATTAATTAAGCCCAATATAAAATAATTTTCCAACAAAAGAAAGAGAAGCAGCAACCACCCAGACTAGAAGTTGTTCAGTTGATAGTAAAAAAATAACACATGAATGAAATGAAAGATGGGAATCCATAGAAGTAAACAAAAAGAGAAGAGAAGCACCCAAGTCTTCACGAGAGAAGGGGCTTTGAAGGAGAAATCAACTGTATGGAAGACGAAAGCATGAGGAGGCCAACGGCGCAGCAAACAATTGATGTGGCCATGCAAAAATTTTTGGGTTTAGGGTTCTGATAAGAAATTAGGATGAGGATAATTGATGAAGGAAGAGGATTGAAGAAGATGAAGATGAAGAAGATGATGATGTGGCTAAGATCAGATGACGTGGCATTGACGTGGCATGCTATATCATTAAAATATGACACGTATGAGAGAGTGTGTGCCACATCAGCCTGTCACGTCATCACTTAACGGCAAACTTAAACGGTGTCAACTTCGAGAACCAAAATCAACCAAAAAAAATATTGAGGACCAACATTAAACTTTTGAAACATTGAGGACCAACATTAAACTTCATGCAAACATTGAGGACCAAAACAATACTTTAGCCTTCTTTTAATATCACTTATGGGATCACTTTTTTATACCTTCTTTGGCAAATTTGAACCGCAAACAAAAACGTATTTGAAAACATCTTTAGTCCTTCCAAAGTTGTTGTCCAAACAACATTGGCAAGGGCCGCCGAATTTTTTCACTTAAGTCACAACCTTGTGGCTAAAATGCTAAATTGGATTCAACACAATTCCCTTCCGTGCAATTCCTATAAAATATACATTTTTACTTCATTTTTTAAGTACTAATACGGATTTACTCTAACAATAATCCACTATGAATGGATTAGGGATGAAATTATTATCAATTTTGACAAATATCACCACTAAATAGCTTTGTGAGACTATTTTTTAATATCAATAACAATTTGGTCCCTAATCCATTTAAGGTGATGATATTTGTCAATATTGATATTAATTTGGTCTCTAATCTATTCATAGTAGATTATTGTTAGTGTGAGTCCGTATTAGTACTTCAAAAATGAAGTAAAAATGTATATTTTATAGGAATTGCACCGGAATTGCAGGAAAGAAAATTGCACTGGATCCAATTTCCTAAAATGCCACAGCAAATGGTAGAATTAAGCTGGGTTCAATTCCTCCTCCAAACAATTTCCTTAAACTGAATGTGGATGGCTCTTGCATGGGCAATCCTGACATCTCCCTTGTAGGAAGCTTTTCTTGTTTGTTGGGCTGACCTCTTAGGAGCGAAGCAATCATGTATTTGTAATGGGGACTTTGTGCCCGATTGATTGTATTGGTTTTTTGGCACTTCCTTTAGCAAGTGCTAGTTTGTATTCTGATGCTTGTTTTTAATATATTCCTATTTATGAAAAAAAAATCAAAAGAAAAGGTCTTCCGCGCCCCTTATCCATGACTAAGAGCCCGTTTGAATAAGTTTGTGAAAAAAAGGGTTTTGTTTACCAAACTTTTAAAAAAAGATCTTTTAACTAAATGACTTCTATTTTATGTTTGGATATTATAATATAAAAGTACTTTTAAATTATAAAAGTTATTTGGATACAAAATAACAAAAGTACTTTTAATTAATCAAATTGACAAAAAAAGACATGGTAAATGAAAGTTCTCGTAAGATAATGCATTAAAGAGAATTTGTAACGTATCTATAAATAGGATAAAAGTTCAATGGTACCGTACCACTGAACTTCAGTGCATCCCTCCAATCATGTAGTGCCATTTGTTAATATTAATAAAAACTCACATTAATTAGGGCCCACCTTGAATGGTTTAGGGACCAACTGATTGGAGGGATGTACTGAAGTTCAGTACTACCGTACCACTGAACATCTACTCCTATAAATAAGGGTAAGGGAATGGGCAAAACCCTAGTATGAAACTCTAGCATGCGCTCAATTCCTCACAAAACTACAATCAAATACTCAATGGAAGGCTTTGGCGCAGTAGCGACGTAGGGTTTTGATAGCAATAGTAATATTTAGAGAGAGAGAGGAAACCGTGTAGAGGTTTGGCGCCAATTATCTTCATTTTGACGCGGTAGAGGAATTGAGCGTAGGGTTTTGATAGCAATACTAATAAATATGTCTTTTTATAATTTCATTGAGGATAAAATAGTCAATAAAATTTAAAGTAAATAACTTTTACAAGTGCTTTAAGTTGAAGCTCCATTCTTCAACTTCTTAAAAAATGCATATTTTAAGTTTTTTTTTAACTTCTACTTTTTCTAAAAAATTTATCTAAACAACAGTTTATGATTATAAAAGGTCTTTTTTTAATTAAAAAAGTCCTTTTAAGACAAAAAAAAAAAACCTATCCAAACGGACTCTTAAGTGCAATTTTTTATTCACTAGTGGTTGAGATGTACATTATATTCACATAGATAAACTTCTCTAACGTTCAACAAAATATTTTAATGGTACCATATTAATCATTAGGGCTTCGAGATAATTGGAATTACTTGGCAATGATGAGGTGGCAATAGCAGAGCTTGGGCTGAGATAGGATTTCGTGTGTCGTTTAGGGAACAACATTGATAGAGAGATATCTGCTCCACCTCGCAAACGATTAGCAAGGGAGGAGTTTAAGATGAGATGAGATGAGATGAAACTTTTGTGTACCTTTTGGGGAATGACATTGCTAGATCACGTCATGCATGCATGTGTAGAGGTGGAGTCATGTATGAATTTTCCACTTCTATTACGCCCTTAGAGAAAATTTGTTTTTTAGAGACCTTTTGGTACCTTATTTTTTTTTGTAAAAAAGTTTTCAGGCTTTTGAAAACCACATCTCCCTTGTAGGAACCATGGTTTCTCTTTTGGGTTATGCAGTTGACCATTATAAAAGTGGGGGTTAGCTCAACATGATGGTTTTTTTTTTTTTGCAAAAGTTGGTTTTGTTCTTGAAATATTACAATCAATTATGTGTAGGGTTGACTTCGGATCTAGATTCCTAATCGACTAAAGGGGTCTTGAAATTGCCCCACTATGAGGTGGAGACCACGTCTTGAGAGAACCCTTATAGGAATAATGTCCCTCACATGTTAATTCCTAAGAAAAGCTGAGCGATGTTGATCGGTTATCCTCATTCACCTTGGTATGCTAATTATGTAAACTATCTAGTCAGTGGGATGTTACTTCCTAATATGAATTCTAACCAAAAGAAGAGGTTCTTGCATCTTGTTAAATTTTACATCTGGGATGAACCCTTCTTGTTTCATCAATGTGCTGATCGGATCATTAGAAGGTGTATCTCGGAAGAAGAGATGGAATCTATACTACAGCAACGCCATTCTGCACCTTATGGTTGACACTTTGAAGGAGAACGAACTGCGGCAAAGGTTCTTCAATCCGGTTTCTATTGGCCAACTTTGATTAAGGATGCGTACTCTTATGCATCTCGATATGATAGATGTCAAAGAATTGGTAATATCTCTAAAAGGCATGAGATGCCCTTGAACAATATCTTGGAGGTAGAATTTTTTTTTTTTTTATGTTTGGGGGATAGACTTCATAGGTCCATTCGTTTCATCTTATGACAATCAGTACATCTTAGTGGTTGTTGATTATGTTTCTAAATGGGTGGAAGCAATTGCATCACCTACCAATGATGCCAAAGTTGTGCTGAAATTTCTTAAATCTCATATCTTTACTCGGTTTGGAACCCCTCGTGCAATCATAAGTGATGGGGGGACCCACTTCTGCAATAAGTGGTTTAATTTGAAGCCCTTTTGGCCAAGTATGGAATCACTCTGTGTAAAAACTTAAGACTCCAGGGTCCTGCTAATTATTTAGTTCCGAAAAATTGAAAATCAATGAATCCCACTTAGATTTTTAAGCAACTGGACTTAGGGAATTTATAATTAGAGAATTCTTAACCCAGCATAATTTTTAGGGCGTTAACCTAATTAAGAAATTTTTATACACTATGCAATATATTTTTGTTTGCTTGAGCAGGTTAACACATGCCTGAGATAGTTGAAAAGATTATTGAAAGACCAATCTGTGTGACATAACCCTATTGGAAGGATTGAGCCTAAACACTTCTTTTCATGTTCATATTTGTTGAGTGTATTAACTGCTTAACTTGTTTTCTCATAGAACTTGCAGTTGGTCTTAATCAAAGTTGTATTAGCACACAAAGACTTGGGATGATAGAGGTAGTTCTTTCTATAACCCTGTACCCAAATAGTACCCCAAACAGAATTATCTACAATCACCCTTTTTAAGCCTAAATAGGTGAGTACCATAGGCAAAGGAAAGAACTAAGATATTGTTAATCAATTTAAATTCTAGCCTCCCTTATGTTTTAGTAGAGAATCTAGTAAGTCCAAAAAGGACTTATTTAAAAGAGAGAGAGAGAGAGAGAGAGAGAGAGAACTTGATGCAAATAACAAGAAAAGTAAAGAAAAGAAATCAAGAAAAGCATCCAAGCTCGAAGATTCTCAAGAATAGTGAAAAAGGTTGAAGGTTGGAATTATTCCTAATCTGAGGCAATACTTGGAGATTTCTAAATTACCTATTGGACTTGCAATTTCTTTCTGTGAAATAGGATAAAATATTTGGCCTCCATCAGCAATGTTATAAGCCTAAAAAACCTCCTGACTAGGGACTTGTGCGCACTAAACAGTAGAGATATAGACCTTTTACAAGGTTATATTGATAAAGCTATGAGTGTATTGCTCTATTGGTCCTAAATAATCCTGAAGAAATTTTCATGCATGATTAACTTGTCGAAGTGATCTTAGATCAAAATTTACTTGAGTACTTGCATGGTAGATTTTTATTTCTGATTGAGAGTACTAGCCCTAGAAGTTAGTTTGATCTTGATTGCTCTAGATTTAGATTTTCTTTGTCCAGGAGTACAAAAGTTTAAGTATGGAGGATTTGATAGCACCCAAAATAACCTCATTTTAAGGTATTAAATAGCACAAATAATAATGAAATATATATGATTCTACCCCAAAAATGGTTGAATATCTTGACATAAGGAATAAAACTGGAAATGTAATAAAATGCCCCCTATTTACTATATTAGATATGTGCGTTTGATGTTTGTTAAGTGTTGCGGGCTTAACAGGGATTAATGGAAAGATGTATTCCAAGTGCAAGAACCAGAACCAAAACAAGAACTCGTAACAGGGATCAGAACGAAAGCAATAAGGACCAAATTAAAGAAGAAAGGAAGAAAGGACTAAACTGAAAAATGAATAAAGAAGGCTTGGGGCCAAAACATAATTTTCACTTGTGGGTTAATCTCCTACTAGAGCTTAAAGAACATTTAGCCAATGAAATCAAAGGTTGTAGGCATTATAAAATAATTGTGGTTAAATTGATAAATCATAATAACTAATTATATGACTTGATATATTTTTAGCATTGGGCTATGTAATAACATAATCAATTATATTTGTATATGTTAGTAATGATTTAAATAGAATTGAGGTGAATGACAATATTCTTTATAGATTTAAAGTTTAGATATACAATAAAAAACAAATAAAATTTAGAGGTAACAGACATAAAAAAATTGGTCATACAAAATTCTTTTGCCACATGAACTTAATTTTATTGAAAAACCTCTTAACAAATATAAAGTAACATTAGAGATTAAAATGCACATATTTCTAACTTTTCAAGAACCGTTATCTTTTTCTTTAATGACTAACCCTATGGACTAACGAATTAATTATTGTGATCTTTCAAGAACCAAACAACATATTTTAAAAAGTAGACTAAATCACAAACTTTCTCTTCCGTAGGATTCTGGTTCATGCAATCATATTGATTAACATAATCTATAAATAATTGTTGCAAACTTGTATTGAATAAGGATTTAAGGAACATCCTAGATCCTACCAATTATGAGGAACAGACATCATTATTAGTTTAGTTGCACAATTTCACAACAGCATTTTCAAGTGAACTTAACATCTTTGAACCACTTCTTTTACACAAATTGACAATTGACATACCTTTAAGACAAATAGAATGAAGTACATAAGAGGCACTACTAATCACAGCAAGAAAACAAGGATTATGGGCATCCAGAGATATAAATACCTTCAGGAGTGCATCTCCGACCAAAAGTATGCAATCCCACATAATTTGCTTTGACTGCTCCATTGTTGTAAACCAATAAAGTGGGAAGATTACGATCTGGGTAGTTTGGAATGCAATCAGTAGATATTATCTTGACAAATTTTGTTCCAGGGTATCTTGTAGCCAATTCTTCCAAGCACTGCATTAGCAGTCCACATTCAGGAATTCTGTCATGAATTGAAAAACAGAAATAATAAAAAAAAAGACAGGAGTACAATAAATGTCAGTACAAGAACTTCATTTGAAATACTTGGAATGGTATAAATAATTTATAGATGTCTTATGGTATACCCTTCTTTGTAAAGGAAAACAACAACCCAAACATCAGATGGAGCCTGTGAAACCTCTCGAACAAAATCTGATCCTGAGATTGGAACCACTGATCCAAACCTCAAAACTTTAGCTGCCTCTCTCATCTCTGCCAACCTCTTCTTCCTATCAAAGCAAGTTGGTCAAGTGAGAACAAGTACAAAAACAGGACATGATCAGAGTTGAAGAGAATTTTACAACATTCTGGAAAGTTCACTGGTTTAATTCCAAATACTTTGAAATCCAAAATAAGATACAGCCCGAATGTCCCTCAAGAAGTCCAAAATCACATCAATAGTGTTTTACAATTTAAACAAGTCAACATTTTGAATAGATATTTAAGTACATAGATGGGAGCTGTCTTGACAGAAGAGCTGCGATAGAACTTATCCAGAAGTTGCAAAGGAAATTATAACCCTCATTAAGTCAGTATTGTCCTCATCAGTTACTTATATAATGCAGCTGATGGAGCTTAATAATAAGAAATTAGAGCAAATCAAGCAACTTTTCAATAAATTTCTTCAGGCAGAATCACCTTCAAACAAAAAGGTAGACACGTTTGGTTGGCATATTTATACATCAATACATCATTGATCGAAGAAGGAGGATTAGGTTTGCAGAATCTACTAATAAAGAATAAAGCTTTATTACCAAAAACAATTTGGAGAAACAATTTCTTTTAAAGCGGACTTCAGCAGGTGGAAACAATTTGAATACTGATGTGTGGATTAAATGGATTCTTCCTAATAATTCTATCATTGAGATTAATGTGGACGGTTCTAGATGGGATCATTCTGGAGGCATCGCATGTGGAGGTGTCTTTCGAGATCAACATGGGAGATGGATGGGTGGTTTTGCTAAGAAACTTGGGAGTGGCAATTCTCTGCTTGCTGAGGTGTGGGGTATAAAATTGGGTTTAGACATGGCTTGGAATTGGAATCTCAGAAATATTGAGCTGGAAGCGGATTCTCTTATGGCCTTAAAGCTTATTAAAGAGGGTGTGATCAACACACACACCCTTAGTCCTCTCATTCTGGAGATTAGGAGTATGCTTACTAGACATTGGCAGGTTAAGCTTAGTCACACATTTAAAGAAGGGAATAGGCTTGCTGATGCCATTGCTAATTTTGCTCATAGTTTATCTTTTGATATTTGTATTCTTGAGCATCCTCCGGATTTTTGTAAACAGGTTTTAGCTGATGATGCTAGAGGTTTGTGCCTCTTTAGGAGAGTTGCTACTTAGGTAGCCTCTCCTCCTCTGTAATAAAAAAAAACAATTTGGAGAATACTTACTCAAAGAAAGACACTAATTAGTCTACTATTTTTAACTAAATATGGTAATCAGAAACTGTTAACCTTAAGGTGCTCAGGTAACGTTTCTGCAATCTGGAGATACTTTTCAGAAAAAACTCATTTCGCAGCACCTTTTCTAGACAATTGGAAGAGGTGACAATGTGATCTTGAATTCTCCATACTGGTATCAACCAGAAAAACACAAGTTCCATTCAATTTAAATACTGTCAAAGACTTGATCAATCCTAATTGGACAGCATGGGATCAAAACAACCTAATTACCCTCAGATCGTAAAGAAAATTATGGAAATACCTCTGCCAGTTTCTGAGGTTAGAGACTGTCTCATTTGAAAACAAAATAATACTGGAGATTATTCTTGCAGTAGTGGATATAAATTCTTGAAATGATTTAACAGCAATGTTGATTCTACACAATTTTTGGAAGCAAATTTGGAAAATCTAACTTCCACCTAAATGGAAGCTTTTGCACGGAAATTTTTCCATGATCATCTCCACTGGGAAACAACATCAGATATCGAGATATTAACAGTACAGGTATGTGTCCTTTTGGATGTGATAGCTTGGAGGACAAAAATCACTTATTCTTAAACTGTCCAATAAGCTCAGGTAGCATGGTTTGGAAGTCCTCTTACCATTAGAATGGAGGACGAAAATATTACTTCAATAGTTGATTGGGTTAAAACATTTATTACACTGATGCGTCAAGATTCCAACAGAATTGTGGCATATTATTATCATGTGTTTCTGCATTTACAAACACAGGAATATGATTATATTCAACAATGAGAAACCAAACCCCTCAGCAATAATAGAAATTCTAGCAACCTTTGAAAGTCTCTGTTTCAATCTCATTGGCCAAACACAGAATCAAATAACAGTTCCGAATACAAGAATATTCAAGCATGTTAATGATAATCTGCTCAATCAATTTTTAACCCAATTACGTCATTTACACATCATGGCCAGAAATTCCTATACCCACAGTGAAACAAGGAGAGAAAAAATCTGATAAACCCATCAAATTCATAGACCACTCAACAAAATTGCTCGCAAACGAAAGAGATCATAAAGACTTCACAAATCCAAATCAATTAACCAACCTGTACTCCTCAAGGAATCGATCATCATCGAGATCATCTTCAAGCTCTTGAAGCTCTTGCTCCGTTTTATCATCAATCCAGGCCTTATCTTTAGGAACGGAATCCTCATCTGGTGCAGGCGTAAAGGGTGGTGGCTTAAACGCAGGGGGTTTTTCCGGTAAATTGCCAAGCTTTCTCTGTATATCATCCCACTGCGTGGACGCTCCTTCCACATCTTTGTATACAAAGTGATAATCCGCCATTGTTATCACACCGATCTGATCTGTGATGCAACTTCTAGACTTTTACAAATTACAACATTACCTCTCAAAATCAAAATATTTCAATAACGCCTTGTGTTAGTGAAGCTCCAGAGCTGTCAAAGTGGGCCAACCCAGCCCATACCGTTGGCCCACTCGGTTATGCTGAGATGCTGGTGAAGCCTGGGCCAATTCTAGCTCTGACAAGTGCGCAATTCGGTGATGTGGAGGCGAAGCCGCCGACGAGAAGCCAACGGTGAAGGAATCGAGAAGGAAGAGGTCAAGAGGAGGACGACCTTGGGGACTCCGGCGTCGATCCTCACTTCTCGGCGGCGAGTGGATGGGGGCGGAAGTTGTGGTCGTGGAAGGTAGATCTAGAAGCATGGGGTAGTGGAAGTGTGGATTTTTTTTTTAATTTTTAATATATTAAATTTTTTTTTAATAAAATTATGTGACTTAAGGACTAATTTACTTAACTCGCCGTTAGAGGGGTCGGATCTCTTCAATCCATTTATTAAATAGGTTAAAATTTTATAACTTAATTCATTAAATTTATGGGTTGAACGGGCCAAGCGGTAGATGGACTCGTTTTCACAGTTTTATTCTTAATAGGGCACGTTTATTAGGTAGAAATGAAAATGAAGATGGAAACGGAAACGGACTGCATTTAATGTGTTTAGTTGTAAAAGTTTAGTAATGAAAATGGAATGGAAATGTATTAAAATGACCATTTTACCCCTTATATTAAAATAATAAAAAGAAAATAATATTCTAATTGTGTCAAATCAAAAATTATAAATATTTTGTATTTTTTTCTTTTTTCTTTTTAAAATTGATGGAAATGAAAAAATGAAAAAGTCAATAATACTCACTTTTCCATTTCCATCCTTAGTTTCACTGGGTCTCACTTTAATTTGACACAACTATAACCTTCTTCTCTTTTTATTATTTTAATATAAAGGGTAAAATAGTCATTTTAATACATTCCTATTTTATTTTCATTATCAAACTTTTACTACTAAACACATCAAATACATTATATTTTCGTTTCCGTTTTATTTTCATTTCTGCCGAATGCTCGTACCATTGGAAGGAGAAGAATAATCTTGCTTTTGCTTATGCTGTATGCCCAATCTTAATTAGCCCAATTGTTGAATACTTGAATTCAGGCCTTAGGCCATCCCAAGTACAAAATATGGATATTCAGACCTAAAGAAAAACAAATAATATAGGAGAAAATTAATAATATAAAAGAAGTATTATTTGATTGTTCGAAAGAAAATTTTTTAGTTTAATCTTTTAAACACGTATTCTCAAATAATTTACTAAGGAAAATAAAATATTGTATAATTATTAATTATCAGGAGTTTTCAACCCTAAAATAATGTCATCACTCTTATCCATGAGTAAGCTGCACACGGTTTGAGTTGGTTCGAGTTAGAAAAAAATATCAGCAGGTTGGGTTGGTTCGAGCTCACTAAAAATGCATCAATCAACCCAAACCATTCACTAACGGTTTGGGTTGGTTCGGGTTAGCGGGCCAGCTCTTCTTTTTTTTTCTTTCTTTCTTTCTTCCTTGAGTCATTGAGCAGCACTAGCCAAAATTTTAAAAATGCTTAATATAAAATAAAATATATTTCATAAATCTTTTAATATCACGTTTCATTTATTGTTTTTCAAATTTATTTGAATTATGATTGATCTAACTAGTTGTGATCTTGTTATTTGAAGTTTCAATGCATTATGCACATAATATATTTATAATTCAACTATGTGGTTATCTAATTATTTTCATGATTTGAGAGATTTGCGTATCGGGTAATGGAATGATAAAAAATCATAGAAGGATATTTTGAAATCAACCTATAAAATAATTTTTTAACCATAAATGTATATAAAAAAATATAAAAAGTAATTTTTGGCGGGTTGGCGGTTTAGTTCGGTTCCGGCGGGCTCAATATTGATAAAACCGTAACCCAAACCGCCATGGTTCGGGCTGAAAAATTTCAACTCGAACCAACCCGCCAATCCGAACCAAACCAACCCAACATGACGGGTTGGCGGGCCAGCCCGAACCGGTGTTCACCCCTATCCATGAGTCTTCTTCAAATGCTTCTCGGACGGGAGAGCATATTCAATTGTATCATGAGAGTATTGAATTCAGTATTTATTACGGAAGCATATCTGTGCAAATGTACATTACAGTCTGCTGTGCACAGTAAACGGTGACGTTTTGGATTTTGATGATCTATTAGGAGTGCTTAGTGTAGAGAAAAAATAAAGATAAATTAAGAAAAAAGTAGAGTTAATTAATTAATAGAAAATGAATAAAATATTTTATTTGTTTTTTTACAAATATCTTTTTATTGGATATAATCTTATTTGAGAATTGTTGAATGTTAAATATGAACACCTTCTTTAGCAGGGAATTTATATTATTTAGTGTATGACACTATCTCAAATAGAGGTGTCTCCAATAGAAGAATGGTTGTGACTTGTGAGAGACTAAAAAATATATTTTATTCTTTTTCATTAATTAATCAGTTAACTCCATTATTTTTCTATTAGATACAGTCTTATTCGAGGTATTATCAGGCACTAAATAAGGGCACTGTCAAATCCCTGCTGAGGAAGGTGCACATAGTTAGTGTTTGACAGTACCTCAATACCATTGTATGTAATACTGTAATAGGAAGATACATGTGAAAAATAAAAAAAATATGTTATTCATTTTTTATTAATAAATTAGTTAACTCTATTATTTTTCTATTAGTGACGATTTTATTTGAGACATTGTCGAACACTAAGGGTATGTTTGTTTAGTAGAATGTTGAAGGGAATGAGAATGGAAATGAGAACGAGAATGAGAATGTCATGTCATGTCATGTCAATGTGATGTGATATGATAAGAATGGAATAAAAATAGGAATGGAGTAAAAGTGAGAAAAAAAATAAGGGCAAAAATATAATGTTATCATATTACAAAAAGTAAGGTTTGTTTGGTAATGTTGGAGGTAATGTTGACAACTTGACATTACCACCTCAATTCCATGTAACAAACATGGCCTAAATATGTACACGGCTGACAGTATCCATATTTAGTGTGAATCCCTGCTAAAGAAAGTATCCATATTTAGTATTCAATAGTCTTCGAATAATTTTCTTTTTTGTCCCGCTCGAATATATAAGATTATATCCAATAAAAAAATATTTGTAAAAAATCAAATAAAATATTTTATTTATTTTCTATTAATTAATTAATTCTATTCTTTTTCTCAATTTATCTTTATTTTTTCTCTATACTAAGCACTCCTAATAGATCTTCAAAATCCAAAACGTCACCGTTTATTGTGCACCGCAGACTATAATGTACATTTGCACATTAGAGGATCTGCTTCCATTTACTACTTACTCAATTAGTTATTAGTTATATGTCTTTTTTAATATTAATAATAATAATAATTTTATTACCAAAAAAAATAATATTAATAATTTTGATCGTATTAATCTTAACCTTCCATGATGGCTATGGTTTTGATCACTTGAAAAGGATGAAATGGTTTGTATTTTGATATGATTTGATTTTTCTAAGGTGTTATTGTTTAGGAATTTGAATTAATAAGTTAACAGAATTTTTTTAATACAAATTACAAAATTAAAAGATTTTTAGCCAATTTTTATATTTTAAAAAATTATCTGTATATGACCTATTCAAGACTTTTTCTTTTGCATTTTAGTCCTAAAAGAATAATCTTGGCAATCTAACTTTTTGGGCAATCTGAAAACAATTGTTCTATTTAAAGTAAGAAAATTTCTTTACGTCTTACTCTTATACTTGGAGGCAAAAGGTATTTATCATAAACACAAACCCTACCATATTCAGGTGACGTTTGGTATCCGGTGAGTGTTTTAGTGAGAAGTGAAAATAGAAGTGAAAGTATGTAATAAAAAGTATGTTTGGTATGCAGGAAAATAGAAGTGGAATGTAAAAGTAATATTGTTTGGTATGGTGGAAAGAAGTTAGGGAAATAGAAGATAAAAGTATGAAAAACCTTTTTTGCCATTACTTTTTTAAAAATCACAAATTTTTTAAGGCATTTTGGTCTTTAAACCTCATATCACCTCACATTCTCTCTACTTCCTTCTACAAAGGGAAGCTCACACTCACCTTCCCTCCTCTTAAATCATACCAAACATGCATCGTATGGAATTTACTTCACCTTCCTTGCTCAAGAGTGATACCAAATGTGCTCTCAATGTTTGTTCCGCTAGGACTAGGAGCATTCAATTTGACCCCCAACAAAAAGTAGCATTCAAGAGTTAGATAAATTACAAGAAATCTAAATAATTGAAACGTGAAACTTTTAATTTCCAAACCAACCATTTAGATATATCCACGATAGAAAAAAAAAAAAATTCAAGGTCATGTTGTGGTTCTGTCATGAGTACAAAGCAGGCCCAAAAGAATTAGTGGATCAAGTTGGCCCACAATACAGCATAATATAAAGACGCAATAGGAAAGAGAAAAATGGTGTGGAATATTGTGAAATCTTCTCTTCTGCTGCGTCTTCTCTTTCTTTTCTTTATGTGGCTCTATCTTTCTCTGCCATTGTGACAACCTGCTAGCATTTCCTTTCCTGTTATTTCATATTCAATAATTGTACTCTCCACTACTGTGTTGAATATTTCTTAATATTTTTTGTACAATCTGAGAGTATTTCATTGTTTGCTACTATTGTGTTGTTATGTGATCATAACAAATGGTGCTTTCATTGCGAACAATAGTTGGGAAGAAATAGATGCTAAGTTAGAGAAGCTAATCAAAGTAATGGAATGTCATTATGGATCAACTACAGCACGTATGGATCACTTAGAAGTTAGAAGCGTCGGTCGACACGGCTTTTGCGACTTCACGAATGGATCGTATAGAAGCGTCCCTTGCAGCCATAAAGAAGAAGGTGGATACTCTCACTCATAACATCGATTGTGGACTTTCTCCGTTGGATGGCTTGCACAAGAATGTTGAATCTACATTGACAACCGATGCGCCACTTCCCATTGTTGCTATAGATATGGAAGATTCTATCATGCCCAACGTTCTCTCACAGCTAAAGTCTTGCAATGATCAACAAGATGAGGTGGTGTGCGATTCTCCGATTTTTTATTCTTATCAAATAGCCACTCATGGATGAGGAGAAAGGTTTGCAAATGGGTGTGACGGCATATTTAGAAAACCAAGAAGAAGCATACTGCAGTGCTTTTGTTGATGTATATGGTGAACGTGCCTACCGAGTGTTTGATCAAATGAGTGACAGAGATGTGGGAGTACAAATTCAAAATATTGAAGCATCTACTGAGTTGGGAGCCTTACAAGAGGATGCAAATGTGGTACACAAATTCCTTTATTTCCATAGTCCAATATTCTATTCCTTTCTTAGAGAGTTTGGCAAGGAAAGTAGCTTAAACTGTTCTGCAAAAGTGTGCTATGATTATCTTACCTTGTTTGATTATATTGGTAAGATATATGTAGATGCAAAAACCATTTCAGATTTAGTATTTGATCCTGGAGGAGCCACTAATATTTTTCTCTTGGCCACTGGAAGTTGTCTCATCTTCTAGAAATATTTACAACTCTTAACATGCCTTCTTTGTGTTTGTGGAAATGCTGCTATGTGCAACTTGAGGAGTATATTGGGAATTTTATTGTGTATAGTGAGGATGCCTCAAAGGTGTTTGATGAAATGGATGAGGTAATTAAATTTAATTTTTCTTACACTATTCCCTTTGTTTTTGACAACTGTTTGCTGCTACAACATACACAACTTGGACAACTAATCTTTTAATTTGTTGGGCGGAGTTTCTTGATTGGGTTTGTAATGTGTTGACTGTTGTTGTTGTGATTGATCTTGGTGAGGTCAGTTTTTTTGCTCAAGTCCGAGGAAGGTCTCATGTGAACATAAGAATTGTTTACTTATTCAATCATGAAATAATTGTGGTCATGTGTCTTGCATTTCTTTTATGGAGATCACTTTCTCTATGGCTTACACATAGACCTTCAATAAAATTGCCAATTGAATTTGCCAACCCAGGTACTACAAGAATTTATATTTCTAAATCCACTATAAACATTCCCTTGCCTACGATTACATATACCTCTAGTGCAAGAAAAGGTGTCGTTGGGAATGAACTATATGTGGCAAATGAGTTGGAACCTGATGGGGACAGAAATTCAAGAAAGGGATCCACTTTTGAGGAAGGTGAATTAGCTGTTTTGGAACATGGAAAACATATCCATGGTTGGATTATAACCCTTGGCTTTGAATCTTGCTGATTAATTAGCAATGTGCTCATAGATGTGTATGCCAAATGTAGTGATCTTATAGCTGTAAAAGATACCTTCTATAAAATATGCAACAAAGCCGTAATATCTTAGACATCAATTATTTTTGGCACTACCCTACATGGTCAAGCCAAGGAGGCATTAGTTTGGTATGTTGAAATGGTTTTGGTTATGGTTAAACCAAATGAGGAGGCAAAGAATCTAATTAATTAACACAATGCCATTCAAGCTTGATGAACCTACTTGGACTCCTTTATTGAGTGCTTGCACCTATATATTGTTCTCTCTCATTTATGCTTGGGATGTGGCAAACTGCTTATTGGATGTTCATGATGTCATCCTATAATCAAGATGGATGCTTCCACGAAGCTATTGATAATTTTAATCAAAAGCAAGAGTCCAATGTGAAACCCTATGAATTATCATGCAGTAACTGTGATGAGAAGTCTTGTTACACCAAGGGTATAAATAAATTTGTTATTATGGTTTTTATTCGGGAATCCATAATTCTTCTTGTATTATGATAGATCATGATGCACATCTTAATGACCATGCAATGAAGAATTCTAGAATTTTGAGTGTTGGTGGCAAGAGAATGAGGCCATCTTTAGTACTGTGGGTAGCAAAAGCAAAAATACAGTATATTGAGATGATGCATATTGCAAGTTTAATATTAGCTTGTGTTTGGGAAGAGAGGAAGCTAAGAAGCCTAAGGGAAGTTGTTCCTCAACCATATGAGATGCGAGTGGCGACGTTGGCTGGAAAGTTCTTGTTTACACCATCATCATATTATATTGCTATCCTTCAAAACCTTGAAGATGGGGATATGAATTTTTCCTCTTACATCAACCTTGAGGACAAGGTTGCTTTAAAGGGGGAGGCAATATCATGAATACAAAGCAGGACCAAATGAAGGCCCAAAAGAATTAACGGATCAAGTTGGCCCACAAGACAACATAATATAAAGATGCAATAGGAAAGGGAAAAGGGTGTGGAATATTGTGGAAATCTTCTCTCTTTGTACTGCCTCTTCTCTTCTACTGCGTCTTCTCTTTCTTTTCTTTATGTGGCTCTATATTTCTCTGTCATTGTGGCAACCTGCTAGCATTTCCTTTCCTATTATTTCATATTCAATAATTGCACTCTCCATTATTATGTTGAACATTTCTTAATATTTTTAATACAATCTGAGAGTCTTTCATTGTTTACTACTATTTTGTTATGTGATCATAACAAGTCCTATAATTTGTTCGTTCCATTATAAATTGGAATAGTGGATAGCTTTCGGTTTTCTTTCTTTTTTTCTTTTTAATTTGGGAAAATGCAAAATGATATTATCAATTTATCATAATTGACCTGAACAATTAAGGTTACATGTGGCTCGCTCTCGTGTAATCATGACTCATCTCATAAAATATGGCTCATGCACTCAACCCTAAACACAATAATCACATCAACTACTAATATCATTTAAGAAGTCATGATTATCAAGAATTTCATGTTTGGTTTGATCAAGTTCTTTCTGAGTTTGACAAGTCTTGAAAATTAAAACTTTGAGAAGTCATGTAATTTATAACTTTAAAATTATGTGTTGAAACCTAAAATTTGAGTGATGTCATTTTATATATTAAGAATAATTATTATTTATTGCGTCATCCGATTCGACTGACGGTTTGACAGGTTAAACTGATCAGACCATAAACTGAACACTTGTCCGAGTCTTTGTCAACATTGCTCTCATTGTACAGCCTTGTCTCCTGGTGAGCAAGGAGAGCTCTGAATTAGAGGACCCTTAATAATGAAAGGTATTGTCAATTATATCATTAAAAACAAAAATATACCATTTCTTTTGAAAAATGTAGTATTATAGTGATTCATATTTCAACCAATAAGGAATTTATTTATTTTTTTCTCACAGGTATCCTCCTATTAAAGACAATTATGTTCAAACTAGCTGAAATCCTATAACGGGAGTAGAGCTCTCCCAGCAAAAATTTTTCTATACACAAATATCGAACCCAAAATCTTGCTTAAAGGCTCAATAGTAACTTATCAAATGAAACAAGTTATGTTGGTGACGCGGAAGCAACTTCAGAGACTTTGGTAGATGGGTGGCTCAGGACTGGAAACTTGTGTTATATTGACAACGAAGGTTTCCTATATGTTGCAGATAGATTGAAAGAACTCATCAAATACAAGAGATACCAGGTATTTTATCCTATTAATACTTATTTAAAGAAAAATGTTGGTACTCTTTTTCTTTTTTTCTTTTTTTGAGGTATTAAATATCAAAAATAACCTCAGAGAGGTACAAAGGGACCGAATCAGTCCAAACAACGTTCCTACGATCTATTCTAGCTTTTCTAGAAGTAAAATCCACAACAAAATTACACATTCTAGGAATCCAATTAAAATTAACAACTTGAAAATTTTGACAAAAACGCAATATTTCTCTGCAGAGGGCGTTCAAAGTTGAAGCTTTATCATAAGGTGATCTTAACATATCTACTACCAACTTAGCGTCACTTTCCACCATTAGATGTGTGGAGCCAACCTTGTGAGCCAAATCAAGACCATTCCTAATGCCCATAGCTTCCAGCAGCATTGGGTCGTTTGGGTACTGTACAGAGTGTGTGTATACACCCACACATGCCCCTGTTTCATCTCTCAGAATGCCCTCCAACGCACCTCCTCCATCTTTGATTACCGAGGCGTCGATATTCAGTTTTGTGTAGGGATACTCAGGCTTCTCCCATTTGAAGCGTATCGGTTCTGACTTGCTTCGATCCTCAGTGAAGGTAACCGTTTGAAGCTCCTCCATCACCCTTTCCACGCGTTGCCAAAGTTCTTCCGCACAGATCACTTCACTTGCAAATTTCTTCGTATTCCTCCTTTCCCACACCAAATAGATAGCCACTGCTAGTGACGCCAGCTGCTCCTCGCTCCACTCTACCGCTTCCACCACGAGCCACTCGAGTATGTTAGTGTGGTACACTCTGCTACTATAGTCATACTTCGCCATTACCCAAAGAATTTGAAGCTCCGGGCAATCTACAAGTGCATGAAACACACCTTCAGGTTCGTTGTTACACATGTCGCACTGCTCATTTATATTCATCCCTCTGTGCTCCAATGCTTCAACAGTGGGAATTATTCCCAAGCATGATCTCCACAAAAACACTTTGTATTTGGAAGTAATAGGTAACTTCCATAAGCGTTTCCAGAATCTCATGGTGGCACCTTCATCAATATCTAACCCGAGATCAATTTGCCTCCAAACTCCCGTCATAACGCATCTGTACCCCGTTTTCACGGAGTAAACCCCTTTGCTATCCATTTCCCATATCCACCTGTCTTCCCCTTGCTCCACATCCGGAGGCACGCTTTTGATGCGAGTACATACCTCTTCCTTAAATCTCGCAGCTAGTTTTCCATCGTCCCATCCTATGCCATCTTCGGTAAGAAGCTCGTGAACCTTCTCATTCTCTATTTCTATATTGTTTGGACGTGGTAAGATCATGGGGACTTCCGACGGCACCCACGGATCCCTCCAAACCCCTATCTTCCTTCCATTCCCAATTGATCGTCGTAATCCTTTCTTCAACACTTCTTTCCCCGCCACCAAGCTTCTCCATGTAGCCGATGGCCTATAACCGCTCGTCGCATCCAGTAAGTTTCCCTTCGGAAAGTAGAGTGCCTTTAGCACTCTAAATAATACTGAGTTCTCATTTTGCAATAACCTCCAGCATTGTTTTGCCAGTAGTGCTTTATTAAAGGTTCTAAATCCTTGAATCCCATTCCGCCTCTACTTTTTGGCATAGAAAGCTTCTTCCAGCTCAGCCAGTGAATACTTCTACTATCCCGATTCTCACCCCACCAAAAGCGTGCCATCATTTGGGTCAAATCATAACATAGCCCTTTCGGGATTAAAAAACAACTCATTGAATAAGTGGGGATAGATTGAGCCACTGCTTTGATAAGTATTTCCTTCCCTGCTTTAGAGAGTAGTCTTTCTTTCCAACCCTGTAGTCTTTTCCACACTCTCTCCTTTATGGATTTGAACGCATCGCCCCTATTCCTCCCTACCATAGTTGGAAGACCCAGGTACTTCTCGTTGTTAGCCGTTTTGGTAATCTGCAACGAATTCTTAATATTTGTTCTAATTTGATCCGTGTTGTTTGGACTGAAGAAAATTGCTGACTTATCATAGTTAATTTTTTGCCCTGACGCTTTTTCATAGCTTTGCAGAATGTCCTTGAAGTTGTTGCACTCTTCTTCTTCCGCCTTTAGGAAAATTAAACAATCGTCCGCGAAAAACATATGAGTTATACTTGGGGCTTGCCTGGTCACCTGTAGTCCATGTATTCTGTTGTTCTCCTCGCCCACTACCAGTAGAGAACTAAGACCTTCAACACATAATAGAAATAGATATGGAGATAGTGGATCCCCTTGTCTTAGGCCCCTCTGTGGTTTGAAGATGTTTGAATCACACCCATTCACCCTGACACAGAAGCGCACTGATGTAACGCACTTTATTATCTTCCCCACCCAATCCATATGGAAGCCCAGCTTAAGCATCATCCGCTCCAAAAAAACACCACTCCACTCTATCATATGCTTTACTCATATTAAGCTTGACAACCATTGAGCCCTTTCTCCCCAAACGATTGCCTTTAAGGGCATGAGTGAGCTCGTATGCCAGCAAGACATTATCTGTTATTTGTCGATCAGGCACAAAAGCACTTTGATGTACCGAGATGATGTCAGGAAGAAAAATCTTCATTCTGTTTGCTAGCGTCTTGGCAATGACTTTGTAAATGACATTACACAGGCTAATCGGTCTAAATTGAGTCATATCACATGGGTCCTTTGTCTTTGGGATCAACACTATTATGGTAATATTTATGTCCGAGTTAAAAATTCCATTATTGAGGAAATCTAGGACTGCATCTGTTACCTTGTCACCAATCACATTCCAATAGCGTTGATAAAATAGGGCAGGGAAACCGTCCAGTCCCGGGGCTTTCGTAGCCCCCATCTGAAACAAAGCATCTTTAACCTCTTCCTTTGTGAAATTGGCTATCAATGCCTCATTCACCGCCTCTCTCACCCTTCTTGGTATCGTTTTTGCCACCCTGTCAACCTCGTCCGGATTGGACGTTGTGAATAATTCTTCGAAATAATCTGTGGCCATTTCTAGAATCTCTTTTTGGTCCTCCGCCCAACTCCCATCATCTCTCTTCAGTCTATTGATTCTATTTTTCTTCTTTTTGTGTGACACTTGCATGTGGAAGAACTTTGTATTCTTATCTCCTTCTCTTAACCACTGCACTCTAGATTGTTGCCTCCAGTACACCTCTTCTTCTTTGAGCAGCATATTTAGTTTTGTTTCAAGACTTCTGACCTTTTGAACATCAGTTACCACCCTCGTTGTCTCATCATTTATATCATCCTGCAGAGTTTTGATCATCTTGCTGAAGTTCCCGAACTTATTTTTACTCCACTGGCTTAATTTCTCCTGGATTACCCCCAGACTGCCGCACACCACATTCATTTTTACTTCAGTTCCGTCTCTGTTCCATAAGGATTCAATGATATCTCCGCATTCATTGTATTCACACCATATTTGTTCGATTCGAAACCCCTTATCCCTGTGGCCTTCTCAGTTCTGCTTCTCCATATACCAATCCAAGCTACAAATAATTAGTAAATGATCCGATGCGAATTTTTTCATGCTGAATAATTGGGCATGTTGGAATCTTGTGACCCAGTTACCGTTAGCCAGCCCCGATCAAGCCTAACTTTCACCTGTCCGTTACTTCTATTTCCGCACCACGTAAAGGGGTAACCAATATAACCAATGTCCATAAGATTGCAATCATCTATGGCTTCCCTGAATAGTTGCATCTGTGTTTCCTGTCTGTCATTCTCCCCCAGTTGTTCTTCGCCATTAAGTATCTCATTGAAATCTCCCATAACTAGCCATGGAGTGTCGCCTCTTTCTTTTAGACGTTGTTCCGGGAACGGGGGGTTCGAACTTGGAGGTCCAGAGCAATTCGGGAGCCAGTCACTGAGAAGTACTTAGTGGGCGAGAAGTGAAGCACTCTGGGCAAACTGTAAGTAAGACAAGAGAGATTAACGTTAGTAAATAAATTATGTTCTTACCATGCTCAAGGATTTGGGAGTTCTGGATGAAGATTTCTCTCTTTGTATCTCTCTAAAAGTCCGTCCTCTTGAATGTCTCATGGGGGTCTATTTATAGTGGAGGGTAAGACAAGTCAGTTACGAGCTGATGATGAGTCACATCCTAAAAACATGAGTAGTGCATGCATGTTTCTTGACATGGTAGTGGTGTCACGTAATGGGCTAAGGTTGAGGAAATTGGAGAACATGGAGCCACATGAGGTAAGTAGTGGGATGAAGTTGAGGGAGTGGGATTAGGCATGTGGATGTGGTTACGTATGTATGAGGTGTCAATTATTAATGACGTGTCTAAGAGAAGGGGGTTATGAGCTCAATAAGAACAATAATAAATTTACTAATATTAAACCCTTACCTAGTTTACCAGGGCGATCATGCCTAAGCACGAAGAACCTTCACCTCAATCCTACCAAGCCACTCCCTAAGACTGTTCTCGGGAAAGGAGGATGAAAATCGCTCCTTCACGACATTCCCAACCTTGTCTAAATTGGGCGTCGCGGGTGGCACTTGGCCTACGTCAAACCCATTCCAAGAGCGTTGCTTCCTCGCGAAGTTGGAATGACCTTGACGTGATTTTTCTCATGTCAACACTGCGCTGACCCTGAGGGAGGGGATGACCCCATCACACTTTCCACTACCTCATACTTATTAAAAGAGGGAAAGTGAGGTATCTTAGTTTACTGTCCAAGGGATGGATTCACTGGGCACCCTGAAGCACTTCGCTCAGCAGGGGAACTTATCACTGGGACTTAATTAGCACTTTACTTATGTTTACTGTCCAAGGGACGGATTCACTGGGCACCTTGGAGCACTTCGCTCAGCAGGGGAACTTATCACTGGGACTTAGTACTTTACTTATATTTACTGTCCGAGGGACGGATGACAAGTGGAGGCACCTTCTATGGTTTGAATGACATGTTTATTCATGAAAGAAGCCACTTTACATAATCGTCACGGTCATGGGATTTAAACAAGAAAATACATAAATAAATAAATAAAATAAACCTATATAGGAACAGACGTCTTAGCATATTCCACACGTAATTACGAAGATACGTAGCAGGCTCCCCATAAAAGCCTGTGAATCTCCATTTATCCTCATTTTCTCCAATATTTACGTCAATGTGATATTTTGACATCGATCGTAATTCTATAACAAATTCATTCCTCCATAATAACATCAAACCTCCGCTACGACCTTCACTCGGGTACCAGAAACCATTCTCAAAGCCAAGCTTTTGTTTCTTTCCTTCAGCCTCCCCGGGTGATAGCTTTGTTTCACTAATAAATAAGAAGCTTTATGGATGTTACTGCTCGTGGGCTCCCCAGGTCACAACAGTTCCACGCTATGATTTTCATTGTGTCCGGCGAGCCTGTGAAGACAGAACGGCCGATATATCTATTGAGTTTTCGTTCAACAGTTCTCCGTTTTTCAACTTTTTAGCATCCGAATAGTCTTCCTTTCCATCCTCTCCTATCCACTCCATCATCCGAATGTTGGTACTCCTATTATAGGAATATTTAGGAATTGAATCCAATGAAGTTGGAATTAGATGAAATTCATAAAGTTAAATGTATTTTTTTTTTTTAGACTTTAGACCAATCAAAAGCCAAATTCTAACTTCATAGGATAAAACCCGAATATTTACTTGAGTATATTTTTTTTAAAAAAAAAATTTGGGTACACCATAAATTTGATTACATTAGGTCATCAGTAATTCTGTAAAATTCTATTTACCTTATGAGTCACTTTCTTTCATGTTTATAAGGGAATATTATATATATTTGGAGAGCTCTATTACCTTCGACTGTTTTTATTGACTATTGAAATCATCTGTCACATAGAAAAACACTTGAAATGATTTGAGAATTTAGACACAAAAATAACTTTGATTTTTCTTTCCCAACCTTTATGCATCTTTAACAGTTATCCTGATGAAGAAGCTGGTCTGGGAAAAAGTATCAGCTGACTAATGTGCAATTTTATAATGCACATCTCAGCCATTATTTTACAGTATAATTTTTGAAGCTTGATGAAATTAATAACTGAAATGTTCACTGTAAAATTACACATCAGACACTACACTTTAGTTGATCATTTTCCCTGGTCAGGTGCCTTTGGCTTCTGTGGTAAGACAACGACATAGTTCTCTTGGCGAAGCTGACATTCTTGATTTTGTAACTAAACAGGTACTTTTCTTTCCCTAATTCAATGTAAGGTGTCGATTTGGATCCATTAAAGATACACCTACTAAAATTAATTGGGCAAGGAATACATTTTTTTGTTTTTTTCTGTTTCATCCTTCTCGCAACTTCTTCGTTGAAATAAATGGACTACGTCAATACTTTGTCATATCTAATTATAAAATTAACATCAAATATTAATGGAAAATTTTGGGATTTTATCATAAATATTTTTATTTTTGATAAGTAAGATTAATTGGTTGAGTTTGAATTGACATAAAAATATTAAAATGGACTGAGTGGTTTTAGTGATTAATGTTATAAAACTATACGATAAGATAAGAGTGAAGGAGAAAAGAATAAGACAAAAGAAGAAGAAGTATAGTACTCAATGATCAACTTTCAGGTGTGTCTAACAATTGCATACATACCCTCTATTTATAGGGCTACAAAAGTAACCTTCAATTCATAAGTTACAAACATTAAGGGAGGCATATAATACATAATCAATATTGGCATAAATCCTAATGAATTTGGGGTTATAGCCTCATTGATTTTTGGAGGTTTTGAGAGTGCTAAAGACATCCACATAAGCACAATACATTTACAACACTCCCCCTTGGATGTCTAAAATTGTGCCTCATTAGAACCTTACTAGGAAAAACCCGATGGGACAAAACCTAGTGAAGGAAAAAGAGTACACCAATTATAATCATACATCCATTATAATTAAGCTGTCTCATTAAAAACCTTTACTAGAAAAACCCAATGGGACAAAACCTTAGTAAAGGGAAAAAAAGTACAGCGCATATCTCCCCCTGATTATAACATAATTCAAGATCTCTTAATTGGCGTATTTCCATTTTGTGAACCAGCTTCTCGAAAGTTATGGTTGGCAATGCCTTAGTGAAAATCTACTAAATTATCACTTTGAACAAATTTGTTGGACATCAATTTCACCATCTTTATGAAGATAATGAATAACTTTGGTGAAATATAGTCATGTATCATTTGATACATCCTCCTTTTTAATTGAGCTATACATGTCATATTATCTTTATAGAATATGGTTGACATATTCTTTTGTGAAGGAGGCAAAGTACATATCTTCTGGATATGTTGATTTAATCGTCCTAACCAAACATACTTTCGACCGATCTCTTGCATTGCAATAATTTATGCATGATTTACAGAAGAAACAACAGACAATGTTTGCCTTGATGAATGTCATAATATAGTTGTTTCATCTCATGCAAATAAATAGCCAATTTGAGATCAAACTATATGGGGATTTGATAAATATTCAGACACATATCCAACTCTTGGAGACTTTGATTCATAAAATAATTTCATGTCAAGTCAAGTGCCTCTCGGAGGTATGTTTAACCCCATTCCAATGCCTTTTATTTGGAGAAGAACTTAATCTTGTTAATAAACTTCCACCAAATGTTATATATTAAGTCGAGCATTGTTAGCAAATTAGTGTTCTTATAGCATTAAAATATGGTACTTCTGGACCAAGAAGTTCTTCATTATTCTCACGAGAACAAATATAATCTTTATCTATATCTAATGATCTTACAACCATTGGGTACTCAATGGATGTACTTTGTCCATGAAAAACTAGATTAACACCTTTTTAATATAAGATGATTGATAAATAATAACTCTACTAATAATATGCTCGATCTTCAGGCCGAGATAAAAATTTTGTTTCAAGATCTTTCATCTTAAATTCTTTCATTAAGTAAAATTTACTGTGTTTTGGAGCTCTTCGGAAGTTCCAATAATATTTAAATAATCAACATACACAATAAATAACTTTAATTGATATCATTTTATAAAAACACATGGACTAATTAGATCTTTTTTTATATTTTTCTTTCAACAAATATTCACTGAGACGATAGTACCAGATACGTCCAGTTTAATTCAATCCATAGAATGATTTATTTAATTTTATTGAACAATTTTCCTGGGAAATCTTAATTGCTTCTGGCAATTTAAATCATTCAGGGACTTTCATGAAAATTTCATAATCCAATGAGCCATATATAGATAGGCTGTAGCTAGATTCATTAGACATATATCAAGCTTTTATGTACTGCCAGACAATATGATATCTGAAGGTGATTCCATCCACCACAAGGTAATATATCTCCATAAATTTATCAATATCAGGTATTTGAGAAAAATCATGTGCTACAAGTCGCACTTTATACCTTATGACTTTAATTTTTTCATTTCATTTTTCCGTACAAAAGGATTCATTTGTACCCAACTAACTTTATATATACCTTCAGTCATTTGGACTACAGGTCCAAAGAACTTCACATTACTCACAAGTGAAGTCAAATATGCTTGAATTATATGTTTCCAATTTGGCCAATCATTTTTCTATCTAAATTCCTCGACAGATTTATTTTCAAGATTCTCTTCTGTTTTAATTGCAAAGTGTTGTCGACAACAATATTCTTTCAGTTCTACCTTTTTCAATGTTGACATAACTTATCGAGATCTCTTCATTATCATTATCAAGTACTTGATCCTCTTTCGAGGTTTCATGATTAGTTATGTCCTGGGTCTCTTCAGGAGAACCTGCCTCCATAATATAACCATCTTAATTATTTGCTCCTTTCCTTTTTCAAGGACTTTTATCTTTGGAACCGATCATCTACCACGTGGCTTTTTATTCATTGTCACTAATAAATTTACCTTCTGGGACATCAATTTGAATTAGAGAATTTTCAACTGGTATATGAGATTTTGTAACTCTTTTAAGGTCAGTAAATACATCTAGCAGTTTATTGAATCATCTTTTGAACTTCTGGTTCACATTGCTTTATGTGGGGATCTAAAAGATAATTTTTCAATCAATCTCATTTTTCAGCTATTTATTTTCTCCCCCGATATTGAAAATATTGATTCATCAATATCACAATCAGCAAATTTTGCTGAAAATAAATCATCATGTCATTGATTCAAGATACTTAATCATAACCTCCTTTGAGGACCCATCTTTATGCATTGTGGTGGAGCAATTTATGATAACTTGTTGGCCTGATGCGTACAGTAGTATATCCGCATGCTATAACATGGGAAGTTGTTCTCATAAATATTGGTCTATCTATTAACTGGAGGCATTTAATAAATGATTATACTAGACCAATATTCTAGGTGTGAACATAAACTTCAGGATGTTCAACTGTCATTACAGTTTAAGACAAACTCACTAGAATTATCAAGACAATTTGTCTTAATTGCATAATCTGAAAATTGCGCTATTGATCTAGCTATCTCGCAAATACCATATTGCGAGTTCATAGTAAGCACACATGCTACCATCTTATAAATGCATCTATAAAAATCATAAAATAATTGAATGGTCTGCATGGTGGGTGAATGGGCCCATATATATCACTTTTTATATATTCCAGAAATGCAGGAAACTCAATCCAAACTTTATCTAGTGATGTCTTTGTAATTGATTTATCTTGAGAACAAACTGCACAAGAGAACTCTTTGAATTGAAAAATCTTCTGGTTCTCATTTAAATTCTCAATAATTTTTCGCATCATATATAATTGAACCGGGATGGTGTAACCGGTCATGCCAACTAATATAATTATTTGAACTAGTAAACTTCTGGTTTACTATAGAGCATGCATCTCAATTATATAAACTTCTGGTTTACTATGAGATGTGTCTGAACTATGTAAACTTCTGGTTTACTATGAGATGCGTCTCAACCATGCTAATATTTGTGTAGTACAAACCAAATGAAAATGTGGGTAATTTTTCTAAGATACATTCCTTACCCACCACAATTGCAGTAATATAAAGATATTCCATATTTTCATCATTTGTAGTCTCAATATAATACCTACAATATATGTCTTTGAAACTTAATAAATTTCCTTGAGACTTACTGCAAAATAGTCACGTATTTATAGTCGATTTTTATTCCCATAGATAATATGAGAATTTGGTTTTTCCAAATCACTCAATTTTGTACTACCAAACATTATATTAACTTTTCCTTCTTTCATAACTAAAAGAAGAAAATTTTTTCTCTCTTAATTAATATAGTATGCATTGTAGCACAATCCATAAAATATATATCTTATTATAATTGTAACAACAAGTAGAAAACACAATAATTTAATAACGTCATTGCTTAGGTGCTAAGAAAAGATACTAGCACTTAAAGGGCACAACATGTTCTTAAATATATCATTTCTTCACCTTAATAAATAATAAAATTAAGAAGAAATTAAAAGATGTTTTGATTTACAAAACAAATTAATTATAATATATACCACAATAAAATGTGATAGATATTTATGGCCAAGATATAAAGACCTTATACAAACACAAAATAAACATAATATTGCTAACAATTTATATTTAAATAAGCGCAGTGTCAATTTCTGTTAATAATTGATATTCAAATGTTGTTAACAAAATAATTTATCACCTAAAATTGTTAACAATTTATTCATTATTATTATGCTTATTTTTCATCATCTTTATAAACAAAATTGACCTTAATATATCATCAATTTTGTAAAATCAAATTGACGTCAGCATTATTTTCTTTCTTTATCATAGCTTGTAAATCTTAACAATATATTCAGGTGCACGACAAACACGTAACCAATAATCTTTTATGTCATATCAATGACATATATTATCTTTATTCTTATAAGAATGCTATTGAAAACATCAATAGTTCTCTTGATTATTATAACGTCAATCATGATGATTGTAAATTTTTTAGTCCTCTACCATTTCCACGTTCAAACCATGACTACGACTAGAGTCATTTACCAAACTCATAATACTTTATTTGCTGCATTCACTTCAGGGAATACTTTTACAAAAATTATTATATTTTATTCCATTTTCTTCAGGAAATGGAGTTGATTCATTTGAACGGGCCTAATAAAATTTTTTTTTATCAATAGCTTAGAACTTTTGCTTAACAATAAGCAAATAAGAAATTCACTCAAAATATTTGGTAAATTTATGCTCTCGATATTGCTGCTTCGGGAGCACATTCGAGAGATACAAGTAGAATGTCTTTACCAATATACCTTCATCAATAATTTCATATTAACATAAATTTAATAGAGAGCTAATTTTAAATAAAGCTTGATTTATATAGAATCTTGCAAATTATTCTAAAAACCTACTGGTTCTTTGTTAATGAGATACCATATTTTCAATTCTTGATGATACAAATAATAATGGCAAATAAAAATATTGCCTTGTGCAATCCTTCAAGGATGTCTGATTTTATCATTGATAGTATCTCCAAGATTCATTGCACTCAAATGAATTATGGCATCAAGAATCCATGATAATAATTCCTCTTGAAATATCACGTGCAACAAATTTATCAAGCTTTGAGAAATTTGATATTGTAAATAAGAAATAAGAATTGAAATAATTAAGATATGCATATACATATACATATTCCCTTTATGTAAAATTAACATGAATAAGAATTTAGAACAACAATAATCAAATATGTTTTCTTACCTTGATTTGATGTTGTTTACTTACCTTAATGTGATCATCATGCTTAATTTCCCAAAGCTCAAATCGATCGGTAAAACTTCGTGCTGATAACGTGTTATAAAACTATATGATAAGAGTGAAGGAGAAAAGAATAAGACAAAGAGAAGAAGAAGTATAGTACTCAATGATCAACTTTTAGGTGTGACTAACAATTGCATACACACCCTCTATTTATAGGGCTACAAAAGTAACCTTCAATTCATAAGTTACAAACATTAAGGGAGACATATAATACATAATCAATATTGGCATAAATCCTAATGAATTTGGGGTTATAGCCTCATTGATTTTTGGAGGTTTTGAGAGTGTTAAAAACATCCACATAAGCACAATACATTTACAACAATTAAGAAATTTTTAATTGATTTTTAAAAGTTAAGAGACTAAAATGATACTAATGGACTATTCAGGCCCAAAAAAAAACCTTAATGGACTATAGTGAAACTAGAGACCTAGTTAAGGGGTCAAAATGACACAAATTAAACTTAAGGCACTAAAATAAAACATGGAACAAAGTCAAGAGACCAGAGTGACAATATTGTATAGAAATTTATATTTGAAAGGTGTCAATATTGTATTGCGAAGTTTCATAATGCAACTCCACTAATAAGCCTACTACTAATAGGAACAAAGTAATTTTGTACATTCAAGGATTTGATTACTGCAAGTTAATTTATTTTCATATTGTAATTTTTGTGAAATTATTAACTACAACATATATTCCTAAGATTACCAAGTTCATGTGATTCCTCTTGGTTGCAGGTTGCACACTTGCACCATACAAGAAAATAAGGCGCATATATAATATTCGTCGATTCCATACCAAAGAATGCGGCAGGAAAAATATTGAGGAAGGAATTAAATAAATTTTTCCTCCAACAATCTTTATCTAAATTATAATTCTTATTTATTATAATTACTTTTGTAGCCTAATGGAACGGTTTATTTATTATAATTCTTTTGTATAGAAAATGATTGAGCTATTTAGATTTATAACACAAATGATTGTAATGTAAAGACTCTTTTCTTCTTTATAATAAGGGTGAGTCTATGATGCAACTTGTTGCAGTATGCAATGCAATTTCAGCCAATAAGATTGTGACACTTGTTATTTTGTTGCATCATGAAATACAATTGGATCACATCAATGACTACAATTGTACCACATAAACTATTGCATGATGCAACAAGTTGCATCAGACTCACCCTTATAATAAAACATAAAAGTTACAATAATAGTAAACAAAACTAGTTGTTGCATCATCCACATCACCTTAAATCTCGTATGAACAGGTTGCCTTTGGGATTTGTTTGGGAATTAAGGGGGGAAGGGAAGGGGAGAGATTAGAGGAGAAGAGAAGGGAGGGGAAGGTTAACCTTCCATATGTCCCCCCTTGTTTGGGTGTTGATACCTCCTCCAAAATACCCCAATTTGGAGTATCTTGAATTTGTGAAGGAGAAAGATAATGGAGGATTAAGGCTTGATCTTCCATTATCTTCTCCTCCAATTTTCATCTTCCCAAACAAGGGGAAGATATCTTGAAAATCTCCCCTTCCCTTCCCTTCTCCTCCTTAACCCCCAATCCAAACATACCCTTGGTTAAATGTTGAATTTGTGAGGAATAGAATCAAAATCATCAAAGTCAAATCTGAGTCGTTCTTTCCCAGCCTGAGTAAATAATAAGTTTGGTTATAAAGCAATTCTTTTACATGTAAATTTAGGTTCAGAATCAGATGCAAATGCCAATAAAACACATTGCTCACCTTTGACAAGTACGCCTGATCACATTTAAGCCTTTCTTCCACCAAACTCAGCTTCCTTGAAAGTCCCATTATCCTGCAAGTACATTGCAAAATTAAATGACTATAAAAAGCGCTTCAACAATATTCAACATGCAAGTGTATATAGGAGTATATCAAGTGAGAGGGCAAATTAAATTGAATGGTTGAGATTAAAACAGTTTTTAAACTTCACATGACTATCACATGTTAAGTTTCAAAATTGTTTCAATCTAAACGGTTGAGAAGAACTCCTCTCATCTCTCATATAATTATAATCCTCCCACTTGATATGTACCCCATAATATATATATATATATATATATACGAGGATCCAGAAGCATGTGCCATCATGCTTGTGTAATATCATCAGCCACCTTGTCCCAATTATCTACCATTTGACACTTTTTTCAAGTAATCCAAACCAAGAAAAATTTTTGCTATGGAACTATTTTTTAAGGAAAACTTTTTCAAATAAAATTATTCTAAAATTTTTTTCTAAGTCACTAAGTATTCCCTTCCCTTTCTTCTCAAATGTTCTCAATCCAAACCTAAACAAATGTCCTTAATTGGGTTAATAGTAATACTCTATGAATATACATGCATCATACCTCTGCATTGATGAATCAAATCGCTCAATCATCTGACAAGTTTTATATTGCTCAGGATCCTCTAAGAATCTAACCATTCCGTCCTTCTGGTTGATTGTTGCATAAATCTCACCATCCTGAATCTGTACTTTAAGAGTTATATTATTAGTGCTACAATGTCAATGCCCATATAAAAATGATTAACTTAGCTCTTTGCTTTGAGGACCACCATTTGTAGCACGTGCATCTCTGCCTCCTTTGGGCTATTTAACTGCACCATGTTAGCTATATCTTGGAGAGAAAGGGTCAAGTATGTCTGAGTCAATCTCCGAATATTCCTCTTGTACATAGATGATACAACCTGCTTAACTAGTCCGAGGTTGTTGTCCTGAAATCAGAAATAGTTTATGTCATCTATCATACAAAGACGCCTTAGGTGGTTTGGTCATGTACAAAGACGGCCGTTAGAGGCTCCTGTACGTAGAGTTGACCAAATGGAAAATAGCCCAATAACTAGAGGTATGAGAAGACCAAAGAAAACAATAGGAAAAACTATTAAGAGGGATCTAGCCGTAAATAACCCAACCATAGAAATGTGCAAAGACAGAACATGTTGGCGTCGCTTGATCCATATAACCGACTCCACCTAGTGGGAAAAGGCTTTGATTGTTGTTGTTGTATCATACAAATATATCATTAAGTAGTAGGCTTCCAGTCATCATCCTTTAAGCTTATCAAACCATAAATAGTGTGTTTCATAAGAGAGGATAATTTTTTTAATAAATAACATAAAAAATAATATATATGCAGTTTGGTGTAGTTTTTTTGGCATTATTAACCGAAAACCAAACGAAACCACCCATAAACCGCTTCCTCTTATATCAAACAGATCATTCATCAATTTTGTTCACTTTTTGCATTTGATTTGGTTCAGGAGATTTGTTTTAATCAGTTTTGGACACACTTTCCCTAATGCTTCAATAAAAGAACAAGAATACAGAAGAACCCACAGTTTCAAACTTCTCTGTATTTGTTTGGACATTAGCCTCTAACTCGAAAAGTTTCCCTGTGCGATATGTATTTGCCAGTTCAATGTAAGTCTGCTCAAACAAAAAAGAATTATATAAAGGTTAGCCAGACACCAGTTTATGTAACTCAAAATATATGCATAAAGGACAAGTAAAATTAAATTTAGCAATATATATGAAATTGAAAACCAAAAAAAGGGGGGGATATGAGGAACACAAAACAAGCAAAACTACTCAGGCGTGTTTTTGTTGGAGTTGATAACATAAATCAGAATGGATACATCAAGAACCTGCTAAATCAGTCTAGTTACAGTAAATCACATTAAGTCTGTGTCCAGACGGTATCAAGGGTTTAGAAAACAAGAGAGTTGCATTATTTTTTAATAAAGCAATGGGTTTGATCCTTGCAATGCATAATTTAACATTTATTAAATATACTTCAAAAATAAAGGTTTCAATGCACATACCAGACATAAGTTCTTTAGGTTCCTCTCAGCTACAGAAGAGGCATACTTAGGAAGAGAGGTAGAAAACTGCCACCACATATACAAAAGGTCAACTAATTCAGAAAGACAAAAAAAGCTTAGAAAAAAAGACTCAATTGGCCAAGAAAGAAGTGTTTATTTCCTTCTGATATAAAACACTAGAAAGGAAAAAAAATGCTTACGGCTTACCTGTCCATGGTGAATGAGAGAAACCAATACATACTTTTTATAGGCTTCAACTGCAATAGCATTTATTGTAGACATCGGAGCAGTTACAACCTGGAAAATACCCCATGAACTACAAACCAAAAGGTTCCTATTATAAAGAACCATGACCAATATAATTAAGTTCAGTATAGATAACTTACATTATGTAGAAGCTCCAATGCCTTTTGATAGTTTTTCTGTCCAATGCATACCATACCTCTGTTCAAAAGTCCAAAGTCAGACAAAGCAGGCAGATTCCTCATTGTCGCAAAAGAACTCTTGACCAGAAGAATGACTAAAGTCTGAACAACTAAATGCTGATGACATAACTAAAATTTAAAACTGGTCAAACTACACATATATAATGATTTCAACTAAATTATATTAAAGAAGAAATTAAACTGATTTAAAAGGCAACTAAATTACCCACTTATCTTTCTGCTTCTCACATTGCTTGGTCAGAAAGATAAATAAAGGGAAACTAGAAAGTGAAGAAAGAGTGGAAGTAGAGAGGAATAGAGATCTTTCTATTTTACACAGTAGACCTTTCATCCCTCATGCTTGTTGGGAGTTATATATGAAAGAATAGAAATATGCCACACTTATGATTACTTGATTACTATTATATAAACCCAATCCACAATATTCATAGACAAAATATACTGGTAAAGCAGTTAAAAGCAAAATAATAATATTATGTTTTGCCTTTCGACATTGCATTTGACTATTTGAGATCAAATTTTGACCTAATTTTCATATCAAACTTGAGATAAAACATTGTTATGGAAGTGGTGGTCATTATTTTATTTCCTTCCTTCCTCTTTTTTTACTTACAAGAAACCACTAGTGCTTTTCACTCTACAGTCTACATCCCTACCAAATACATCATAGGACCAACATAGAAATATATAAAATCATGTCACTGTTTTAAAAAGTTATTATATCAACATTTTAGCAAGAAAAGCCCAAAATTTATGTACAGGATTTGCTTAAAGTGGTCCTAAATATATCACAAAGATGTTAAAACGTAAAAGACAGAATTCTGTTTAGATTATTTTTTTCAAAAAGGAACAGAACAGAAATAGAATGTTGCAAAAGGAAGCACCACTACACAAGTCATAGCTAATCAAGGTTAGAATCTGTGATCCTACAACAAGGGGGCAAATAGAAATAATTCACAGTATGTTTTCTGAAAACTTCTAAAGAAACAATATTCATAACTTGTTTGCTAGTGTTTTTTCTATGTATGTTGCAGTGTGATATGAATTGTCTTAAGCTAATTAATCATGTGATAAGCAGACTACAACACAATACTAAATCACAAATAAGCATCCATTCACCCAACAAATTGAAAGGTTGACCATTTGATAAAATTTGCTAACTAATGGTACTAAATTAACCATTTGAAGTTCATAAACACAATCATGAAGAAAACCAAAAAAATGGATAAGGAAAAATATACAGTTCAGAACTAGAAAAAAATGGATAAGGAATTCAAATATGTGATTCTCAACAGTCAAACCTGAAGTGCAATACTAGAATAAATAGAAATCCAAACCCGGCAGAAGTAAAAAGAATGAAAAAGGAAGAGTAGAGAAACACACCCATAATAACAGTAGAGAAAAAGGTCTTTTGGTTGATCCACTTCAAAAACATCATCCTCTAATACAGAAAGACCAGTTTTGTAACACTTTGCCAACAAGCAAAGCATAAAAAACTCAGGATGTAGGGAACTCAAGTGTTCAGTAGAGGTTTGAAGCTTCCGTAGAGCAGTCAGCAAAGGAATTACCCCCCGAATGGGAGCTTGAAGCAGCATAACTTGGTCCTTGAACCTCTTACAAAGACATGTGACTGTAAAAATTAATAAATCGACAATTATGCAAGCAAGTTAGTACTTAGGAAGAAGAAGCAGATCAATATTTTTCATATCAAAAGATAAATTTGAATAGATAAATTTGAATACATTTATCGGGTGCCAACCGAATTTGCTCTGCATTGCAAGCATGGACAAAGTTGGTTATAATTGGAACTACTGTTTCAGCTTGCTCTTTTGAAATCAGACTACCAGTGGACGCCTCTCTGTCAATATAAATGTATGCCCAATAAAAATTAAAAAAGAACAAAAGAAAGAAAAGAAAGGTTGACATCTTTTAGTAAGAAACACCTAAAACAGCTGGAACCTAACTCAGCTAAGACTCTGTTTTGGCCCCAAACCTTCTCTTTTCTGTTTCTGAATATACCAGATTCTAATACAAGCCACAGCCTGCCACATCTTTTTGGTTGTGAAGTGAACTTCATAGTTCATACTTTATGAGTTATGATGTAATATCTTGAATAGTGCACTGTTTTATACCTCTATTAAGCTTGAGTACTTGATTCATACGTTAAATCTTATCACACTAGTTCATATATAGTGTGTGTGTGTGTGTGTGTATTATGTTTTCTGCTTTTTCCCCCATATATTTATGCCTTGCTTCATGTGGGGCGAGTGCATTCGTAGCCCAGGTATGAGGTATCTATAAAGATCCTTGCAACACCATACATAACATTTTTGTCTCCCATTGCATAGATTCTTAGAAATGTGCATATTCACAAACGCCACCAATAGTATCAGATTTTGGGGAATTATGCCTACAGCTTAACCCAAGGCATTGTTATATAGTTAACACAAATTGCTCAAACAGTGCTGAATTTTCTTACTAATTAGGAAATCCTGATGAACACATTTCCAATTAGAGAACATTTGGCAAACCATCCAAAGGTAACCAAACCACCTAATAGAATTGTTTAAACCATATCAAACTTTGCTCCTTACGATTGCCTACATTGGTTAAACCATCCAAAGGTAACCAAACCACCTAATAGAATCATGATTTTAGGTTCTCCACTTCACGAACAGCACACCCTGACTCACCACGCAACATAACAAACACATTAAGACCTCGTATAACCGAAAACGGCACGATCATTCGAAAAAGAAAATTAGAAAAGAGCGTTCCGTAAACTAATTCAGACTTACAGAATATAAAGAAAACCTAGAGAATGTTCGGAGGGGTCAAGCTGGCTTAGAACAGAGGATAAGCGAGTCAAGTCAGAGCATTGCAAATCATCGAATGACTTCAAGATGCAGTGAAGACGAGTGATGTCGCTTCTTGATAGCGCTTGAATTTGCGCAACCAGTGGTTCAAGCGGGTCCATTACTATAGATTCAATCGCTTCGACGATTCCAACTCAGTGCATTCAATCTCCACGCGACGAACGAAGACACAAGAAGCTCTCACACTCTCACTCTCACTCTCACTCAATAGCTTCCCTCTCTATTTCTGAGCGCGCACTGTGTTATATAGCGAAACCGAGTTTAGCGATTCGACTCCGCAAGCATGGATTTTTTTTTTGTCAAAGCATGGATTATTAACATTCATCGGGCCTAGTAAGGTTGGGCTTGGTATTGGGCCTTGCGTTTCAGCCCATACTCAAGAAAAACAAAATAAAAAATATATAAAAACATGCAATTTTTTTTTCTTTTTTAAACTGAATAACATGCAAATTAGACTGTTCGGTTCGGGTTGGAGAAAAAAGGCATCGAGTTGATTTGGTTCGGATTTAGTGAAAATGCATCACCCAACCCAAACCATTCATTTGCGGTTCGGGTTGGCGGGCCAGTCCACTTTTTTTTTTTTAAAACTGAAAATTATAAGATAATATTTAACACAAAAAATTACAAAATTTCAAGACAAGATCTAGTATTACTTGACATAAATTCAACAAATGACTTATATTTTCACCTAATAAACTACATATTATATATTTATACTCCATAAGCTTCAAATTACGTAACACATTTACACTACACAAACCCAAACCTAAATGACAAAAAAAAAAATCTATTCAACGGGCTAGCGGTTCGGTTCGGGTTTAACGGGCTTTTATTTTTGAAGCTCGTTAACCGAACCATAGTGGTTCGAGCTAAAATTTTTCAGCCCGAACCAAACCTTGGATTTGGCGGATTGACGGGCCAGCCCGAACCAATAATCAGCCCTACTAAAGAATGAAGTTAAAATTGGCCAGATTTGAAAAACAAAATAAAGAAAATTCAAGTCAAGAATTTCTTCTGGATACTAGAGCACTTATTAGATAAATTTTAAAAAATAAATCAATTTTGCCAAAATTAGTGGATAAAAAGATGTTAAAAAGTAAAAACAATGTGATGGTTTTAAGTGACGATAAAGGATTCACTATTGTCCTCAAAATATATTGTTTATATTGTTCATGTTGTCCTCCAAACCGTGACGAGAAAGTATAACGATAACATGAATAATTTAATAAAATTAAAGGGACTCAATTACAAATTTTTGTGATAAATGATTTTTTTTTGGTTATAGAATTAATATTTTATACAATATATATATATATATATATATATTATCATAATAATTAAATTGTAAAACTTAATATAATATTAGTTAGAGGGCAAGAATGAAAATAGGGATATCATGTGTAACTTGTATACGAGCACGTTCATTAGGCAAAAATGAAAATAGAAATGGAAACGGAATGCATTTGATGTGTTTAATAATAAAAGTTTGGTAATGGAAATTGAAAGGGAATGTATTAAAATGACCATTTTACCCCTTATATTAAAATAATAAAAAGAACAGAGGGTTATAATTATGTCAAATCAGAGGGGTATAATAGATATTTTGTATTTTTTTTCCTTTTTTTTAAAAAAAGTTAATGGAAATGAAAAAATAAAAAAGTAAGTGGGGCCTAGTGGGCCCCACCATTTCCATTGGCATTTTCATTAGCATTTCTTGCTAATGAACATGCCCGTATGGTATAGGAAGAATAATGTGAAACGCCATGTTTGGAGGACATTATGAACAACACACTACGAGGACAACAGAGAATCATTTCTCCAAGGGTATGTTTGGTATTGGTATGATTACCAAACAGTACATTACATGTAATATCACGATTCCAAAAAAAACTTTATATCATATTTTATACATACCATACACACTTTTTATCATATTTTTTCTCTCTCCTAATTTTTCTCTCTATCTCTCTCCTCATTTTTCTCTACAGTACTTTCCTTTATTCTACAGTACTTTACATCTCTACATTTATACCAAGCGTGCCTCAAATGTGACAAGATGGAGAACTTCTATGAGGACTGAGTTTATTATCATGTTGCTAGATTTCAAAAGTAGACACGAAAAGGATTGATCAAGGATTTTTATAAGGGGGGCCAAAATTTTTTTAAATTTATAAATGTAATATCATACATATATATTATAATTATATGAAATGGTCAAGATTTAATATAATATAAGATAAAAAAATACACAAAAGATAATATATCATCAGTATCATCAAAACACAAAAGAAAACGTAGTGTTAAAGAAATATTAAATATGCATCTTTACTTCTTGAGTTGTACTCGACGCTGCTTCAGAAAGTAAAAGTCATCTATAATTGTGTTTGTAGTAAATCCTTCAGCAATTTGCTTTTCAATGTAGACAATCATCAAATCTTTTAGAAAATCATCTTCCATCTTACTTCTGAGTCTTGATTTAATAATTTTCAGAGCTGAAATGGCACATTCAGTGGTTGCTATTGAAACAGAAAGGGTCAAAATAAGACGAAGCAACCTATTAATAAAAGGATAAATTCCTGACTTTTCAATTTTCACCAATCCTTGACATAACTCAGCAATAATAGACAAAATTTTCAATTGTGGATGACAAGGTACATCAAGCTTGTAGTGTTGCAACTCATATTCCAACTGAATATTTTTGAACAAGTTTGCATATATCATCAGACATTAGCACAGAATGATTTGTAATCAATTTTAGGATCCAAAGCTACACTCAAAATAAGAAGTTCTGTAACTTGCTCATTGAACTATTATTTAGTTTTTCAATTGATAATCTATCACATTTGTAAATAAATCCACTTGGTAGTGATGCTCAACTGTCACATTATCCTTCTGACAACGAGAACGAATTATGTCAAAGAAACAATCACTCATGCTAGGAATTTGAATGCTATGACTTTTTACAAAAACAAGTGACATTATGTAAAAGACTTTTCCAACCACTATCTCTCAGCTCTTGAATCAAATATTTTGTCATAGATACCAAATGCATAGCATTTAAAATATCTTGAGATTTTTGTTACAAAGCTTGGCAAAGTATGTGAGTGATTCCCATAATTTCTTTCATCAAATGTAAAATAAACACAAAGTCAAATGATAGCATTGCCTTAAGAGCAAAAGTAGCATCACCTCTTTGAGATATATGTAAAACCTTCAACAACTAAGCTTTTAAGAACTGAAGTAGTTGCCTTGAACATTCACAAAAGACTACATATAGAATTAAAACGATAACTCCACCTAGTGTCAGCTGGTCTTTGCAATGTGCCTATTTGATTTGCTCCTTCAGTTAGACCCATTTAGAACAAATCACAAAATATCAATGCACTTTAGTTTCATTTTTATTTGCATTTTTAACCCATTCTATATATATATCACTACAAAAAAACAAATTTTTGGCGACGGTTATTTTTTGTTCTAGCGACGGTTTTAACCGTCGCTAAAAATGTAGCGACGGTTGGGATGACCGTCGCTAAACTTGGCGTCGGCAAATATTCTAACGACGCTTCACAGAAACGTCGGCAGCAACAATTGGATCTTGCGACGGTTAAAACCGTCGCTAAAGCACCACAGTTATGACCGTCGGCAATACAACGACGGTTTTAACCGTCGCTAATGTTTGACCAATTTACAATTTATTTATCTTTTTGGCGACGGTTTAAACCGTCGCTAGACTGTTTTTTATTATTTTATTTTTTCAATAATTTTAATTTCCCTAAAAGATATATTGATTAAACCAAAACAAATATTGAGCCAAAATAATTTCATTTGTACATAAATATACTCAATGTTTTACAACCAACATACATATCTATAATTCATAATCACCATTTGAACAAGTGTTAATAGTACAAATTTTACAATATGACTACCAATACATTTAGCAACTACAACTATATAATTTTAATAACGTAATAAAGCAAAATATTCAAGATTGAACTCCAAGGATTGTGACTTGTTTTTGATGATCTTCAACATGCTGGAGGTGATGATGCCTCTACAATTCCATATCAAATAGCTATAAGAAATGAGAAAATATATAAGTACTACATAATAAATAATTCAAAATTTTATAATTTACAATTTACACTACCTATGAGAGTGGTGATTTAAAAACACGAGCAAGCTTATAAGCAGAACAATATGAAACAGAAATCAAATAAAAGAAGGAAGGAAATATTACCAAGAAATTAAACTATCATGTTTTTATGGGGTTAGTTCATTAATTTGTAATTATATGTTGTGTTAACAACTAAGTAAAAGAAAGTACCTCTTTCAAAATTAAAGCAGAAAAGATGGAACCAATAATTAATGTAAGTGTGACTTACTAATTCAGTACATGAAGCAGAATTACTTGAACTCAACAAACCAACCCTTTCTCAATTTCCTTTCTTTTTTTTATTCAACAATTAAGCTAATTAATTAAAGCAATTACCTTTCTTGGCATAAGCATCTTGGGAATCACTCTGCAAAAATAAATGGAATATGACATTCCCATATGCTAATTAATAATTAGTTTTTTTTTATAAAAGCGAATTAAGTCACTCTGCAAAAATAAATGGAATATGACATTCCCGTATTAGATTGCAAGGTATCTTCTCTTTCAATTCCTAAAATAAGAGAAGCAGTGAATTTGAAGATGGTATGAGTCTTACTGCCCATGATATCTTAGAGCACAATTCTTCAACGGAATAGAAACAGAAAAGAGAGAAATGAACAATTCATCACAATCACCAACAACTACCAACAATAATAGTAATGGATGGATTTCTTCTATTGAGATTTTAGGCGAAATTGATTATTTACTGGAGAAGGGCTTGGTTTAAGGTGGTGATGGGCTTAATGGGCTTTCCAAGTTTTTAACACTCATTTCCTTTTATTGTTTACTCAAAAAATACTTATTAGAAATGTACAAATATAAGAAACAATCTAACTCAAACCCAAATGCATACAAATATATATATAAAAATACAGCTTAAAAACAGAACCAATAAACACTCTTAAAATTACCTCAGCTAATTCTTTCTTTGTGATTGGCTTGTTTTCTTGGATAAGTTGTATCCAAGCAAGTTCAAGTAATGCTAGGTCCTGCAATTAATGTTATATTTATCAGTCTCTTTTTAACTAATAATTTCTTTTTGGGGAATCAGAACTTACCGTGCTGTCAAATTGTGCCTTGGTAGCAACAGCAATTCCCTGGACCCCAAGATTAATATCGGACATTAATAGTATTAGTATACGATGCCATAAATCAAAGGAAACAAGACGAGACAACAAACTCCCAAATGTAGTACATAATATAGGTATAGCACTGAAAGTGCAAAATAAAACAACACATAAATCAAAGTTAAAAGTAGGAGTATGAGTGAGAATATTGCAATATTCATTATCTGCATATATAAAAGAAACAAGAGATTAGATTACTGATGTGGGATCAAGGTGGTTGGTACAAATGCGTGGGAGATTCTTCTGCACCCCCTGCAATAAGGTTCACACAAAATACATTAGTAACAACACTTACTTAAGAGTTTGACTTAATTTGAATTGACTAACACTGATGGATGATGTGATGGCATTCATATTGTGAACCGAAAGGAGTACCACTTATATTTATATATTATGATTTATGACTCAGTTAATTAATTATATTAATTGTAGGCTGATGCCTTTTATTTATTTAATTATTCTTTATCAATTTCCAAAAAAAAATCACATATATATATATGTATGACAATTATAATGTTCATATAGCTGGGGTGCATGAATAAATTGATAACATTAGAAATTAAAAGTGCAGGAAATTAAAGTCAATTTTATTTAAAATTTCTGTAAAAGGTGAACATTGGGGCGGATACATTGACGTACATAAGGAGTCAACAAGCATGCGTAGTGCTTATAAAATGAAGGCAATACACATGTATGTTAACACATATGGTTAACTAATTATTAGAGAAATAATAGATAATTAAGTAATCAGTATGAGTTAGAGAGACAAGGGACTGGAGGTGAAGTATTTTGAGACGTGCCATGAGCATTATTGCAGATTATAGAAGCAGGCTGTGTAGGATTAATGGAGCTTATTTTGATTTGATTCAATTTAATGTTAGTGCACTCTAAAATCTCAAACACACAATTTGAATGCCATCACATCACCCATCAGTGTTAGTCAATTCAACAACAAGAAATCAAGTTCAACCTTATCTTCACTATCCCCAGTAAAAGAGGCACCATCACAGTAACGAAGTTTCACTCTGTTCCAGTTGAAAAAATCTAACAACATGAGCATGGCAATTAGCTAGTTAGAGTCTTTAGGAGAAAAAGAGGATCGGATCAGAATTTATTGATAGAATAGGAATTAAACCTGAATTTTCTTCAGCATTATTGCTTAATATTCCTGTAAAAGGTATTTCCTTTTCCATGAATGATGATGATCCACGCCTTGTTGTCTTGCGGTAAACACATGTTCTAACGTCATTACACCATCCACCTCCCTGTCACCACACCTATACTTCTCACTTGAGTTTACTATATCAATAGAATATAATTTTTACAGCATATATAACGTTTTGTTCTTTGATGTTGCAAGAGAAATTAAAGCATATATATAGGTAATGGAACAATTAGAATGATGAAGTCAAACATAAACCTCTAAATTAATGAGCCAGCTGTTTGATCCTGACCCATATCCCCGATACAAATGATAACCAGGTAATGTTCCATCCAAACACACTGCCAAGGACAAACAAAAATGTAGATTTAGACAAAGAGTGATTTGATATGTAATAGAAGAAGTTGAAGTAAAACAAAAGATACAAATACAATAGGTCTAAAAATATACTAAATAAAGCAAGATTACTTGCCCAAGCGGAAAACAAGATTACTACTGGTACTACTATAAAGAATAAGGGAACCGTACAATACTTACATCCAATCCAAGGAGCAAGAAAAGAAGAAAAAGTGAGTGCATACAACATTATGAGAAGCAAAACATTCAAGAAAAAAAAAGAGTAGGTACCTGCTCCTTTAGCATGAGCAACTTGAATAAGAGTCAATCCAACGAGCAGTGCTATATCTTGAAATATATATATATAGGCTTACCGCAACATAATTCATATGGTTTTAGGAAATTGATACCTTGTGCACCATAAAGCAATGATATTGAAGATAGTTCAAGTTTATGTTGGGTATGGATACATAGACATCGATACACTTCTCAAACAGGTGTCACAAACCTTAGCTTATCCCTTGCCAAATATATATCTCGGATATTTTCAGTTTTACTCATTAATATATATCTCGGATATTTTCAGTTTTACTCACACGAGTTCTTATTGAGAAAGACTCAGAAAGGGCAACCATCCGTTATTGTATCCGATATGTCACTAAAACAGTTCAAAACTGGATTTAATTATCAATGGCTTTCAATTACTGACTCCATAGCCAACTTGTATGATGATTTGCTGATCTTCTACAATAGATATTTTCATGCTGATTGAATTTTGTTGAAAAACATATTATGGATGATGTAGGATCTAATTTAACAATTCTATACGGTATTGAGTTTGCCAGAAAAGCATGGAAAAACAAAGCAAACAAATTCATCTTGATTTTAGAAGCTAATAGAATATTTATAAAAAGAAAAAGAAGAAAGCACTAAATTGGCATTTTGTTTTTCCAAACAGGATTGTCCATGATATATATAGATAATAACATTGTAAACCAAGACTGTATTGTGCACCTTAATAGAACTGCTGCATGCCCAAAGCTCTTAAAATTTGAGAGATATATATTTCCCTGAAACAAGATGAACAAGTGAATAATGTCATATAACTACATACTGTGAAGGACTTAGAATATGATCAACAACTAACCGCAAAAATATTACTTACTGTTACATATGAAGTGCAAATGCTTCAACAAGTTCTTTGAGAACAAATCTGCTCACTGCAACAAGTTAAAAAGAAATCATAGACTAACCTTTCTCCTGCTTTATGCATTCTGGAACGAACTTTCAGTAATGCATTTTATTAATAGATTTTTCTAAATCAACTTTTAACAACTTATCTGATGATTTGTAAGGAAAGTGAAAGAACGAAGAAGATCACCTGCAATGTCTTGAAGCTCTTGCTGCAACATGGCACGCAGAGATCCCAATTCACAAAATTTTCCATTAGTCTCGTAGAGAATAACAATATAGAGGAAAATGACAATATAATGCCATATCTTGAAACATATATATATAGGCTTACCATATTTAGTGGCATTTGCTATGTGGTCATACTCGATAGAATAAAGACATATGAAGTAGAGGACATCAAACAGTCTTGCAGCTTTGTTGCGACTAGAAAGACATCCCAATGAATCCACATCTTTCTTTTGTGTTCTTATTACTTTTTTTATATATAACTTAAATATAATCATTAGACTTGTATAACTTAAATATATAGTACATATACTTACAAGGATCACATAATAAAAAGACTTGAGACAGAGATGGCAGCAGTGGAAGAAAATAATGTTAGGTTACAGAGTATCCATACAAGATAAGGTAAAATCAAATTAGTGATAAATTAGGGTGAAATTCAATTACTTGTTTCCATATTCCATTTCTTTTATATCCATATTTTGACTTCACAACACTCTGCTTCTATCATCCTTCTATAAAGACACCGCACTAACTTCCCTCTTTTATATCCATATATATGCTGCGTCCACTAAGCTCCCTAATTATAAGACCTGAATTTTCAACACAGGAATGAAGAAACTAATGAGTGGGTTGTACCACGTTTCGAAACCAGATTGCCTGAAATTAGATATTAAGAGAAATGAAATATCTAGATGCTAGTCCAATAAAAATCCCTATAGAATATTCCTGAAGTGAAATCTAAGAGCATATGCATAAAGGATCTCTTCCTAATTCCACATAAACCGAACACAAAACAAGATTCAAAAACGAAGCCAAGGAGGTTTAAGTTCATTGTTTACTACCTTGTGAAGCAATTCGTTATCGGCGTCGCTGGTGGTTGCAGATTATCTCTCCTTATCGGTGTCGTTTATTATGTTCTACGAACAAACATTCAGAAAGAGAGTGAGAGTGAGAGATTAGGGGTTTGAGAAAGAGAGATTAGCGATTTGAGAAAGAGAAATTAGCGATTTGAGAATGAGAGTGAGGGATAAGCGATTTGAGAGTGAGAAACGTACCGTGCTTCAATGTTCCTAAACCCAAGCCATCGGCCACCGTCGTGCTTCCAAGGGTTTTGATTATAAGTCAGATGAAACTAGCGTTTAATGCTATTTTGTAAATTGTTCTTTGATCCTAACCACGATTCAAACCGTCGTCGCATGACCGTGGTTAAGTCATCAGCCTGCTATTCATCTAACGACGGTTGGAATAAGCATCGTTGGTTGACTGACGTTAAAATTGGAATTTTTTGTAGTATATATATATATATATAGCTATTGGAGTGGGAGAGCCCAAGGCCTTATAAGGCCCTTCCTTGAAGATAGTCTCCCCAATGTGGGACTTATATCATTACCACCCCCTTCGAAAGTCGGCGTCCCGACGGCTGCACACTGCGACACTTCACTCGGTGGCGCTTCACTCGATCACGGTCAGCCCCTCCACCGGTCAGAACCCTCTGCAGGTAGCCCTTTCCAGTTGGCCGGCTCTCAATGAAAGCACCAATTGATACGAGCACAAGACTTTGAGAGAACCACACCTCAAAAGCTAGCTATTGGAGTGGGAGAGTCCAAGGCCTTATAAGGCCCTTTCTTGAAGATAGCCTCCCCAATGTGAGACTTGTATCACAATATTTCAGATTTTTAGCATAAAAAACTAGTAATAAAATTAATGTTATTGTATCAAATAATAAAATAAAGATATAAAATGAAGAGTGAAAGAGATTACCTTCATCTTCATGCTCATTAAAAATTTGGAATATATCACCAAGCTAAGCTTCACATTCAAACCAGCTATGCCGTCCGCGGTCCGTCTCTTCCAACCTCCAAGAGCAAATTGTGTTTCTTTTAGGTCACATTTGGTAGGAGTTGAGTATTTTGGTTGGAAGTGGAAGTAAGTGGAAAAAAAAGTATGTTTGGTATATGTAGGGAAAAGGAAGTGGAATTAAAATATAAATTAAGTTGTTTGATATGATGGGAAGAAGATACGGAAGACGAAGATAAAATTGTAAAAAGACATTTTTGCCCTTATTTTCTCTCACATGACCATAGGACTACATCAAGGTTCAGCTTTGAGCCCTTACCTCTTTAATTTGGTATTGGATGTGCTCACTGAACATATACAAGAGGCAGTACCTAGCTGTATGTTTTTTGCTGACGATATAGTCTTGGTTGGAGATTCTAAAGAACAAGTAAATGAAAAATTAGAGAGATGGAGACAAGCTTTGGAGACATATGGATTTCGTATAAGTCGAAGAAAAACAGAGTATATGAAATGTAAATTTAGTGGTAGGGACGCTGATTCTAGGAGTGAGGTGAAACTTAGAGATCACCCCATGCGGGAAGTCACAAGTTTTAAGTATTTGGGAACGATAATACAAAATAATGGAGAAATAGAGGAAGATGTAAACCATAAGATCCAAGCAGGATGGATGAAATGGAGGAAGGCATCAGGTGTTATTTGTGATAGAAAAGTACTGCTTAAGCTTAAGGGAAAATTTTATCGCACAACGATAAGACCAGCTTTACTGTATGATACTGAATGTTGGGCGATAAAAAGCCAGCATGAGCACAAATACAACGTGGCAGAAATGAGAATGTTGCGTTGGATGAGTGGTCACACTAGAATGGATAAGATTAGGAATGAGTATATTAGAAAGAAAGTGGTACCTATTGTCGAAAAATTAGTCGAAACACGCCTTAGGTGGTTTGGTCATGTACAAAGACGGCCGATAAAGGCTCCTGTACGTAGAGTTGACCAAATGGAAGATAGCCTAATAACTAGAGGTAAGGGAAGACAAAAAAAACAATAGGAGAAACGATTAAGAATGATCTATACATAAATAACCTAACCATAGAAATGTGCAAAGACAGAATATGTTGACGTCGCTTGATCCATATAGCCGATCCACCAAGTAGAAAAAAACTTTGATTGTTATTTTCTCTCACATGACCCTTCCTTCCTTCCCATCGAAGGACAAAATGATATTTTTTAACTCTACTTCCCTCTAATCACACAATGAACCCTTGTTCCTTTAGATAGGGAATTAACAATCCTCTACCCTCTCCTTGTGCCATACAAAACATGCAGCTCATGTTGGTTTCATTTTCCTTTCCCTGTGTTTTGGCATAGCAAACGTGATCTTAGTTTGATGTTATTCTCTACACACTTTTTGTAGCAAGCATTTTTTTCAAAAAAAAAAAAGTAAAGAAAAGAAACCAAATCTTATGGGAGAAGTCTTTTCTTTTAATGGTAATTTTTTATTATTTATTTAGCACATGACTTTGCAATTGTTTTAGAAGCAATCACACGGGGTCAAAAGTTAAGGAAAATACATGATTTTAGTTATCTAAAAAATTTATATGCTGTTGCTTACATGCTTTTACTAAGATTAACCAATTAAAAAAAGACATGTGTCAATTTTTTTAATATCATCTTCTCAAAATTGATACATTTCTTTTTTTAATTGGTTAACCTTAACAAAAAGTATGTAAGCAACAAAATATAAATTTTGTCCTTTAGTTATATATATATACACTAATCTATATCTATATAATATAATAAAAGAAGAGGCGTGAAGCCTCATCATGCCACATAAGCTTTTTCAGCATCTATTTCTTAAGCATGTGGCGCTGACTGGTCGCCACCTTGGCGTCTGGCTGGCTGCTGATGTGTGTTAGTTAAACCGAATCTGATTGTCAAATTTTTTTTGTTTCAATCTACTAAGAATCCCTTGATGCTTGCATTTATATTGAATATTAATAATTCAAATCTAAATCTAATATAAATTATCCCTTCATATATATTATAAATAACAACTTTTTAAATTCATTTATATATATATAAATATATACTATATATATACATATACTATATAACCACGTATATATTATATAATATATATATATATATATAAAATATATGGTATATATATATATATATCCATATCTTTTTTTATTAGCACAATCAAATCATTAAGTCAAATTTAAATATAAATTCATAACTACTGGCTTAACTTTTTCAACCTATATAATATATCCATATCTTTGTTTATTAGCACAATCATATCTTGAAGTCAAATTTAAATACAAATTCATAACCACTAGCTTAACTTTCTCAACCCTTCACTATATAAACTGCATCGTTCATGGTTCCGCCAGTAGGGCCACAATGCCTCTCAACCTAGACGAGTTCGGGGACGAGAGTTGATTTGCTTTTGGTGGCATGGTTGCAATGGCATTGTTCTACTATGAATTTGTAGCTGCAAAATTTTAGTTTTAGTTTTTATCTGCATTGTTTGCTTTCCCTTTTGATGTGGTGTTGTTTTATTTTTCTTGTCTCTGGTAGTCAGTAGGTTTTGGTCCAAATTCGCTAACATTGAGTAAATCGGGCTACTGATGGCCTGCTTAGTACTAAGTACTCTTGATGACTCCTTTGCACCACTTTTCACATGGAAATTCTGAGTTCTGATGGGCTGTTTATATTGATGCATTCTTCTTCCCTTGTGTTGCTATTTTTCTGTTTGTACTGTTTTATTGTTCATCCCTATCTGTCTCTCCCTTTTTGTTCTCCTTTCCGCATTGAGGACAATGCTTAATTCAAGTGTGGGGAGGGATGTTTGTCATGCTTATCATGCTCTTAGATAACAGGAAATAGCTTAAATGCATGTTAGACTAAATTGTTTCGATTTTTTGTTGGAAGAATTTTTGCTTAAGGATCTCTTTTGAGGAATGCATGTAGTTCTTAAATTAAATATGATTGATGCATGCAAATAGGGTATTATGCTTGATCTACTTGTATAATGTTCATGAGTTGATTCCTATGTATTTGAGGAACCCATGTTGTAGCAACTCATGAAATTCAATTGCAAATACCCAACTAAACCCATGCTTAATTTTTGCTTCTGATTTAGCTTTTTGATAAAGTGTTTTCAAGGTTTGCTTTAGAGTTCATTGGGTTTCTTGCTTAAGTCTAAATGGTTTGCAACTTCTCAATTAGCTCACTTTCTTTGTTTTACAACTTAAGCAAGTTAACCAAGTTTAGTATCCAGTTGGCTTTACAAGTGACCAATCTGAGAGTCGAGCCTTGTGGGAAGCTATTTGAGCCAAACACTAAATTCTTTTCGTTGATTATCATTGAGTGTAATTTGTTTGCTCATGCCGGTTCTAGAACTTGTTTTTAATCTTAATTGAAGCTTTACATGCATTAGTTGATAGAAATGACTGAGGCATTAATTCACCTTTTTCCCAAACACAAACCCCATTTACATTTCCCTTTGTCACCCATTTGAGCCTTGTATTAGCAATTTTCAAGATAATTCATCATTTGATTCTTGATTGAGTATTGCATTTTGACCCGTTTCATATATTGTCTAACCACTCATTCTCATGGGTTAAATTTGCCTAGTGATTCAAGTAAGCCAAAAAGGCTTGAAAAAAAGAGAGGAGATATTAGAGAAAAAAAAGAGAAAGAAAGAAATGGAATCAAAGAAAAAAAAAAGGAGAGAACGAAATAAAAGTGCAATTTAAATAAATAAAAAATAAGGATCTAAGGCGATTCCCTTTGGTGGATAGAGAATGACTGTTGGGTTAGCAATTTTTCTTTTTGGTCAATCTTCCTTACTTATTCAAGAATCTATATATTCTTTATGCTTGATAACTGCTAGCTTCTTTTCCAAACACTTTTCCCTTTTAGCCATTCCTCCATCGTTTCAAGCTTTTAAAGACCTCTTGATCTATTTCATTAATGCATTTGTAGTGGAGATATAGAATAATCACAAGCTTATGGCAACCGGCTGGTAAAACAAATTTGAGTGAAAATAGTCCAACAATGGTGAGTGAGAGATTTAATTGTTCTTTGGTCGGTTGTATTTGCTGGTTGGCTACTCCGCTTGTTTCTATTTGCTTCAGTTGTTAGATTTAAGAATGGAGATACTTGATTAGTTGCTTTCATATTTTGTCTTGGTGGATTCCTGTTGCTCTCGATGCTTTCTTTGATTAGACTTTTAACTAATTGCTTTGCTCAGGAGTGCAAAGATTTAAGTGTGGGGAGATTGACAACACTCATTCTAATCATAATATTTTGTATCATTTGGCAAGGTTTTATTGTGATTATTGTGTTAAAATGCATGCTTTCATGGTATTTTGATTCATAGGAGTGTTGGATTTAATTCTTGCTAACTCCATGAGTTTATTGTATAAATTGTGTTAATTTCATAACTTTAGCATTTGTGCAAATTTAAGTTCATGATTGGAATTTTCACAAGTGTTGATGGATGTTTTGTAGGTTATCTAGAGAGGATTAGCAAGGAGATCAACATTTGGGAGCCATAATGCAAGTGAAGGAGAAGAACCGGGCACAAACCAAGCAAAAATGACAAGTTTTCAATTCTGCTCACCGCGGTGAGCAATTTTGCTCACCGCAGCGAGCAGAATTGTTGAAATGGCCATGTCTGCTCGCTGCCGTGAGCAAATTGCTCACCGCAGCGAGCGACATCAGATAAGCCGCGTTTTTACATCAGAAAATCATTTTTAAGGCCGAATTGGTGGACCCCACTCACCCCAATCAGACCTAATTTGCCCCAATACATTAGGGTTAAGTGAGGAGGCTAAGGGGATCATAAAACTTCATCTTTTTCTCCAAGTTTTCACTTTCCTCTCATCTCCAAGCCTCCATTCCCATTCTCTCTTCATCTTCTTCACTCCACCTCCATTCTCACTCATTTCTTTTGCAACATTCATCATCATCCATGGCTGGGCACGGTTTGGAGAAGCTTGGTGGAGCATTCTTCATCTCCATGAGTGGCTAAACTTCTAGTGCTTTGGAGGAGGATGATTGGGGCTTGAGCTTTGGCACTTACTAGGGAGTTTTTCTTGTTTTCCATCTACTTCTCTTTATAGATTCATTATTATCTGGTTGATTTTGATGGATTTGTATTGATTGTGGTTCCATGGTTGTGGAACTTAACTTGGTTGTAGTTGGATATTAGGGATTGATATAGATTTGTGATTTGTATTTTCATTCTCCCATTGTGGGTTTTGATTACATTGGATTTGGTTAAATCTTATTGTAGTTTTAATTCATTGTGGAAGTTATTTTAATGACAATGGTATTTGTTGAGTTGAATTCTTATCTATATTGAATTCCCTATTAGCTTCATTGATGGTATTTGATTGGGCTTGTTAATTGTCCGGTTGGCTAATTGCATTCTCTAATTAAATTATCTAAGTTTAGTGGTCACTAAACTACATTAGAAAAATGGTTCCTCATTGATTAACTCCATAATTTTTAGAGAGCAAGGATAGCCCCAAGCATTCTCCAACAAAACATATCCATCTTAATACATTCACCTCACTTTTACTTGCTTTGAAATATTGAAAAAATCACAAAAAGAGTTTGTTTTAGTTTCTTTTAGATACATTTACTCTTCTTGCACACCAACTGTTTGATAAAATTCCTCAAAGACATCCATATTTTTGTGAACATCTTACATAATTGACAATTGAATACATAGGCTCCGCGAGAGAGATTCGACCTAGGTTGTGCCACTAGCTGCACATTCTAGCATTAATTTGATTGGTGCCGGCCTCGCGACAAGGCTGCGTTCATCAGTTAGCCTTTCTTGAAATTTCTTTCTCTCTTTGTAGGCAAATTGTTTCATACTAATTTTCCTTTTCTTCACTTTAATTCTAATTTTTTTAAAAAGAAATTTTGAATTCTAAAATTGAATAGAACTAATTTAAATTTCACTTCTCTTCACTTTCTAGAATATTTTCTTTTTTAATTTACTTATATTGTGATTTTTTATGGATTTGTTGGAAAAATTTTAATCAACACTAAAGTTAAATTTTAATTTACTTATATTCGAAGGCCTTGTTGGTGCGGAAGGGAATTGATAGTATTCGAGGTTCGTCATCGCTGATTTCTTTCATGCCTATGAGAAATTATTTCATGATTTCATCCATACCTTGCTTCTTCAATGATAATTTGAGCTCCGCTTCATTCTTTATGTCAAATGTTGATACTGAGGCGAATCTGCATTACCCCTAATAGCTATTTCACATGATAAGACTCAAGCCGAAGAAAGTGCCACTTTTTTTTTTAATCCCGAAAGAAACTACATTCTTCCAAAATGAAGAGGAAAAGCTGAGAGCATGAGACTTTATGCATCTTTGCAACGCCATTTCTTTTTCCTGAAGCATTCAGTTCTTAGTAGAGCGCTTTTTATTTCTGATCCATTGTCCTACTGGCAGCACCAGTGCTTTCATCTGGTTCATTATTTAGGATTAATTATTTAATTTCTCACTACTTATACCAGTTGTCTACGATGAATTCTGAATGAATTCTCTTCTTTCGGTTCTTTGTATTATCTTTCCTATCTTTGGCAGGTTGTGTGCAATATACCTATGACAGTCATATAAGCAAGTCGTTCAAATGCAGTCCTTAGATATTAAAATGGTAACTTCTTCGTTTTCTCCCATTTTTATTCTCCATTTTAAGGCACATTTTAATAATGCGTGCTTTTACTTTATCAGGAGATAATTTTGGGATGTTTGGAGTCTTTCTTGTTTTCTTTAGTGTTGTATTGTTCAATAATTGCTGAGATATTATGGGTATATGTGTCAAGTGGATTGTGGACCATGGTCCATGAAATTGGAAAGTATGGTTTTTATAGCACATGGATTCTTTTGGTAGTGGACATACTTTATACTCTTTTACTGTGGGCTCCGTGGCCCATTAACTCTTTACTTTGCCAAGGGAAAACTATTATTTCATTATTTAAATATACCTTATATAATTATAATTTTGTATTTAGTTAGTTTAAGGTTAGGATTCATATTTTGGTTGACATACTAGAGGCCATGGCAAACGACTCTCAGTTCATGGATATTGTTTCCCTCTAGCCAGCACGCATATGTGTCACTTCAACATATGAAATATCACAGCACATTTTATTTCAGTCTTAATATATATGTGGAATTATGGATGTAGTAGACTAGCAGTCATGGAATAAGTCTTGTGTATTGTGGTGCCCATTTTCTTCATGAAATAAAAATCAATGAGGTATGCTACCAACAGTGATAATTATAGGTGCAAGGTTCACTTTAATATAGCAAATTCAATTATTCAGGAATATAATCCATGTGTCTAGAATTATATATATATACATATATATATATATATATGAAATTAAGCTAATGAATTGTCTTAGTCCCTGTATTTTTTGTGATTAGTTAATTACTTTATTGGATAGTACATTGACTACAGGTACGTTTAATTAAGGAAGCTCCATGTGTATGCTACCAAAAAGTTTGGCATTATAGCATTATTATTATTTTATTTTTGTTAATTTGATTGTTTGAGTTTTTTGTTCTAACTAAATTATGTTATTTCTTGGTAACTTGATGTATACTAAAAAAACTCTTTTTGGCAGGCAAATCCAAGGACAAAGAAATAATGGGTGATTATATAACTAAGGTGCAATTGATGGAAGATGAATATATATATATATATATATATATATATATATATATATATATATATATATATATATATATATACCAATGCAGACCAGCTTCAACTGTTCCAAGGAGGGAATCAGAGAATTGGATGTGTCTAGCATCCCTAAGGCATAACAGACAAGAAACATTTAAGCCTTCTCTAACCAATGGTTTTAAGGCTATTTGTACACAACCTATGTGTATGAATTTATATTTTGATTTATGGAGTTTCATTGTTTTTTCAGAAAGAAGAAATATATCTTCCATGTCTGAATTAACGTTGATAGTTTCTTCAGAAGTTTTGATTACGAAATCAGAGATCCTAAAGAATCTACCATCTGGTTTGTATAAATCGTTTTTGGGGACAATTGGAATAGTCCAATCATCTAGATTTTGATTGATATTTTCAAAATGGATTTCTTCTTTAAAGATTTGGTTTGAGGATGATGAGGATCCTTTCTCAGGAATAGAAGAGGAGTCAGGAATGGAGGAACGTCTGGTAAACGAAGAAAACGTACGGCTAAGCATGGTTGTAAATATCCCCATGATATCATCACCTTCATTAGGTTCAGTAAAGATGTAGAGTGTTTTGGATGAATCTGAGTGAAACAGAAAAAATGAACAGAAAACAGAAAAAACTCTTTTTTTTTTCTTTTTTTCTTTTACTAATCAACCAAACCTAGCCAGAAGAACATGAACAGGCATTCAAGCAAGCGGCTTCTGGACATATTGCCACTACTGTGGTCTTACCATCCATTGCCTTAGAATAACGAATGAATGAACTGTTCATAATAACGTTGCTATCAGTTTAGTTGATAGTATTTTAAGGACAAATAATAAACGTAAACGGAATATATACATGCAATACTCAGATTCATCCTCCACAACCCTTACATCCCCACTTCCCCCTCAGGCTCTAATACCAAAGGGAGCAGGATCAAAGGGCAATGGGGAGAGTTAAGGGTGAAAGAAGTGAGGAGATTATGATGAATGCAAGAACAGGAATTAAAATGCCATGCAATGCAGAACAAGAATATAAATTGCAGAAAATAAAACACTTAAAGTAAACGGGAGCCTATACCGGCGGTAGTCCGCACTGGTACAAGTATGGGAGAGGGAATGGAAAAGAAGAAAATTAATTAAAGAAACTTGTATTGGATTGCAAAAATCTCAAAAGAGAGAACTTACAAAGGATTCTCAGAACTCTCTCTCTAAGACTTTCTCACTCTATTGTAACCTGCCTACTACTGAAGGCTTAGGGCCTTTAAATAGAAAACCAAAGTTACAAAGAGACAGAATTGCTACAAGAAAAGTAAATTATTGCTGCAACATGATAAGGAATCTCGTCAGATGAACAGTGACCCTTGGCAGTTGCACATTGAAAATTGTTGCATGACTCATGCAAAATCTGACAATAAACAGTAAAGGGATGAAGTGCTCAATTATTCATCTTCATCCAGATTGATTCCATAGCAATCATCCTCATTGCTTTGTAAGGAGCCTGAAGAGGTTGCCGATGGACTTCCAGGGGTTGAGGACTCATCCTTAGTCTGGAGGAGTTGGAGGATTTGATTAAGTTGTTTGGCTAGCTCTTCTTTATTCGAGGAAGAGGCTAAGCAAGATTGGATTCTTGACTTCTAGTTTAGAAAGAGGCATGTATCTCTATCTTCAGCCAAGAGGAATTTTGGATTCTGGGAGAACCATTTTTTGATGGAACCCGTGCTGGCTCGGTCAGTTCCTTCGAATTTTGGCCACCATTTAACTGACGGCATTCTTTGGAGGACAGGGGAACCATTGGGAAAAGTTACTTCCCCATATTTGTACTGCCATTTGAATACCCAGGCTAAACCGAATTTTGAAAACAAATGCAGATCCGCTGGGTGAGGATCTTCAGTCAAGTTAATTTTATTTGAAAAATATTCAAGACCATCTTTAACCAAAATTGGCAGAATATCTGGAATGGGTCCAAAGAACCTCCACCAGAGATTAAACCATTGGGGAAAATGGTACTGAATTCCATTTTTAAAAAGTAGTAGCCAAGAGTGACTATATTTTTTGTTTTGATACCAAAAGGTACTATACCAGGCACTTCTGTAGTCCCAGTAGTTGTATCCTATTGGATCAAAAGGTTGAGAAAATTTTCTAATTTTATTTAAATCACTTCCCCAATCAGCAGGAGAAAGGACTCTCAAAATTTGAAGGGTGGAATAAGCATGAGAACCCTTCTCTTCAGAATCTGGGAAATGTTTAATACTTGCAGATTTAGTATCTACAAGGATGAATTCATAAAATAATTGGGTTTTTTGTAGGGATTGAGGGATAAAATGAAATCCTGGAGGGAATAATTTTAAGGCAAGAATTTGAGGGTTCCTTTCAAGGAAAGATTTTTCAGTTTGGAAAATATCCATAGCCCTATCGGTCTTCTGGATATAAACAGATTTAGGATTTGAAGGAGTGGTCGAAACCAGAGTAGACAAAGAGCCTGCTCTAGTTAATTGTTTTGATTTTTGCTCAATTGCTTGGGCTAGTTCTTCTTCAAGGGCAATATCTGCCCAAGTTTTCTTTGGCAATTTTTGTAGTTTTTGATTGGCTTGGATCCCTAAGAGGGTCTGGATTGGCAGTGCATAATCACTGGGGCTCTGGATTGAATGAGTTGATGACTCAATTTTTGGGGTTTGAAGGGTTGATGACCCTAAAATGATGCTTTTTTCAGGCTGGGCCTGAGATGATTTTTGCTGTCCTGGCTTGGACTTTATTTCTTCTTGGGCTATGCCCTTTCCTTTGTCTCTTTCCTTTTTAGGAGCCATTATTTTCCCTGTAAAAACTCTCTTGTTAGGAAATCTGGGAGAGAATTTGAGGATCCTTTTAAGTATTCAATATCAAAATCAAATATACTTAAGATTGCTTGCCATCTGGCAAAAATTTGTTTTGATGCAAGATTCTTCACATCTTTTTTGAAAACATCTTTGGCTGACTTGCAATCAACCCTTATCAAAAATTTTTGATTTAATAAATCACTTTGGAATTTATTCACGCAAAGAACTATTGCAAGCATTTCCTTTTTTATGGTGGAATAGTTCTGTTGAGTTCTATTCCAATGCTTTGATGTGAATGCAATGCAAACTTCTTTGTCATGTATTTTTTGTTTAAGAATTCCTCCATAACCTATATCCGATGCATCGGTTTCTACTATTTTAAATGCATGTGGGTCAGGAAGATAGAGGCATGGAAGATTTTGGACGTGCTTTTTTATTCTTTTGACCACAGAGGTGTGATCATCCGTCCATGGAGGGGGATTTTTCTTCAGACGATCATGAAGGGGTTTGATAATATTATTTAAATTTGGGATGAAGTCGGAGACATAATTTATACATCCTAAAAACCTTTGAAGCTGATTTCTATCAAGGATTTGGTCTGGGAATTTATCTGCAAATTGGATGGCTCGGTTAATTGGGGTAATTGTCCCCTGGTGAATGTCATGACCAAGGAATCTTATCTTGGTCTGAAATAGGCTGATTTTGGATTTAGAAACAGCCAAGCCATTCCTTTTGATCACACTTACAAAAGTATGAAGGTGTTTGACATGTTGGTGTATGGACTCTGAATAAACTAACACATCATCAATGTAGACAATGATGAATTTAGTATAAGGATTGAAGATTTCATTCATTATTCTCTGGAATTCGGAAGGGGCATTCTTCAAACCAAAAGGCATAACATTCCATTCGTATTGTCCGAAAGGGACAGTGAATGCTGTTTTATACCTATCTTTTTCATCAATTTGAATTTGCCAGAATCCTGATTTCATATCAAATTTCGAAAATATTTTTGCTTGGAAAAGCCTATTTAGTAAGTCTTTTTTGTTGGGGATGGGATACCTAATCCACTGGAGGGCATCATTTAATGGTTTATAGTTTATGACGAGTCTAGGTGTTCCCCTTTCTAACTCGGCATTCTTATTAACATAAAAGGCAGAGCATGACCAAGGGCTCTGACTTTTCCTGATTAATTTTTTGGAAAGGAGATCTTTGATTTCCTTTTGACAATGCTCTAAGAGCTCTTGATTCATTTGGATTGGCCTGGCCTTTGTAGGAATATTTCTTTCATCAAAATCTTTCTCATAGGGTAAGGAAACTACATGTTTTTTCCTTTCCCAAAAAGCATTTGGAAGATCGGAACAAATGGATTTTTCTATATAGGATTGGATTTCTTTGACCTTGGTTTTTACCTCAGCCTTAGAGAGTTGGGATTCTATTAATTTATAGGAAACTTCTTCTTTCAGGAAATTGATTTGATTTTCTTTATACTGAATATAATTTATAGTTTTGGTAAAAGGGGGCTTAGAAAATGGAAATAGTATCTTTTTCCCGAAATATTCAGTCTCTATTCCTTGCCTGATGATAGAGAAGGGCATAATTTGATCAATGAAAGGAGCCCCTAAAATGATGTCACAGGCAAGGTCTTTGACTATTATAAATGGGGTGGAGATTGTCAGATGCTCATTTTTTACTAGGGCATCAGAGAGTTTGTAAGTAATATCTAATTTTGCCCCATTCGCACTGAGGAGGGATTCTACGGTTTTTTCAAGAAATTTTGTGGGAATGATACCTTCTTTAATACAATTCAGGGATGCTCCTGTATCAAAGAGGGCAGTTACATTGTAGATGTGATTGTTTTGGAGGACTAACTGTATAGGAATATACCATTTTTGGATGGATACTCTAGTGATTAAATTTAGAAATGCTTCAGGAATATCTTCTTCTTGTCCTCCCTCAGCGCTTTCTTTGTTGATAATAGGGGTTTCTTGGTGCTGGATTTGGTTGATAATTAACGAGTGTAAATTTTGGGTGGTTTTCATTTCTTTCACTTTACTTTTTAAAGCGTTTATTTCTCTTTGTAGATCTGTAATCGTGACAGGTCTAGGCTTACTATCGAATCGTTTAATGATTTCAGTGAAGTCATATCTTTTGGGCTGTTGGATTGGAATATTGGTTGAGGCAGACGGAACATCTGGGTTTTCTTTCAATCTATTAAGGAATTGGATTTTTTCTTCATTGGTTTTAAAGGAGTTTAATGCTCCAGATAAAATATTTTCTTCTGTGTTTATAACATTGATGTAGAGTGGATTATCTTCTTCTATGAGATTTGCTGTAGCACAGTCACAGTTTTGCTCTTCGGAAGAAGATTTAGATGAAATGTCATCTTCAAGAATATGATTAATATCTTGATCAGATTCTTCAAGTTCTTCTTCAGAAGATGTTTGAGTCATGAGATTAATTATTTGCTCTTTTACAGGATTGTCTAATTCAAGCATCCTAATTTTTCTGTTTAACCGGCAGTATTTGGCCATATGGCCTTCTTTGCCGCATCTAAAACATTTGATTTTAGTTTTAGGTAAATCTATTGGATTTTTAGAAGAAACATGTTTTGACAGGTTCCTAGGGTTTCTATTTTTGGGAGTTCTATAATAATTTTTTGTCTTTTGGTGATCTTTATATTTTTGGTGATCCTTCTGATCTTTGTGTTTGGGCTTGGGTTTTTTACAAGATTGAAAACAAAATTGTTCGCAGAAAGATCCTAATTCTCTTCTGTTTTGGGCTTTTTCTTTGTTGAGCTGGTGTTGAATTTTGTCATCTTGACATATTTTAAATGCTATTTTCTGGACAAGAGCAATTAATTGCCCATAGCTTAAGTTTTCGTAATGGATTTGGTTGTCTCTTGACATGCTTCTTAGTTTTTCCCTAACCTTGTCTCCTAAGGAGGTAGGTAGGCCAGTGATGAATTTTTCTTTCCATAAGGGGTGGTTACTATCTTCTCTAGTATAGACCCTTATTAGGAAAGTATCTTTGTACCATCTAAAGTCTGCTAAGGTTTTGCACCTAAGGTTTGATAGTAATTCAGCGGATTTATCTCTCCATAAGGAGGGATCTCCTATAAAATCTTGGGTGATTTTATAAATAAGGGTATTGACAGCATCTGGTATTGGTTCACCGTTGTTGGTTACTACAGCACCATCGCTGGTTGTTTTGACTGCACTTAATATTTGGGTTTTTTGCTCTTCCGAAAGGTAGAAGTCCCACCAGCCTTTAAGTTGGCCAGTAAATCCGGCAATAAGGATTTGAGCAATGGAATGCTCATCACAATTGTGGTATATAGAGTAAGCTGTGCTGACCATGGTCATTTGTTGGAGGAGCTCTAAGATGTTATTTTCTGACAGCCCATCTATATTCCAAGCATAAATGTGGCTTGCATCAAAATGTTTTGGAGAAAAGTTTTTCTCCTCTAATGCTATATCCGGATGAGTGGCTCTCGGATAGTAAAGTTTTGTGGAATGCTTCCAATTGGGGATAATTGCATTAATCTGATCATGAGGAACTTCTTTTGGAAAATCGAGATGATTGATTCCTAAAGAAATTTTATTAGAAGAAGTTCCTGAAGCTAAGGTTTTGAGAGGAGCTTGAGGCGTGTCACCTGAGACAGGAGATTTAAGTTTTTGAGGTGTATCAGCTATAATTAACCCCTTGAGTTTTTCATCAATTAATTGTGAGAGTGTTTTCTCTTTGGCAAGATTGAGGTTTGATTCAAAAGGTTTAAATATTGGTTGTTGTTGTGTAACGGTTTTAATGGGGTTGGACTGCTGGTTGGGTTGCTCTAGGAGTTGTTCACTAATTTTCTTTAGGTAGGTATTAGTGTTTTCTCCTAAGGCTTGAAGATAAGAATTTGTGTAATTGTTTTGTTCCATAAGACTAGAGATGTCTTTGGGTTCGACTTCTTTGGTTATGTCCTTGGCTTTAAAAGGTGAAGCAACAACAGAACTTTCATTAATCCTCATATTTGGGACAAAATATGCTTGTGTAGGGGGTAATTCATTTTGGATTGAACCACCATGTTTTATATATATATATATATGGGTAGATGAATATGTTATAGGGTGAAACTTTAATTTTTGTGATAATTTTGGTTTGTAAGCAACTTGATTATAATTTTTGTTTGAAACTTTAATGGTAATTTTAGTTTGGAAGGTTTATTGTTTTGGAAGATTTGTATTTGAACAAATTGATTTATCTAAATTTAGTTTTAATTGCCAATATTTTAATATAAATTTAAGTATATTTTGATTATATATAAATAACTAAATAAGATAAAATAAATATGAAATTATTTGTTAAAATATAAACAATTTATATCTTCACCAATAGTGGCGGTTATAAAAACCGCTACAAATTTACCGGCGGTTTTGAAAACCGCCGCAAATTTACCGGAGGTTTCCAAAACCGTCGCAAATTTAACGGCGGTTTTCGAAACCGCCGCAAATTTAACGGCGGTTTTCGAAACCGCCGCAAAGTTAACGGCGGTTTTTGAAACCGCCGCTAAAACCCTTGCGACGGAAGACTTTGCAGCAGTTTTGTAAACCGCCGTTAAGTGCTTTAGTGGCGGTTAAAACCGTCGCTAAATTTAATTTTTTTTGTAGTGTGACATGATTGGAGTTCCATTCAAAAACATTTGAATTAAAACTGTAATCAGAAATTGGTAACATTAGTTTTTATGTTACTTATGTATTAGCCGTTTGATTTTAATTATTTGTAACAAATGCATTTAAATATATAAATATGCATTGGTTTATATATATATACATATGTTATGTGTGTTATTTGGGTAGAAAAAGGTATGGGAATTGAGAGTCCTATCCACCTCTTACGTGCAGAGGTTGTAGACAAACAGACGAGTATTGGACTGTTGTATTTTGGAGGTAACGCGTCTGATTACCCAGTGTGATATAGCAAAATCAAACTGTGAGAGGCGTGAAATACCTTAAAGAGAGCGAGATATCTGTGCTACTATGCATTTTGTTATTTCCCTAACAATTTCTCTTTTCTCTATTTTTCAATGTTTGAAAATCCGGATCGGTCATTAACCCGGTTAAGGACTCGGGTCATTGATTCACTAGTTCAACCGCGGGGTCACTAAAAAATCGGTTAGCCCGGTCAAATTTTTAAAAAATTAAAAAAGTATATATATGTATCTATACATATACATCAATCAAATAAATATGAAAAACACATAATAAGTTATTATAATTCAAATTCAAAGCTAAAATTGAACATAATTAGTCTAAAATACACATATAATAACACATAATAAGTCTTAAACACTTTAATTTTGATCCCACACTACATGATATTTAAATAAAAAATAAATACATCAAATAAATCGTAACTCAAACAACTCCAACCAAAAGGGGTGCCAAATTTTTTTAAATTTATAAATGCAATATTATAATATATATATATATATATATATATTATAATTATACGAGAGAGTTAATATTTAATATAATATAAGATAAAAAAATACATAAAAGATAATATATAACTAATATCATCAGTTGACGTGGTCTACCACATCATCATCTTAAACCTAAGGTGGGTGCACATATAATGCTTCTTCGTAATATTTGACCATTCAATGAGATTGTTTAATGGAACAAGACTAATCATGTCCGAGAAATTCGCAGGTGAATAGGTTCTTATAGCACGTATGTTAATAAGTCCTTATGATCGATTTTGAATTGCCTTTCAAGTTTCGATACTGTCAATTTCTTGTTGTTCTCTCATTTGCAATGACAATCAACAAAAGTCAGGGGCAGACATTGTCTAATGTTGGTATATATCTTCCTCGACCTGTGTTCAGTCACGGCCAACTATATGTTGTTGTCTCACGTGTTCGTAAACGCTCTGGTTTGAAGATTCCGATGTCCGATGCGGATTGTCATCAGCTGAAAACTACTACAAATGTCTTCAAAAAAGTGTTCCAGAATGTCAAATAGAGTTAATATTAGTAACAAACTCTATATTAATGCGTTGAGTTGGTTTTTGTTTGAATATATTAGAATTTTCACTTTCTAAATTCTTATCAAATTTTGCCTATAAATTTATTGTATTCATATTGTTTACGGATTTTGAGTTCAAGTGTTTTAATTTTGCCTAAACATAATGTTTAGAATAATATGTACATATCTGTAAATATAACCCGTGCAGAGCACGGGTACAAAGACTAGTACATATAATTACTAAGATCTTTGGGGAGGGGGGATGGCACCCCCTGCTTCCCCTCTGCCGCCAAGGAATTAATATTCGCAAATATAGAATAAAATGTCATTTTAGTCTATTTTAGATAACAATGTTAATTTAAATATTTTTTACCTAACTAAAAACGAGTTAATCCAACCTTAAAAAAAATATGATTAAATTGTGTAAGGATTGGATCAGACTAGTCTATTTTTTATTTTAATTTAAATATTTACTAATTGAATTAATTTTATAATTTTTACTTTAATTCAAATTATATTAACTATTTTTATTTTTATATGATTTATCTAATTACTTTAATTCATTTTTTTATTTTAAATTATAAATGAATAAATATTATACCATAAGATATTTTATAATTATTTAATAATTTACAATAATATTTATAAAAAATAAAATAAAATATGGGACAACTCAATTCAAAACCCTAATAATCTCATATTGAAAACATGTAAGTCCAGCTTAATCTTAATAAAATAAGTCAAAGCAAGTTAAGGCAGACCAAACCAAACTAGTTCATTCTGACATCTTTATAAATGAATAATACAGATAATAAAAAATAAAAAATATTTGAATTTTTTTTAACTTTTTAATTTCTTAAACAAGAAAAAAATATTTAATTAAATAAATTAATCATTCATTTTTTTTGATAAAACAATAACATAAAATCATAAAAAGGTTACAAAGTCTTCCGGCCTACATAAAACCTATCATTACAAAATCTACCAAATAAAGTACGAAACAAGGAAAAGGACCTAATAACTAAAACATAAAAACTGAAAAAAGTTTGTCCAAGGTTGTGGATGTCAGTTCCAATAACACAAAGTTTCTTCATCCTTTTGTAACCTTTAGGCTATGTTTGGATTGGTGATTAAGGAGGAGAAGAGAAGGGGAGGAGAGAGATTCAAGATATCTTCCTCTTGTTTGGGAAGATAAAAATTGGAGGGGAAGATAATAGAAGATCAATCATTAATCCTCCATCATCCTTCCCCTTCATAAATTCATGATACTCCAAATTGGGGTATTTTGGAGGAGGTATCAATACCCAAACAAGAGGAGGTATCAATACCCAAACAAGGGGAAGACATATGGAAGGTTAACCTTCCCTTCCCCTCTCCTCCCTTCTCCTCTAATCACTCCCCTTCCCTTCTCCTCTTGATTGGGAAGATGAAAATTGGAGGAGAAGATAATGGAAGATCAAGCCTTAATCCTCCATTATCCTTCTCCTTCACAAATTCAAGATACCCCAAATTGGGGTATTTTGGAGGATGTATCAACACCCAAACAAAGGGAGGACATATGGAAGCTTAACATTTTCTTCCCCTCCCCTCCCTTCTCCTCTAATCTCTCCCCTTCCCTTCCCTTCCCCTCTTAATTCCCAAACAAACCCTTAGTGATATTGGAGGCAAGGCCTTTGCGAAAGACGACAATGTTATCGTTATCTGGATGAGAATTATTGATGGCAATTTAAAGACCTCTTCTAAGAATTGCGAACGAAGCCACCAGAAGATCCTCCGAGTCTCTGAGGCCATAAGCCATGTTGGCTAGGACTTCATTCCTATAAATGATAGAAAGAAAAACTCTCCTAGACTTAAGAGCACCTCTTCTATAGTGTCTGCTAACACAAATGATAGAGATTCCATTCATGGGAATATAATCAATATTAACCCAAGAATGACTACTTTTGAAAAGAGGAGGCAAATTGTTAACAGCAACCTGTAAAGAAAAAGCATATTTATAAGCAGACCAATTAGTATAGATCATTGAAATTGCTTGATGCGGGCCTATATGCTTTCCTTCCATAATTCTGAGGTTACGACAACGCCAGATAGTGTGGAAAATAATACAGATAAATTGGAGCACATTGTCTTCCCTGTGTCTGTGATTTGTAATTCAATCTTTAAACCAATCAAATATACTATTGCCTTGCCAGAGGTGGGAATAATATCCTAAGTGAGTGCCAAACCAAATTGCTTTAGCAAGCGGACAATGAAGGAAAAGATGGATAAGAAATTCCTGATGAATACCACAGGCATAACAAATATTTTCTATATTCATATGATGCTTAACTAGAATGGAACAGGCACGAATGTTGTTGTTGAGAACTCTCCACATGAAGACAACTATTCTGTAGGGCAATTTCATGTTCCAGATGATTTTCCACAGGCAGAACAAATATTTTCTATATTCATATGATGCTCAACTAGAATGGAACAGGTAGGAATGTTCTTGTTGAGAACTCTCCACATGAAGACAACAATTCTATAGGGCAATTTCATGTTCCAGATGATTTTTCAAACTTCTTTATTACGGACAGGAGAAGGAACATAAAGTCTAGCAGGGTACCGAGAGGAAGTGGAATTACGAATCCAATTATATCCCTCTTTAACAATGTAATCGCCATTAGTTGAATGCTTCCAAAGGAGACTATCCTTAACACCTGTAATAGACAGAGGAATGGAAGAAATAACATTTGTTGTATGAGCATCATAAACAGAATTAAGCACTTCCATTTTCCAGGTAACTGTGTCATGTTGTATGAAATCAAAAACTAAAGGGAATGATTCCTGACTTCGAAGCATCTGCCACCAAGCATGATGGTTAGTATTAACATCACTTCCATTTCCAATTTGCCATATTAGATTTGGAACAATCACATCCTTTGTTTTTAAAATGGCTTTCCACCTCCAAGAAGAATTTGATCTACTAACCAAAGTACCCCAATTATTTGCTTCCATGTATTTTGCTCAAAGAGTATTATCTAACAGCATATTCCTACGATCAATTAATCTCCAAACATGCTTAGCAAGAAGAGCTCTATTAAAAGCTAAGACATCATATAAAGCTAGACCACCTTCTTCCTTAAGCCTACAAAGATCCGTCCAATTTTGAAGATGAATTTTAAAATGATTACTATTATGGCCCCAAAAAAAATTGGACATAAGGCTCTCAATCTTCCTACATTGATCCTTTGAAAAAAGTTTGGAAGAGAGAGGATAGACTAGATATGAGTTAATGACAGATTTAATTAAAGTCAACTTACCAGCCTGAGATAAGAGCCGAGCTTTGCATTCTTTCAACTTGCCTTCTATTTTATTAATTGTCCCTTGAACCACTTGCTTTTTGCTGTCTTGACAATCAATCCATGTTCCTAAATATTTACCAAGAGAGGAGTGAAATTTGAGGTTAAAGAAAGCAGAAATCTCCTGCTTCCTATAATGAGGAATGTTAGGGCTAAAAACAAGGAAGGATTTTTGGAGATTCATTGTCTGACCTGTTAAGTTAGTATATTGATGAAGAACTCTTTGAACAGATTGACAGTTAAAATCATTAGCTTCGAAGAAAAGCACAATATCATCAACATACATCAGGTGAATAATTGGAACTGCATTCCTACCAATCTTAACTCCCTTTCATAATTTTGCGTCCTCCTCCTTTCCGATCGTACAAGAAAGAATGTTAGAACAAAGAATATAAATGTAAGGAGAGATTGGATCACCCTGTCTAATACCACATGTGGAAGCAAAGGTTTCAGTGAGACCACCATTAAAAAGAAGTTGATATTTAACTGATTGAATACATATCATAATGTAATTGATCCATGTTTCAGAAAACTTCATACGTCTTAAAACAGCTTCAACAAAATTCCACAAAAGCTTATCATAAGCTTTCCTAATATCAAGCTTAAGAGCACACCATCCTGTTCTCCCACTTCTAGTAGACTTGATCTTATGCATGTTCAGAAGCTAATAAAATATTGTCACTTATTAGTCTCCCCTTCAAAAAGGCACTCTGGTTAGGGGTAATTAACTCAGGCAGGAAACACTTCAATCTGTTACACATGACCTTTGTTACCAGCTTGTAAGAAACATTTGCTAGGCTAATAGGCCTAAAATCCTTAAAGGATTGAGGGGCATCCGTTTTTGGAATAAAAGTAATATAAGATTTATTCATCTGATCCAAAAGGATACCCTGATTAAAAAAAGGTAGTCAGCATGGATAAGACATCATGCTTGACTGTCTCCCAGAAGGTACGATAAAATCTCACAGTAAAACCATCAGGACCAGGAGCACTGTCTATCTTCATTTGATTTAAAGCAATTTGACATTCCTCAAAAGTGAAAGGTTTATTTAAAACATCCAAATGAGTTTGTTGTAAAGAGGGGATGTCATATTTATTGAGTTTTCCAATGATCATGTCCATTGTTTGATCATTTTTTCCTAGAAAAATATCCTTGAAGTAACTGACTCCTATTTGTTCAATCTGTTTATAGTCATCAATCCATCCTCCCCTATCATATTGAATCATCGTGATTTGATTTTGAATCCTTCGTTTTTTAACAATGTTATGAAAATAAGCAGTGCACCTATCTCCATTTACAAGCCAAGTTTGACGAGCCTTTTGAGCCCACAAGGCCTCCTCACAATCCAAGAAGAACTCCAATTCATGTTTAATTCTTTTTTTCTCAAAATGATTGTTAACAATAGAAAAATCTTGTTGAATTAATTGGAGTTGGGAAGTCAAATTTTAATTCTTTCCTGAATATTGCCAACTTCCTTTTTATTCCACATTCTTAGGTTACCCCTAAGAAAATTAAGCTTTTCATGAAGAATTAATCTAGGGGAACCAGCCACTTGAAAGGCCCAACTATGATTAACCACATCTTTACATCTATCAAACATAAACCACATGTTTTCAAAACGAAACGGTCTTTTACAAAAAAGGTTTATCAGCTGCAGTATTTATGACAAGAGGACCATAATCTGAAGCATCTATAGGAAGCGTATACAAAACAGTACAAGGAAAGCTATGAAGCCACTGTAAATTACATAAAGTCCTATCCAATCTAGCTCAAACTACATCATCTTCTTGTCTACCATTTGTCCAAGTATACGGTATACCAAACGCCTTTAGGATTTAGATCAGTAAAACCGCATTGGCCTATCATTTGATTAAAAATCTGAGCTCCATCAACTCTTTTTGATTTGCTAACTTTTTCATGAAGGAACCTTATCTAATTGAAATCACCAAGAGCAATCCAAGGAATATTAATAGAGTAAGACATATGCATAAACCAATTCCAAAGTATTGATCTTGAACTTAAATCCGGAAAACCATAAACAAAGGTAATATAAAAGTTATTACCTGAAGCATCCTGAGTAGAAAGATGAATCTAGTTTGGTTTAGAATCCAAAATATTACACGGCTGATCCTCTTGCCAAGCCAGAAAAGTGCCTCCACTTCGACCAACAGGATTAGTACCCATAAAGCAGCTATAACCCAAGTTTCTGAACATCCTACTTGCAAAAGAAACTAATTCTTTGGTTTCAAAAAGATAAAGAAAAACTGGCTTATACTGCCTAACAAGCTGCTTGAGCCTTTGAATTGTCGTGGTGCAGCCAAGAACCCAACAATTCTAGGCGATAAGCTTCATGTAGATGACGGAGGCTCTTCTAGGGAAGCCTCTTTTGAACCCCTTTCAGTATGAGAAGTGATCTTGAAGCCTGATTTTGAATGAGACATTCGAAATCTTTTAACATATGGAACATCAAATTCGTAAAACTAAACATGCTTATCAAAAATTACCCTCTTCCTTTTCTTCTTAGATTCCATAGAGGTTGTAAAAGGAATCTTTTTATATTTTTTAATAGAAAGAGTTACATGTTGTAGCAGCTTCCTTTTAATACCTCTACTTGTATTGAGGATGTCATCATCATCCACTTCTTCCAGCAAAGGTCCAAGGTGCAGGTAATTTTGAGAGATATAGCCTTGAGAGTAATGATTCCACATGATGAATGTGAAAAACCAATTGACCGGTGTGATTAAGAAAGGACTTACTTCTCCAGGAATAGCAACGAGAGCTCTGTTGAAATAATAAATCTTTGGCCCCAAAGAAAGTGAGATATTGTAAACATCCCATTTGATTTCTCCCTTTTCTGTTGCATTGAGTAAAAGGCCCAATCCTTCTTGTGGTGGTAAAGTGGACGCAGCCCATGAGTACAAATTTGATTTGTGAAAACTATGACTTGGAACATTAGCCGAACCCATATAATTATCCTCAAACATATCATGCACTCTTTGGGATAGATGAAAGAGACTCTGAGGATCATTTAATTCTTCTTTTGTTAAAACTAGGCTAGTGGGTTAAACATCTGAAGGCCCAATATTAGGTAAAGGCCCCACACCACATAAGGGATTATATGGTGGCTCATATGTTTCAAGAGACATATCACAGTACTCTTCAATTGGGCTATCCTCCTCCATTGGGCTTTGATATGCTGGATCTCTAGTAGTATCCGGAAAAGGTTAATAGTGATCATCCCCATCATACATCTCCTCGTCCACATCAAACTGAGTGGGGTCCTCATGAAACATTAACATTTCAATGGATAAAGAGTGCTCATTTGAAGTTTGAGTTGGAATTACCGCCTCAATGTGCATTGCTTGGTGTAAAATAATAGAGTCATTAAATGCTTCTGAGACAGCGTGATGATTACCATCAGTAGGCGATACACTCTGATCTTCTTGTGCCACGTGCATCTGATCTGACGGTTGAGATGTATCATCATAGATTCCTTCATCTTGAAGATTCCTAGGATACAGGTGTCACGTTCCCACCGCTAATTGTGCAAAACGAGTCGGGCCGGCCATTTACTTGCGGGCTTGGGCTTCCCAAGCCCGCCCGTATTGGCCCGCGGGCTAAATAGGCTAGCCCGCGGACCACTTTTTATTTTTTTTAAAAATAATTATAAAATTATATATTTACTTAAAAATTAATATTTTTATTATTTTAAATTAATATTTTATTAATTTTAATTATTATTTAAATTATTTATACACATTATTAGAATAAAATTATTATTTAACACATAAAATTACATAAAACATATATATTTATACATATTTTTAAACAAATAAATATTAATTTTTTATTTTTTTTAAATTTTTACGGCCCGTGGACTAGTCCGTTTAGCCCGTAAAATTAAACGAGTCAACCCGTTTAGACCCATTTTTTTAACGGGCCTATTTTTCAATACTCAAATCCGCCTTCGGATTTAGGTTTTCAAACGACGGGATATTTAGTTATGGAAAGAAACCATATTTAATGCAAAATCCAATGAAAGAAACGACGGGATGCCCCACCCAATTGCGATTTCCTTTTGTCACATGTTGGCATGTTGAATCCTAATATACGCGTCGTATCCCACTTCGCAAGTGGCGGCAAATTCCCGAGCCTTTTCAGCCACTAAGCTTTTAGCTTAGGAAGACAAATCCTAATCGTCCACACCCTCTTCAACGGCCTCAGATCCAATTTTTGTTCATTTCGAACATTCTAGAACGCCCTCTCGTTAAACCTATATATACTCCCACTTCTCCCTTTGTATTCTTCGTTCATTCACTCACCTTACTACGTTCCTTTGATTCTTCTCATCTTCGCCTCCTTCAAACCACAAATCCTTCTTCTACTTTCTATCGTCGTTATTCTGCCGGAGAATGGCCGGAAAAGGTGAAGGGCCGGCGATCGGGATAGATCTCGGCACCACTTACTCGTGCGTCGGAGTGTGGCAGCACGATCGCGTTGAGATCATCGCTAATGATCAAGGGAACCGAACGACGCCGTCTTATGTGGCTTTTACAGATAGCGAAAGGTTGATCGGGGATGCAGCGAAGAATCAAGTCGCTATGAACCCGACAAACACCGTATTTGGTAATAGATCTGTACTCATGTTTGTTCACTGTTGTTTTTCTTGATCTGCTTTCTTCCGAATAGGGTTTCATTGTTTTTCTGTACGGATTTACCTGATCTGTCGAAAAACATTCTGTAGTCTTGTGTTGGTTTAAAACTAGTTTTGCATTTTGATATGGATCCAGATTGTATCCTTCTTATTTGTTTGAATGGGCGTTACAAATAACTCGATACTGGTTATATGAGCTCCCCAACGTAGTAATGTTCAGCTATTGTTTGACCAATCCGTCTTATATGTTTTGAAGAGACCTAAATCAAAGGCTAATGGATATCAATAATTGGATCTTAGTTATAAGTGTTCCACAATATAGTAACGTTCAAATTTTGCTTGATTAATCCTTCTTATTTATATGAAGAGACCTCAATTAAAGGCTAAGAGGTACCGATAACTGGATCTTTGTTATGTGTTCCACAATACAGTTATGTTCAATTATTTATTCCTGTTTCATCAATATCTCGTTTCCAATGTTTTAGTTCTGAATGAGTAATTCGCCTGTTGGACATTCATTTTGGTCTGTTTGTGACTTTGTTCTTTGCTCCCTGCTCTAAATGATTAATCGAGAATTGTTATCTTGTAGATGCTAAGAGGTTAATTGGTAGGAGAATCAGCGACCCCTCCGTGCAGAGTGATATGAAGTTATGGCCTTTCAAGGTCATTGCTGGTGCTGGCGAGAAGCCCATGATTGTTGTTAATTATAAGGGTGAAGATAAGCAATTTGCTGCTGAGGAGATCTCATCCATGGTTCTTATCAAGATGCGTGAGATTGCAGAGGCTTACCTTGGTTCCACAGTGAAGAACGCTGTTGTCACTGTGCCTGCTTACTTCAACGACTCTCAGCGTCAAGCTACCAAAGATGCCGGTGTGATTGCAGGTCTGAATGTTATGCGGATTATTAACGAGCCCACTGCTGCAGCTATTGCATATGGGCTTGACAAGAAAGCTACTAGCGTGGGTGAGAAAAACGTGTTAATCTTTGATCTTGGTGGTGGTACTTTTGATGTCTCTCTTCTCACCATTGAGGAGGGTATCTTTGAAGTAAAGGCCACTGCTGGAGACACTCACCTTGGAGGGGAGGACTTTGATAACAGATTGGTAAATCACTTCGTACAGGAGTTCAAGAGGAAGAACAAAAAAGACATTAGTGGAAACCCCAGAGCACTTAGGAGGTTGAGAACAGCTTGTGAGAGGGCTAAGAGGACACTCTCATCCACTGCCCAGACCACCATTGAGATCGATTCTTTATTTGAGGGCATTGACTTCTATTCAACAATCACTCGTGCCAGGTTTGAGGAACTGAACATGGACCTCTTTAGGAAGTGTATGGAACCTGTGGAGAAGTGTCTTAGAGATGCCAAGATGGACAAGAGCAGCATCCATGATGTTGTCCTTGTTGGTGGCTCTACCAGAATTCCTAAAGTGCAACAACTATTGCAGGACTTCTTCAATGGCAAGGATCTCTGCAAGAGCATCAACCCTGATGAAGCTGTTGCTTATGGTGCAGCTGTCCAGGCTGCTATTTTGAGTGGTGAAGGTAATGAGAAGGTTCAAGACTTGTTGCTGCTGGATGTTACCCCACTATCCCTAGGTTTGGAAACTGCTGGAGGTGTAATGACTGTACTAATCCCTAGGAATACAACTATTCCTACCAAGAAAGAGCAAGTATTCTCCACCTACTCAGATAATCAACCCGGTGTGTTGATTCAAGTATACGAAGGTGAGAGAACAAGAACTAGGGACAACAACTTGCTGGGTAAGTTCGAACTGTCAGGAATCCCTCCAGCTCCTAGGGGTGTTCCACAGATCACAGTTTGCTTTGATATTGATGCCAACGGCATATTGAATGTCTCTGCTGAGGACAAAACAACCGGGCAAAAGAACAAGATTACCATCACCAACGACAAAGGAAGACTATCAAAGGATGAAATAGAGAAGATGGTTCAAGAAGCTGAGAAATACAAGGCTGAAGACGAGGAACACAAGAAGAAGGTGGAAGCCAAGAACGCCTTGGAGAACTACTCGTACAACATGAGGAACACCATAAAGGATGAGAAGATCAGTTCAAAGCTTACCCCAGAAGACAAGACCAAGATTGAGGAGGCAATTGATCAGGCCATACAATGGCTTGACGCTAACCAATTGGCAGAGGCTGATGAATTCGAGGACAAAATGAAGGAGTTGGAGAGCATCTGTAACCCCATTATAGCCAAGATGTACCAAGGTGGCGCTGATGCAGGTGGTGCCATGGATGATGATGCCCCCCCTGCTTCTGGTAGTGGTGCTGGTCCCAAAATTGAGGAGGTTGATTAAGTGGCGAGTAAACTCTATATTTTGGTAATTGTGGTAGTGGGTAGGTGAATTACTTGGGTCATCTATTTAGTTTTTTTTGTTTTGATTAATTAGGTTATCTTATGTCATTTCAGTGATCGTTGAGAACTTTAATGCTTCTCAAACTCAATATTATTTTGAAAAGTTTGCAATGTTCTAGCCTTAAATACTTGCGATATTTCGGCTTTCATGTAGATGAATTAGTTGCAATTTTTATCTATCCGAGACGTTGTGATATACAGATTGGAAGTGTGTGCGGTAACATAAACCATGTTTTTCCTTCTTTTATCCCTTTTTTAAACGTATCTAGGCTCGTTTCTTCCGTTTTGTTCAGCCTACAGTACATAAAAGGAGCAAAGAAATCACAAATAGAGAAATGGTAGAGAGGTCGACTTCATAGGGGAAAAATTGAAAATGTGTGTATAAATGATTCTCATCTATATTTGTAATTTTGTATGGTCTATCTGGATATTTTTCCTTTACTTAAAGGGCATCCAAGATTTTTACCAGATAAATTAACTGTTTCAACTTTCAAGTTACAATTCATCATAAACAATGAATAAACAAACATTATTTACCAAGGTGGAGTGGCAGAGTCTGTTTCTTTAATTATTGTTTCCGATTCCTCCAAAACAGCAATATTTTTGACACAAACAGATAGCAATAATAATCAGCCAAAAGCCCAAAAGTACACAAGAATTTGCAACTGTAGCTACAGAACTAGGAAATGAATCGAACATAATAGCAATATTACTAAAATGATATTAACTCAAAACTGGATGTACACTTAAGTGATCACTATTTCTGTTACACGGCATGAAACAAATTTAACAGATCCGATTATTGAATGAGGATTTTTCTTTCTGGTTGGAATTGGATGGAATCCACTTTCATTTTATCTTTAGTCCACTGTAGCTTGAAACCTCTTGAAGGGCCTCCTCTTCCATTTCTACTAGTTGACGACAGAATGTTTCAACATTATTTGCTTCTTCCTTAAACATAAACCTGAATTCTTTCCATTGGTAGTGACCGACACCATCTTTCGAGACTGGACCAGGAACCTTTCCCAGCACATCAAATCCCTTCCGATCTATAGATGTTACAAGAGCATCCTTCATACAGTACCAGTAGATTAGTCAGTTGAACTCAAGAATATAATAAGAATGCATAATCATGATTGCACCACATTACAGAAGAACATCAAATAACTCGAATTAGAGCAAGAATTTGGTTCTATGTGTCTAGCCTCTAGCACAAGTTTTAAATTTGACAATTGTGACTGTTATTCTGTTTGTGAACGTAAGTATGGAAGATGATAGTGTTACACGGCTTTAGATTGTTAAGACATGATTGATTTGAGAAGAACAGTATTTTAGTTTTCTGTGTCATGATACTAAACCAAAAGACTAAAAGAAGTTATACAAGTTAAATCATAATCTGTTACATAGCTACTGATACTAGTATGATTAGTATGATTGCAGGTATAAGTACGGTTTTGGGTATGGCCGTATGGGTATAGTAATTTTCTCAAGTTAAATCATAATCTGTTACATAGCTACTGATACTAGTATGATTAGTATGATTGCAGGTATAAGTACGGTTTTGGGTATGGCCGTATGGGTATAGTAATTTTCTCAAAATATAAGGTACAAGTACAACATTATATACAAATAAATTAAGAATATGTTATGATAAATGATAATTCTAAAAGTTAAAACAATAAAAATAATATAGGTTCCTTTATCTAATCTTAAAGTTTATATAACTTAAATAAAGTCAGCTAACAATTTATCCAATATATCAAACTGTTTTTCTTGGAAAATATAATATATAGATATATACACACAAACATCATACATAATTTGGAGTACCTATGTATCCAAAGAGGTACGAGTATGGGTATAACTAGTTATACTTAGTATAACTATGGCTTGAATTTAGAAGCACCTATACTTCGATGGGCCATAAAAAATAAGAGAATAATAAGACACATTCTAAAGTTCAGTACAGCCCTATGAGGAGTTAGAATCAATCACATTTTAAATTCTCCATAAAGGCTCATATGTAGCTCATCTATTTTTCTTCCTCTAAAGGCTATGGAATATCTAATCATCTGAAACATACTTCAAAAATGCAACGGAGATGCACTGACCAAATTACTATCTGAAATCTGTCCCATGTAAATCCATACTTGTAATCAACAATGTAAAATGCCTTATTGTAGCACAAGAGTAAACTACTATTTTGGTCCTTGAAAAATAATTGCTCAATCAATTCAGTCCAAATTCCAAAAATTTTGAAAACCACATCAGTTAGGTCCTAAGTGACAGAGTTAGATGTACTAACTTTCTCTAATGTGTGATGTTAGTTAATGATGCGGAAGTTAGGAACAATATGGGCACCAACAAAACCCAAAAAGCTTCTGTCAGCAAGCATCTATATGTGCAGCTAACAATTCACAACAGCCATGTTAGAGAAAGTTGGTTCACATAGGAAACAGAACTCATATTGATTTACTCTTCAAAATTATGGATTGGTTTGATATAATTATCTGTCAAGGTCTAAACTAATGGAACATGTATCTTTCAAGAACAAAAACAATATTTTACTCTAAGAATAAAGATAATTAAGTTACCTTTACAGTGACATTCATGTACACAAAACAGAAAAGCATGAGGGCTCGACGCCTAACTTCCCGTTGGTTAATCCCATCAATCAACTTTGCCGAAAAAGGTGCTGAGCAACACAAGAAACACATGAGAAGTGAATCTTCTGTTACACAAAGAAGACATTCTACTTTCATGCATCCTTAAGACAAGTTTTTACCCAATTGATCTGCTTTGGATGTTACCATTTCTTCAACATCAACTTCAAATGTTCCTCCACAGTCATCAATATAAGTGCATGAGCTACACATGAAACTTTTATTAGATAAAACAGACATTTGAGATTTTCTATATTCTGTTCCTAGCTTTATAGTTATTGCAGGATATTACAGTGGCAAGGAAATTTTGCTCAAGCAAAGTTGTGTATCTCAGCAAGAAGATTTTCAAATTAACAACCTACTTCTGCACAATCCTACTAGCAGATGGACACAACAAGAATTTGAACACTCATCTGATTGAACATATTACACTCTTGAAAAATTCTCAATATTTTAATGTGAATCTTGTCACACCAAAATATTACTTGACTGTCACATCTAAAAGGATTTCCAAAAGAAAAACCATAAATTTCATAAAGGCAACAGAGTGACCAGCATGGCCCCTCTCGCTCCCTCCATGTTGAGCATGTGTATTTTCACTACATAAAGGCAGAGGTGAACAATGAAGAGTAAAGAAATTTAGTAACATATAAAAGGAGAGAAACCATAAATTTCATAAAGGCAGCAGTGACCAGCATGGCCCCTCTCGCTCCCTCCATGTTGTGTGTGCATTGCACTATGTAACAGCAGAGGTGAATAATGAAGAATAAAAAAAAATTATTAACCTATAAAAGAACTTATTTTCAACGGGTGTGAAATTTTGCATGTCAAACTTATTTCAGAATAGTAATATAGACTTGATGAAAGATCCAACCCTGGATACTAGAATTTCTTATGACGATGTTAGTGATCATCAAGCCAAATAACACAATCCAAGCTGTAGATTTAAGCACACATGTTTCTACCTTATTTCAAACTTATACACGGAATATCTTTCTTTGTCTCCCAATAGTTCTTGAAGATTATCACTTCGTGTTCTACAGCTAAGACTAGAATCATTTAGTACTCCAGAAACAACGTAACTGAACTCATTAATTGCTCTTTGCTCAGACCGTATGACTTGCTCAAGTTTTTCTGCAAGAGACATAGCCTACACCAATAAATAGTTAGTTCTAACAAAAAAAAATAGTAGTTCGTATAGTTGTGAACGGGATAAAGTCTATAGAAATGGAATTATATCATCTTTATCTTAACAGTCACTAGCCAAGATTAAAAGCACACCATCTTTCAAATACTTATACAGTTATACTAACCTTGGCTGGAGGGTTTAATATGATTTGCATGAAACAGTATTATTTTTTTTCAAGAAGAGAAACTATTAATCATCAAACTTATAGTAGCATTGAACATATTCATTACTGGTTTTAAGCAGAGTTAAAAAAATCAACAGAACCGAAAATTCCGTTTTGATTCTTATGTATCATTAAGTTATTACATTCTTCACATAGAAATTTTAGAAAGTGAATCTAAATACAACAACAACCAATACCTTTTCCCACTAGGTGGAGCCGTATATGGATCAAGCGACGCCAACATGTTCTATCTTTACAAATTTCTATAGTTAAGTTATTTACGGTTAAGTCCCTCCTAATAGTTTCTCCTATTGTTTTCTTTGGTCTTCCCCTACCTCTAGTTATTGGGTTATCTTCCATTTGGTCAACTTTACGTACACAAAGTGAATCTAAATATTTTAGAAAATAGTTTAGATATCAAGATCACATAATAGTCAATGTCCCCCATTCATTTATGACTTGTCAAAATGTTCTTTCTAAAAAAAAAAAAAAACTGGACTTTGGATAATAGATTTATAAAAAGGCTTTTAAAATAAATAAATGAAGCTTTGCAGTCCTGTTATGAATACTGAAGGTAACAAGATTTCATCAAACAGGACCACATTGTTAATGTGCAACGTGATTACATTTTTCTAATATCTTCCTGACCTGGTTGTCAACATGTCCAATAAACCTTCATATCTGCTTACATTCTCTATAAGTAATTGTTTTTTGAGAGTGCACAGGTTTGTTAGTCCATCTGATTGTATTCGACACAGATTCTTAGCATTTAATTTATTTTGTCCCTTAACCCTGGTTTTCTTAATAACAAATCACCCATCATTCAGCTTCTGAGATTATCACTGTAACCAACTATAAAGGAATTAATCAAGTCTAAACTATTTATTACAATGAAGACCTATAGGCAGTAATGATCACAAGGCGTCAAGGCCCACTTTTTCTCAACTGGAACAATGGCATTAGATTTATTGACAAAGGAGCAATTGGCTCACCATGCTAAAGACATAGAAAAGTTGTAAAGCTCAACAAAGGATTCACTTGAAAAGGAGGAACATTATTTAGTAGATCATATTCAGTGCAGAATGAAAGGAAAGTGAGTAAGCATATGGAGACTATTCATGTACAATTACCTTATCTTCTTGAAGAGGTAAAACATCCCCAGCTAAAGCAACCCGTGCTGGTAACTATAGCATGTCAACAAATCAACCGATAAGTTGAGATTTATATTTTTCCAATCATATGACAAGATGAAAATATGATCTATTAGGACAAATCAAGAGCAGTTTCTTCACCCATTTCATGAGAATTGAGATTGGCTGTCAAGAGTATATCATAATGGACATTATTGGTCTGGTACTAGTTTCACTAGAACACAATATTTATATGATACACCTACCTTTTTCATTGATTTAAGTAAGCTCCCCAGAGGGCCCGGAAAGGGTGTGGTCACAGCAAAAGAACCACGCTCATCAATTATTGCATTCTGCATGAGAATACAATTTTTTTTTTTTAAAAAAAAAAATGCATCATCTTTACAACTACAAACTAATACTCAGAAATTTTTTACATATCTAGTTTTCAAAAGCAAAAATAATAATATATATAGATAACTGGGAAAATTTGACTCTATGATAACTATTCTGCTATAAGTTTTACAATCATTCATGAAAATCACACACTTAAGAGCTTTCCTACTTATGGAAAATAAACTGCTTTTCCTTTAAAAGACTACTTTATTTTGTTTTGCAGCATGGGGAGACAGGTACTAAGCAATTAGAATAGATCCTGCCCATCCCAGTGGAAGTATGAGCACCCAGGATACTGTGGTAGCATTGGTAAACCATGGCATATGACTATCAGCATCGAAAAATGCAAAATTTCAAATCAGTATACTTTTGTTAAAACTCCACCTCATCTGCAAGCAACCGTTTGATGTTCCCCTAGCAGTTCAACATGAAATTTCTGGCTTGTTGAGGATTAGAGTAAAACAATATGATAATTATATGATGAACCAAAACACTTTTTAGGTCATTGTATCTTTCCTTTGGACAGGGAAAAGCATGCAAAAGAAAGAAAAGGGGGGAAAAAGACAAGAAAAGAAAGAAAAAGAAGGAGACATAATACCACATTATGTAAATCGTTTTCTGGCACCCAAACATAAGGCTTCCCTCTTTTGAGCATGTACTTAACCTTAGATGTATGGATAGAACCCTTGCTGTCATAGTCATGCAAAATAACAACAATGATTACTTATTAGTAAATACTAATCCACAACTGAAACCTCCATCATAAAGAAAACAACTCTATCAGTATGAAATGTACCACCATAATGCACAGTGTTCACCTAAATTTATCCCAAATAAAATTATACAGTTCGTTAAATCTCACAACAACGAAGGGGGCAAATTAGGTACCTTCCCTTGGCGTCTGATTTAATGGTATTGAGATGACCTTGCCAGTTCGATGCCAATATATTCTACAGACAAAAAAAAAACACCATTTTAACAACCTTGCGCTACACATGAACTGAAAACATGATAGACTCGGAGAGAAACAATCTCTGATCACATTTACAGGAGACACGGAATTCCAATAGAAGCATAGAAAGGGAGAGATAGAATGAAAACCTTGCATTTCTCGGCAAATGTCAAGACCGTTGTCTTGTAGGGTTTCATGGCTTCTTGAAGTTTGTGATATGCACACCACCTGTTCGATAAAGTTCGGAGCTACCAGAGCTCATCAATAAAGGAGGCGGGTTGAATCGGTGTGACAGACGAGGTGCAAGGTTGTCAAATAGTAAAATCACAGAGAAAGAATAAATTGGGCTAAAGTCTGCCACATAGACACTTTATCATTTAACGGCAAAAGTTAATGGTGCTACGCTTGATTACCAAAATCGACCAAAAAATTTTGTTGAGGACCAACATTGAAGTTCAACATTAAACTTCATGCAAACATTGAGAACCAAAATAGTACTTTAGCCGGATAAATTCGTATGTATATTCGTATCATACAATCATAAAATTTTACCTATAATAAAATTGTAAGAACTTTTTATGTTATAATTAATATATCTATATATATATGGCTTTGGGCCCTTCTAATCATTGAGGTCACAAAATAATTATATTTGATAATTAAAAAATATGAAATAAAACATGATTGGAGGAGATATGAGACAAAAGGAGAACATAGGTAAGGTAGTTAATAAAAGCGGTGAGAGAGAAGTTAGAAATATAAGTTGTTATTGAATTATTTATTAATAATAAAAATATTTTTATACTAAATTAAAAAAAAAAGATTGCATGCACCTTGGTGCATGACTCTCTATATATATGACTTTGGACCCTTCTGGTCATTGGGGTCACAAAATAGTTTTATTTTATAATTAAAAAATATGGAATAAAACATGATTGGAGATATGAGAAAAAAAGAGATAATGGGTAAGGTAGTTAATAAAAGTGGTGAGAGAGCAAGTTCGGGTTAATGGTAGTGACACACCAAGCTTCTCGCCTAAGAGAGGACTCAGGCAAGGTGACCCATTGTCACCATACTTGTTTCTTATTTGCGCGGAGGGTCTTAGTTCACTAATTAACAGATATGAGCAAAACAGTCTAATTCATGGGGTAAGGGCCTCGGTTGCAGGACCTAGTATATCCCATCTATTTTTTGCTGATGATAGCTTGATTTTCTTAAGAGCTGACGATCTTGAATCACAGGTGTTTAAGGAGATTTTGATACTTTACGAGCATGCCTCCGGTCAGAAAATCAATTTTGGTAAAAGTGCTGTCTTTTTTAGTAGGAATTGTCTACAGGAAATACGGGAGCTTATTCAAAGCAGATTGGGTATAGGTAATCTGGCATTCAACGAAAAATATCTTGGATTACCCACAATGGTTAGAAGGAACAAAGGTGACTCCTTTAAATCTATTAAGGAGAGAGTGTGGAAGAGAATGCATGGATGGAAAGAGAAGTTATTATCAAAAGCAGGAAAGGAAGTACTAATTAAGGCGGTGACGCAATCTATACCCACCTATTCAATGAGCTGTTTTCTGTTGTCTCAATCTCTTTGCAGGGACCTAACACAATTAATGGCAAAATTTTGGTGGGAATCTAGTCCAGAGCATTCAAAAATTCACTGGTTAAATTGGGAGAAGCTAACAATACCCAAAAGTGCAGGAGGCATGGGTTTCAAGGACATGCATATTTTTAATAAATCTTTACTAGCAAAACAATGTTGGAGGTTGTTAAATAATGAGCATTCCCTTTTATACCGAGTGCTAAAGGCAAGGTATTTTCCCCAAACTAATTTCTTATGCAAAGTTGGGTAATAACCCCTCTTTTACTTGGAGAAGCTTAAGAGCAGGTATGGAACTATTAGCGCCAAACATTATCAAATGTGTTGGAGGCGGGGATAACATAAGTATTCTAAAGGACCCCTGGATACCGGGTATGTTTCCACTAACTACAGATGCGGAGATGTTAAATTCATTCCCAATCACAAAGGTAAGTGAGATTATAAATGAAGAAACAGGGGAATGGGAGGAATGCCTTATTCGGTTTTTATTTGGTGGGGATGTCTGCGAACGTATTTTACAGATACCTCGCAACAGAACAGTTGAGGGTGACTACTGGTCATGGATGTCGGACGCGAAGGGGGTCTTCTCGGTGAAGTCGTGTTACCGAACGGCAATGGTAGAGAAGTGGCAGAATATTTCTCTAACTCCAGAATTGAATGTGGTTGCAGATGGCCCGTTTTGGAGGAAAATGTGGAAGTTACCAATCTTACCAAGATACAAGAACTTTTTTTGGCGTGCATGTCTAGACATACTACCAACTGCATCGGCTCTATCTCGGCGTGGGATGCAAGTGAAGGAAGAATGTACGTGGTGTAATGAAGAAGAAGAAACAACATTCCATTTACTGGTTGATTGTCCTGTGTTGCAAAATATATGGCAGTCTACTCACTTTAATTATAGGAGCAGACAATACCATGGTTCGATCTTGGAATGGGTCACAGTGGACAGGAATAATTGGACACAAGAGCAGTTGAGCATGTTAACTTTATTGATGTGTTTGCTGTGGGAGGAGAGAAACGCAAGACGTTTTAAAGGTGAGGTGCATGATATGTCAAGGGTGTGGATCAAGGCGTCGATGATTTGGGAAGAAATAAACAGGGTTAGTGTTCTTAGTACTGATGCTGAGAATATGGAGGTAAGAAAATTATGGGTCAAGCTAGTGTCACCAAGCTACAAACTCAATTGTGATGCTGCAGTACGAGCTGGGTTCGGAGGGGCACTTGGTGGAATCATAAGAGATAGTGAAGGAGTGGTGGTAGCAGCCTTTGCTATACCTGTTGCACGTGTAAATGACACCTTCAGACTGGAGGCCCTTTCGATCCAAAAAGGATTAGAAGTGGCTCGTGATATGGGCATTCAAATGTTGGAAGTGGAAAGTGACGCCAAAGTGGTTGTGGAGTGCTTGCAGGAAAACAGAAGTCAAGCTAGCATGCTGAATTCAATTTGTTCCAATATTTTATTGCTTAGTTCTTACTTTAGATTTATTTCCTTTTCATGGATTTCCAGACTTTGTAATAGAGTTGCACACTATCTAGCTTGTGTGGGTAAGAGGTCATCCAATGGACAAGTGTGGATTGACTATATACCGTTATTTTTGCTTGATGTACTCAAATTAGATTTCTATCAATGAATTGCTCCAGTACCGCCTGGATTCTCAAAAAAAATAAAAGTGGTGAGAGAGAAATTAAAAATATAGGTAGTTATTGAATTATTTATTAATAATGAAAATATTTTTATATTAAATTTTTAAAAAGATAGTTGCATGCACCTTGGTGCATGCGAAGCCTCTAGTATATATATATATATATAATTAATATAATAAATCACATTATAAATAATTTTATACTTAAATACATACAAAGTTAAACATAATCATTCAATATTATCCTTAGCTAAAATACATAATTAGAAATTGGGAAGTAAAGAAAAACAAATAGAGAAAAACAACGCCATCCTCGGTCGATCGACCCTCAGCCGACTCGGAATAGTCATATCCACCGCTCATATGATGATAAATTTTCCACGCCAGCCGGGGTCGGAGAGATACGAGTGAACCAAGGAGCCCATGCGTGCTACACGACCGACCGTACTGAAAGGGACAAGGTTGAAAATGACACAAGGAGCTCTCCTGAGAGAGTGGACCTACGCGATGAAATCCCTAGAGCTCAACCACAGCCTACGGAAGACCTTGTGAATATTTGCATAGACCAAGCAAATAACAAGGAAATCCGCGTGGGAGCCCTTCTTGACCAGGCAACCCGAAAGAAATTCCAGGAGCTATTTACCCAATACAGGGATGTATTCCCTTGGACATGCTAGGAATAGACCCCGCACTTATATGTCATTCCTTCAACATCAGAGGCGGCCTCGGCATTATCCAGAAGAAGTGGCACTTCGGCGAGGAAAGACAACGGGCGATCGACGAAGAAGTACGGAAGCTTCTCGACGCCGGTTTCATACGTGAGTCGCAGTACCCCGACTAGAGGTGAACACCAGTTCGGGCTGGCCCACCAACCCGCCATGTTGGGTTGGTTTGGTTCGGGATGAAATTTTTCAGCCTGAACCATGACAGTTCGGGTTGCGGTTTTATCAATATTGAGCCCGTCGGAACCAAACAAAACCGCCAACCCGCAAAAAAAATACTTTTTAATTTTTTTTTATACATTTATGATTAAAACTTTTTTTGATAGGTTAATTTCAAAATATTCTTCTATGATTTTTTATCATTCTATTATCCAACACGCAAATCTCTCCAATCATAAAATTAATTAGATAACCACATAGTTGAATTATAAATATATTATGTGCATAGTGCATTGAAACTTCAAATAAAATTGAAAAAAATGAATGAAACGTGATATTAAAAAGTTTATAAAATATAATTTATTAAACTATATTTTATTTTATATTAAGCATTTTTTTAAATTTTGGCTAGTGCTGCTCAATGAATCAAAGAAGAAAAGAACAAAAAATAAAGAGCTAGCCCGCCAACCCGAACCAACCCAAACCGCCAGTGAATGGTTTGGGTTGGTTTATGCATTTTTAGTAAGCCCAAACAACCCAACCCGCTGATATTTTTCTCCAGCCCGAACCAACCCGCCCCTAACCCGAACCAACCCAAACTGTGTGCACCCCTAACCCCGACTAGCTGTCGAACGTGGTGATGGTCAAAAAGGCGAATGGGAAATGTTGGATGTACGTAGATTTCACGAATCTGAACAAAGCCTGCCCGAAGGATGCCTACCCGCTCCCTAACATAGACAAGCTAGTGGATGGAATAGCCAGGCACCGGATCTTGAGTTTCCTAAACGCCTTCTCAGGATACAACCAGATCCAGATGAACCCGAAAGATCAAGAAAAAACTTACTTCATCACAGATAAGGGCGTCTACTGCTACAAAGTCATGCCCTTCGGACTGAAAAACGCAGGTGTCACCTACCAGAGGACGATGGACATCGCTTTCAAAGATCAAATAGGCCGAAACCTCGAAGTCTACGTCGACGACATAGTGGTCAAATCCATGGAGCTCGCACAACACTCGCCACATTTGGAGGAAATCTTCCTAGTCTTGTGGACGCACCAAATGAAGCTAAACCCGACCAAATGCGCCTTCAGCGTATCAGCGGGAAAATTCCTGGGATTCATAATCACGCAAAGAGGAATCTAGGCTAACCCCGAGAAATGCGCAGCCATCCTCAACATGGAACCACCTCGAACGGTGAAAGAGGTACAAAGGCTAAATAGGAGAGTAGCAACCCTCAATCGATTCTTGTTAAGGATGGCCAACCGATGCCTCCCTTTTTACAAAATCCTAAAGACAGCACCATCGTTCCAATGGACTGAGCACTGCGAAAAGTCCTTCCAGGACCTTAAGGTCTACCTAGCTAAACCGCCGGTGCTAGCAAAAGCAGTCAAAGGAGAAATCCTTATGCTATATCTACCCACCACTGGCCACGCTATAAGCTCAGCGTTGGTAAGAGAAGAAGGGGTCGAGCAATTCCTGATTTACTACACGACCCACGCTCTGCAGGGGGCAACCCAACTTAGGTATCAACGGGTGGAAAAACTTAGGGGTGATCGCGGGTTGGTTTGGTTCGGGTTTGAGGAAAAATTGGAACCAACCCGATCAAAGTTCGGTGGGTTGGGTTGGGTTGGGTTTGAAAAAAAAGAGTCTTGAACCCGAACCGAACCAACCCGCTAATGGGCGGGTTGGGTTGTGTTGGTTCGGGTTCAACCCGTGAAATTTATTTTTATTATTTTTTTTACCTTTTTTTATTTTTCATTGAACTTTTAAATTACTTATCTTCACCAAAAAGACTTATTTTCATTTAGGAAAAAGTCAAGAACTTGAAAAAAACTAAGATTGACATATTCAAGATATGAACAATTTGTATTTGTTGCTTATGTATTAGTGATTTAATATTTTAATGTGTTATAAATTCTTTTTCTAATAATAATATATACTTGAGCGGGTTGGCGGGTTGGTTCGAGTTAGGCGGGTTCATAGTTTTTAAATCCGCTAATCGAACCAATCAATGAGCGGGTTGAAATTTTGGACCTGAACCAACCCAACCCAAACTAGCGGGTTGGGTTGGTTTTGGCGGGTTGGCGGGTTGACCTGAACCGTTGATCAAAACTTGTACTCGCCCTCGTCCACTCGGCCAGAAGGCTTCGACCATACTTCTAACAGCACACGATCATGGTCCGAACTGACCAACCCCTACGGTAGATACTGCAAAAGCCAGACTTGGAGGGCGAATGACAAACTGGGCCGTCGAGCTGTCTGAATTTGACATCCAATATGAGCTCCGACGGGCGATCAAAGCCCAAGCATTGGCAGACTTCGTCACCGAAATGACTCCATCAGAACGCCTTCAAGGGGACGCCCCGGCTTCAAACCATGACGAGTCCATTGAGCCACAGCCAAACAAATCCCCATGGCTAGTCTACGTAGACGGCTCCTCGCCCGAGAAATCTGCGGGCGCCGGTATCATAGCGAAAGCCCCAACAGAATCAAGGTGGAACAAGCCCTACGCTTTGCATTCCCCGCCTCCAATAACCAAGCTAAATATGAAGCCCTCATAGCCGGACTAGCGCTAGCTCACAACCTAGGCGCCTCAAAGGTCAAGCTATTCAGCGACTCACAACTTGTGGTCGAGCAACTCAACGGAGATTTTGAGGCGAAAGACGCTACTATCATCAAATACGTAGAGAGTGCCAGACAAGAAATCAGCAGGTTCAAATCCGTCTTGATCACACGGATCCCCAGGAACCAAAATACCCAAGCTGACAAACTTTCCAAATTAGCCACCACACCGAGCCAATCGGGATTTAAAATGGTCTTGCGAACAACGCTTCGCACCCCCAGCATAAATCCAGACATACTGCCCGATAACATTTGACAATTCCTGGACGGCTCCTATAAGAGCATACCTAACAGCGGGCACCCTGCCTACAGATAAAGAGCTAGCCCAAAAAATAAGAAGGCAAGCAGCTCAATACTTCGTCTGAGGAAACGACCTGTACAAAAAGGGATTTTCATCCCCGCACCTCCGATGCATCTCAACCGAACAAACAAATTTTGTGCTACAAGAAATCCACGAAGGAATATGCGGCACCCATCAATCTGCAGGAGCCCTCCGCAAGCGAGCTTTACGCTCTAGATTTTACTGGCCCACAATGAGGGCAGACTCAAAAACTTTGGTCACCAATTGCGACCAATGTCAGCAACATGCCACATTCATACACCAGCCACCCGGTGAACTGAAGCCCATCGAATCTTTTTGGCCCTTCGACACTTGGGGCATGGATATATTAGGCCCCCTTCCTCAGGGTACACTCCAACAGAAGTTCCTCATAGTGGCCGTTGACTACTTCACGAAATGGATTGAGGCCGAGCCCCTGGCCACCATCGGCTCCCAGAACGTCCAAAACTTCCTTTAGCGAAACATCATTACCCGGTTCGGTCCGCCACACGCATTGGTCACCGATAACGGACGCCAGTTCGTCAGCGAAAGGTTCGAGGACTTCTACAAGGATTGGCGCATTGACCATTGAACTACCTCAGTCGAATACCCGGCGACCAACGGGCAAACAAAAAGGACAAATTGCATCATCCTCGAGGGACTGCGAAAATGCCTGACAGACGCAAAAGAAGGATGGGTGGATGAACTCCCATCGTTCCTATGGTCATACCGAAACACGATACACTCGACAACAGGAGAAACTCCTTTCGCTCTAACATATGGACAGGAAGCGATAGTTCCTGCCGATATTAGGGTCCCCTCGGATCGGGTGCTACACTACTTCGATTCAAACCCAGAAAACCTGTTGGTCAGCCTGGACACGGCCGAAGAACGCAGGGAAGCTGCGGCGCTAAAAGATGTTGCTTACAAGCAGCTACTTGCACGAAAATACAATTGAGGCGTCCGACCCTGAAAGTTCGAAAAAGGCGACTTGGTCATGCAGACAGCGATAAACAATAGGCACGACCGCCTGCACGGCAAGCTCGCACCTAATTAGTAAGGCATATACATGGTCATCGGAATCGCCTCATACAACGCATACAAGTTAGCACACCTGACGGGAGAGCACGTCCCAATTACCTGGAACGCTAGCAACCTCAAGAAATATTTCACTATGTCTTAGTCCAAAGACAAGTTTCACAAATATTTCACTATGTCTTAGTCCAAAGACAAATATTCCACTATGTCTTAGTCCAAAGAAAAGTTTCACAAAATTCCACTATGTCTTAGTCTAAAGATAAGTGTCACAAATATTCCACTATGTCTTAGCCCGAAGGAAAATGTAATACCATCAATTCAAATTGTCACTACGAAATATTCTGCCTAGGGACACGTGGCACTGAGCTTCCAGAAGCTTAGCGGCAGCATACGTTAGCGATACGTGGCACCACTCACCTACCTCTTACGTGGTCGTTGCCCGTGTCTTTCCACGAGGGCTCTCGTCCAAGAGACGTGGGAGACCTCCTGAGCATCGTGGGATGACTCACGTCCCATGAAAACATGGGTCGAGCACGTCCTCCCCACACTTAGCATAAATGACCCTCACATGGGGGACTTAGGGATCAGATTCCGAACACTGGAAGAACTTCACCTGTTATCACTTAGGAAAACATTCTGAGCACCCTCAGATATCCTCTTGCCCAATCCACATCACGCATCCCAAGCTCTGCCTGTAGCACCGCCAGGTCCCGTCACCGGCAGACATATCTTCGTCCCGGAGTATTCCACCAACAGATCTCCCAACAGCTCCTAGAGACTCAAACTCTCTCATACTCTAAGGCAATCTCCCACGAGCGGATCGCCCGTTCGTAGTACATTACACACTTCTTAACCGCACACGGCCCAATACAGGTAACTGCCTAGCCTAACGGCTCCTATAGACGTCACCATGACGAACTACGTGGACTTTGATCTCTTCCTAAGGGTACGTAGGCACCTAGGTTTCACACCTAAGGACAAGTCCCCCAAGGTTAAGACCCCTTGCGGTCCTTAATTGCAAATAAAAATTGTATGAACTAAAAATGACAATTACATTGGCGCCCACTGCGGTCTTCCTCAAACCACAATGCCTTGTGCGCTCTGCTGCTAAATGGCATTTCTTTTTTCGGGGAGTAGGAGTATCCACCTAACACTCAAAACCCTACATTTTTTACTTTTCCAATACAGTACAGGATATATTAGAAGATGACCGACTAAAACGCCCTGCAGCCACGACCAACGCAAGCGCTCCAAGACGCAGCATAAGGAACAAACAGGGAGCGGCTGAAACGATCACAATCGAGGTAGGCGGTTCGAGTACAACTTAGCCCCAGACCACCTCAACAACGCAGTTAGCTGATGCAGAGATCGTGGTCCAGACACTGGCATCCAGGGAGGAAGCATGCCTTCAGCATCCCTGTGGCATGCCACATAACCCCTACCCCTCAACCGGTAACCAAGACACAATAGAGTCGGCGAGGATTTCGCGCGACGCGAAGCTAGCTCGTCTTGAAGCAAAAATAGCGGCTATATGCCAACAACAATGGGAAGAAGACAGGAACCGCCCTCAAGCAAACATAGGCATACAACTGCCGGCGGCATCACACAGTGCGACCGCAGGGCCCTCCAGCGACCCTACCAGCCTACCCGCAATACAATTTGGGACTATATCAATGGATTTCGCACGACTGTCACTAATAGCACCGGCTCCCCCACCAGTGATACCATATGGACTGACAATGGTCGACGGGCAAGCAATACGCCCGCCCTTGGACTACCCGTGAGCACCAATCCTGAACTATCCGCTGGGATCTTATTTCCACATGCCTTGGGCAAGAGCTTACAACCCGTACGCCCCTTACGGCATGTCTACTTACCAATGGCCTGGCTTCGAGTTCCAAGGAAAAGGGAGACACCCTTTCACCCAGCAGGTCATGAACGAGCACGTATCTATAGACTTCAAAATGCCTTTCCACATAGAACCCTATGGCGGAGAAACGGTTCCACGAGAACACATTAACACCTTTAACTCAGCTGTGTCGATATTGGGCATGACGGACGGTCAGCAATGCCGAGTCTTCTCCTCGACCCTGAAGGAGGTGGCTCTGAGGTGGTTCTCGCTGCTACCTACCAACTCGATCCATAGCTTCGAGCAGCTGGCGCAAAAGTTCCTTACTCATTTCGCTAACAGCAAGGAATACCAAAAGAACGAAGACTCCTTTATTGGTTTTCACCAAGACGAGGGAGAAACCTTACAAGCCTTCTTGGCCCGTTTCACCAAGCTCTCGCTCCAAGTCAGAGGTCTCCAGGACGCTGTCGCAATCTTTGTCATCGATCAGGGCCTCTGATGTTCGCAGTTCTACGGGGAACTCAATAGGTGCCCCGTCTCTACCTTACAAGAACTGATGGACCGCGTAGAATGGTTCATTCAAGAAGAAAATGCGCAGATTGCCAAAGACAAGATGAGGAAGTTCCTGATAAGTAGATCTGACATGGAGCGAGCAGAGAAGAAAAAGGAAAAAGCGTCCGCGGAGAACCAGAACTCTAAGGAGAAAAACAATAGAAAACGCTCGCCACCGCGACCTCGCAAATCTAGAGGGGCCGATCCATGACGATCCCATGGTGGAAACCACATTCATTGCCAACTACGAGGTCAAAGTCCTGATAGACCAGGGATCCTCGGCAGAAGTCCTCTACTTCGATACCTTCAAAAAACTTGGGTTAGACGAGGCTAGCATAAAGCCATTCCTCGACACACTCATAGTGTTCTCAATAGCCCAAGTTCCCACAGAAGGAATTATAATAGCCCGAATAACCATGGGCACTCTACCAAAGGCCGCAAGCCTTGACGTAGATTTCATCATCGTCTCAGCACCTTCGGCGTACAACGCCATTCTAGGGCGACCGTCCCTGAATAAAATAAGAGCTGTAGTGTCCACCGCACAGCTCACTATGAAATTCTCAACACCCCACGGGATTGGGAAAATCATGGCGGACCAAAAACTAGTGCGAGCATGCTACATAGCAAGCTTAAACAAGACTGTCAAGGTCGCTCGTCTTGGTCCCAGAGAATCACGTGAGGAACCCCCCGAGGGCAAAGAGTTATGAGGAAACAAGCTGAAGTCTGCCCGCCCGGACTAAACCTCCGCCTAAGCTTTAAACGAACTTTGCACTTCCAGACCATCTTTTGGTCAAGTCTCGTACGTCTCTTGTTTCAAATTTAGGATTCACTTCAGCCCGACCAGGGCTATTCGAATGTTATCACTTTGTTTACTTTTAGCTTGACTAAGGCTAGCCTGACTGAGGCTGCTCGATTGTAATCATTTTGATTATCATTAATCGAAGTACTCCTATCCGAAAAGAGACATGACTTATATTTGCAAAGTACTCGCACAAGTCCTACAAAAGGACGACGGGCCAAATGCCCCAAAAAACGCTAAAGAGCCTCTAAGGCCAAGCTAACATTCCCCCAAAAGCGCGGTCCAAGACCCCTTGGGTGCGAAAACACAATGAACGTTCACACAAAACATGCTAGGAACAAATATGCAACCGTCCTGATCACACGGTACTCATGCAAAAAGTCTTTTTACCCCAAAGTAAAGAGATAGCCAAAAAGGAGAAATTGTACTCGTACAAAAACTTTTTGCCCAGAAGTAAAAAGAGAGACAGTGAAACTCTTAACACAAATTCTCATTAAAATTGGAAAAGGTGTCCGCCTATTACAAAGGGTAAAACCCAAAAACCTACATAAACTTACTCTTGGGCATCCCCAAGATCTATGCTGGCCTCGGCCACTGTAGGCTCGATGTTTCTAACCTCTTCCACCGGCTTCTGCCGAATCGCCTCAGCCAGCTGCTGAGAAGTAGATCCAAACTCGGGAGTACGCCCGCCGATATAGGAGAGCACCTGGTGGTCCATCGGGCGGTCGGCCAGCTGGCGGAGATAGGGGAGATTCAATAGAGAATCAGTCTCCACTGGACCTCGGAGTTCACCATCAAAAAGCTCCAGAGAAGGGTACAAAGAAGCTACTCATTCAGCTGGAAACCTCTCCCTACGGAGGCGCTCAAGCTGCTCGACCGCCAGAAGCATGCCATACATCCTCTGCGCCAGCAACTCTCCCTGAAAATCAGCGAGGTCAGCAACCTTTCCATCAGCCTCCTGCCAGCCTGCAAGGTTTTCACTAGCGCGAGCCTCACCACCCTTCAAAGCCTCGCGAAGAGAGTGCAACACCAGTCGGCGCTTCTCGGTATCTTCCTGACGGACAACCAGCTCTTTGCGAGTCCTCTCCAACTTTGAGCGCAAAAGCTTGACCTCAGAAAGCTGCGCGCGTTCGGTCCTAAGATGGGCCACCTCGTGAGTCAAGGACTTTATCTCACGTCCTTGGTCCTCGCACTCCGACTCCTTCGCAGCCAACCGCCCGCACACGTCCTCCAACTTTTTCTTAGAGGCCTCCAGAGCCTGGCCTGTAGTGGTCAAAATTTCAGAAAGTCGGTCCCTATCAAGACGGGCTTCATCCTCCAATTTTTCATCCTGGACGAAGAAACTTACCACTCGCTTCTCCCACGAAATACCAGAATGGTGGAAGTCAGCTAACGCCACGGCAGCCTTGCCGAAGCCTCGAACAGCGAGCATCATAGGGGTAACATCTAACCCCCTAGCATTTCTCTCTCCCATCTTTACGGGAAAATGCCCGCCCAGAGCCACCAACGAGAAGGAAGGCTCTTCCTCCGACGGCTCGACAATTTGAAAAGGGCCGGCGTCCGACCCCGAAGCAATGTCTTTAGTGGCAGCCACTTGACTCACCACTACATTCCCTCCAACAGAGAGGGCCCCGGCCTCCACGGCCACATCATCAGCTTTGGCACCTTCGACGGACGCCTTAGCCATGGTCTCACCTGCAGGAACCCCTGCCATAGCAGAATCGTCAGCAGGCTCCTCGACCGACCACCTGGCCTTCTTGGCGGCAGGTTCATCAGCTCCACCAGCAGAACTAGGAGCCAAAGTACGAGTCGATAGAATCACCTTCACAGGTGACTGACGAATAGGCAAGGGAGGTAACGTACCCTCCACCAGAGTCACGAATGCCCGCCAGTTTGGATCTCCGCTGGGCAACCTGGGACGACAGCCGCGACCCGGCACCAGAAGGCAAATGTAATACCATCAATTCAAATTGTCACTACGGAATATTCTGCCTAGGGACACGTGGCACTGAGCTTCTAGAAGCCGAGCGGCAGCATATGTTAACGACACGTGGCACCACTCACCTACCTCTTACGTGGCCGTTGCCCGCGTCTTTCCACGAGGGCTCTCGTCCAAGAGACGTGGGAGACCCCCTGAGCATCGTGGGACAACTCACGTCCCACGAGAACATGGGTCGAGCACGTCCTTCTCACACTTAGTATAAAAGGACCCTCGGCTAGGGGACTTAGGAATCAGATTCCGAACACTGGAAGAACTTCACCTATAATCACTTAGGCAAACATTCTGAGCACCGTCAGATATCCTCTTGCCCATCCACATCATGCATCCCAAGCTCTGCCTGTAGCACTGCCAGGTCCCATCACCGGCAGACATATCTCCGTCCCGTAGTATTCCACCAACAAAGCTCCCAAAAGCTCTCAGAGACTCAAGCTCTCTCATACTCTAAGGCAACCTCCCACGAGTGGCTCGCCTGCCCGGAGTACCTTACGCACGTCTTAGCCGCACACGACCCAATACAAGTAACCACCTAGCCTAACGGCTCCTATAGACATCACCACGACGAACTACGTGGACTTTGATCCTTTCCTAAAGGTACGTAGGCACCTAGGTTCCACACCTAAGGACAAGTCCCCCAAGGTTAAGACCCCTTGCAGTCCTTAATTGCAAATAACAATTGTTTGAACAAAAAACGACAGTTACACAAATGAATGCAATGCGATTGACCAATTTTCATACTTGAAATTCCTTTTGGTATTTCAAATTTATATTTACAAAGAGGGGACTAGCGCCCCAAAAATACAAAACGACAACGCAGGCACTACGAAGTCCAAATCAGGAAGCATCCTCACTTGAAGGACGCGGCACCTCGGCCGATGGCGGGGGATCCCTTCGAGGATTAGGAGCTACGTCATAGTCTTCTATCCTCAACGGAGAGTCTCCTCAAGCACGGGATGTCAACATATGAGATATTTTTGGAGTTTGAAGAACGTGATTGTGGTCCTCTATTAAATCAGAGACTCTAAATATTCCATTCACGTTGGTGAGCCCTATTCTAACTTTGCAATCCGTTCTTGTTTCTTGTCGAGGATTCTTAGTTAGATGATCTCTTTTGTCTACTCTTCTCAGCCCTTCCTTGCTACAAAGAAATCTAACAGATGTGACAGAGCCATCTTTCTTGCTTTTATTTGTGTATGCCTTTCTCACTCTGAACCCCATTTTTCCACCATAGTCATTCCAAAATGTCTAAGCCTTCTCTAAGCTATCAAATTCCATCCCGAATTTTGGTTTCCAATCCATATCTAAATTTTCATTAGATGCAGAGTTAGATGCCCCCTCCCTACATGGCACAAAAGAAAATTCTTTGAACTGATGAACAAAATTACACTAAATTAAAAACAAAAATATAAGGGTCTATATTAAAAAAACTATTACATTTTAACTGTCTCCAAGTTGAAGAAGAACACAAGCTTCAAATTAAATGATCATCAATCTTTTCCCTTGTGGGAGTGCCCATAACCTATTATAATAATCAACATATAGGTCATTCAATTAAATGTTCAAGAAAATATCCTGTGACTATGCACAAAAGCAATCAAACCTATTCAAATATACATAAAATCTCATGTAAGAACCAGAAATGACCAAGAAATATGAGTTCCATTATGGGCTAATAATTTAGTAATCCATAGTCCACATAGATAATTTAAGGAAAAACTCACAAAATACACTTCTTGAAATAAATTCCAAGATAAGGAACATAGGTGAACTAAAGTAATGAAACAAGAACCAAACTCAAAGTTAGAATGAAGGAATTCAGAAACGCACCAAACTCCAGCTTCAATATATGCTCAAATCAGAAACGAAAAAAAAAAAGAAAATTACAGGTTCAAAATGTTGTCATATTCTTGGGTTCAAAAACCGAAAAGAAAGAAAACTAAAACAGAGTTCTTGTTCTAATGTAATGAGAAAGAAGAAGAAGAAGGAGGTTCAAATCAAAAGAATGAAAAATGCCGAGGAAGAAGATGGGTGAAAACAAAAATGAATCAATACTTCAAATAAAAAAAAAACAAGCCGTGAAGAAGAAGAAAGGAAAGATTACAAAACCAAACCCAAAAGTGCAAGGGATGAAGAAGATGGGAAACGCGCGCCAAAACTCATCCAAATCTTGCCAAAACTATGTATACTGAATTCAGAAATAAGAAAAGAAAAATAGTCTCAAATCGGCACAGTTTCTTGAGTTTAGAAACGAAAAAAAAGGACAAAACTTATATGCGGTTGCTTACATGCTTTTTCTAAGGTTAACCAATTAAAAAAAATATATGTGTCAATTTTAAAAAAATGATATAAAAAAAATTGACATATGTCTTTTTTTTTAATTAAAAAAATATTAAAGCATATAAGTTTTTTTTTTTTAAAAAAAGCAAAGTCTCCAAGCGCATCGTTTTTATGGAAATGCACAAGAGGGAAATTTAGAGGATCCTGTTACTTCCTTTTTCCTCCTTGAGAGATATAGGAGACCATTTCCTTGGCTGGTTGGCTGGCCATTTTGTACGCTTTGATTTGCTTCTCTAGAGAGAGAGATTGAGAGATGGCGTCGGAGGAGACTGATGAAGTCAAGCTCCGAGCGATACCGTCGGAAACTGCAAATGAGACTCCTAATCCCAACTTGCCCTCCAAATCCAGAGAAGAAGGCGAGCTATCTTCCTCCGATAATAGCGACGTATTGTCTCCTCAACCCTAGCTCATATAATTTTTCAACTTATGGCTTTCCTTTGTTTTTTCCAATATAATCCATGATCGTTGACTTGTGTTTCTGCTTAATTTCTGGAGAAATGAGATAATGTGACTAGAGTATAGTGAAGCGACTGTTGATTTGTCGCGTGCAGATGTATTTGGTTGGTCGAAATCTGTGGCTTATGTTAGTTAGCTGATACTTTCTCAGTTTCTATGATCTTGGTTTATTCTCGATAACAAACATTGTAGGATTAACAATACTTCAATTTGTAAGGACTGGGCAGCGCTGATTTCTGTGTTATGTTGTTTTCATCTTTGTATATTTTTCTCTCAATAAAATTCTTCCCAAAAATAGGGGGAACTGAGAGTTGGAAGTTCGTATCAATACTTAAAGAGAGCATTTGGTGAAATGTTTTTATTACTTGCTATTCTTTGTCATGTATTTCTTAATGCGTAATTTCTGTCTACCAGGAAAACCCTGATTGCTCTACTGGAAAGCCTATCCCTGCTGCAGCGTCTAATTCAGTTCCTCTTGTTCTAAATGATACCCAAGGCGTTCAGGGTGGTAAGTCTTGATAATTGTCAACTAGAGGAAAGCTTGAGTATATGTTTGTTGAACTCTATGTTACTATCATAGTTGTTGACAGGACACAGATCACTGTTGTAATAGGGGCTCCAAGAGCCATTGCGCTTAGCACATTGCTTGACGCATGGCAACATTGAAGTGCTGTGAAAGTAATTATATATTTAAAAATAATAGAAAGAGAGTGAAAATAAAAGATATTAACTTATCTATTAGAAAGTATTTTTCATTTCTCAAGCCCGTCACAAATGCACAAGTTGTAAAGTAGTAATTAAAACATATTAAAGATATTAACTTATTTCTAATTTCCTCAATAATGCGCTACATGGCTAAGCCAAGCAAAATTGGCAATGCCATGGTGCCGGGCAATGCACTGGCATTGCACAGGCCATAGCGCCATTAATGATGATGGTTGCTATATTACGCAACCAGGGTTTATTTCCCTTAATAACGTGCCAGTATTCCGTTAACTGTTTTTGTCTTGTTTATGGTGTTGGAATCTTTATTTGACCTGTTGTAGGATCTATGTATTTATTTATTCAATCATTTATGCTTAAAAAAATATATACACACATACGTGATTTAACTATAGATGTTTGATCCAAACTTTGTAACGTAACTTTTAGTGTAAATGGTGCCTGTCTTTTTGTGTTTTTTTATACAATTTGGAGACTTTCCCTTCTGGTTGCAATGGTATTTGAGTTTATTGATACCCTATCTTCCCAAACAAGTTGTGGCCTGATTTATTTTGTCTCGGGGTTGACTTATTTGTAGCAATATTTCTGCAGGCTCTAACAGTGTACTGTTGCGAAAAACTGTACAGTCAACTTCTCAGAAGAATAACCAGTTACCCCCTAAGTCTTCTGTGTGGCCGGCTCATGCAGGAACGGATAAAAATCTTGTGATAAGCTTCTCTGATGATGACAGTGGCAGTGACTCTGAAGACTATAGACAGGAAAAAACAGTTGAATCTAAAGGTAACACTTCCAGGTTGGAAAACAATCAAAAGCCACTTACTTCATCCTTGACAAAATCATACAAGTTACATAATAATGCTAGAAATGTACACAAGTCAGCGCCCAAAAAATTGCCCGTAACTCACAATACTATCTCTTCAGTTACCAAAATTCATGCTCCTAATTCTAAGGGTGTTGGATCCTTGTCACTGGGTCAAGGATCGCGAGCTAGAAATTTTAATACATTGAACAAAAATTTAGCAAGCCATGAGCGTAAAAATGACCAAGGAGCGGTATCAAATAATAATAAACTTCAGGATTTGCGGCAGCAGATTGCACTTCGGGAAAGTGAACTCAAGTTGAAGGCAGTCCAGCAAAATAAGGAGCCTGCTTCAGTTTTAGGCAGGGATCATAATGCCATTAAATTAAAGAGTGACCCAGCTAGAAAATATACTTCTTCAGAAAATGCGCAATTGGAACCAAAGGAACCAGATAGGAAACGATTAAAACTTGGCAGATCTTACGCTACCACTCAAGCTTTTGGTGCTCAGCAAGAGGTTCCTGCTGCAAAATCTTTATTTCCATCAAAAGAATCAGCATTGGACAAGTATAATCTACAAGAGAGAAATAAGGTTGATCGTGGTGAGAAAGAGACTTCTTTAAGTAGAGGAGAGCCTATTGTTGTCAAATCGCAGGGTGATGACAAATGTCCTGACGTTTCATCAAAATCTATGCCTTCTAGACCTAGAGATGGTAACTATTTTGCTTTAATCTTGTGTACTGACATTTTGGCTTTAAACCTTGATTTTGCTATTCTAGACATGAAACAATCATAATATAGTTACTCTCCCAGTGAAATTTTATATCTCTTCACTGGAAAAAGTCTTTCCAATATAGTAATTTCCTTTAAATAATGCGTTACCTTTTGTTATGCAGTGGTATTCTCAATTTTCTAGCTACAGGGTCATGCAAGGAGGCTATCAAGTCATATTCGATAGCTTGTTTTAGACTTAGTCAAAATGTAAAATCTTGTTGAAATGTAGTAAGAATTTTTAAAATTTTATTGTCCTATTCTTAGGACTTTATAGAAATAAATAAATTATATAGGTACGATAAAGTGCTAGTTACTTGATTGAAATGCCTCATTATTTTATCTTACTTTGTAGGTTCTGACATAAAAAATAATTACAACCAGACAGACAAGTGGAATAGGCTGGTTGACCCTTGTGTTACTTTCAACCCGAGTTCACATCCAGCAAATATGACTTCCAATAGTGTGCCAAAAAACAAAGTAAGTAACAACTTATTGTACATGACATTTGCCCTTTGTTAGTTGGTGATTTGATTGAAAGTGTACCTCTGCTTTTTTTCTTTTATTTAGTGATTGGCTGTCACATGTTTTCTTGTACTTTGACAAGTTTATTGATAAGACGTATTTTAAAATTAATTACAAATAGACTCTCGTCTGATTGTTTAATAAGTGGTAAATGGACCTGTTTAGTTTATCAACTTTGTACCCTGCTTCATTGTTATCCTAAAACAGTGGGAAGAACTAATAAGTCATAGGTGAGCCAAGTAAGATAGGACAATGATGCTGTAGACTGTAGTGTTTCTGTGGCTTCGTAACCTCACTCATAAATTTTAGAAAAATATGGATGTAATATTTCTGTTACTTTTAACTATATAGAGTATTGTGGAGTTGAGTCCCCCACTGAGTTCCAACTTTAATAAAGCCACAAATGTGGACAATCTGAAAAGTGGCTTGGACTACAACAATGTCATATCCCAAGACAACATGGTGGAGCATTCATTCAACAATGCATGCCAGGTTTTGTTATCATGGCCCACATATCAAATTAAAGGATTTCTATATTTTTTTAGACTTGTAATCTCCAGTTTCATTGATTTTTGTCTTCATTTTTCATTTAGGAAGCGTTAAACAACACAGTTAATTTGAATTCTAGTGATAATGCAAATCACTTAGACCATAGCAGCTTGGATTTACATGCATTTATTGAAATGGAAGTGATAGACAAGGAACTAGAGGAAGCTCAAAAGCACAGGCACAAGTGTGAAGCTGAAGAAAGAAATGCTCTTAAAGTTCACCTTAAAGCTCAGAGGGCTTTGATTGAGGCTAATGGTCGATGCACCCATCTTTATCGCAAAAGGGAATTGTATCGGGCTAAGTTACGATCTTTAATTTTGAATAATTCTGGTTTCTCATGGTCCTCGGGACAGCATGAACATCTTGATACAGGGTTGGATTACCTTCCTAGACCTGGATATGGATTACCCACATCAAGCTTCCAGAGGCAGGCTGAATACAACGATGTTAATCAACCAGGGTTTGATACAACTGTTCGTGTTAACAATGGACCCTCCAATGCATCTTATGACCATATTAATGGAGCAAATTTGGGGTTTGAACATTGCAGTAAACCTGATGCCAGTACATCTGAGCCTTTGCCTCAAAGGGGTAATACTGCAGATGGATTTTATTCTCCTTCTGATGTATTAGATACATCTGCTAATGATAATGAAGAGATGTCTCCAGCTATATATGTGTCTACTAATCATGACATTGTAAATCAAAGAAAACAATACTCTAAAGCCAAACTAATGGACATTGATGCTGCAATGAATGCTAGACCTTGTGCTGAGAGCCCCCAGGATACTCTACTTCTTGAAGCTGCATTAAGGTCTGAACTAGTTGCACGATTAGGAACAAGAACTTCAAAGAGTAATAGTACACATAACAACCCAAGGCCTGCTGCTGAACAAAGGGCTGAAAATGAGGTTGGAAGCGAGAAAAGTCTGATACTGGAAGATTTTGTCCCATTCACTAAGGCTAGGGAAAATGATTTTAAAGGTAACTTGTTCTAATTGAACTGCTTATGTGTGTTCATATATGCCTGTGAGTTGTATCTATGCCTGTTTTAGACAAAAATTTAAAAGCTAGAGATTGTTGTATAGGCAGACAAAAATGTTGATTAATTGCATATTCTGTAGGAAAATTTCATTAGATGGTTTTCACTGGATACCTCTTAAAAATTGGGAGGTGATATTGCTTCCTGCATTTCTATAGACATTTTAGTTGCATAATTTTTTGGGAGTTGATTATAAATTTATAATGGAATTTCTATAAAAAAATGTATAATAGAATATTTTGGCTGGTATAGAAGTATGTACTGGAAGAGATTTTTCACAAGAGCTTCATTGAGTAGTATTCTCATGTTGCCAATTTCAGTAGATACCTAATAGTTGTTTCAAGTTGGTCTTGTATTATTAGACAAAGAAGGAAAACAAATGAAATGAAACTGGCCTTGCATGTGCAGAAGATAAATAAAGGGGGAAACAGTAGGTTGTTTGTGGTTTACATTAGAGTGTTTCTCGTTGTGCTATTGGTTTATTTGGTTGCATGGGTATAAGGATGGATTGATTAGAGCCTTCATTTGGAGAGGATTCCTTGTCCTCCTTTCGAATATTCCTTTCATCTTTTGTATTCACTTTCTTTCTCCAATGAATTTTCTTTTCCATTAAAAAAAACTTCATTTTGGCTTCTAAACTAAATTTTAATGGGAAAAAAAATCAGTATCACAAGGACTATTAAATGTTGAATATACCATCCAATTGGGACTAGTAGGTTTTGTCAGTTGCAGTGAAGCAAGCTATCAATATTGGGTATTGGCCAATTAATTATAGCTCTAATGCTTCTTGGTCCTCAGTTCTGATGATTTACTAGTTGATATCAGTTACCTTATCAGGTTTTGATGAGCACGCAAGTTTCATCTCATATATATATATATATATACATTTATTATTATTATTTTTATTTTCTATGAAAAAATTATCATTATTATTATTATTATTATTATTACCATCATCATTATTATTATTTTAAAATTTTATCTCTAGGTCATGAGAAGCAGGAAAGGAATATTTATCTGGATCCAGCTGAGATTCAAATTCAGCAAAACACTGGTGGAACTTCTTTGATTTCCAACTGCAATGCTGGGGATGGAGAATATCTGGCTCTTCAAGGTCAAAACATAATGAGTGCAATGAAAATGTCACCATTGATTTGTAGGAGTGCATTTAGTTGCCTGAAGCAAATGTCACTATTCAATTCAAAGCAATTATCAAGTAAAAATCAGTGGGTTCATGTTGATGATGAAAATAAAAAGCAGTATAGCAATACATTAGCAATATCAGTGCCTTTCACCGGATGGAATGTACTTTCGGAGAAAAGCTCTTATAGCTGCAGCCCTGCAGTTGATCCATTTTGGCCACTTTGTATGTATGAGCTCCGAGGAAAGAGCAACAATGATGAGTGTCCCTGGCAGCATGTTAAAGACTATTGTGATGGAAACTATCAGAATCAGCATTCTGATTATGTTGACGCAGGTATGGAAATTTTTTATCAATGGTAATTCAAAACCTATATGTTTTACCCTCATTTTAGTTCTGGAACTCTTCGTAAATAACTGAGCATTATTATCTGTATTCTATATGATGTACGTGGAGGCTAAACAAACTATTGTTAGTTGGAGATAAATAGGTTAATTAGATCAGAGTATCAGATACAGAGTACATGATACTTTTGACAATGAATTGACATTTTTGTCTTGAAAGTTACAAAATTTATTTTGTTTTCAATGTTGGTCTCATGTTAAGCCTTGTTAGAGTTGTGCATATTAAATATATTAGTACTTGTATCGGACTTAGTTTCCTTATAGGATTTAGGTTTATCTCATGATTTATGTTAGGAGTCGAATTAGGATTAGGAGTTATTTTATTTCGTTATCTTCTCTTTTATTTATCTCAAGTTATCGTTTCTTAATCCCTTATATTTCCAGTAGGTTTAAGAATTATAGTCTGACTATGATTATTATTTGTTTTCTTATTTAAACCCTGTAAACCGTTCAGATTAATGCATTATAATTATTCTCCTCTTTAATATTTCAACAAGCCTAGAAACAAAGATGAATGACATGACATTATTTAAGTCTGATTTGACCGTTAAGTCTTCAATTTTCACTGAAACATGCAATGCTTGAGCACTAAACTGGTTCATTGCTATGGTTACTTAGAATAGTATGTTACTTTGTCATGGTATGTTTTGGTGATAATTGGTTTTGTAATGGCAAAATCAACTTTATGTTTGGCCACATTATCCATCTTTGTAAACAGACTTAATAGGAGGATGTGAGTAGGTGACTAAGACAAAATACTGTTTTGAGAACTGTAATGAGATGGTTAAACTCCAAGGGATCAAAATGAGCAAAATTGTACCTTTGGAGGACCAAAAATTTATACTTTTCAGGAGGGTGCATATGGGAGGGAGATAATATCGTTATAGTTTATCACTAGACATTGTTTTAGAGTAAAATAATCTTGTGTATCTGGATATAGAGAATGCTAGGTTTATCATTTATGGATTCTCTTTGGTGATCTGCGCTTGACTTATTAAGGGGATTAACTATTTTTTACATGCAAAGATACTAGACACCACTACTCCACCGATTATCTTTTTAGGGCATTTGATATGCTGTTCTGTTTTCAGATTGTACTTGTTTTCCTTGATTGAGTATTTCTTATCCTCCAACTTCTTGTAATCTTTTCCCAATTCCTATCTTTTTATAATTCATTTTTACATATGTATATAAAAGGTTCTTAGAGCTTTAGCTCTGGAACTTCATGCCTTTGCGAGAGATAATAAATTTTCTGAAGGGAAATTATGTCATGTCAAGCTTGTATTGGATGCTGACAGCTAACAAATTTCAAATGAAACTTAATATTTGGAATTTGCCAATTATGACTGCTAACCACAGCCTTATAGAGAAAAGATCAGTTTTGGCAAAACTAGCATCCTTGTTGACTGACAGAAATCGAGAATTGTTGTAGATAACAATACCTTCAGAGTTTTTTTTTATGTTGTTTGAGCAGATTGTCAAGGTGGATTATCATTGCATCAACCAAAGTTTAACGGTGCTACAAAAGTTCCCAAAAGTCACAGAGCTACAATTTTGCCAACATATCTAGTTGGTTTAGATATTCTGAGAGCAGATCAACTTGCATATAAATCCGTTCTAGCACATAGAAATTCTCAATGTTGGCAGAAGTGTTTCAGTCTATCTTTAACTACTTCAAATCTTCTTCAACATGGTTTACCAGTAGATGGTTCATTCTTTAATGGTGTTGATGAACGCATTGAGGTCCGTGGGACTTGGAACACACAGTCTTATTTACAGTGGAAAAGAGCTGTGGTTTGTTACTTCTAACTATTTTATGTTAATCTTTCTTCTATTGCATTACAATTTCTCTTGATTTTCAAATTTCAATTATAATTTCTTTAATTAGGTTTTAGAGCATGTTTGGCCAAGTTATCAATTTTTTCTTATTTTGATATGATTTCTTCTCATACGGAGAAATAGTTTGTGTTTGGCCAATTTACTTGAAAATACTTTTATGAGTATTTGAGAAGTAATTTATGTTTGACTAATTTTTATGAAGTGATAAAGTGCTTTTAACGGGGAAATTACCAGAAAGAGCATATATAGATTTACTTTGACTTTTTTGATTGCATTAAAGGAAGAAAAATATTACAAAAGAGGGAGGGGCTAGCAGTCTCAAAATAAAGAAAAAAATGAAATCTAGTGAGAGAAAACAAAACATTAGCTCAACAGAGCCTTCTAGTCTTTTTGGATATCCATAATGGATACTCCTCTAAACAAACCATTCAACGAAACTCACAAAGAAGACATAAAAGTAATTCTATTCCACAGCAGATGAGGAATTTATTCTTGAAGAGATTTACTTTGTAATTAATGTTTTTCAAATAGATAAATGGTTATACTTATAAATATTTGTTATCAACTTATCATTAATTCTTATAAAGTTATTATTATTAATCAATTAAAATATAAAAATAAAATAAAAATAAATTTTAAAAACATAAATTTATATATGAATTTTCTGTACTCTAATTTATGTCTTAAAATAATATATTGAATTACTCCAAAAAGAAAGAGAATAATTAGTAAAGGAATTAGGTAAAAAACAGATAGACGGTATTACGATAAATAACAAATTTGGTAGTGGTACTTTTGTCTTAAAATTTAAGAACAATTTTTTGTTTCTGCTTTTACTTATAAGTAGAAACTTCAATTTCTAGTTTTTACTCTGGTTAAAAAAATTTTTTTGCTACCACATGGAAGCTTTCATTTTTTAGGAAATAGCTTGAGCAAACACTCAATTTTTAAAATAAGTACAACAACAACAAACAAAACCTTTTCCCATTAGGTGGGGTTGGCTATATGGATTAATGACTATCTTTGTTCATTTCTATAGTTAGATTATGATTGGTTTTTTCCATCAAAGATTATGAATAGTTTTAAATCCATTATAATAGTTCCTTCTATTGTTTTCTTCTTCTCTTACCTCTAGTTATTGGACTATTTTCTGGTCAACTATTTTTTAAAAAAGTAAATTTTTTTGAAAAAACTGCTTCTCCACACCAAGAAGGTTGGCCAAATTGGCTTCTTTGTGGGTTTCGGCCCATGGAATGTTTAGAGGGGTCTCCATTATGGATCTTCAACGGGACTGGAGGGCTCTTATGAACTAATATCCTTGTTTCTTCCTTCGTGTTTTCTTTTGTTGGTTTAGTTTTTCCTCTTTGAGGACTCCTTGTCCTCCTCTTTTGTATTATTCTTTTTCTTACTCAATAATATTTCTTTTTCTATAAAAAAAAAATCCATGTTTTTCACTTCTGTGCTTGTCTTGTGTGGTTGGAACAAACAGCTCTCCTATTAGTGCGTGCATGGTGGTTTTGTAACTTACTCAATTCACTAAAACAGTTTGCTAAGGTTATGGTGCTAGAGACTTTCAACTAGTTAATTCTGTATTTAAGCTTTGAGGGAGAAAAGCACTTGTACATAAGAAGACGACTATATGAATTTCTAAATTTTTAATCTTGCTAGACAATCATACATTTCTGCTTGTAAAGCTGTGATCTTGTTATACGATCATACAATTTTGCTTGTAAAACTGCGATCTTGCTCCGATCCCACCAAATACCTTACAAGCATTCTTAACAACATTGTTGAATTTTAATGAGAATGATTCTTTTTTGGCTATTATGATAATTTGACAGTAATCGTTGCCTCCTTGTCAAGTGTAATGCATATTGTTCATGAATTTACATAAGAACATTTTGAATTTGATTTCTAAATTCTTTGAAGTCCTTTATTTCATACTAACTTCCGATTTATATATTGTGTATTTAGAATGAAAATGAACAGGATCTGGTTGATAATGAACAAGCTGTTGAGATGGCTCTTCTTGTCCTCAACCAGGAAATTAATAAACTGGAGGTTGTAAGAAAAGTAATTGTCTCTATTCCTCTGGGAGTCTTATTATATTCTTGTATTTGTTTTCTTTTCATCTTAATTTTGGATTTTGTAGGCTCTATCTAAGCTGTGCAGAGTTTTGGAGACTGATCCAACATCTGTAGTTACCTGGGTTGTTTATCTGCTAATTTACTATGGAAATTTGAAGCCAACTGGAAAGGATGACATGTTTTTGTATGCGGTATGCTTTTCTATGTTCCTACTTTTTCACGGCCGGAGATTTTAGGAACTTTTGAGAATATAGAGACCCCTATAGGTATTGCTAGTAAGAGTAAATTCTGGAAAATGTGTAGATAGAATCTGTGCTTGTTTGTTGGTAACTTTGTACGATAAAAAAAGTCATAAGGTAGTAGAAATCTGTCAAACATAGTCTAGAATAATGCTGTGTTATTCTTATTAGAATGAAGATTGGTATTTATACAGAAAAGAGGAGCCTATTCTAGGAAAGAATCATAATTACAATCCTAATCTAATCCCTAGACTTAAGGGTCAATGATATACACAATAATCCTAATTGATTACAAAATATTCTAACACTCCCCTCAAGCTGATGAATGGATATCTTCCATGCCAAGCTTGTTAACCAAAGTCTGAAAGTTGATATTACATGGGTCTTTGGTAAGCACATCTGCAAATTGGTCACTAGAAGAAATGTATGGAGTGCATATAAAGCCGCTATCCAACTTTTCTTTAATGAAGTGTTGATTGATCTCAACATGTTTAGTGCGATCATGTTGAACCGGATTATGAGCAATATTAATTGCTGATTTGTTGTCACAATAAAGCTTCATTGGTCCTTCACAGGTAATGCCCAAGTCATCAAGGACAATCTTAAGCCATAGTAGTTCACATATACCAAGTGCCATTGCTCTGAACTCCACTTCTGCACTTGATGTTGCAACCACATTCTGTTTTTTACTTCTCCAAGTTACAAGGTTTCCTCCCAAGAAAGTACAATACCCTGTAGTTGATCGTCTATCAACAAGTGATTCGGCATAATCTGCATCTGTATAAGCTTCCAAAGTCAAGCTCTCCCCCTTCTTAAATAGAATGCCCTTCCTTGGTGGCTGGTGTACTCTTTAAGTATTGCAGAATCCTATGAACTGCCTTTAGATGAGATTCTTTCGGATTATGCATGAACTGACTGACAATACTCACTGCATAAGCAATATCCGGTCTAGTATGGGACAAATAGATTAGCTTACCCACAAGCCTTTATATGATCCTTTATCAGCCAACGCTTCTTCAGGTGCATCATACAAACGATGATTAGGCTCCATAGGAGTGGGAACTGGTTTACAACCCAATTTGCCTATTTCTGTTAACAAGTCAACAATATATTTCTCTTGGGAAATAAAAATCCCATTCTGTGAATGAGCTACCTCAATACCAAGAAAGTATGAGTCTCCCAAGCTTCTTAATCTCAAACTCCTGCATCAATTGAGCTTTTAATAGGGAAATATTCTCAATGTCATCTCCAGTGATTATAATATCATCAACATATACTAAGAGAATAGATACTCCCCCTGAAGAGGAAAGTCTGACAAATAAAGTGTGATCACCCTAACTCTGCTTATAGCCCATACTCACCATAGCTTTGGTAAATCTCCCGAACCATGCTCTTGGTGATTGCTTGAGCCCATACAAGGCCTTTTTCAAATGACAAACCATGCCTGGCTTAGAATTGGAAGTAAATCCTTGAGGAATCTCCATGTAAATCTCATCTTTCAACTCTCCATGCAAGAATGCATTCTTGACATCAAACAGTTGCAATCGCTATCCAAAATTGGCTGCAAGAGATAATAGTACTCTGACGGTATTCATCTTGGCCATTGGGGCAAATGTCTCCATGTAGTCTACACCATATGTCTGAGTGTACCCTTTGTATCTTTCCAGAGTTTCATCAGAGTTGTACTTTGTGGTAAAGACCCATCGACAACCAACTGGTTTTTTACCTTTTGGCAATAGAGCCAGGTCCCATGTTTGGTTTTTCTCAAAAGCATCCATCTCAGCCTTCATAGCTTGCACCCAATTTTCATTCTGCAATGCTTTGGATAAAGTATTGGGAATAGGAATGGTATGAAGATTAGTCAAGAAGGCTTTATGGTTAGTGAACAAATTTTCAAAGTTAAGAAAAAAAGATATGGGATGGTTAGTGCAAGTTCTTTTACCCTTTCTTAAAGCAATATGAACATCATAATCATGTGATGGAGGAATAGATGGGTTATTTACCTAAACATCTTGGAGCTCCGAAGACGATGATTGGACAGGCTCACTTGTAGGAGGTGGCATTTTTCTCTGAGAGTAAACCTGTAATGGACGAGTAGAATCCAATGTTTGGTTGGGCTGCAAAGTAGGATCAGGGTCAAGAATGCTTTGATGCGGGTCACCAAGTTGTTAGGGCTGTTGCAAAGTAGGATTAGGGTCAGGAATGATTTGAGGTGGATCAGCAAGTTGTTGGGACTGCTACAAAGCTTTGTCTGTTATTTGAGGGCACAGGATAGGTAACTCAGGAAATAGGCTATATTCAAAGATGGATTGGTTTGTCTGGGGAAGAGGTTGAGTGTTAGTGAAATAAGGGGTAAGTTCAGTAAAGATAACATCAGCAGACACATAATATTTCCCAGTTGGAGGATGATAACATTTATAACCTTTCTGAGTCGATGAGTAATCAAGAAAGATACACTTGAGAGCCTGACGATCAAGCTTACTTCTTTGTGGAAGGTGAACATGAACAAAGGCAACACAGCCAAAGACTTTAGATATTAGATTGTTTGAGGCATTGAAGTTTGGAAAAATTCTGTGAGAACTTGCATAGGACTCTTGAGATTAAGGACTTGGGTGGGAAGTCTATTAATCATATGGGTTGCTAGTAAAATGGCTTCCCTCCAATATGAGCATCTTTAGTATGAGATACTAGCTGTAGAAAGCTGTCCATATATGGCTCTTTTGATCTGCCCGTGTGTTGTTGATAATTTGATATAATCTAATAATGTTATACTCTTTTCTCATTCTCTTTCTCTAAGGGGTAAGAAAAAGCTTATTTCTTCCTTTGCCATCTTTTCTTCTGTTTGTTATTCTTTTTCGGTAGAATATTAGTATTCCTAATTGAGAATTGAATATCAGCTTTCTGTGGGAATTCTTCTTTGTGGTTTTCCAGGTCAAGCATAATGAAGGATCTTATGTACTATGGCTCATGTACATCAACAGTCGGATGCAGCTTGATGATCGGTTGGCTGCTTATGATGCTTCCCTCTCAACACTTTGTCGGCATGCATCTTCTGCTGTCGAGGACAGAATACATTCAAGTGCATGCATCTTAGACCTATTTCTGCAGATGATGGATTGTTTATGCATGTCGGGCAATGTTGAGAAGGCCATTCAGAAAAGTTATGGAGTATTTCCTGCCACAACTAAATCCAACGAGCCTCATCATTTGTCACTCTCAGATATACTAAATTGCTTAACGGTTTCTGACAAATGTGTGTTCTGGGTTTGTTGTGTTTACTTAGTTATTTACAGGAAACTGCCTGATGCCGTAGTGCAGAAATTTGAGAGCAAGAAAGATCTTGACATTGAATGGCCATTTGTCAAAGTATCAGAAGAAGAAAAACAGGTAGCTCTTAAACTTGTGGAAACAGCTGTTAAATCTGTTGACTCTTACATATATAATGAATCAGAAAAAAATGAAGTTAATTTGAGGTCTGCTCAACTCTTTGCACTAAATCATATTAGATGCATGGTTGCACTGGATAATCTAGAATGCTTAGGCAGATTGTTGGATAAATATGTTAAGTTGTACCCTCACTGTATTGAATTGGTTCTAGCATCAGCTCGTTTACAGAAACATGAGAATGGGGTTGACAGTTTCATGGGGTTTGATGAAGCCATTAGCAGATGGCCAAAAGAAATTCCTGGAATCCAATGTATCTGGAATCAATATATTGAAAATGCTGTCCAGGATGGAAAAATTGATTTTGCAAACGAACTTACAGTCCGTTGGTTTGACACTGCCTGGAAAGTTCAAGATCCCCGTGATGGGGAATTGGAAGCCAAAGATGGTGGTAATTCTTGTGGCTCTTTGGGATTTAATTTAAAATCACTTCCAGGAACATCAAGTTCTGAACTTAACCAGATGGATGTAGTGTTTGGATTTCTTAATCTTTCTATCTATAAATTTTTCCAGAATGATGAAACAGAAGCTTTCAAAGTAGTTGACAATGCAAGGAAAGCTGCCAATTTTGGAGGTTTAGATATTTGGATAAGAAAGTATGCAATGTTTTTGCTTAGTGATGCATCAAGCCTAACAGAGAATGGTCCTAACAGTGGTATAAATAAAATTTTGGAGATCTACACTGATGGTTTTTTTCAGGATTTTCTAGTTCCTGAGCTACTGACAAGAAAATTTGTTGACAATGTCAAAAAGCCTAGAGTCCAGCAGCTTATTAGTAACTTGTTAGGTCCAGTTTCATTTGATTGTTCTCTGCTAAATTGGATTCTTCAATCGTGGTATGGTTCATCACTTTTACCCCAAACATTCAGTGACCCAAAAGATCTTGTGGATTTTGTTGAAGCCATTCTGGAGGTGGTACCCTCCAATTTCCGATTAGCAATTTCTGTGTGTAAGCTATTAAGCAAAGGATACAATTCTGCTAAAGCCGACCAAAGTTCAGCCAGCCTATGTTTTTGGGCTTCTTCAACTCTGGTAAATGCAATTTTAGATGCCATCCTAATACCACCAGAGTATATCTGGGTGGAAGCTGGTGTATTACTGAGCAATGTTATGGGCATTGAGGCCATCTCTGAGAGGTTTTATAAAAGAGCTTTATTGGTGTATCCATTTTCTGTTAGGCTATGGAAATCATTCTATAACCTATGCAAGGCTAGTGGAGAAGTAAGCTGTGCTATTGAAGCTGCAAAAGAAAGGGGTATTCAACTTGATTAATACCGTAGATATGGAATCCCAGATTCTTATGGTAACTATGATGTCACTTTTGCTTATTATAGTTGCATAGTTTCTTTTTTAATTAGAAAAAGGTTGAATATTTTTAATGGGTGAGTCTATGATGTAATTTGTTGTATGCATGCAATGTAAATTGGACCGATAGGATTGTGACATGTGGGTAGGATGACTTGAGATGCAATGTAATTTTCCATGTGTCACAATCCTATCGGTCGAAATTGCATTGCATGCATGCAACAAGTTGCATCATAGACCAACCCATTTTTAATAGTTGTCAGAAGATTCAGGAATTAGATATGACCTTACATCATTGTACAGGAGAAATGTAGTGACAGGTCAGGATGTTGGTGACATTTTAGGATTAGTGGGTTAAATAGGTTGGTTGAAGATTCTGGAGAGTAGGTTAAATAGAGATTTGGTGACATTTTTGGATTATTGGTGGGGTTTTCCCAGAAGATAGAGATTACATAAATCTTTTTGTTGTTTGGACTGTTGCTTCATACTTTACTTTAATGGAAAAAAATATATTCTATTTGCCCTTGCATGATTTATTCTTATTGTTTTCGTCTCTTTTTTTATTAATTTATTGCTGCTAATAAAATTTCCAATTATGTTTATATAATCATTAGATTTTGAAACTGACGTATAATTACATGATTAAAAAGTTATTGTTTCCCAACTCTGCATGTTACTCCTTAAATGAAGTTGATGCAAGCATAAAATGATTGATCTCATTTCCCAAATCTTATTTAAATCTCATTACTTAGTTGTACTAAATATACATGTCAAAAATTTGAACAATAACAAAAGGATTACGATACAAATGAAGAATTGAATATTATTTAGAGGGAAAAATTATCAGCTACTTTATTCTTTATTATTGAAAATTGATATCTACTTGGGAAGATGATCCGCAAAGTACAGTGTGCTATGTTCTGTTTTTTTTTTTAAATTCAAAATCACAATCAAATTATTGTAATATTCCATGAATAAATTTTTACATAAAGTGATCGTAATATTTTTTACAAAAATGCTCATTTTAAAAAGAGATGATTGAGACTTGCAATGATAAATTACCATGTCCTACCAGCTACCAATAAGCTTTGACTAAATTTGGAATTCAAATTTCAATTTAAGCACAAAGAAAAAAAAAATCCCATGCTTAATATGCAGAGCAAACTATCTATGTCTTCATTGTACATGGCCTGCTACTTAATTAATTTTGTATGGGTAAAGTATCCTTGTTACCTCAAATTTTGTTGTAATGTTCGTTCCTGCCTTCAAACTTTTTTTTGGTTCATGCTTACCCTCAAACTTTTAATTTTGTTCATGCTCCTTTTTGTTAACTGTTAATATGCTTAACAGAATTTGTTGATGTAGACGATGAATGCGTACTTTTTTTTGTCACTTCACTGTCTATCTCATTTTTTATCTCACATTTAACTTTTTACTTTTATTAAAAAATTAATATAATATTTTTTTATTTGAATGGGTTTAGGGTAAGTTTAGTTTTTTTATTTGGATTAGGTTTATTTTTTTTAATAAAAATAAAAAGTTATATGTGAGGTGGACAATGACATGGACGATGACGTGGCAAAAGAAATACGCATTCGTCGTCCACTTTAACAAATTCCGTCAAACATGTTAACGGTGTTAGCAAAAAGGGCAGGCATGAACAAAATTGAAAGTTTAGAGGTAGACATGAACCAAAAAAAATTTGGGGACAAGAATAAACATTGCAGTAAAGTTTGAGGACAACAAGAGTATTTACCCATTTTGTATCTAATTTTTTTCTTTCCGTAACACTATTATATTATCCTTTCAAGTTTCAATAGAAATTTCTTTAATCTTTAAAAGTAAGAATAAAGGAAAAGAAGAGCCACAAAACTTGGTAACTTAAAGAGCCATGCATTTTTATTAATTAAAATTAAATAAATATAGTTAAAAAAATCATAAAAACTTTGTGCATCCAATGACATAAAGTTGAAGAAATGTATTTATTAATTCTGTATTTCGTATTGCAAAACAATAATACACTCAAACAATGTCATATTTAGTTAACTATCTTCATCACATACTCAATTCTGGAACATCCAGAAAACAGAAGCCACAATAATATAAATCAACTGAAGAGTAACATTATTATACTTTGCACAATTGATAGCCCCACTTGTGAGAGGAGTGTTTTTCTTCGATGAAGCAGACTTGGAGCTGGAAAACACAAGGAGAACAAAGAAGAGCTTCATCATTTCTAAAGCTTAGAACCCGAGAACTTTGGGTAGAAATCCTTCATCCTCTAAGCTGGAAACTCAAGGTAAAGTATGTTTACCCTTCCCTTTTGCTTTTGGAAGTGATTTCATGAAAAAGCAGCCATCAATTTGATGGTATAAGCCTTGGGTTAGTTCAATCTTGCTTGCTGTTTTCACATCAGTTTTGGTTGTGACCTTTGCTGCTTCTTTTGCACTCTGAATTGAATACTGCATGAATTTTGATGAACTTGTATTCATTGGAAAGCTAACTTGATAAGCTTTCCAGATTGTAGCTTTCATGTTGAATCCAATAAGAATCCATTGACTTATAGCCCTCGAAAGGTGACTGTTGTGCATAACACTCTGTTTTGGTATCCTTACTATTTTTGCTTCATTTCTGAGTTTCTAGAGAACCTGTGTTTATGAGCTTTATAGGGCCTCTTATTGAGTTCAAAATTCACTTGTTTGAGCTTTGGTTCTGTCATTAGTGACCTATACACATTAAATAAGCTACAGACTTGTATGCATAAAAACTGAAATGCTGAAATTTTGTTAAGTGAAATTATGATGTTGTGAGTATCCAAATTCATGATCTCTGTGTTGTTCTTTAATTCTGTTATTATGGTGAAGATTTGGGAACTCTTGGAATGAAATAAATTGGCCTAAATGTTTAGTAAAAATGCCTAAACATGCTAGAAATTGAATTAGGGGTTTGTGAAAATTATGCTTGTGTTTTGATAGATAGGCCTCGGGTTTGGAAGTGAAACTGTGGCAAATTGAACTTCTGAGCTGGCAATCTATTGTGACAGTGTGAGAGTGTGAGGCACTTTCCAAAGGTCCAAATCTTACTAGAAAATTCTGCTTGGTTTAAGGAAAATGAGCCAAGCACTTTTGTTTAAGGAATCTTGAGTTAAATTGGATATGAAATCATGCTTAAAATGGGAAAGAATCAATAAAAGGACCAAATTGATAGTTTTTATTCTTTGAGCATGAAATGTGAATAAATAAGTATGACTTGAGCTTGATATGCTAGTCTATACTATATTAATCATGTTTTTCTGTCAAGTTGTGATTTGGAATGCCTGGATGTGAGAATATGAAAGTTACTTGCATTGTAAGTTAAGTGTTGATTTTTCTTGACTTTGCAACTAAATTGACTTAATGCTGTGATTTCATTTAAGTGTATGACATCCATTTATACCGTGATATATACATGAGCATTTGTGGGATAAATGTGTGAAAATCATGCATGAAAAGTGCGTATGGCACTATTGAGAAAATATGGCATCCGGGATGTCGTGAATTGCTAAATGCAGATGAATGGCCAGGGGTCATTCAGAGGAAATTTTACTTACAATTGAATAAACATTATCATAGAAATTTTTATATATAATCTGGATGGAAAGGACACGCTAGGTTGGCTAGGAATGCGTCTAGGATGTAGCTTTCTAGCAACTAATGATGAAAAACCCAGTCCGGGACTAGTGATTCTAAGATTCTAACTTGTGCGCACATCGGGAGACGCCCTGGAATGTTAGGTAATTCTTCCTGTGCTTTATTGGCGGACTTTACTTTATTGGTAAGTCAAATTGTCCTGTTTCATGAGATTACTTTTGCCTGTGTGACATGTTTTTGGTAATGGTTTATGTCAATTGAAAAAATCTGAGATGGATCTGAGATAGATCCTGAATTGTGGCCCCACTGGATTGAAATTATCATGCATCTGTGAAACTGAACTGTGGTGTATAGTTCTTATTATGCATGATTAATTTATTTGTGGATATTTGGCATATGGTATGATTTGATCCTTTTATTCATGTACAACATGACTGGTTGAACTGTGTATTAATCATACATTGCCTATATGTGGCAATATCTTGTAATTGATGAATAAGCATAATACTGTGTGTTGCATTATGGCTTGCCATGCTTTAATATGATGTGAAATGCAAAGGGAAGCTTTTCTGTATTCTGAGTAATGCAGCTGGACCACTAATGGATTTTGAAAATATTAGTAATCATTGTTATTGGATTTTATATCTCATTACGTTAGCGTGTTCAAATGCCCAGGTATCACCTGCTATTGGAGATTGAGGCTGAGTGGATAGAGGTACCCTTCCTTGACAGCTTTTTGGTGATGAAGTCGCTAAATATCATCTTTTGTCTGCTAGTGGAGGAAATGCCTTTCCCATTCATGTAGAGCGGAGGGCAACAATCATATTTTGACTATAGTAGTGTACTAACTACCAACATTTGAGTAAGTTTTTGGCGGTGGCCTGTGAGCCATGGTTTTTGGATATGACCTGTATGGCTTACTTACTATGGCTGCATGCCTTCATTGACTTATATATATGTGCTTATCTGTCCTAGACTTATACTATATGATGAATGTGATGTATGGATGCTAGAACCCCATAGGACTAGCCTATGTAATATACGGGTTGTATGTATGCTAACTATCTATATTGGAGAGTGTGAGAGTGAAAACGTAACTTTTGGTTTCTCAGGTTTAAATAACCAAACCGAAGTGAGCGATCTTTGGAAGAAGCATAACTCTTAGTACAAAAGAAAAAAAATTGACCCGATTTTTCTTAAGAGTTAAGTTTAATAACTAAATTTCGCACTAAAAAATCAATTAAGAAACTAGGACGTTACAATAGTTCTTATCTTTCTCTATAATCATTTTTTGGCTGATGCTTATGGGACCTTATTTCCTAGAAGCATACATATTACTTCTTATTTTGGATTTGTAACATGTATTGTCATCTTGTAACTTGCACTTGTGTTTTAATGAATTCCCTTCTCTATGAAATTTTTTTTGTTATTTTAAATATAATAATTTTTTATTTTTTATTTTTTAAAAAATAATAATAAATAGCAAAAGTACTTTGATACCCCCAACGTTTGAGGTCACTATCAATTATGCCTTTACGTTTTTTTGCTGTCCATTGTACTCACAATGTTTTATTTTTGGCCAAATTACTCTTTTGGTCCTCAACGTTTCAAAAAGTTATTTTTAGTCCTCAACGTTTTTTGTTTTGGTCAAAATTGGTCATGTAGCGTAACATCTGTCTGGTTTTACCATTAAATGCTGACGTGTAAGGCTTATGTGGCACACCCTCTCTCCTACGTGTTATATTTAAATGACATGGCACCCTCTCTCACTCCAACTCAACAAAACGACGCCGTTTTGTCCGGTTTTGCTATATTTAAATGAATCAAAACAGCGTCGTTTTGCTGAATTAGAGTGAGAGAGGGTGCCATGTCACTTAAATATGACACGTAAGAGAGAAGGTGTACCACATAAGCCTTACACGTCAGCATTTAATGGTAAAACCAAACAGATGTTATGCTAGAGGACTAATTTTGACCAAAACAAAAAATGTTGAGGACCAAAAATAACTTTTTGAAACGTTGAGGACCAATATTAAACTTCGTGCAAACGTTGAGGACCAAAAGAGTAATTTGGCCTTTATTTTTCTATCAATGTTGTCCTTTTAATTAACATCGTTAAAATATTTAACAATTGGTGCTTACGTGGCATCACAGGTGAAAAAAAAAACTAACTTGGTTTAATTTATGCTAAGTCATATTGCTCTCTACTATTTTAGTAACCTAATACTACGTCATTTTAATTTAGTCCCTAATAAATGAAAATGATAAATTTAGTCCTTAAAAGTTAGGCTAAAGTATTGTTTTGGTCCTCAATGTTTGCATGAAGTTTAATGATGGTCCTCAATGTTTCAAAAGTTTAATGATGGTCCTCAATGTTTCAAAAGTTTAATGTTGGTCCTCAATGTTTTTTTTTGTTGATTTTGATCCTCGAACGTAACACCGTTAACTTTTGCCATTAAGTGATGACGTGGCAGGCTGATGTGGCACACCCTCTCTCCTATGTGTCATATTTTAATGACGTGGCATGCCACATCATCCATCTTGGCCACATCATCATCATCTTCAATCCTCTTCCTCTTCCTCCTTCTTCTTCTTCTTCTTCTTCTTCTTCTTCTTCATCATCATCATCCCCACCACCACCACCCCACCGCCGGTACCACCACCACCACCGCTGCCGTTGCCGCCACCACCGTCGTCGTTGCCACCGCCGCCGTTGTCGCCGCCACCGTCGCCGTTGCCGCCGCCACCATCTCTAAAATGGCTTCTTCCCCAATCCCTTCCACTCCTTCAATGGAGACACCCACCACCGCCACTTGACTCCTTCGAGATCCCTCCGGTCACCATCCCTTCAAGCTTTTGCAGGCAGTGATGAAAGCAGGTTCAGCAAAGCTCCTCCCATGGCTTCCTTCGACCCTTCTCTCTCCTACACTTTCTCTGTCCTCCCTTGCACGGACGCAGCCTCGAGTGAAGAAGAAGGTGAAGGAGAGGAGGAGGAAGAGTGATGAAACAGATGAGGCAATTGGGGATGAAGGGTGCATGGTTTGGGGAAATGGAGGGGATTGGGGATGAAGCCATTATTTTAGAGATGGTGGCGGCGGCAACGACGGCGGTGGCAACGGCGACGGTGGCGGCGGCGGCAACGACAACGATGGTGGTGGTGGTACCGGTGGTGGGGTGGTGGTGGTGGGGATGATGAAGAAGAAGAAGAAGAAGAAGAAGAAGGAGGAGGAGGAGGAAGAGGAAGAGGATTGAAGAAGATGAAGATGAAGAAGATGATGATGTGGCCAAGATGGATGATGTGGCATGATGTGGCATGCCACGTCATTAAAATATGACACGTAGGAGAGAGGGTGTGCCACATCAGCCTACCACGTCATCTCTTAACGGCAAAAGTTAACGGTGTTACGTTCGAGGACCAAAATCAACCAAAAAAAAAAACATTGAGGACCAACATTAAACTTTTGAAACATTGAGGACTATCATTAAACTTTTGAAACATTGAGGACTATCATTAAACTTCATGCAAACATTGAGGACCAAAACAATACTTTAGCCTAAAAGTTATAATTTGTCTCAATTTAGTCCCTAATGGATGAAAATGACAAATTTAATCCCCAAAAAAATACAATTTATCTCAATTTAATCTCTGATTGATAAAAATGAAAAATTTAGTCCTTAAAAATATAATTTATCTCAATTTAGTCCTGATATATGGAAATGACAAAGTTAGTCCCTAAAAAAATATAATTTGTCTCAATTTAGTCCATGATAAATGAAAATGACAAATTTAATCCAGAAAAAAATTCAATTTGTCTCAATTTAATATAAAAAATATATAATTTAGTTCTTGATAGTCACATCGGAATGACACATTTTTTTTGGTAACCGGGGAATGACAAATTTAACCCCTATAAGATCCAATTTGTCTCAATCTAATCCATAATAGATGAAAATGACAAATTTAATTTAGGTCCTAAAAATAGATTATATCTCGACTTAATCCTTAACAGATGAAAATAACAAATTTAATCCCTAAAAAATCAAATCGTCTCAATCTAGCTTTATGAGAGCAAAGCAACACAAAATTGAAAGAGACATGTATCAAATATTACTATTGCCTGTGATTCTTCAATTAACCTCAACATCAAACAATCCATGGTCACCATTTTCAACTTCTTCACTATGGATTGAACCTAATATTCAATACATTGTACTCACTCTCGCATACTAAATGTGAAGTACCACCGCATAAACGTGAAAAAAAAAAACAAGTGTTCAACAATGGTCAACATATGCTGCTCATGAAGTACCACCACCGCATTTAAATTTAAAGTGTAATGATTGAAGATATTTCATTAAAACTAGGATCATGGAGTTCTGAATTTGTGTATACTTCAAACGAAGTTAGAAATTAGAATAATACCAAATGGATTCTTCGTATGGACTAAATTTATTGGGAAGCTCATATGTCTAATATCCTATGCCTTGTTATTGCATTAGCTTTAGTGAACGTATATATAAAAGGCGAAAAAGAGTTTTTGGTTATTGACATATATATCTTTTGAGTTTTAAAACATTGTAGATAGACTCCGTGAATTTTTAATTTGGGGCACCTAACATCTTTTTGTCCACATTCAGCCGTTATTTATCATGTAAGTACATTTTGTAGGGATAATTTAATCATTTCATATTTTAGTAGCTCTAAATTAGATTACTAAAATGACTAATATAGCATTATAATAATTAAAATACCCTTACAAAATATGCTTAAATAGCATATAACGGATAAAATATCCTCATAAATTGTGTTTACGTGGCAGATAATGACTGAATGTAGACAGAAGAGTGCTAGGTGCCCCAAAATGAAAATTCAGGGGGTCTGTCTGCAAAGTTTTGAAACTCATAGGGTGTATGTGCTCATGAATCAAAATTCAGGGGGTCACAGTGCATTTTAGCCTATATAAAAATGTTTTTAAGTATCTTGAATTTAGTTGTATCTTACTAGATAGCACAAAGAATTCAAGTCAAGGAGAAGATTTATAATTTTTTAGGTGTCTTAAATTAATTAAGTTATTTATTATTGTAGATAATTAGGCCCTTTTAATTATGGGGTCAATTTTGGAAATAAATAAAAATATTGTGTATAAAGTTGTAATTCAAACAAAAAAATCACAGAGGAGAAATTCCTCCAATTCCTCATACATTGAGGTAATTAAAATTAACTAAGGAGGAGGGTTAAGAAGAATTATTGCAAATTCCTCCAATTCCTTTCTCACCAAATTTTTAACTACAAAATAAAAGGGAAGGTTATTAATAGCGAACCTAATCCTAATTTTTAGGGTTTTATTATCAGCCGTTATTTGTTAATATCTCACCTATTTATTAGGTTTAATTATTAGCTGTTATCTTATCCCTTAATTCTCTCTAGATATATTTAAATTCAAAATAGCATATCTTCTCTGTTGTAACAGCCCCTATTTTTTTGCATTGTAACTCTAGGGTTGACTCACTAACATTTAGTATTTAATTCTGCCTCTGTACATTGAATATACAGTTGTAATACACTGCTTTCAGACTCAACTCTGTCTCTCGTTCTCTCTCTGTTTTATGGTATCCGAGCCCTAAAGCCTCACAGCATTTTTTGTCCTTCTCTTCTCTTCATCTCTTGGCAAAACCCACCACACCCAACCCTAATATTCTCTAATGGCAGAAGAAACTCCCAGGACTGTTGTTGTCAATGGCGACAACATCTCAGGCACAACCACCACTGTTGTGCAATTTAATCCAGCCACCCAACTACCTATTAAGCTCACTGGTCCGCTCAATTTTCCACTATGGAAGGCTCAGGTGTCTATGCTAATGCATGGCCACAACCTCTATGGACACCTTGATGGTTCCAAGCCTTCTCCAGCCGCTGACAGTGCTGATTTCCTCCCATGGTTTCGCCAAGACCAGTTAATACAAAATGCCCTGCTCACTTCAGTTGACACAACCATAGCTTCAGCAGTAGCACTTGCTGCCAATGCCCATACAGCTTGGCAAGCCCTTCACACATCCTATGCCAACAAATCACAAACAAGAATACTCAGCCTTCGTGATCGTTTAGCCTCATCTACAAAAGATTCCCTGCCAATCTCTGATTACCTTCATCAAATTCGCACCATCTCCAATGAGCTTGCCACGGCTGGATCCCCTGTGACCAATGAAGAGCTTGTTATCACTATCCTCCGAGGATTGGGCACTGAATATAAAGACATCTCTGCAGCAATTCGAGCACGAGACACAAAAATCACCTATGAGGATCTCTACGATAAACTCATAGACCATGAATTATTCCTCAAACATGAGGAAACAAAGAAACCCCTCACAACACCCATTACTGCCAATATAGCCCAAACACCATCCCAAGCAAACCAAAAACCCAACAACTATAACTATGCACCACAACGCCGCCAAAACAACCCTGCCTCTGGTCAGTACCAAAATTGGCAGCGAAACAGAAAACCCAATAACCCAAACCCCAATCCTATAAGGTGTCAACTATGTGACAATATGGGTCATACTGCTCGTGTGTGCAGATCAGCCTCTCATAATCACCTGCAAGCTCGTGCAAACTTTGCTGCTCGCATTCCAAATTCTCAAACACCATGGATAGTAGACACCGGTGCTACTCATCACATAACATCTGACGACCATGGCTTTGACATTTTTCAGCCCTACCAAGGTTCTAAGGAAATAGTGATGGGTAATGGTAACACTATTCCGATTTCCAACACTGGTAATGTATCACTATCTGCATCACAAAATACTTTCAAGCTTACACATACACTTCACTCACCACAAATCACAAACAATCTAATTTCTGTCTCTCGTTTCTGTCATGACAATAACACATCCATTGAATTCTTTCCTTCCGTTTTTCATATAAAGGATCTGACTACGGGGGCGCTTCTTCTTCGAGGGCCGAATAAAGATGGCCTATATGAGTGGCCAAACACAATTAAACAAAACCATCCAAAATGCAATTCAACAATCTCATATCAAGTATGGCACAGACGTTTAGGCCACCCAACAACAACCGTTCTAAACAAGACCTTAAGGCCTTTATCAATTTCTGTTTCTTATTCTGATCAATTTCCTTGTAATTCTTGTCAATCAAATAAAAGCCATCGGCAACCTTTTTCTTTTAACACTCTCCATAGCAAATCTCCTCTTCAAATTATGTACAGTGACCTATGGGGTCCTTCTCCAATTTTATCTATTGATAAGAAACGGTATTACATTCTTTTTGTTGATGAATTCTCCAAATATATGTGGCTTTATACAGTACAAAACAAAAGTGAAACACCCGAATTATTCAAAGCACTACATCGTCTTCTTGAAAACCAATTTAACACCAAATTGCTCTCTTTTTATACAGATGGTGGAGAGGAATTCACAAAAATTACACCATACCTTCAACAACATGGTATTCAACATCTCATATCACCACCCTACACCCCACAACGAATTGCCCTGGTTGAAAGACGCCATCGTCACATCATCGAAACAGCAAAAACACTAATACACCAAGCCAATCTTCCCTCCATCTTCTGGTCCTTTGCTTGCCACCAAGCCGTGTACCTCATAAATAAAATGGCCACTCCAAACCTTAATAACAAATCCCCACATGAAATCCTATTCCAAACACAACCCAACATTACAAATATCAAAGTGTTTGGATGCCTTTGCTATCCTTGGTTAAAACCATACAACAAACACAAGCTTCAACCAAAATCTCAGCCTTGTGTCTATCTTGGCTTTGATAACCAGCACCACTGTCATAAATGCTTTAATCCAATCACTTCCAAATTATACCTATCTAGAGATGTTGTCTTCCATGAAGACCATTTCCCATTCACCAACATCTTTGCTCATCTTTTACCCAAAACAACCTACCCATGGGATAACAACACCACACTACATCAAGAAAACAGTTTTCCATCCTCTCTCACTATGAATAACCCCATCCACCAGCTTCCGCCACCGACCACTGTGTTACCCACTGTAACACAACAAAACAGTAACCAAAACACCACTGCCACTGCACCCACTGACCAGCCTCCTCTTATCACCTACCAAAGACGAAACAAAACCCAAAACATCCCCCAACAAAGCCAAAATTTAGAACCCACTCCTATACAACATCCACCCAAAACCCAACCTCATCACCCAATGACAACACACTCAAAATCAAATAGCCAGAAACCTCAACAACACAACACCACAATAACAAATATTCATCAAACACCACACACATACAAACAAGCACAAAAAATTCCTTATTGGAATAAAGCAATGAAAGTTGAATATGATGCTTTGATACAAAATCATACTTGGGAATTGGTACCATCTACTACAACTCAGAATGTTGTGGACTGCAAATGGTTGTTTAGAATAAAGTATAAATCTGACGGCTCTCTTGACAGGTATAAAGCAAGATTAGTTGCTCGTGGGTTTACACAACGCCCTGAACTAGACTACCACAACACATTCAGTCCTGTTGTGAAACTAGCCACTATTCGACTAGTTTTCACAATAGCAACTCAACAAGGCTGGAAAATCAATCAACTGGATGTCAACAATGCCTTTCTTCAAGGCAATTTAGAAGAAGAGGTTTACATGAGACAGCCACCAGGATTCGAGAATCCAACTCACCCTCATCATGTTTGCAAACTTCGGAAGGCAATCTATGGACTTAAACAAGCACCTAGAGCTTGGTACACAGCTCTAAGCAACTTCTTAATATCACAAAAATTTCAGAAGTCCAGGTCTGATTCGTCACTATTTATTCTTAACTCTCACAGCTGTCTAATTTATGTCATTGTCTATGTTGATGACATTATAGTGACTGGAAACAACTCTATGGCCATTAAATCTTATATTCAAAAGCTGTCTCAACGTTTTTCATTGAAAGATTTAGGTCCTATTCAATACTTTCTGGGTGTTGAAGTCCTACAAACCACCACTGGTATTCACCTCTCTCAACATAAGTATATTCAGGATATTCTTCATGATCTTCATATGGAAAATTGCAAAGGTGTACCAACACCTATGACACCATCTAGCAATTTTCCAGAAAATGATGAACCAGCCGATGGGACATTGTATAGACAAACTATTGGGAAACTCCACTACCTTTCTTTTACACGGCCTGACATTGCCTATGCAGTTAGCAAACTGTCACAAACAATGCACAAGCCCATGCAATCCCACTGGACAGCACTTAAAAGAGTTCTAAGGTACCTAAAACATACATCCAGTTATGGTTTTCTATTTCCAACAAAAAAAATCTTCAACTTATTGGATATTCAGACTCTGATTGGGCTGGAGACCCAGTAGACAGAAGCTCAACTACTGGATACATCATTTATCTAGGCAACACTCCAATTTCATGGTCCTCCAAGAAACAAAGAGCCGTCTCTAGATCCTCAACAGAGGCTGAATATAGAGCAGTGGCAGCCACGGTGTCTGAGGTAAATTGGCTGTCAAACCTCCTCAAAGAGCTTCATGTAAAACACAGCACTCCAACAATCTACTGTGACAACATTAGCACTACTTACATATGTGCAAATCCTGTCTTACACAGTAAAATGAAGCACGTCGCCATCGATTTCCACTTTGTAAGAGAACAAGTAGAACGAAAACAGCTTCAAGTCAAACACTTGCATGCAGCTGACCAAGTGGCAGACATCCTAACAAAGCCACTTCAAACAGCAGCTTTCAAACAACATTTTTTCAAGCTTGGTGTAAAAGAATTTTCCACCAACCTTGCGGGGGCGTAATAGCGAACCTAATCCTAATTTTTAGGGTTTTATTATCAGCCGTTATTTGTTAATATCTCACCTATTTATTAGGTTTAATTATTAGCTGTTATCTCATCCCTTAATTCTCTCTAGATATATTTAAATTCAAAATAGCATATCTTCTCTGTTGTAACAACCCCTATTTTTTTGCATTGTAACTCTAGGGTTGACTCACTAACATTTAGTATTTAATTCTGCCTCTGTACATTGAATATACAGCTGTAATACACTGCTTTCAGACTCAGCTCTGTCTCTCGTTCTCTCTCTGTTTTAGTTATCAACAGGAATTTGGTCTAGTGGAAGGGATTAGCCCCTCACAATATGAAGAATCGAGTGTGAATCTTTGCTAAAAGAGATATTTACATTTAGTACTGAGAGTGCTTCGAACATGATTGCCTCGAATGAGAAAATATCTGTAAAAAAACTAAAAAAAAATAAAGGGAAAGTTAGAAGATAACCTTCCCTTCCCCGAGAGCAGATTCGGTACTGGACAACACCCAGCACCAAACCGCAAGGAGAGAGAAAGAGAGAGTGTGGGTCCTATGTGTGGGCCTCACTGTGGGACCCGCACTCTCTCTCTATCTCTCTCCTCTCTGATCCGGTGCTATCTAGCATCGGATCCGTAGTCCCCTTCCCCTCCGTTGTTGCTCTCTCAAACATACTCTTAAGTATTTTAAATGATTTAATGAAAAAGACAACAATATAAAAAACTAAAACATTGGAAATACAATTGACATTAAAAAAAGTTGGGACATAATTGACAAAAATATTTTGGCAATTGGCATATGGGCATCAGGGCATGCCAAGTGCCAACTCACTTCCCAATCCCCCTCTTTTGGTTAGTAGTATATATTTGTTTGAAAAAGGGCAAATTATCGAGTGTGATCGATCATAATTTCAGAGTTGATCCACAGAACCGGAATTACCAAAGTTTCATTTCCCCGTAGAGAAAGATGATTATAAGCTCTAAGGCAGCTTCGTCGCTATGGCGCAACCTTCGCAGCTCGCGCTTTCTCTCTCGCTACAGAAGCCTCTGCTCTCTCCCGGAGAGTGATGTGAATGACAATTTTGACAGCGAAGTGAGCACTCTTGAGTCTTTAACCTTCGCGTATTTTCGTTGTTCCAGTGGTTTAACGAAATTGTAATCTCTCTCTCTCTCTCTCTCTCTCTTTTTCAGGTGATTGTTGAAGGCAAAGCTGCTTCCAGGATGGCGATTCTCAATAGACCATCAGTTCTCAATGCTGTTAATCAGACAATGGTGTGTTTCCTTAACTTCCATCCTTTAATACCTTTTGTATATGTATATATCCGCTACTATTTCAAATGCTTAGGGTGTTATTGTGTGTTTTCTGGCCATTGGGATTTCCCTTGCTCCCAATTAGCCTAAATGAAACACTTTGTGGTCTTTTCTCATGTATATACATTTGTGGTGTTTCTGAACGATTTTTCAGTGAATAAACAAGCCAATTCCCTGTTCATAACTTTCTGTATCCTTGTTTCCATTGAAATTCCTTTTGTGTTGTACTGTTGGGTATTGTTTTAGTGATATTAGCATTTAGGTGACTGCTTGACAGAGGTGAACATGGAAGGATGGAAATTTGTCATATATTACTTGGTGGTTGTAGAGAGAAAAAGAGGGAACAAATTTGAAAATCATACCCATTTTAAAAATAACCCATGACGGAGTTTTTCCTGCTAGACATGAGGAGTAAAATCACTTGAATTGTTCCCTTTTCCACCTTATTTATCCCAAATATCAATAACTCAAATGGGAATTAAATAATTTTTCTGAAGTTATACAGCCTTCCTATTTCATTTCTCCCTGTCTTGGTCTTTCTAGCACAACTTTATTCAACAATTTTAAGCTTTCATCTTTTTATTGCTTTTATCAATTTTTTTATTATACCATCTTGTTATAATTTGACACTTACTATGGGATGACATGCTTTTAGATTTTACTTTTGCTTTCAGGCAGCTAGATTGCAAAAACTTTACAGAAGTTGGGAAGATAATCCTGATATTGGTTTTGTGATGGAGAAGGTGATATGTATTTTCCATTAATGGTTTTCTTTCTATTTTTCATATTGCATTGCATTTAATAAAACAATAACAAAGGCCTTGTCCGTTCACATTTCTTTACATAGTCTTTTGAATTTTTGAAGGGCAGTGGCCGGGCATTTTCAGCTGGTGGAGATATTGTTGCTCTTTACCACATGCTAAATCAAGGTGAGAGCTAAATGATGTTCTCTTAGTATTGAATGGCGAAGTCTATGCTTAATTCTATTTCCCTGTCATAGTTTATTGCTCTTAAAATTTGTGTTTATTTGTTGACTATCAAAAGCAAATGGCCTTGACTATTCTCCTGAATAAAATATCTCATGAAGTTGGAATATTACTTATTCCACATTGGAATGACATGATATGAATTTATATATTGAAGATCCTCTGTAAATTTATTGATAAGATACATATTAATTTAAACTCTGCCTATGCTTGCATAGCCGGTTATTGGGATGGCATATGATATTAAGCTTTTGGGTTGAATTTGTTCATGAAAAACCCGGACATTTCTGTGTTTATACAAATTTTAGACATTAATTTTTAATAAGAGAAAGTAAGAATGTTAATAAGAAGAAATTGGAAACAAAGAAACAAAATTGAGATAATTGTATCTTAGAAATATTGGACATTTTATATACGTTTGCGAGAGGTAAGAACTTTTAATTAGGGATATATATATGTACATTCATCAATTAGTTAACATTCATATCCCCATGTGTTCAAGATATAGCTACATAGGAGTTGTGACTTGTGAGGTATCTTTAATTCTGAACGGTGTCTTGAGTGTCAATAACTTTTACATTCTGCTATAGATAGGGCAACGGAGTCTTAAAATTACAATTTGTTCCTACAATTTTTTGGGGCAAGCAGCACCTGGCAGTGTTTGTTAATTTGTACTTTGCAGATGAAGAAACTTGATGAGAATTGTTGGCATACAATTATTTATGCAGCTTGCTTATATTAGGATTTTCCATTTTATTTGTTCCTAGAACGTTTTAGTTACACCAATCTTTTTTTCTTTTTAAAAAAATTATAATCTGATATTTAATCATTGCCTTCAATTTATGCAGGGAATATGGAAGCCTGTAAGGAATTCTTTAGAACAATATATAGTTTTATATACCTGCTTGGTACATATTTGAAGCCAAATGTGAGTACACACTTGCAAGCCTTAGTGATATACTTTTTTCTTCTATCAAAACTCAAAAGTATTAAAATAGTTCAGTGTTTGTAATAATAACTGTTGAGAAAATAGGGAGAGCCATAGTTAGGGAGAAAATGAAGGGATACCAAACTGATAAAGTACTGAAAGATTCAATTTACTGTGTATATAAAGTTTATAAACTGAGCTTTCAATCTATATATACTAATACTGTAACAACATTTTGGTGCACTGTAAGTTTTTATTTCCTTGATCTATAAGACTTCCCTAAATTCTTAATACCTCTTATAATAGGGTAAATCTTTTCTTAACCTGGAAAGCTAGAAGATTGTGCTAATATCTATGCTCAACAAATAAAATTATTTATTTTCACCTCCAAAAATCAAGAATCATTTGATACATATAATTCACATGTAAAGTAAAATTATATAGACAAATTTTTAATACATGCATGATATGGGCTGCGTTCTTGTTTAACCAATTTAAAAAATTAAGGTTCAATTTTGTCTATACTAGCTGGATGCTGGTGTAATGACAGTTAAGAGATCATTATCTTCTTGCAGGTGGCTCTTCTGAATGGTATTACCATGGGTGGTGGGGCAGGAATTTCAATCCCTGGAACATTCCGGGTTGCAACAGACAAAACTGTATGTAATGGTGAAACTTCTTAGAATATTTATACCCACAATTTACATCCTTACACATTTTAATCCTTAAGCATTCTGTACTAACTATTACGTATGTAAGAGACAGCTTAAATTATGTTTTACAGCTATGAGAAAAAAAGGGGGGGGGGGGGGGGGCACACTAAGTGGAAACATTATGCATACACAAATCACAATCTATATTTACCTCACAAACATTGATCTCTTTTACATCCATTGTGCACAGTAACTGCATAACGTCTGTGCTTTGGACACCATAGATGAAATCATTATTTACTAAATGTTTATTTTGCTTCCCAGTGTTATATGTATAAAACACTTGGGTGCTTATACTGAGCAGAGCTTCATTATAACTTATTCCCATTTTGCAGATTTTTGCTACTCCTGAAACGCTTATTGGATTTCACCCTGATGCTGGAGCATCCTTTTACCTTGCACATCTACCAGGTCACTTAGGTATGATGATGGTGGATATCATTCTTTGTTGTACTGTTTCAAGCTACTGAAGTCTATGTAGGTAGAGTTAATAATCCATATATACACGAAGACAAACCTGGAAGATATTAATGTTCACTTGTGACCATGCCACCAAGGTATTACATACTTAATGATACCAGCTAGTTGTTAGGATGATGTCTTTCTCATAACAATCAAGGCTGCACTTGTTCAAGTTGGTTGTAACTTGAAGCTATGTTGCACCGGCACTTGCATGTACAGATTTTTCTTCTTCTTTTCTCAGTCCTAAATGATATAAGGATTTTCTTCGTGCAAAACATGAATACAATTATGATAATCAGAATTGGGTGGAAATGATATAATGTGGATGTAGACTGTACAAACCCTTGAGATTTGGTACTGCAGCTGTTATAGATTGATGGTTTTGGTCATTGTCAATGGTAATTAGAGCTGTAGATGGTGGTCTATGGTATCTATTGGCAATTGCCAAGGGTGGCTGCTATGGGTGGTTGTTGTCAGTTCTGGTGATTGTGGTGGTTTGTTTGTCACCTTTACTCTTTTGAATTGTATTTGTTTAATGGTTTGATCCATACCTAGAAATTGCGCAAGTGCACATCCTTTTGCTGTTCAATTTTGTGGGAAAAAGATTTGCAATTCTTAAAAGACTACTATGGAAAATATGAAAAGTGAACACCAGGAGCCCAGTTCAGATTCATACTCCAATCCAAAATAAAATTTTATCCACCAAATGCTACCTCATGGTTTTCTGATTTAAGATGCCAATTATAGACCACAAAGAACAATGGTAGGGGATTCATGAGTTCTGAACTTCTGGGTGCATGCATATTTCTTCAAATTCAAAAATAAGTGTTTGAATGTGAAACTCCTCTTTATCTTTCTTTGTTGATAGGTTGTTATTGTGTCCAGGTGAGTACTTGGGTCTAACTGGGGAAAAACTAAATGGAGCAGAGATGATCACCTGTGGGCTTGCAACACACTATACACTATGTGCAGTTCAGTACCCTGCTTGCTTGTTATTTATTTTAACATTAGTCAACCTTTCAGGAGATATAACTTTAAAAGCATTTTTTGTTTTGTACTACAGAGGCTCCCATTAATTGAAGAACAGCTGAGTAAATTGGTTACAGATGACCCTTCTGTCATTGAAACCACTTTAGAAAAGTATGGTGACCTTGTCCACCTAGATAACGGAAGTGTACTTCAAAGGTTTGTGTCTCACACAAAAATGCTATCTAATGTTTTTTTTTTCCATTATTAACAAAAGGAGAGTGGTCACACTAGAATGGATAGAATTAGGAATGAGAGAAAGTTGGGGTAGCATCTATTGTAGAAAAATGAGTTGAAACACGTCTTAGGTGGTTTGGTGATGTAGGATAAGATAGAATAGAAGAGATTATGGGGGAGAAAAGAAAGAAAGGAGGGAGGAAATTGATAGACGAAAGGAGGGAGAAGAGAATAAAAGGGAGAAAGGAGAAATAGAGAGAGGAGTGAGAACAAACTCTAAAAATTATATTCTATTCATCAAGTCTGCTTACAAAAGAGTGAGGGCTGAATATATATAGGCACCCCAAGTCAACAATAATAAACACAACACTCACCCTAATAATTAAGAAAATTACAAGTTCCAAAAATAATAAAACCAGGTTCATGTATTACAAGTTCCAAAAATAATAAAACCAGATTCATGTATCAACTTTAAAAGATATCATTTCCTAGGTGCAATTTAATTCTTCATTAAATCTTTTTCCTTCTTAGATAGCAATAATTCTTTTCTTCATTCTAGAATATATTTTTATAATTATTTAATTCTCCATTATTCTCCCCGACTGAAGAGAACTCTCCTCTGGAGAGTAAAAGTGCTTGTAATACTCTAACAAGTCAAGGTGGCAAAAATTCATCTTCTGTGTTCCATGAAGCTTGTATGTCGGAGTATCCTTTCCAATGAATGAGGTATAGGTAGAAAGAATCAAGAGAGGAGATGTGATTCCGATCATTCAAGATGGCACCTACATCATCATTAAAAAGTAATGGGGGAGGTTGAAAAGTGTCTTTGTAAGGAAACAAATCTTCAATGGTGAAAACTAGGCTAATGGTTAAATCTGATGGTAATTTAAGTGAATGTGCATTAGGCATAATTTTATGGGAAACATGAAATTGACTAAAAGCATTTGTAGGTAACATTTGAAAAGAGTGTTGAGTGTGATGGTGGAAAGGTTCAACAGATTTAGAAATATGAGTGTTCAATGGTAAAGGCATGTGGTCAATAGGATGAGAATGATGCTCAATACTGATTTCCTTATTAGCATCAGAGGGACACTCAAGGGGTTTCACAATGTCATTGTCTATGGCCTCCTCAACCTGACTCGCCTGATTTTCTTGAATTAAGGCTTGATCAGCCATTATGATTTCATCTTCAATATCAGAAGGGCACTCAAGGGGCTCCACAATATCAATGATTGTGCTCTCTTCAAGAACACTAGACTGGTGTTCCAAAATTAAGGCTCGATGTGGGCTTCTAGATTCAGCTTAATTTTTAACGAGATCTTCAACTCTTTCTCTAGCCAATTGACTACTCAAGCGTTTGATGATACCCATCATTTCATCAAAACAACGGTTCATATGCGCTGTCTTTTCTTTTTGAGCAACCTCAAGGTTGTCGAAGCTCTTTATGATTTTTTGCTTATAGTCTTCCATGGTAATTTTCAAGGAAAGGTTGGGCGGTGAACGTGGTTGGAAAGTGTTTAGGCTCTGATACCAAATTGATGTAGGACAAGATAGAATAGAAGAGATTATGGGGGAGAAAAGAAAGAAAGGAGGGAGGAAATTGATAGACGAAAGGAGGGAGAAGAGAATAAAAGAGAGAAAGGAGAAATAAAGAGAGGAGTGAGAACAAACTCTAAAAATTATATTTTATTCATCAAGTCTGCTTACAAAAGAGTGAGGGCTGAATATATATAGGCACCCCAAGTCAACAATAATAAACACAACACTCACCCTAATAATTAAGAAAATAGTAAATTACACTGCCCTCCCCCGAGAGATGCTGAAATTACACTGCCCTCCCCTCTAGTTTTCAAAATTACACTGTCCTCCCTTGAGATATCAAAAGTCATTACACTTTGATCCAAAATACTATTCTCCCACTAAAAAAAAAGGTTTAAAAAGTCAATATAATAAATATTAATGACTAATAAATATTCATGACTAAATTGACCTTTACATAAAATAAAAAATATTTAACGTTATGCTTCATTGAAATTTATAAAACTGAATCTTTACCAAAAAAAATTTATAAAACTGAATTCTAGTACACCTAACAAAATGTTTTTGATATATTTTATTATTATATATTAATATATATATATATATATATATATATATATATATTAAACTTAATTATCGAAAATTAAGTAAAATAATAGATGTTTTATATTACATTACATTATTAATATAAAAATCTATAAACTATTTTAAGTTACCGACTTTTTTTTTTAGAATTTTATTTTGTTAACAATAATAATTACTATAATACTAATAAAATAATAAAAGACAATAAAAAAATGAAACAATGTTATTATAAGAGGATGAAAGTATGTATAGGCCACATTTTATAAAGTTTCATTCTTTTGTAAGGGGTAATTTCGTCATGAATATTTATTATATTGGAAGTTGAAAAAATTTGACCTTTTAGTCTTTTTTTTTATTGGAGAATGGTGTTTTGGATTAAAGTGTAATGACTTTTGATCTCTCAAGGGAGGGCAGTGTAATTTTGCAAACGAGAGGGGAGGGTAGTGTAATTTCAGCATCTCTCAAGGGAGGGCAGTGTAATTTACTCTTAAGAAAATTACAAGTTCCAAAAATAATAAAACCAGGTTCATGTATTACAAGTTCCAAAAATAATAAAACCAGATTCATGTATCAACTTTAAAAGATATCATTTCCTAGGTGCAATTTAATTCTTCATTAAATCTTTTTCCTTCTTAGATAGCAATAATTCTTTTCTTCATTCTAGAATATATTTTTATAATTATTTAATTCTCCATTATTTGGTCATGTGCAAAGACGGTCGTTAGAGGCTCCTGTGCGTAAAGTTGACCAAATGGAAGATAGCCCAATAATTAAAGGTATGGAAAGATCAAAGAAAACAATAGGAGAAACTATTAGGAGGGATTTAGCTATAAATAACTTAACCATAGAAATGTGTAAAGACATAATATGTTGGCGTCGCTTGATCCATATAGCCGACCCCACTTAGTGGGAAAATGCTTTGATTGTTGTTTTTTATCAACAAAAGGAGAGTATATATGAGTCAAAATGAAAAAGAAACTGAAAAATGAAAATTGCTCTAGCTCAAAAGCACTCTCCAATTCCTCTGTATACCAGAAAAGGAAGTTCCAATTTAATTTTCATCAACATAAGCCCACAAGGGCTAAAAAGACAATCCTGTAGACAATAGATTATTTCGACTGCTCTCTGAGGACAGTTTTAGGCTCCTGGGAATGCTATGAATTCTGTTTTCAGTACTTTTTGACAGCAAAAGCCGTAATGGTGCTTATTCTGATGTTCATTCAAAGCTCTTCAACTGCTTTTGGGAAGCCCCTTAGGGGATGCCTTTCAAGCCATTGTCAAACTTAAATATTTAAAATGCCTGAATTGACCTTTCTATTTTTATTATATTTCAATATAAAGCCTTATTACAACATTATTAGGTCTTTTATACTATTACTCACTCACAGACTCACGTGGGTGTGTGAACACACATATGCGAATACATTCACTGTAGTTTTACATGAAACTCAAACTATTTATTTAAGTGGTGCATGTAATTGATTTACATTTTAGTATTAATAATGCAAAAAGCACGCTTTACGAATTAGTTTTTGTCTCGGTACCTCTAATAAGAAAAAAGCTTTTAGTTACATTTTTTTTACGTTCTGACATCTACAGTAAAAATTATTCCTTTTTTTTTTGTTTATTCTTTTATTTATTCGTTATCTTCAGGATTCAAATTTTAGATACCATGACAGTTTCAACATAAACATTTTTTCAGCACATACAGTAAACACAGCTTTTTCAAAACCATGAAATTCTCGAACTGGCATTTAATAAGCAAAAGCTTTTAGTTGCTTATATTTCTTACATTCTGATATTTATGATAAAAATTAGATCTTACTTTTTTTTATTCATTTTTTTCAGGCTTGAAATTTTAGATAAATGCTTTGGCCTTGACACAGTTGAAGAGATTGTTGACGCTTTGGTAACATTTTTGTTTTCCTTTGTATTTGAAATCTACCAACTCAATATTATAATTTTACCAAAGGCTATTAATATATATGTTCTTGAGATGCTTTGTACAAATAGTATATCAGTTACGAAGTTTTTTGCTTCTTGCCAATTATTTACAGGTTCTACCTGAAAATATTAATAAATTAATAACAGTGATCAAAGTGAATCAATAGATAAATTCACTGATAACCCCATGTGATTAGAAACTTGTAGTAACTAGTAAGATAAGGCATTCCTTATCAATTTTGAGTCATGTGGAGAAAACCCTGAGTTCTTTCTGTGAGAAAACTGGCTATATAGTTATTATCATTTAATTTCGTTGCTATGTCTAGAATCCTGGCAAGGGTATGACGCTGCCTTTCTTGATTTCTAGTTTAAAAGTGACATAATTTTGTTTTTCAGGGATGCCTAAAAGACCTTGAATTGCATATGCAGATTTGGGGGCATAGAACATGTCATATGATAATTGAAAATCAAAATGCAGTCATTTTTGCAGTGTATTTTTGTTGGGGAAAGCAAATTTCTTCAACATCTTTACCAATATCCACCCTTGAACTTTTTTTCTTTTTCGAGCTGTCCGAAGGAGTTGAAAACAATATAATGTCAAAGAAACTTAATTTTATTTACTTTTTTTTTCATTTTGCTTCTGTGTTGGTGGTTAGAAAATGTGTATTGGCATCTCTGGTCTTACATATCATTGCTTTTGTTCTTTTAATTTTCCATTTAAGAGAAACGATTAAGAGGGATCTAGCCGTAAATAACCTAACCATAGAAATGTGTAAAGACAGAACATGTTGGCATCGCTTGATCCATATAGCCGACCTCACCTAGTGGGAAAAGGCTTTGATTGTTGTTGTTGTATAACTTCAATTGATTAAAGTGATTTCATACCTTTTTTTATATGCCTTTTCCATTTCTTATCACTCTTTAATGTCTTTCAGGAAAGTGAGGCAAGTCAAACAAATGATGCCTGGTGCATTTCTACCATCAAAAGACTTAAAGAAGCTTCTCCATTGAGCTTGAAGGTTTCCTTGAGATCTGTGAGTTCATTTTCCTTGTCTAAACCCTATGAATGTGTTTCTTCCTCTCGACTTTTTCCTAATGAGAAGTGCCTATTATGATGCACGCCATCGGTTAACTGGTGCAGATACGAGAAGGTAGATTTCAGACCCTTGATCAGTGCTTGTCCCGTGAGTACCACATGTCATTACAAGGAATATCTAAGCAGATATCCCATGACTTTTATGAGGTATAAAACATTTTGAATTTCTCGCAAAAAATATGAAGTTTTGCGGCCTTTCTTTCTCTGAAATGATTTGAATTTCTTGTTAGGGTGTGCGGGCGCGTATGGTGGACAAGGACAAGGCACCAAAGGTATCAACTGTTTTCATCAATGTTATTATAAAAATTGGATTGGCCAGTGAACTGGAGAAGGCTATAGAAGCATAGAAGTAAAAAACTTTAAAATTGTGAATGGAAAACCTGAAGATGTAGTAATTTGAAAATTTTATATTTTAGATTATAATATTTAAAATGAGAAGAGATATTTAGAAATTATGCCAGATATGAATTCGGACTTGTTTGACAACTGTTTTTTTTTTTAAAATAATTCTGAACATTTTTTTTAAAACAAGTTTTTGACGAGCAAAAAGAAAAAACTTAGTTTGATTAATTTGTTTCTGACACACTTACAAACAAAAATTCTCTCGAAATTGCCTTTAATGAAGAGAGAGAGAGAGATTTAAAATTATATAATTGTCATTAATGAAAACAATTTTCTCAGTGTCTTTCCCAAACCAAGAACAAATAGTCCAACACAAGCTTTACTTGTTATGGTCTTTTTACTTTTAAAAACACCAACATGTTTTCTAGTTTTTAAGAATAATTACTGAAAATAAATTGCTATATGACCTGGATATCATGGGTTCAAATCCTAGAGATAATCTCTTTGCTCGCAGGGGTAAGGTTAAGTACATTTAGCCCTCCCCAAATCCCACTTAGTGAGAGTCTCGTGCATTATGCCATCTTTTTTTTTTTCTTGTTTTAAAAACTGTTATCGAACAGACTCAAAATTACTGGAGCAATTAGACTTCTTTGTAAATATAAATGACCAATTTTTTACTGTGATTGCCTGTTCTCAACATGCAGTGGGATCCTCCGACCTTGGATAGGGTTTCTCAAGATATGGTGGATCAGTACTTCTTACCTGTCAGTGAATTTGAGCCTGGTCTAGAGCTGCCCACAAAAATCCGAGAAGCATTTATCTAAAGTTTCCTTAATCTAAATTAAAATTCTTCCAGAATCGCAAACTAGATGATTCCATTGGTGTTTTTCTGGTCATTGGTCAGCCTTGTGTGAATTGGCTCTTGATTGTACAACAGGCATGGCTTCAACAAAAGGTATAAAAATTATCAGAAGACATAATTGTACACCAGCAATTCTTGTCTGTATATCAGATGCTAGTGCTATTGATATTTTCACCTCAAATATGTAGCAATAAAGTTGTAGTTTTTCTTATAACATGGATCCGCAGTTTGGGGTGATGATTGATACGAGTGTATGAACATAAGCTCAGAACCTCTTATAATATATTTTTCAATTTTGCTAAGGTCATAAAGACATTGGTTAAAATTTCTTTTAATTGGTTGATGAGGCTTTTGAATGTTAAAAATTATTATTTTTGTTTATTTTTCATCAATTTTAAATTATTAAATATTTTTAATCAATCAAAAGAATCTTTAATCAGTGTTCTTAAGATCGGCAATACCCGGGGTATTGTTTTGCAGGGACGGGCTATATTGCAATGGGTTTTTGAGCTATATTGCATTATAATTATTGCAATTTGTTTTGATCTTGGCTCAAAAACCCATTTCAATTTGAGCTATATTGCCTTTTTAGTGGGTTGCTCATGTAGCTAAGATGCATTGTGAACCTATAAATATAGGTAAATCTTCAACTTTATGTAGTGTACAATATATCAATAAAAAGGCTATTGCAATTTCAACTATAATGCATTGCAGGCTGCAGCTTTACTTTTTCACTTTTAGTTTGTGTCTCTTATGCACCCTCTTCCCCGTACGTACAGTTATCAAAATGGACTAGGCTGATTGGCTTTGATTTTTGAGGTTGGATCCTAAGTAGATGGGTCAGATATATTGGCCTAATCTAGCCCTTCAAGTGTCGTGGGCAAGACTATAAGATTTTCTCTTTTTTTTTTAAAAAAAAAATGTATATATAATTTTAAAATTTTTTGACCTAAAACATATGACATAATGACAATACTTAATAATTCCATGTGTTTTATATATTTTAAGCAAGTTGAAAGTGCCCAAAGAAGTTAAGTAAGGAGAAGTGGAGAACTCTACTGTTTTACTAAAAACTAAGCTAATTAATCACTGAAATAAAAGTAAATATGTGAAATCTTCAAGCATGAAATACTCTTTTAGAGACCAAATATGAAAGAACTAAGGACACGCTTGCAATTTTTGATATAATTCTTCTTGTAATCTAATATTTTCTTCAGCATTCTTCTTACTAAACATATCTTACTTTTTTGTAATGTGATAAAATTATGTTTTTGTCCTTACTTTTTTTATCATTTTTATTACATTCCCACTTTTAATATAAGGGTAAATTAGTCATTTTATCCACTTTTATTCCATTCACATCACTTTCACATTACTATTCCCACTCCCTTCAGCATTTTCATTCTCATTACATCCAACATTCACGTAATCAAACTTGCCCTAAACAATATTGAGTATTTGAGTTGGAATTGAAAACCAAAAACTAAGGGTGTGTTTGGTAGAGAGAAAAGAGGAAGGAATGGGAATGAGAATGAGAATGGGAAAAGAGGAGAGTGGATCCTCTAAAGTAATTCTCTATATTTTTTTTGTGGAGTTATGAGAGAGATAGAGAGAAGAAAAACTGGGAGAGAAAAAAAATCAAGAAAGAAAATATTTTCCTTATCTCTATCTCTCTCATAACTCTACCAAGAAATGTAGAGAATTACTTTAGAGGATCCTATCTCGAAAAAGAGGAGAGAATGAAAATCTCATGTCAATGTGATGTGATGAGATGTGAATGGAATAAAAGTGAGTAAAATGATAATTTTACTCTTACATTAAAAGTGAGAATGGAATAAAAGTAAATAAAAAAGTAAGAGAAAAAATATAATTTTATCACATTGTAAAAAGTCGGGTTTGTTTGGTAGGAAGAAAAGAGGTGGTAGAAGTGTTCTCCCTCCTCTTTTCCATCTGGTTTATAATTACCAAACACCTAAAAGTGACAATTCAGCAAATACAAACAGAAGTTTAAAACCTTATCCATGCACACACACAATTAAATATATTTTCTTTCTCCATAGTCTAAGAATCATAACAAATAGAAAAGCATTATTATAAGTTACAAAGCTACATCAAAATATCCTAAACATAAAACAAAAATACTGAAATGTGTCATGGTAAATTGTCAACAAAATATTCACATCCACAATGTTAAAATATCCATATCCGAAACTACAAATATCCGCATTCACTAATTCTATATCTTCTTTTGAAGCTTCATTATCTCCCATGTCTTCTATATTGCATTCTCCTCATCATCTAAAATGTCAATTAGTAAAACAATTAGAATTCAAAAAATATTAATAATTGTTATAAAACTATATGACAAGAGTGAAGGAGAAAAGAAGAAGACGAGAGAAGAAGAAGTATAATATTCAATGATCAACTTTTTAGGTGTTTCTAACAATTGCATACACACCCTCTATTTATAGGGCTACAAAAGTAACCTTCAATTCATAAGTTACAAACATTAAGGGAGGCATATAATACATAATCAATATTGGCATAAATCCTAATGAATTTGGGGTTATAGCCTCATTGATTTTTGAAGGTTTTGGGAGTGTTAAAGACATCCACATAAGCACAATACATTTACAACACTCCCCCTTGGATGTCTAAAATTGTGCCTCATTAAAATCTTACTAGGAAAAACCCGGTGGGACAAAAACCTAGTGAAGGAAAAAGTGTACACCAATTATAATCATACATCCATTATAAGCTGCCTCATTAAAAACCTTTACTAGGAAAACCCAGTGGGACAAAATCTTAGTAAAGGGAAAAAGAGTACAACGCATATCTCCCCCTAATTATAACATAATTCAAGATCTCTTAATTAGCGTATTTCCATTTTGTGAACCAGCTTCTCGAAAGTTATGGTTGGCACTGCCTTAGTGAAGATCTGCTAGATTATCACTTTGAACAAATTAAATTTGTTGGACATCAATCTCACCATCTTTATGAAGATAATGAATAACTTTGGTGAGATATAGTCATGTATCATTTGATACATCCTTCTTTTTAATTGAGTTATACATGTCATATTATCTTTATATAATATGGTTGACATATTCTTTTGTGAAGGCAAAGTACATATCTTCTGGATATATTGATTTAATTGTCCTAACCAAACATACTTTCGACCGATCTCTTGCATTGCAATAATTTATGCATGATTTACAGAAGATACAACAGACAATGTTTGCCTTGATGAATGTCATAATATAGTTGTTTCATCTCATGCAAATAAATAGCCAATTTGAGATCAAACCATATGGGGATTTGATAAATATTCAGATTTCAGACACATATCCAACTCCTGGAGACTTTGATTCATAAAATAATCTCATGTCAAGTCAAGTGCCTCTCGGAGATATATATGTTTAACCCCATTCTAATGCCTTTTATTTGGAGAAGAACTTAATCTTACTAATAAACTTCCACCAAATGTTATATCAGGTCGAACATTGTTAGCAAATTAATGCTCTTATAGCATTAAAATATGGTACTTCTGGACCAAAAAGTTCTTCATTATTCTCACAAGAACAAAAATAATTCTTATTTATATCTAATGATCTTACAACCATTGGGTACTCAATGGATGTACTTTGTCCATGGAAAAACTGGATTAACACCTTTTTAACATAAGATGATTGATAAATAATAATTATACTAATAATGTGCTCGATCTTCAAGTCGAGATAAAATTTTTGTTTCAAGATCTTTCATCTCAAACTCTTTCTTTAAATAAAATTTACTGTGTATTGGAGCTCTTCGGAAGTTCCAATAATATTTAAATCATCAACATACACAGTAAATAGCTTTAATCCATATCATTTTATGAAAACACATGGACTAATTAGATCATTTTTTATATTTTTCTTTCAAAAAATATTCACTGAGACGATAGTACCACATACGTCCAGTTTAATTCAATCCACAGAAGGATTTATTTAATTTTATTGAACAATTTTCCCGGGAAATCTTAACTGCTTCTGGAAATTTAAATCCTTCAGGGATTTCCATGAAAATTTCATAATCCAATGAGCCATATATAGATAGGTTGTAGCTACATTCATTAGACATATATCAAGCTTTTATGTACTGCCAGACAATATGATATCTGAATGTGATTTCATCCACCACAAGAGAATATATCTCCATAAATTTATCAATATCAGGTCTTTGAGAAAAATCATGTGCTGCAAGTTGCGCTTTATACCTTATGACTTTATTTTTCTCATTTCATTTTTCCGTACAAAAGGATTCATTTGTATTAAACTAACTTTATATATATACCTTCAGTCATTTGGACTACAGGTCCAAAGAACTTCACATTACTCACAAGTGAAGTCAATTATGCTTGAATTGTATGTTTCCAATTTGGCCAATCATTTTTCTGTCTAAATTCCTTGACAGATTTATTTTCAAGATCCTCTTCTGTTTTAATTGTAAAGTGTTGTCGACAATAATATTCTTTCGGTTCTACCTTTTTCAGTGTTGACATAACTTATCGAGATCTCTTCATTATCATTCTCAGGTACCTGATCATCTTTCAAGGTTTCATGATTAGTTATGTCTTGGGCCTCTTCAGGAGAACCTGCCTCCATAATATAACCATCTTAATTATTTGCTCCTTTCCTTTTTCAAGGACTTTTATCTTTGGAACCGATCATCTACCATGTGGCTTTCATTCATTGTCACTAATAAATTGTGCTTCTAGGACATCAATTTGAATTGGAGCATTTTCAACTGGTATATGAGATTTTGTAACTCTTTTAAGGTCAGTAAATACGTCTGGCAGTTTATTGATTCATCTTTTGAACTTTTGGTTCACATTGCTTTATGTGAGGATCTAAAAAATAATTTTTCAATCAATCTCATTTTCCAGTTATTTATTTTCTCCCCCGATATTGAAAATATTGATTCATCAATATCACAATCAGCAAATTTTGCTAAAAATAAACCATCCTGTCATTGGTTCAAGATACTTAATCATAGTAGGAGATTAATATTCAACATATGTTCATAACCTCCTTTGAGGACCCATCTTTGTGCATTGTGGTGGAGCAATTGAAACATATATATTGCAGAACCAAAAATTTTAAGATGGGATTTATTTAGCTCCTGACCAAAAGCCAATAATAAAAGGGAGAATTTATGATAACTTGTTGGCCTGATGCGTACAGTAGTATATCTGCATGCTATAACATGGGAAGTTGTTCTCATAAATATTGGTCTATCTATTAACTAGAGGCATTTAATAAATGATTATACTAGACCAATATTCTAGGTGTGAACATGAACTTCAGCATGCTCAACTGTCATTACAGTTTAAGACAAACTCAATAGAATTATCAAGACAATTTGTCTTAATTGCATAATCTGAAAATTGTGTTATTGATCTAGCTATCTCGCAAATACCATATTGCGAGTTCATAGTAAGCACACATGCAACCATCTTATAGATGTATCTATTAAAATCATGAAATAATTGAATGGTCTGCATGGTGGGTGAATGGGCCCATATATATCACTTTTCATATATTCCAGAAATGCAGGGAACTCAATCCAAACTTTATCTAGTAATGTCTTTGTAATTGATTTTTCTTGAGAACAAACTGCACAAGAGAACTCTTTGAATTGAAGAATCTTCTGGTTCTCCTCATTTAAATTCTCAATAATTTTTTGCATCATATATAATTGAACCGGGATGGTCTAACTGGTCCTTCCAACTAATATAATTATTTGAACAAGTAAACTTCTGATTTACTATAGAGCATGCGTTTCAACTATGTAAACTTCTGGTTTACTATGAGATGCGTCTCAACCATGCTAATATTTGTGTAATACAAATCAATAGAAAATGTGGGTAAATTTTCTAAAATGCATCTCTTACCTATCACAATTGCAGTACTATAAAGATATTTCATCTTTTCATCATTTGTAGTCTCAATATGATACCTACAATATATGTCTTTGAAACTTAATAAGTTTCCTTGAGACTTACTGCAAAATAGTCATGTATTTATAGTCGATTTTTATTCCCATAGATAATATGAGAATTTGGCTTTTTCAGAATCACTCAATTTTGTACTACCAAACATTATATTAACTTTTCCTTCTTTCATAACTAAAAGAAGAAAAAAAAATTTCTCTCTTAATATAGTATACATTGTAGCACAATCCATAAAATATATATCTTATTATAATTGTAAGACAAGTAGAAAACACAATAATTTAATAACGCCATTGCTAAGGTGCTAAGAAAAAATATTAGCACTTAAAGAGCACAGTACAACATGTTCTTAAATATATCTTTTCTTCACCTTAATAAATAATAAAATTAAGAAGAAATTAAAAGATGCTTTGATTTACAAAATAAATTAATTATAATATATATATACCACAATAAAAATGTGATAAATATTTATGGCCAAGATATATATAAAGACCTTATACAAACACAAAATAAGCATAATATTGCTAACAATTTATATTTAAATAATTAAGCGCAGTGCCAATTCTGTTAATAATTGATATTCAAATGTTGTTAACAAAATAATTTATCACCTAAGATTGTTAACAATTTATTCATTATTATTATGCTTATTTTTCATCATCTTTATAAACAAAATTGACCTTAATATATCATCAATTTTGCAAAATCAAATTGACGTCAGCATTCTTTTCTTTCTTTATCATAGCTTGTAAAGCTTGACAAGATATTCAGGTGTACGACAAACACGTGACCAATGATATTTTATGTCATATGAATGACATATATTATCTTTATTCTTATAAGAATTCAATTGAGAACCTCCAATAGTTCTCTTGATTATTATAACGTCAATCATGATGATAGTAAATTTTTAGTCTTTTAACATGTCCATGTCCAACACCATGGCTACGACTAGAGTCATTTACCAAACTCATCATACTTTATTTGATGCATTCACTTCAGGAAATACTTTTACAAAAAATATTATACTTCCATTTTCTTCAGAAAATGGAGTTGATTCATTTGGATCGGACAAGCCTAATATTTTTTTTTTATCAATAGCTTAGAACTTTTGCGTAACAATAAGCAAATAAGAAATTAGCTCAAAATATTTGATAAATCTATGCTCTCGATGTTGCTGCTTCGGGAGCACATTCGAGGGATACAAGTAGAATGTCTTTACCAATATACCTTCATCAATAATTTCATATTAACATAAATTCAAGAGAGAACTAATTTTAAACAAAGCTTGATTTATATGGAATCTTGCAAATTATTCTAAAGAACTACTGGTTATTTGTTAATGCGATACTATATTTTCAATTCTTGATGATACAAATAATAATGACAAAGAAAAATATTGCCTTGTGCAATCCTTAAGGGATGCCAAATTTTATCATTGATATTTGATAGTATCTCCAAGATTCATTGCACTCAAATAAATTATGGCATCAAGAATCCATGATAATAATTCCTCTTGAAATATCAAGTGCAACAAATTTATCAAGCTTTGAGAAATTTGATATTGTAAATAAGAAATAAGAATTGAAATAATTAAGATATGCATATACATATACATATTCCCTTTATGTAAAATTAACATGAATAAGAATTTAGAACAACAATAATCAAATATGTTTTCTTACTTGATTTGATGTTGTTACGTACCTTAATGTGATCATCATGCTCAATTTCTCAAAACTCAAATCGATCGGTAGAACTTCGTGCTGATAACGTGTTATAAAACTATATGACAAGAGTGAAGGAAAAAAGAAGAAGACAAGAGAATAAGTATAATACTCAATGATCAACTTTTTAGGTGTTTCTAACAATTGCATACACACCCTCTGTTTATAGGGCTACAAAAGTAACCTTCAATTCATAAGTTACAAACATTAAGGGAGGCATATAATACATAATCAATATTGGCATAAATCCTAATGAATTTTGAGTTATATCCTCATTGATTTTTGGAGGTTTTGGGAGTGCTAAAGACATCCACATAAGCACAATACATTTACAACAATAATTAAGTATTATTTAAGGCAATAACGTTTATCTAATCATATAAAGAAAGGTCAAAACCCCAAATTGGTCCCTTACGTTTGCACAAAGTTTTATATTGGTCCTTTATATTTCAAAAAATTTAAATTGGTCCTTTATGTTTGCAAGAAGTTCCAAATTGGTCCTTCCGTCAGTTTCTTAAGTTAAGTGCTGACGTGTCCATCTAAGCTAACATGTCATGCCACGTCAGCTTGAAATGGACACGTAGGAGAGATGATATGTCCACCTCAGCATGCCACGTCAGCACTTAACGGAAGAAATAAACGGACTTGGACGGAATGACCTAGAAGATTGATGCATGTGAGAATGGCTGCATGTTATACTACAAAGAGAACAAAGAAAGAAGGGAATGCTTAGTGTGTGGTCATGCTCGCTACAAACCTAGAAGAAGAAATGATAGAAATACAAAAGAAATAGCTTATAAGACCTTGTGTTATTTTCCATTAACACCAAGATTACAAAGGCTTTATATGTCAACAAAGACAGCGGAACACATGACATGGCATCATAAAACTAGACGAGATGAAGGCGTTATGTGCCACCCATGTGATGGTGAGGCATGGAAAGATTTTGATCAATGTCATCCCTCTTTTGCATCAGAGCCTCGAAATGTTAGGTTGGGCTTATCATCTTATGGATTTACTCCTTTTGGGCAGTCTACACATCCATATTCATGTTGGCCAGTAATTGTTACACCATACAATCTTCCCCTTGGGATGTGCATGAAAACCCCTTACATGTTTTTAACTCTTGTCATTCCTGGTCCAAAGAACCCTGGGCAAAAGATAGATGTGTACTTGCAGCCTTTAATTGACGAGTTGAAACAATTGTGGGAGGTTGGTGCACTAACATATGATGCTTCCACTAAGCAAAACTTTCAAATGCGAGCATCATTGTTATGGACTATTAGTGATTTCCCTGCCTATGGCATGTTGTCTGGTTGGAGCACACATGGTGTCATGTCGTGCCCAATTTGCATGCAAAAGAGTAAAGTTTTCTACTTGAACGAAGGGCATAAGCCAACATTCTTTGATTGCCATCGTCAATTTTTGCCATTAACCCATTCTTTTCGGCGTGATAAAAAGTCATTTCTTAAAAATCATATTGAGAAATCTCCTATGCCTAGAAGGTTCTCTAGTGATGATTTATGGGAGAGAGTTTGTAATTTACCAAGGGTGATGGAAAATGTTAACGGTGACAAGTTGGATGGATTTTCTCACCAACATAATTGGACTAAACGATCTATATTATGGGATTTGCCTTATTGGAATACAAATATGATCTAACATAATTTGGACGTTATGCATATTGAGAAGAATGTGTTTGACAATATATTCAATACTGTGATGGATGTGAAGGGTAAGACAAAGGACAATGTAAATGTTAGAAAAGACATAAGCAAACATTGTAATCGGCCTGAGTTGGAATTGATTGACCAGGGTGATGGAAAGATGTTGAAGCCCAAAGCATCATACACTTTATCAAAGGATCAAAGGAAGTTAGTGTGCGAGTGGGTAAAAGGTTTGAGGCTTCCAGATGGATATTCTTCAAATTTAAATGCGTTGACATGCAAGATTGCAAGTTATCTAGGATGAAGAGCCATGATTGTCATGTGTTCTTAGAAAGATTGCTTCCAATTGCTTTTAGAGATTTGTTGCCTGAACCTATTTGGAATGCTTTGACAGAGCTTAGTTTATTTTTTAGAGCTCATTGTTCAACAACGATAAGAAAGGATCAAATGGAAAAACTTGAAGAAAACATTGTTGTAACCCTTTGCAAGTTAGAAAAGATTTTTCCTCCCGGTTTTTTTGACTCCATGGAACACCTTCCAATTCACCTACCATATGAAGCAAAAGTCGGTGGACCAGTTCAATTTCGATGGATGTATCTATTTGAAAGGTAAATATAAAATGTGTTTGAGTATATAATTTTAAAGTTAAATTATTTAATACCATATTAAGATGTGAATTAATTTCTAGGTTTCTGCATCATTTGAAGAAGAAGGTCATGAATAAAGCCCGTGTGGAAGGCTCAATTTGTGAATCATACATCATCGAGGAAATTTCCACGTTTTGCTCTCATTATTTTGAGTCTGACGTCCAAACTAAGCTTAAAAAAGTGGATAGAAATGATGATGGAGGTGAAGTTGACTGTCCTGATGGGTGTCTTTCTATATTTGCTCATCATGGTCGTCCATCTGGAAAAGAGACAAAACGGACTTTGTCAGATGATGAATATAATGCGGCCTTTTTATATATTCTACTCAATTGTGATGAAATCCAACCATTTTGCCAGTAAGCTTGTCAAATTTTAGATTTTATTTTAATTTAGAATAATTATTCATTATACACTAACTCAAATGATCACAATGTAGGATCTTTGAAGAACAACTTTGTTTCAAATTTCCTCAAATAACAAATGAGGAGATAGAAACTACAACCACCCGTGAATTCACCAAATGGTTCAAAGAATATGTAGGTTCAAATAACTACATATGTTAAGACATTGTTTTAACAATTGTGTATCCAAGGTTATTCCATTGACTATACTTTCTTAATCTCAGGTTCTTGCACCGGAGAACGAGGTAGATGATACTCATATTAGGGATTTAGTGTATGGACCATCTCGATTTGTAAAGACTTGGCCTCAATATTTTGTCAATGGGTTTAGGCTTCACACATCTTCCTACAACTCAACAAAATCCACCATGAATAATGGAGTGTGTATTAAGGGTACAAACTATGGTGAATTAGAGTGTGATTACTATGGTTTGTTGGAAGAAGTGATAGAGGTACAATTCCCAACTCGAGCTGATAAGAAAATTAGAGTTGTGTTATTCAAGTGTAATTGGTGTGATCCCCAATTAGAGAGGGGATGGAAGGTTGATCAACATGGCCTAGTTGAGCTTAATTGTACGAAGCGATTTTCTAAGTATGAACCATTTGCACTTGCACAACAAGCTCAACAGGTTTATTTTGCTGAATGGGCCAGTAAAAAGAGGGATAGAAATGACTGGTGGGTTGTTTGTAAAACACAAGCTAGAAGTATGATTAATGTACCCGAAGTAGCGTATCAAGAAGATGAGATATGTGAGCAATATGAAGCAAGTATTGACGATGAAGATGTTAATCTTTGTGGTGGTGTGGGTGAAGGGGATGTAGTTGAAGTGATTGAAACAGAAGTAGATTATAGGCATACTGGTGAAAGCGATGAGTCTGACTTTGACTACCCAACAGAAGATGAAGATGATTTTATTGATGATCATGACACTGAAAGTGATGAAGAGATTCAAGATGATGATGGCATTATTTAATTTAAAGCTTTAAGTATAGTAATGGCACCGTTGTATATGCATAAAATGAATTATTAAAGGTGGTAATTGTTATTATCTTGTTAATTTTGTTACGTTGTTCATGTTATTGTGTTCCCTTTTGGCTGCTGATAAAATATTCCATCAATATGTTTTTCACATGAACTTCTTTGTTTATATTTGCAGGTGTGGCAAGAGGAAAAGGGAGAGGTACAATAGCTAGAGTAGAGAGAGGTGGAAGAACTGCAGTTGAAAATGATGGTGGAAGTGCATGCTCCAGATTAAGGAAAGGTAGAAGTTTGTCTCAAAGTGGTGGGAGCTTTAATGATGAAATAGAAGAAACGCCTATAGAAGTACCTGTGCAAGATGGCGATGGAGGAAATCATGTCGAGGAGTATGTACATCAACCAACATCTAATGACCATCCAAATAATGGTGCGCCCTCTTGCACTAGGACTCAACAGACTGACACTACTCAGATTCCACAGTCTAACACTACTCAGACTCAGCAAACTAAGACTAAGCAACTTCGCAAGTCTCCAGATGGACACATCTACGTAGAACCATATGATAATTCGTTTGTCTAAAACTTAAAGTCTTAAATTTCTAAAATTTCTTTGGTTTCTTGCATGCAAGTTCATGATTATTAACTTTATTTTTTTAGGTTTCATCCACACCAAGCTGTTCACGAGATTGGAAAAATAATTCAAAAACAATTTGGTGGGAGTTGGATTGTATGGAATGAAGTTCCTCAAGAAGTAAAGGACTTATGGTTCTCCGAATTTAAGGTAATTTGCACTTAATATGCCTTCAAGTTAATTGTGTATTTGCTGACCTCAAACTTAATTTATACTTAAAACTAGCTAACTTATGTTATTTTCTATTATTATAGAGACTTTTCATTTGGGAAGAGAAATTTGATGCTGCAACTAAGAAAAGTTTTGTCCAATGTGGAAGAACAGTGAAGAACTTAATTTACTATGCAAAAAAAGCCTACAAGGATAAAGGAATTAAGCCCAAGTGGACAAGCAATGACGATTGGGATGTGATTTTGAAAAAACAAGATGATCCGCATGCCAAAAAGGTGTCTGCAATTAATCAAAAGAACATACTTAGTCATGGGGATGGACTTGGTCCATCATGCCACACTGGAGGATCAATACCTTATTCTGAACATAAGAGAAAATATGTAAATATATTTCCTTTCCTATTTTTTTTTCCCAACTTTATTTGGATGTTTAAAGTTTTCTTTTTTGTTTGACTTTAGGAGGAGGCAACAGGGAAGAAACCTACACCATCTGAATTGTTCTTAATTACTAATAAGTGTAAGAAGACCAGAGAATTTGTTGACAGCAAATCAAAGGCAACATGAGTAAAGTCTTTACCTTTTTTTTTCTTTCAATTATTGTTTTTTAATATAGGTGTTGATGGATGTACTGTTGTGCTAATGGTGTTGTGGTGTTGTTTTGGTATTATTTCTACTACTATCATGATTAGCTGAAAAAATTAGATATTAGTTGAACTAGGTGGCTGAAAGTTGGACAAGAAACTAGAAATAGTAGCTTGCATCGATAATGGGCTTCAGTTTCATATTTGTTATTATTTATTACATGCTGCTTCTTTTTCTTCTCTTTTGAGTTATTGATGCTTTCTTCCCTAACTTGTGAATTTGTGAGGGACTTGTTGCTGGAATGTGTTATAATGGACTGGAATTTGAAAGGATTTTAAGAACTTGAGTTGCCTCATTGGATTTGTGGTCTTTTTTTCTGGTTTTCAATTTTCCAAACACTTCAATGTTAATGGCAATTGGATTTGTGGCCTTGTTCTCTGTTTTTGAAACCAAACTTAGACATGTATTTATTTTCTATTTATAATATGTTGATGTTGATATAGAATATATATTTGTTTCTTTTAAGTTCTAAAGTGATGTTTGCAATGTGTAAATGTGTTGTTGGTTGCTGGTTTAGTTTCTCCTCACTTGAGACATCTTCTTTGAATGCTTAAAAGGCGTAATTAAGTTAAGTGTGTAAAAACATATTGTGAATTCCTTCCTTTTGTGTGAATTTAAGATTAATGAATAATATTGTGAATTCCCTCTTTCAGGAGAAGTTTGAAAGTCAGATGAGAGAGTCATTTGATGACGCATCAGAGGACAACAACAATGATGATGATGTAGATATCGTGGAGGCCACTACCAAAAAAGAGTTATCTATTTGGACCAAGGTTGTTGGTGGCCCATCTAAGGGAAGAATTTATGGTCTTGGATCATTGACTTCAACAGTTTGTATTGAAACCACTCCATCTACTCCACATGTATCTAATTCTACTAGTCAAGAGAACTTGCAAGATGTGGAAAAAAGGATATGGGAAGAGGTTCGACAAGAGATGCAAAAGGAAATGCAAGACATGAAGAAGCAAATAATGGAGCAACTTCTAGTTAGTTATGGGATGTCTATTCCTTCACCACCATCACAACCTTTGGTTCGATCGATTGGGTCTTCCACACTCCCAAACAAAGATCTATAGTTTATTGGCTTATCTTATTTTGTTTGACAAAATTACTACTATTTTGCATTGTAAGACACTTGATACTTGTGAACCACTTTTTGGTAGCTTATTACTATTTATTTTGGTAGTTTATTATACTACTTTTTTTGGTAGCTTAGTATTATTTTGTATAAGATACCATACTTGGCAATCACTTTTTGGTATTAATGCATATGTTTTTATAGTATTTATGTTTTTATAATTTTGTCATTTACAAATTTATAAATATAAAATTTGTGACAGGCATCTTTAGTGATAAATATTCGTCAGGAAAAAAATTTGTATTTTAATGAATTCTGACGGATTTTATGAAATCCGTCAGAAATATAGCTTTTTAGACGGTCATAATTCTGACGGGGTTTTATATTATTTCTGACGGTTTCAGCCGTCAAAATAACGATGGTTTTTTTTTTTTACGGAGACAAGCCGTCAAACATTTGGTTAGTTTTTTTACGGACCTTAGATTTGTCAAAACTTTTTCTGACGGCCTTCTTCGGTCAGAAACACTTTTGACGGCACTTTGTCCGTCAAAACTATTTCTGACGGCCATTAATAGTCGTCAGAAACGTTTCTAACCGGTATGGAGTCCGTCAGAAATATCTTTGACGCCAAAAAAATCGACCGCTTATGACGGCTTGTGGCCGTCAGAAAATGACGCGTTTCTGACGGATTTGACGTTATTTCTGACGATTTAGTCCGTCAAAAAATCGTTTTTTTTTCTAGTAGTACAAGGTTACGATCCCTTGCGGTCTTTATTTTTTACTTAGAATTGTCTAAATCAAAAATGACAGTTACCGTTTCCTTTTCTCGAATAGATAGATGTTTAGTGGTACGGTACCTAAACCATTCAAGGTGAGTCCTTATTAATGTGAATTTATATTAATATTAACAAATGACTCTACATGATTGAAGAAATATACTGAACTTTAGTAGTACGGTACCATTAAATTTTTATCCCTTTTTCCCAAGCCCAAAAATAGCTTAACGGTTGGTATGTTTTGAACGTAATTGTTTTCCTAAGAAATAAAAAATAAAAGACCTAAAAAGCCAATTAAGTGCAACAAACTCACTAACTCTCTAAGTTGGGGCACGTTTGGTATAAATGCACAGATGTAAAGTACTGTAAAGAAAATACTGTAGCGTAAAGTACTGTAGAATAAAGGAAAGTACTGTAGAAAAAAGTAAGCAGAGAGATAGAGAGAAAAATTATGATAAAAAGTGTTTGGTATGTATAAAATATGATGTAAAGTTTTTTGGGAATCGTGAGATTACATGTAATGTACTATTTGATATTCATACCAAACGTGCCCTTGATTTTTTGAGAACTAAGGGCACGTTCATTAGACAGAAATAGAAATAGAAATGGAAACGGAATGCATTTGATGTGTTTAGTAGTAAAAGTTTGGTAATAGAAATGGAATGAGAATGTATTAAAATGACCATTTTACCCCTTATATTAAAATAATAAAAAGAAAAAAAAGGTTATAATTATGCCAAATCAAAGGGGTATAATAGATATTTTGTATTTTTTTCTTTTTTTCTTTTTAAAGTTAATGGAAATGAAAAAGTGAAAAAGTAAGTGGGACCCAGTGCGCCCCACTTACTTTTTCATTTTCATGGAAACCAAATCTTGTAAGTGAACATGCCCAACATCTTGGTTAAAATCATAGGCTATGATTCATAGCAATTTGTTGCTTCATTGAATCAAAATGGTCTCTGCTACACAATGGAAAGGACATAATACTCAAAGATGAAGTACACTGTACATATTAAATCGAATTTAAATTACAAGGATATAAAATGTATAATAAGGGGCAGTTCTTTATACAAAAATAGAGAGGGAAAGAGAAATGAAATGGGAATGCATTTGTTGTGTTTTATAGTAAAAATTGAGAATGAAAATAAAATGATAATGTATTAAAAATACCACTTTGCCCCTTATATTAAAATAATAAAAAAAATAATGTTATGATTGTGTCAAATCAAAAGGTATAATAGATTTTTGTATTTCTTTTTTCTTTTTTTTTTAATTTTCTGCAAAGGAAAGGAAAAGATAAAAGTAGGTGGGGCTTATTAATTCCTTTCCATCATCAAGCTTACAAACAAACTTGCCTTAAGAGCCGTTGGACAAGAATGTTGTAATGTAGATACGGATCTCAATTCTCATTTAACAACCTAGATCTTGTCCTTTATAAAATTTATACAAAATACACTTTAATAGAGCTTGTCGAGCCAAGATGTCAAGGAGAAGGAGTGCCTTACTAGGCATAAAATGGAGCACCTACTTGAATGTGAGCAGCTTCTTTGGGCTCTGAGGGCTCGGCAATTATGGATGATAAATGGGGACAGTATTTCCACACTGTTGTGCAAAGTAGAAGAATGAGGAATAGGATTCATAGCCTTCAACTAGATGATGGAAATTGGATTGAAGACCAAGAGGGCATCTCCTAGGCGTGCCTCAATTACTTCCAGGATGTTCTTACAGATAATAGTTGTCAAGATAGAAATAGATGAAGATAATATGTTGAGATAGTGGGTATTGCTAAACTAACGACCCACCAAGTTGAGATTCTTTCAAGACCTTTTATTAAGGGTACCCTTGGTATAAATGTACGGATATAAAGTACTGTAAAGAAAGTGATGTAGAGTGAAGTATCATAGAATAAAGAAAAGTACTGTAGAGAAAAGTGATGAGAGAGATAGAGAGAAAATTTAGGATAAAAAGGGTGTTTGATATGTATAAAATATGATGTAAAATTTTTTTGAAAATCGTAAAACACCATAATTTTTTTGTGGGAAATCTTTACCAAACGTACCCTAAGTTCGAGATTGAATATGCTGTCTTCCAAATGGAAGGCAACAAAGCTCATAGGCCTGATGGTTTTTGAGAATGAATCTTATGTTGTACAGCATAACTGGGACTCACTTATGTGTCATTCTCTCTCCTTACTTTTCTATGTTGTACAGCATAAGATCCATTCTCAATGGTTTCCGCGTTGTTTTTATCAACAATGATGGCCTGCCATAGCTAATAACATCTCCTCTTTGGTAGGGTCCTTCTATTATATGCTTCGGGTGTTGAATCAAACTAATATAACCCTGATTCCCAAACTTGACACTCCTCAAGGAGGTATGACAGATTATCACCCCATTGGCCTTTGTAATGTTAGTTATAAAATCATATCCAAGGTCCTAACTAAAAGGCTCAAGAAGTGATGAATGGGCTGGTTTCTCAGTTCCAAACTGCGTGTTAGATAATATCCTGCTTGCTGGGGAGTTGCTCAATATTATTCGAAGGGCCAAAAAGGTTGAGAGCTTCTAGGGGGCTTGAAAAATAAATCTCAGTAAGGCTTACGACAAGATTTCATGGGTCTTCCTGGAGGAAACTTTGAAGGTGATGAACTTCCCCTAGATCAACATGCTAATGCAACGCACTAAAACTCTCTCAAAATTATGGTGAATGGTACTCCCACAGACTCGTTCAATCCTAACTGTGGTCTCCGACAAAGGGACCCCCTATCTCCATACCTATTTATCTTGGGTTTTAATGTTCTCTCCTAGGTTGTTACAAATACTGAAGTACTTTACATCCCTCCAATCATGTATAGAAAATTATTAATATTAATATTAATATAAATTCACATTAATAAAAACCCACCTTGAATGATTTATGAACCAACTGATTGAAAGAATATACTAAAATTTAGTACTACAGTACTATTGAATATACTCCAAACAAATTATCAAAATGTAGGAAGCCTCAAAGGGATTAAGATAGCTAGAGGTGCGCCTGAAATCAATCACCTTTATGCGGATATTATTTTTTAAGGCTAATATCCAGTCCTGTCAAACTCCTTTCAAGATTTCATATTTGCTTGAATCCACTTAAAAAAATATTATACGTCGTATAAAAGGATATATAATCAAATCCAATACCATCCATCACTATCAACCATCTAAACATTGAAGTGACGAGAAAATAACACTAACATCACCAAAATGAAAACTTAATGCTCATTGCCAAGCATAGCCCAGTAGGCTTACAAATAAACAACGTATTTCTAATATTCTAAAACACTTAATAATATAATTAATTATACAAATGTAAGCAACACCACATAAAGATCAATTGTTTACTTGTACAGCACGTTACTAAAATTACAGCAACTTTTATTTGCTTCCCAAAATTGATTGGCCAAAAATGAATCTAACCTATAACCTATTAATTTAACAATTTCTTTTTCTTTCTTTCTTTTTTTGTTAATAAATAAGGTACGTGTTTCTCACATTTTAGGACCATGCACTGCAAGACTAAAACTTGATTATTCAGCTGCCTTGCTTTTGTAGGTGTTTATCAATTGAGTCTGTACATCATGAGAAACTGGAAGATGCTCTTTGTACTCCATAGTGAATTCCCCTTTACCCTGCAGGTTTAAAGAATGAGGAGGTCAATTAATAACCAAATGCCAATTATCATTATGATGTGGCCCACTTTTGATTGAGTTTGACATTTACCTGTGTCATTGATCGTAGTGCTGTAGAGTATCCAAACATGTTGTTAAGAGGGACCTGAAAGAATTTGGTTTCGACAAACAAATTAGCAAATCACAATTTACTGTCAGCTCGAGATGTATAAAGTGCAGTCAGTTTCTGTATGAAGCGTGATCAAGGATCAAATTCTAGATCTTATGCTCGTATAAGCTCTAAAGGTAAGCCTTGGAGCAACAATAAAGTTGTTGTCATGTGACCTAAAGGTCACGGGTTCGAATCCTGGAAACAGCTTCTCTGCCTTTGCAGGAATAAGGCTGCATACATCTAACCTTACTCAGATCCCACATTCCCACTTACTGGGAGCCTAGTGCACTGGGCCACCTTTTCTTTTCATGCTCATACAGGCTCTAACAAGCAATAACATGTTGAGTACCACTTCAAATCAAGAGCATGAGTTTTTTAAGTGAAATCACATGAATAGTTAGTTTATTGTGAATATAACAATCCTCAATAAACATCTAGCTTCTAACATGATGCTGGTACCTATCAAGTATCAACACAAACCCTAAAATGCTAATCCATCTACCCATAATACCTCGTCATAAATTTACATTAGCCCAGATCCTGCTTTGTACGTAAAACCAACAATCAAAAGTTATACACGACCATGGGAAGGACAGCCAGCCATCTTCCCCAAAAAGACTAGCTTGACCCTATGTTTATGTATATATATTCAAATGTACTACACCACTACACTTTGACAGAGAAAACCGTAGATCAAGAATGGAGGCTAACTCAAGTCTCAATATATAGTTAGAATATTGAAAATAATTAACAAAGGCAAGTTCAGATATTCCTTAACATGGTCAAATTTAAGAGAGAATCACCATAATTCAAGATTATCAACTTATACTAATCAGTTGCACTTTTTTTGTGTTTGGAAGAGAAGGGCTGACAAAAGAGGTACTTACATGGGCAGTAATAACAGAGTCATCTCCTTCTTGATCATTTCCAACAATTACACCTTTTCGCCTATTAATGGGTTATAAAAAGATTAGTGAGGAAGTCCTGAAATTTTGCTATAATATATAATAAAAGAAAGTCGATGAAAAAAATCCTCACTTATTGATGTCACCAGCAACAGCTCCCTGAAACTCTGTTGGTACTTTCAGCTCAACAAGCATAACAGGTTCTAATATAACTGGTCTGGAAACTGCATAGCACTGTTACAGAAGATGGAAACACCATATCTTGCTAAGGAATGAAGTACATAATGTGGAGGGAAAAAATAGATTAAAATCAAAGATACGTAGAATGCAATAGAAGAACCTGTCTAAAAGCATATATAGAAGCCAACTTAAATGCAAGTTCACTGGAATCAACAGCATGAGCAGCACCATCTGTTAAGACAACCCGAAGATTTTCAACTGGATGTCCAATTAAAGAACCCCTGTATAAAAGAGCAATCAGGTTTACTAACCCAGACACAATATTCAAATCTACAGTGTCCTGCTAAAATTATATCTACAGAGTTGGATTGTTACAAGGATAGACAGAGTTGGATTGTTACGAGGATAGTGTACATCCTAAATGATCAAATAGACAAATACACAAGTAAAATTATGAATAAACTTTACTCACGAGTTAGCAGCTTCTTTGAAACCCTTCTCAATTGCTGGGATAAAATTTGATGGTATAGCCTGCCCAACAAGCATGTTTTCAAATTCAAACTTAGTTGATGACCCTGCTGGAAGCGGTTCAATATACCTGCAAGAAATACAGAGAACAATATCATCAGAATCCGGGAAAAGGTATGTTTAGGAGATATAATTGAAATTTGAAACACCAGAGTCAGACTCTACTGTAATGCAAATAAATATATTTCAGATAAAATAGGAATAGGTAAGATCAATCTGGAGGCTCCAAATTAACAAGATAACAAGCAGCTCTTTTTACATGCAACACCAGGCATGCTGCATATATAATTTTTAAATTTTATTCCCATCAATTAAGTAAATGAAAAATTAGAGACATGGAAACAAGCTTTGGAGACATATGGATTTCGTATAAGTAGAAGCAAAAATGAGTATATGGAATGTAAACCTAGTGGAAGGGAAGTTGATTCTAGGGATGAGGTAAAACATGGATGAAATGGAGGAAGCCTTTAGGTGTTATTTGTGATAGAAAAGTATCACTTAAGCTTCAGGGTAAATTTTATAGCACAGCTATAAGACTTGATTTATTGTATGGTACTGAGTGTTGGGCAATAATAAGCCAATATGAGCATAAATTTCAATGTGGCAGAAATGAGAATATTGCGTTGGATGAGTGGTCACACTAGAATAGATTGGATTAGGAATGATTGCCTTGAAGAGAAAGTTAGGGTATCACCTATTGTAAAAAAATTAGTTGAAACACGACTTAGGTGGTTTGGTCATGTACAAAGAAGGCTGTTAGAGGCTCCTGTATGTAGAGTTGACCGGATGGAAGATAGTCCAATAACTAGAGGTAGGAAAGACCAAAGAAAACAATAGGAGAAACTATTAAGTTGGATTAAATTATTAATAACCTAACTATAGAAATGTGTAAAGACAAGACATGTTGGCATCATTTGATCCATACAATACAGCCAACCCCACTTAGTGGGAAAAGCCTTTGATTGTTGTCGTTGCTGTTATTCCCATCAATTGAAAGTTAGAATATCTCATCACACCTAGCATGGATACTTCATTAAGTCACAAAAAAAGGACAAGTTAATTATGTTTGTGTAAACCAGGCAAGTTAGAATATTTTCTTTATCTTGCTTGAACTTGGATTAAAGCATAATTTTCCAGCAAGGACAACAAATAAATTATGAGTAGAACAGTGTAACTGTTTGGCCAAATCAAGGTAGTAAAAGATTAATGGTATCCTTAAGGTTCCAGAGAGCGCTACACAACCCCCCCTCCCTAATTTTTTTTCCCTATGCAGCATGAGGCTAATAAAGGTTATGGGTATTCTTAAGCTTCCAGAAAGTGCTAAGCCCATACCTTAAGATCAAAAAGCCTAATCCAGATCATTACATGATGATCAAGATCAAAGCCTAGACCTAAGTGCCCAAAAGAAAACCATAGTCACTATATGCAGGCAGGCTTTTCATATGGTCAATATATTAAAAAAAAAAAAATCAAAGTATCAAACAAGTAACAAATCATGATTCCCCGAATATTTCAAAGTTTAGGAACTAAACAAATTGAAAAAGAGTACACTATTGCATAACCAAAAAGGGGGGGATTAAATTTGCTAAACCACACTTACCCAATTACCCGACCATATTGACCTTGCCCTCCAGTTTGTTTCTTATGTAAATAATCAAAGTCAGCACGCTGAGTAACAGTCTCTCTAAAATTAACACGAGGCTTTCCAACAGTAGCATCAACCTTCAAAGAAAAAGAAATCAGAATGAAACTCAAGAAGGAGCAAATTTTACCCAAAATATAAAAAGCATGAAAGAAAGAAAGAAGATTAAGTACCTTATACTCTCTCCTAATGCGTTCAACATAGATATCTAAATGCAGTTCCCCCATTCCCGAAATGATAGTCTACTCACAGAGAAAAACCAAAGTCGTTGTAAAGAAAATAATTTTTGTCAATTGAAAAAATCAGAGTAGGGAGAGGAGAAAAGCAAACCTGCCCACTCTCTGGGTCCAAGCCAACACGGAAAGTAGGATCCTCTTTCTGGAAACGATTCAAAGCCTTTGAAAACTATAAGCAATAAAAGCAAGTCCATCAATTATATAGTTTTCGTTTTCTATTTATTTTTTCCTGCAGGATGAAGGAAGAAAAAAAAAAGGGCGGCGGGTTAGTGTGTTGCGTCATAAAAGAAACTACTCACTTGCCCTCCAGAATCTTTTGAAACAGGTTGCACGGCTAATGACATCACTGGCTCAGGTACATTCATAGAAGTCATCGTGTATCTGACTGACCCATCAGTAAATGTATCTCCTGATACCCAAGAAAACAAATAGGCCACAATATAATTCTATCAGAGAATATAACAAAAGTATTAGACTCTAATTAGAGTCTCTATAAGCATGCAGTCTATAATTCTATTTTCCACCTCCAATTCCCTCAATTAAAATTAAGTTTTAGCGCAAGGTATGGTTGGTTAGCTTGTGTTTTGTTCACATTATCAACACAATTGAGCTTGAGCGGACATGTTAGAGATTATAATAAAACTATTCATGGCCCTGGGGCTTCACCTCTCTAACCTGAACATCATTCTTGGCAAATGACTCCCCCATCCAACTATAAAACACAATAAAAAATAAAATAAAGGAGATGCAAGCATGAATGCATTGCGAGGTGTAGAACCTGATGCACAGTCAACACCAAATACAGCAACTATTTGCCCGGCATGAGCCTCTTGAATGTCCTGCATTAGAGTAAATCCCAATTAACATTTGGAGGTAAATAAATGAATAAACTAGATATCTTTACACACATGTGGCTCAGAAACAGAAACCTATTGGTTTTCTCTTTATTGGCAGAAAGTAAAAGACTGAGTATATTTTACCCCCTCAAACTTGATTTGTTTCAGGCGTATTCAATTCTATAGGAAGTTTCAATAATGACCATTAAAAGCCTGAAACTCACCTCCATCTCATCAGAATGCATCCGAACCAAGCGAGGAACCTGTATTTACAGAAAGACTTCAGCTGCAAAGTCATGATAGTCCAGAATGCAATACCATTTAAGTATTAATTACATAACAGTTTTCCCAACACATTACTTCTTTGTAAATGACCTGATAAAGATACGCATAATGTTTCCTTTTCTTTGAATTAAATACATAAAGAAAAAAGGGATCAAGAACAAAATGAAGGTCTAGACATCACCCGACTATAAAACAAGCATGAGTAAAAGAACAAGATTAGCTGTAAAATTAGACACCTTGTCTGTAGGATACAAGGCTAAGCTGAGTTAATGTTGAAATGTCCTACTAATTTCCTAGTCTTACAATTCCTCTTTCCCCAGGACAGATTTTGAAAAAGCTTTTATAGTCTTACAATTCCTTTGTCCCATCACAGATTTTAAAAAACAAAAACTGCAAAATTGAACTAAACAATAATGTAGAATGGATTTTGAAAAAGTGTAAAGAATAAAATCCTGTCTCAGGTTATCATTCACTTACCTTGACCTTCTTGCCGTTGTTTATGTTAATAATAAATTCACCCTTTCGAATTACACCTTCGTAGATTCTTCACCAAGAACAGAAAGGAAAAGAAAAGAAAACACAATCAGCTTATGTGTGAAGTATTGAAAGGTTAACCAACTCTTAGGGTCAAGGGTACCTTAAATATGTTAACTGACCAAACCTCCCTTCCTCCAACTTGAAAGCCAATGCCACAAGTGGTCCATCGGGAGATCCAGACAATGTGACCTAGACAGGAATAGTGTTACAGTTACCCAATATATAGCAAGGTAAAATTTAAGCAAACAAGGATGAACTGCTCATTTACTACCTTCTCCTCATTCTTTGTCTGGTCAAGGGCATAACTATTAACTTCAATTGGACAGGGCAAATAATTAAGTACACCATCCAGAAGTGGCTGTACCCCCTATACAAATAATAAAATAAGATCATAATCATAAGTATAGGAAACAGAAAGAAAATGATCATGCAAGATATGCATAAGCATTAATTCTGGACTCTTGTTTGACCAATCGACCTATAAATTACAACATGTTTGTGCATACATGTATATGTGGTGCATATGAGATACTTGTTGGCTATCCCAAAATCAAAATGAAGCAGCATAAGAAACTATTGTCTTTTAGGTCATATATATTGAGATGATATCATGAATTCATGATAATACAAACAATATCTTGCTCACGCAAGGAGAGACAGAGATCTGAAAGCAGATTTTTTTTCCTTAGTTCCATCATAAACATGCCAAGGAATGAAAAAAAAGGTACATAATAACTGCTTTTAATGTTAAACAAGTATGTATTGGAAAGAAAGTAGTCTCAGAATCAGAACTTAGAAGAGACCCCCACCAACAGAGCATAAAAATAATAGTTTTCCCAAATAAGATAGGAGGAGGCTTCAGGTAGATAAGCTATAAATAAATTCGACTATAAAATTAAAATCTTAAAAAGGCCAAGCTAATTGATATAATTAAGCAACCTGAAAAACAAAAGATTAAGAAAATAAGAATACTGCACCGACCTCTTAGCAAAGAAAAGCCACCTGGGTGATGAATAAATAACATAGTCTCTATACTGCATAGATAGGACATATTTGAACTCAAACGCAATTCAATAGTTACCTTATTTTTGAAAGCACTGCCCATGAATACTGGTACAAATTTCCGTGCTATGGTGGCCCTACGAATAGCTTCCTATCAAAAGATGATAAACAAACGCTTTCAAAATAAATTGAGGGAGGACAATCCATCTAGTATATAGAAATATCAGATGCAGTGCACTTAACAGGACAGAAGAGAATGTAGAAATTCTTCAAAAAAAGAACTACAGCATGAGAATCTATCAAAAGTCGAAGCATGTGACAAATCAAAAAGTAATTAGAATCTACTTTTGACGACTTAAGGGGCAAAAAAAAGCATTTAGCTAAATCAATTTCCGCTTATTTTTGAATTTATAATTTAAAAAAAAAAAAGAAAAAGAAAAAGAAATCAGTTTCTCAAAATGCAATGAAAAATAGAAGCAATTAGCATTTCGCTAAATACTCTAACAAACATTTCTATCAATATCATTGTGTTCATCCAGTCTCTACAAAGGAACTTTTTACAGTCAAATTACTAAAATTGACAACTTATAAACAAGGTTCCAGTTGGATAATATTATCAACATGTATACTGAGCGTGTTTTTGTCAATAAAATAGTGAAGTTCTCTTTCTGATTTTGCTACAATGGACAAATTCCAAATTCCAGCTCCTCTCTTGCAACAAAAAATTAAATGCTCAATCATTTAAAAGCAGCTTTACACAAAAAAACAAAACAAAAAAACTCTCTTTCTAATAAATAAGCAGCTTTTATCTCTGTAAAAGCAAGCCCGAACAGGCTCTATGATTATGGGAGCACATTGTTAGTTTTCTTCATTGAACCATGTGAATCAAAGGGAAAATCCTGTCCTAATGGATCTGCTGTTAATATAACTAGACAATGGCTGGAAACCATTTTGTCATCAACACACCTCAAGATCAGTAGATGATATGGGCTCATCACCAAGAAATGCTTCAGCAAGTTTATCATCAACTTCTGACACAGCTTCTATAAGTTCATGTCTTTTTTCTGCTACCATGGCCTCCATATCTGCAGGTACTTCCTCAGTGACAATTTTTTCCCTACAATGAAAAACAATAAAGTGAGCCAAAGAACAGTGTCAAAAAAGGATAATAAGCAATAATAGGATAAACAATGCAATAGCTTTTAAAACAGACCCATTGGAACCATGAAAATAGTAGGCCTTTAACTGCACAAGATCTACAAGACCCTTAAAATCTTCTTCCAAGCCTATTGGAACTTGCACTGCAGCACTATGGTGCCGAAGCTTAGTCCTTGCCTGCAAAAACCAAGTTGATCAACATGTCATTGTTGTAATAGAACTAAATGACTTCAATCCCTCTAGGATTTTTGTCATCTATGACCATTGGTTCCAAAAAGAATAGAGCAAATTTGGCTTCAATGATAAGACTCTAAAAGAACTCAAGAATTAGCAGAATTAGTGATGGCTACTAAAATACAAAAATTAAAGTTCCATACGTTATAAAACTGCAAAATTTTGACTTAGTTGGACTTTTTAGAATTTAAAATGAGAGACAAACTTATGAGAAGTTTTTTTTTTTTTTTTTAAAAAAAAAAGACAGCTTTGTCATAAGGAAAGAAAAAGCAGCTTTAAAACAGTGTCAGTTCAAGTTTTTCAATATTTTACTTCCCAAATGTTTGGGGTGGAATATCTCTCAAGAAACACTATTTGACCTTTTTTAAAATAGAAGAGAACTCAAAGAATAACATACAATAGATCAATGATCACTTCCATTTATTTTAAATGCACCTGATTCAAAACTTTCCATGGATCTGCTCCCATCCGATCTAGTTTGTTGATAAATGCAAGTCTTGGAACCTCATATCTTCTCATTTGCCGATCAACAGTAATGGACTGACTTTGCACTCCCCCAACACTACAAAGGACAAGAATGGCACCATCGAGGACACGCAAAGCCCTCTCAACCTCAATGGTGAAATCAACGTGACCAGGCGTGTCAATTATGTTAATCTGCAATGATACATTGCCAAAGAGTATAGAGATGAGCAGTTATTCAAAAAGAAAAATAGTTGGAGACCTGTTTATCAGTAGATTATTGAATTTAAGACACAAATATATTACATATTTTCCCATCAACAAATATAACTATCCTATATTTTCAATGAAAAAAACTTATAGTGCAGACCTTAAGCATTCACTTTCAGGTTCTTCAATAAAATCATGATATGTGCAAGAAATTCTTTTAATGAGCTCAATAATGTTTTGCATTTTTACAGGCAAACCTGATAAGAAACATTTAAAAACTATCCAAGTCTTCTTGATTTTCAATTTCAGTGAAACACAGTTACCAATAGAACAAAAATGTGCTTTTTTTTTTCTTTTATCCTTTTAAATGGGTCTAAATAGCACGTCTCATCAGAAATAGAGTAGTGGTAAATTGTAAGAACCTATCTCCTTGATGGCACGCTGTGGCATAGCTGGTCATAGGTCATCGACCAACCTTCAAGTGCAGAAGTAGTACCAATCAATGTTCTGTGATCCTACTAATCCACTCTAAATATCAAGTTCAATGGCAGAAAAACCATCCCCCATCCCAGCCCCAAGAAAATTCCATGTATTAATGACCGTACAACTAATTGCAGCAAACTCAATTGACCCGCATATAAACCCCAGAAAACAGTATCATAAGAGATACTAGCAAGAACTTGATTCTCCTACTTCATACTATTTAGGCGCTAAACAGAGCAAACGAAAAACAAATGATACAGCTTTCAAGTCTTAATTTTTCTTCTAAAAGGGAGAGATCAACTTGTTAGATTCATTTCAATTTATATAACTCCAAACTCACAGGCTTAATTGTACCTTATAGTCCTTCCAAGTGCAGTAAGTAGCAGCCGATTGAATGGTAATCCCCTTCTCCCTCTCCAAATCCATAGAATCCATCTTGGCACCAACCCCATCTTTACCTCTAACCTCATGAATCTCATGTATTCGCCCTGTGTAGAACAGAACCCTTTCCGTGAGAGTGGTCTTGCCGGAGTCGATGTGCGCCGAGATCCCAATGTTCCGAAGCTTCTCCATCGACTCCTTCCACCATGGCTCCTTATCCTCTTTGGCCCGAGCAAGGTTTCCGGCGGATAATTGGCGGAGATGGAAGGTGCCGGCGGGCGATGGCAACGGCATCGTCTTGTTGGGGGAAGTGTAGAGGGCGGAAAGGAGGCGACGTGTGGAGGACCTCGTGAAGCGAACCATGGCTGGTGTGGTGCAGGGTTTACTGTGAGGGGTTTGATTGATGAACAGCTAAAACCCTGAACCCTCCGGAACTGAAGTGGAGAGTGGGAAGACCTTGTGCTTGGAAGTAGAATGTTTGGGATATCAAAGGAAGTGAAACGGCTCGAGTGGAGACGAAATTAAATGGATCGGGTCAAGATATGGATCGGAGTTTTCGGCCTAAAATAATTCAGATATAAAATTTGTATTTTTATAATTAAGATAAGTTAAAAAAAACGTAGTATAAAATTTTTAAGTTATAAACTTAAAATATAAAATTTAACTAAAAAAATTTAATAAACTACAAGTATATTATGTTTAACTTTTTTTATCATATATATATAACAATAAGTCATAATACATAAATATAATTTTGTTTGTATATATATAATATATGTGAAACAAAGTAAGAAATATTAAATATTTGTTAATAAAAAATATTGTTTAAATATGATTAGTTTGTTATTTTTTTTTATATTTTATGATAATATCATAGTTGACCTATCCGATTAGGGTTACACGTGTCACGCTCTCGAGAAACCTTGGGTCACCTCATTGCGAGCCTTCAGCCCATAAGGCTATCGTTTCACTATAAAGGCACATCCCCTTACTTAACCCTAAGTACACAATAACTCGTGCTCTCATACGAGCTCTCGAGATTACCTCCCCCATTCTCATACACCAACTCCCTCTCACATAACCCTACGTGCACTTTTCACTACTAGGCAGCCCTCACATCCGATGAGTGCTCTACCCTTAACGGCATATCGCAACTTAAAGCTACCTCAACTCCTCCTCTGTGACCTGTTCACCAACCTCTACGTCCTAGCCACAAACGGCCTCCATACCCACACAGGTGACTCTTTCTCCAGTCTAACGATCACTATGGACATCATAAAAGCACAAACTACATAGACTTTGATCCCCTATTAGGGTGCGTAGGCACCTAGGGCAAGTCACTATATCCCTTAAATCTATTGGACTAAAAATAGATTTATCATTGGCGCCTACTATGTTCTTACCAGACCACAAGAGCCATGCTCCTTGAACCCTCAACGTCGTCAAGCGACACCCATTTTAGGAGGAGTAGGGGAGTACAATATTCCAGATCTGAATCTATTATGTTAATACTGTCTGTAACATCTTTTATATTATGTATATCTGCGATATCTGTCATCTTTACCCAAAAATTATCTCCTTTACGGCTAAAGGTTATTCCTTTACGTGTAAAGTATCCTCTTTTGGGCGAAAGCCTACACCTTTTCATGGTTTTGTTTCACACATGTTGTAATAGATGGCAGATACAACCACTGGTGCTACTGGTGTAGTAAATCCAGACACTAAACAGACGAGAAACTAGTGCAACAGGTTAGCCCAGGTAACTGTTGGCACTTTTGAAGCCACCGGCACGGCGATTGATGAACCTAGGACCTCCAACATTCCGGACATTAGAGGCGACAACGTAGACATGGTCGCGCTCAACAATTTCAAGACCACGGAGGACCTACCTCTGAGGAATGAGTGCATTCATCACCCATACGGGATGCCTCACAACCAATGTATAACTAGCGGTTAGCAGGGCCAACATAATCAGCCCCTCATGGCTAAAGAAAACGCCCATGACACCGTCATCAATATGATTGTCGACAGACTACAAAAAGGGACACCATCTCAGTCCCAAAGCAGAAAGAAGATTGCACGTTCCATTTTGACGCTGGATTACTCAACCAAGCGCCCAAAAAGGGAATATGTCAACATACTATTCTTCGACACATTTAAGAAGCTGAACTTAAATGAGGAGCTAAAGCCCTTTTCAGGATCCCTTATTGGTTTTTCGAGCATCTTCGGAGAACCCAAATAGATTCTGTATCTTATGATTCGGATTTTGTAATTTAAATAAATTAGGGAATAGTATTATTTTACGAAAAGTAGCATTATCTATAGGAAAATATTGTTAATTCTTAATTTGTAATTAGAATAGGATTCTCCAAATAACGCCTATAAATGGAAGGCAACAACTCTTAGTTATGTATCCTTGCTTTCTTCTAGACTTAGCCTTGTGTTTTCTATAACATGCGTAGCTAAGCCTGCTAGGTTATCCTTAGTGTAGTCTATTTAATTTGCTTGAGCTATGAGCTTTAATTTTAAGGAAGTTACTTAGAATGTTTACAGTTTATCAACCTCCGGTCATGGTTCTAGGTCCCATCGGTCGACGGATTTAGGATTCATGATTGGATTAAATAGACTTAGCGGTCGTAGGTCTGGGTTGATCGACTCAAACTAGATACCTTATTTTTGTATTTGTTTTGATAAATATAATTTGGTTTTTTGAAATTAAATGTGTTTGTGGACACCCTATTCGGTTCGGCCTAAAAAATGGCCTCATCTTAGGAAGAGGTCGCGACCCAAAAGCATTAAGCTCGCGCCCACCTAAAAAAGGTGGGCACATGAGTCACGACCCCAAAAGGCAATTAGGGTTTTGAAAATTAGGGCAACCTACGTCACGACCCACCACCATATGGGTTGCGACCCCCCAGTTGAACTCAATCAAATTTCCATAATTATGCTTCCAGTTAATGCCCAAATCCCCAGAGATGTTTATTTCTCGATGTATGTCGCATTCGTGGTTATAAATTGGATGGCTTGGCAGAGGAAAAGAGGAGGCTTAGAAACGGAGGCTAGAAAATATCCTAAACACTCCAAACTTTTTGATTCTAAAATTCTCAGAGAAGGTAGGTGAAGTTCTTGAGTTCCGTTGGTTAAGAAAATAAACGCTTTTAAAAAAAATAAACACGTCTGAAACCCAAATAAGCTTGGCCAAACAGGATTAGCTCTTATACCCAAAGAAATAAGGGTGCGTTTGGTACGCAGAAAGGGAATGGGGAAGAGAATAGGAGTGAGAATGAGTTTACTATGTTTGATAGTAAAATTGGAGAATGAAAATGAGAATGAGAACGGATTAAAATTACCACTTTACCCCTTATATTAAAATATTAAAAAGAAAAAAGTTATGATTGTGTCAAATGAAATGGCATAATAAACATTTTATATTTTTTTTCCTTTTTTTTTATATTTTTCACATTTTCCAATAAAAAATATTTTTTCCCATTTGAGGGTGGAGGGTGAGGCCAGTGAATCTCACCTTTTTCATCAACTTCTCCCGCCTCTTAAAACGGTACCAAACGCAGCCTATGTCAAGAGGCTCACTGCTATGTTCACGAATTCCAAGTTTCCAACTTCTTCCATTCATTACATTTACACATTATTTTTTAAGTCAAAACTCCAAATTGGTCCCTTATGTTTACACGAAGTTTCATATTGGTCCTTTATGTTTCAAAAAGTTTAAATTGGTCCTTTATGTTTGCAAGAAGTTCCAAATTGGTCCTTCTGTCCACTTCCGTCAATTTCTTAAGTTAAGTGCTGACATGGCGTGCTGACGTGACGTGCTGATGTGTCCATCTAAGCTGACATGTCATATCACGTCATTGCCACATCAGCGCCACGTCATCACATATGATAGTAAATGATGATGTGGCATAACACGTCAGCTTAAATGGACACGTAGGAGAGATGATATGTCCACCTCAGCATGCCACGTTAGCACTTAACAGAAGAAATAAACGGCTTTCAACTATCTAAGGCCTCTTCTCGGACCTTCCAAGCCGATTTATACATCTGCGCGTACACCGACGGCTTGCACATCGCCGGTGAATCGTAGGCTCCATTGCAGCAATACTCCGGTTTCCCAAACGCATCACACGCGCTCTTACACGCATCATCGCCATCCGTTCTCAGCTCTAACGGACACCGTCGGTTCATATTCGCCATGGATCATGTCGCCACGCACGATCTTGATGACCCTCCCTTGGCCTCTACCATCATCGACAGATTGTAGTCGTCGATTAAGCTGACGTCCTAGTAGTCTTGTGAGGCTCCGCCAGAGTCGAGAGTGAACTCGACAAGTGTGGCCGACGACATGGCTCTTGTGCCGCCATAGTCGATGCCACCGGAGCTGCAGTCACCGATGGCGCAGGTACCATGGCCTAAATCGTCGAATTTGCAATCGGTTGGAAGAGGCCTTGCATAATTGATATTAAAAACAATCACATCTCATTCATAGTAAATCATACTTTTATAATCACAACACAAAAATCATACATTTTATGAGCATATTTGATGGAATATAAAGAAATAAATTACAAAATCATTTAAAATTATGAATCAGGCAAGTTGTAGTATGTAGTGTAAGTGTTTAGTGTAGTGTTTAGTTTGTAGTATAGTGTGTAATGTATTGTGCAGCATAGTGTATTGTATAGGGTGTATTGTAGTGTAGTGAGTGTGTAGTGTGTAGTGTAATGTGTAGTATAATGTATATATTGTATAGTGTGTAATGTGTTGTGTAACGTATAGTGTAGTGTGTAGTGTATTGTGTAGTATGTATTGTAGTGTATATGTAGTGTGAGTCTGTGGGTGTAGTGTGTAGTGTAGTATAATGTGTAGTGTGTAGTTTGTTTAGTGTGAATGTGTGGGTGTGTGTGTGTAATGTAGTGTAGTGTAATGTGTATTGTGTAGTGTAGTTTAGTGTATAATGTGTAGCGTGTAGTGTAGTTTAGTGTATAATGTGTAGTGTAGTGAGTGTGTGCTGTAGTGTGTAGTTTGTAGTGTAGTGTGTAGTGTAGTGTATTTTGTTGTGTGTAGTGTAGTGTGTAGTATAATGTAGTGTATAGTGTGTAGGGTGTAGGGTGAGTGTATAGTGTAGTGTGCAGTATGTAGTGTAGTGTGTGTAGTGTGAATGTGTGGGTGTGTGAGTGTGTAGTGTATTGTTTAGTGTTTAGTGTAGTCTAGTGTGTAGTGTAGCGTATAGTATGTAGTGTATTTTAGTGTAGTGTGTAGTGAGTGTGTCGTAAGCGTGTAGTGAGTGTGTTGTAAGTGTGTAGTGTGAGTTTGTAGTTGTTGCGTGTCGGAAACAACAAATTAATATTTCCTACTTTCAATTAATCAAAACTTGAATATAGAGCAAGTAGGGTTGAACCAAAAAGAATTGGAGATTTTGATTGCTTTCAAGTAACCAAGACACAATGGAAAATACGTGAAAAAAAAGGGGGTTTGAGATGTTTAGAACACAAATTAAACTAAAAGATGTGCGAAAATGAAATCAAAGTAAACACTAAAATCAAAGTGCAAGAACAAACCTAAATTAATTAGAATAAAGTTCACGGGAAATAAGCATAGCCAAGGAATATTTTTAATTCAATATCTTCTCAAGGTGTTCATTGATGGATAATTTCACTCTCTTTTACAACACGTTGACCATGATAGTTAAGAACCATTAGTTATCAAAACCTCTTCTAATTTAATGGGTTAAGAAGAACTCTATATTCCCACCCTAACCAACTAACCATCCCGAGCAAGCGTCTAGAATGCAATTAGTTGATAACATTAAGTTTCAAGATATGTAATCAATGCAAAATAAATAAACCCACAAGTGTGTAGCCTAATTATTTCGAATTCAAGTTTCTTAACATAAGAAAAACATTAACCAATAATTTTCCCTATATTAACCACCGTTTTATCAACTCATTCGAACTATTACGTATCCGATAGAAACAATTGGCAAGAAAATCATTAAGTAAATTAAACAACGGGCCCGGTCATTCATCAACTCAATGAAAATCAAAAATAAAATCTGAAACAAGAAAATATTGTAAAAGAAAAGGAGGAAGATTCAAAGCAAACCACATCTCACACACTTGATAGACATTAAATGAACTACTCCTTAACTAGATGAAAAGTTTAGCTACACATCATCATTCACAATAAACAAAACAAGAAATCAATACAAAAGAAGAAGAAAATCCTGAATGTAGAACCTTCCTTCTTAGCCACGACCTTCAGTTCAGCCTCCCCAAAGAAGATGAAGAACACTTAGGGTTTTCAAGAGAGAAGAAAGAAGAAAAATGTCATAGTGTGTGTGTAATGTTGCCCTATTTCTACTATCTAAATACCCTTTGTGATTAATCTCACTAATCCTAATGGGCCTAATCCAAAAAGTGTAAGCCCTATAATGATAGAATACTCTTCCAACACCTCCAATTCGTTTCCATTCGTTTAGGGACGCCTAGAGAGAGAAAATGCAAAGCTTTCCATTAGCAAAAGCGTAAAACGTTAGGGGTAAAATTGACAGCGAAAAATGTTAGGGGAGAAACTGACAGGACCCCCAAACGTTGGGGGGCAGGAAATGTACTTACTTTTGCCTTTATTTTATTGTGTAAGTAGTCTCATTCATTCTCGTACAACATTTGTCTTCTTAAATTTATCCAGATTTCACATCATGCAATTCTTTTTTATTTTGATGTATATATATATATATATATACTAGCATCTAATATGCACTACCGTGCTTGTTGTCTGTTTTTTATAGATTACACACATAGGAAAAACAAACAGCGCGCACAAGAGTACGTGTTGGATGCTAATATTATATTTATCTATGTTTACCCACTTATGTTCTTAATTCCCGATCGGGTTGTATGTGCATATGTCAGCTTCGTGGGTGCTATGACCTTGGGTCTAAGTAGGCTTACCTTCTTAGATTTACCCACTTGCATATTTAAGCTCCGATAGGAAGATACATATCCTTGTCGGTTTCATGGCCACAGTGGATTCCCTGGGTATAGAAAAATATAGTATATATTTATATTTTTCAGTTAGATATATTTATATTTTTCTAGACTATTTATGTAAGACCCGATCGGGCTAAAACATATAGAACGTGTACTTAGGGATTCTTAGGTTTCACATTCGTGGCCTAAGAATCCGGATATAAATATGTTATTCAGTTTATCTGTGTGCCTAAATTCTATCTACTAGGTTTAGTTTTAAGTTCCAAGATGGACACTTTACCTATGCTAGGATTCTCCAAAGATGACCGGTCGGTATTGAGTTGGAACCATTAGGTAGAATAATATCGTAAATATCATTCATGTGAGGTAGATTAGGATATATTAATTGTTGTCTGGATGGGGATTAGTATATCTGAATTGAACCTAAGCCAAAGCAGTTGTTGTTGTGTATGTAAATTCAAAGTCCCACATTGGCTAGCTTTAGTGAGTGAGTAGGTGAGGAGCTTATATAAATAGGTGTTTGTTATATAGGTTTCTTACACACATAAGAATACTAGCCTATAACCATTGGGTGTATTGGGTTTTGGGTATTTTTATGTATTGAGGAGGGTTTGTAATTTTTCCGTTCAAAAATTATAAGTAGTAAAGTTTGTCCCAGTAAGGGTCGTGGTAGTAGGTCTTGAGGCACCGAACCACGTTAAAATTTTTGTGTGTTCTTCTTTATCTTTTCTTTATATTTTTTATACGGGGCCCAACAGTTGTCTAGGCTACTATAGTAAAATAATATCGTAAATATCATTCATGTGGGGTGGAATAATATCGTAAAATATAATGGAACGGTCATACATACTAACCAAATAATTCAAGTCCGAGAGTCTGTTTGAGAAAAGAGGAATGTGTTAGGCACCCCTCATTCTCCCGTTCGAAGAAGGTTACCCCTTTTAAAATTCAAATTGATTTGGCCTTAAAAATGTGATTGGATGCTATCAAACACATGCATGATTGGGCTCGAACCAGGACGAAACCTTGGAGTCTACGTACCCTCAGAGAGGGATCAAAGTCCACGTAGTTCGTTTGGCATGCGCATGCAAAATGGATGCAAGTGTGTGTGTGCTCACCGGACACGAGGTTCAAGTGGCGTGCATGCAGTGTATCTAGAGTAATATAGGGTTCCTTGATACCTATCTATATGCTCAGGCAATTATGCAAATGCAGGTGTTTAGATGTGTACTTATCAGACACGGGGTCTAGATAGCGTATATGCAATGTATCTAAAGGAACACGGGGCTCTTAGATACATTCCTAAGAAAGCGAGAAATATATACTATATGCTCAAAGCGAATAAACAATCGATACAAGAAAATTTGTAATTTAAAAGTGAAAGAATAGAGAATAAGTACCTCTTAAAGACTAACCCAAGACTCGGGCCTTCAAGAAACTCAAGAAAACCGCTGACAGACTCACGGTAGGTCACTAGAGTAATGCCTCTCTTCTCCAAGCTCTCAAGGGTCTCTCAAATGCCCAAAATTTGTTCCCCTCACAAATGAAACCGAAGGCCTATATATATGCAAAAGGGTGGCACAGATTGGGAATTAAAAATTCCCTTTCTATGCCAAGGGGTCGCAACCAAGCACCTCCAAACCCTAGCAAGAGGCATACTCACGACTTTCCCTATTTGCCCTAGGGTCGCAGCAATTAGGATCTTGTGTTGCGGCCTTAGGCCATCTTGGGTCCTAAAAGAGGTTAAAAATGTTCCTTAATTAAGCTGGACTAAATAGGGTGTCCCCACTCATCAGCCCGCAACATATACCAATAACCTGTTAGTGAGCTCTGCTCTTAACCAATCAAAAGAATAGTATGCAGATAATATACCGTCATCCAAAACATATCAAAAGAATACTAGAATCCTGCCTGTGACTAAAGAAGTTATCTAAAGTTAAAATATACATATTCTAAAAGAAAAGTAAATTATAACCCACGCACAAAGTGGGCTCACTAATAAAAACAAATGTCTCAAACTATACTGAGGGAGACGGGTCTGGAGCTACACCTGAATCCCAAAAAAACTTAACGGAAGGAGGGAGTGGGTATAACGACTTGTGAGCAGACAACATACCATACAGGAAGGAAATAACATGAAGGCGCAAGTTTTTTGCAATCCATGTTCGGTAGTGACATTTAAAGAAGCGTTGTAAATCGAAACTAACATATAAGTTTGCATACTTAATTACTAATCCTTTCAAAATAAGGTTAATTCTTTAGTTGATCAAATTTATATCGAAAATCATATTTAAAGAAACATCTATACAGAACTAGTCAGAACAAAAATGAGCAACAAGGCTCACAGATACAGAAAAGTCTATGACTTTATATAATCATAAGAGCAGCAAGCTCTATTCATTTAATCAGATCCAATCCACGTGTGTTAGCCGACACACGGGGCTAGAACACCCCTACTAGCTGGAGTTTCCAAGATGCACCAAGGACTAACGATACTGCATTAGCTAAAAGGTTCCGTACTAGATAATTTCTCAAATAAATTATTACAAAGGAAAAATTCATATAATTATAAATTCTCTAACCGAAAATCAAAATATATTTCACCTTGCAAATCATAGAAATGCAAAAATAGACGATCACAATTTATTTTATTAGATCAAAGAGAGTAAGGTCTTCTTCAATACATTAAAGTATATATATATATAGCCATTTCCAACCAACCATATTCCCAGGGAGAATATATCCAACGAATGTCTTGTTGTGTGCAGAGAGAGATAGGTCAATGGATCCCACTCCTATCTCTTACACATCAGCACAACAGAGGATCAATTATGATTCCCAAGTATTCTTACATATCAAGAGTCATGTTACACAATTATAAGAAATGGGAACTAAAATGAGGTTATTTTTCATTCTCAAGGTTGAACTAATGTATTCAGTCATATCTAGGGTTTGTGAAGTGGTCCCACAAGGTAGCTCCCAATCAAAATGGCACAATAAATTTGCAAGAACAAGCTCCACAATAGCTACACCAAACAACATTCCTGGACATATCCTTTTTCCAAAACCAAATGGAATGTATTCAAAATAGGACCCTTTGTAATCTATTGGACTATTGAGAAATCGTTCAGGCACAAACTCCTCAGCTGAAGTGCCCCAATAGTTTGAATCTCTTCCAATTGCCCATACATTCACAAGCACTTGGGTTCCAGCTGGTATTGTGTACCCACTAATATCACAAATTTGTGAGCACTCTCTTGGAGCCATAAAAGGAGCTGGAGGGTGTAATCTCAGAGTTTCTTTGATAATTGCTTTTAGATATTTCAATTTCTCTAAAACATTCTCATTAAAATATCCTTTGCTTCTAAAGACTTGCCTCACTTCTTCTTTTGCCTTTTCCATTACTCTTGGATTTTTCATTTCTGCCATGGCCCATTCTATTGTAGTAGGTGGTGTGTCTATTCCAGCAGTGATCATATCCTGTATATATATAGCATTGAAAAGGAATTTGTTATGTGTGTGTATATATACCAAACTAATTAAATCGGAAATTTGACTTTAAAACTATGTTGAAAAAAATTAAACCCTAAATTTTCTTTTCTCAAAAAGTATTATCTCAATACCTCATTTTTATCCTTTTCTTACTAATAATTCGTCTGGGTCCGTCTCAGGCCCAAACGAATTGTATCATTTTTTCTTTACTTTATAGGCAAACGGATTGCAATGCCATACATATATATATATATGTATATATGGCTGTGACCCCTTCTGGTCATTGGTGTCACAAAATAGCCATATTTTCTAATTAAAAAATACAAAGAATTTATATGATTGGAGGATGTGGGAGAGAGAAAACATGTATGAGGGATAGTTACTAAAAAGGTGAAGAAGTGAATAACATAACTATTTAAAAATTAAAAAAAACTATAAAATAATTAATTTTTAATGATTTTAAAATATAATTATTATATTTTAAAAAATTAAGATTAGATGTGCATGCGAAGCCTCTAGTTTAATATATAGTAGTGTGTGTCCGTGTATATATATATATATATATATATATTAAATTATAAATTTTTTTTATGAACAAATTATAAATTTTAATAATTAATATATAATTATTTTATTTATATTTAAATATATAATAATTTATTTAATTATATAAATTTTTAGTATTTTAAATTATGATAAAGATGAATTAGAGTAAAAAAATAATGACTGCTCACTTAATTCAAGTTATGAGAGTTTAGATTTATTTATAGATTCAAAAGTAACCCAGATCACTTAACCTGCGAGTTATGTGAGTCAACTCGCAAGTTAAATGGATTAAACGAACAAATCTAATATATGAATTAAACAAGTCAAACCTATTAGATTGGACGCGTTTTGATGACCTTACAAATAATTTTGTTTGAACTATTTTAAAACAATATTTAATTTTTCAAATAATATTTTTAAAATTTTAAAATATTAAATTAAATAACCCGGTCAAATTGGGTTAAATAAAAATGAACTAGGAGTTGAATTAAGCTATTTGTCATAATTCAAAATATTACTCACCAACATGACAGCTTTAACTTGGTTGATCGTCAAGTCACCCTGATCTTTCATATTCAAAAGAGTAGAAAGAAGACAATTTTCTTCTTCTTCTTCTTCTTTACCTTCTTCTCCATTGATGATGTTTTCAAGAACCAAATCGACCTCCCTACACATCTCATGAGTCCTACGGCTTATACCTGTGATCACGTGAAGCCACTTCCATGAAGGAAACAATTGACAAACATACACTTGTTTTGCAGAGTTTGAGATCATCTCAAAAACTGACATGATTGCTTCTAATTGGCCCTTATGCTTCCTCCCAAAAGCTGACTTGGAAGAAATCCCACAAATCGTAGCAAAAACTTTCTCAATCAGATTCACGCATGAGCCTTCTTCCATGGATAGAGATTTCATCAAACTTGAAACTTCGTTTTCCCACACTGCTTGTAATGATCTTACACGCGTGGTGTTCACCTATTGGATGTATAAAAGAGAGTAAAGACATAAACATATCTTTTTAATTAAGTGTGTGTATATATATATATATATTCTGAAAGATTAATAATCTAACAATTTAGTAAAAATCATAATAGATTTTTGAGTAAATTATTAAGTTGGTCCATGAAAGATTAGGATTGTTCCAATTTAATCCATGGAATAAGCAAATACCTAATTTAGTCCCTAAAAGATAGTTTTTTGTCCTAATCTGAACTTTTTTAGTTTTTCTGTTAGTTTAATAAAGGACCAGTGACATGTAGATAGGTGATATATCCCTTCTCTGTGTATTTTACCTCACCATGTCAACTGTCCACATGTCATTGACCGTTATTAAACTGACGGAAAAAATTAAAAGGAACCAAATTGGGATAAAAAACTATCTTTGAAGAACTAAATTAGGCATTTGTATCTTTCAGGGACTAAACTGGGACAATCCTGATCTTTCAGGACCAAATTAATGATTTACTCTTTATTTTTTATTTTTGAAAGATTAGGAAAGTCAACTTGTTAGTTCTTGAGCCATTAACTCTTAACAAGATAGATCAAATGATGTGACACTGTTAAATGCTTTATAAGACGCTTGCTTATGTGAAAACAATATCATTTCAATGCTCTACCTCATAAATTTATCTCATATTTGACGTTCAATAAAATACTTAATGTAATGTGAAACTGAGTTTATGAGGTGGCGAAAAACTTATGAAAATACTTTAAGGACTAAATAATAATTTGACTGACATGATCTTTTAAAACTAAAAAGTATATTATAATGTTTCAAGACTACATTGTTATATTTTTTTTCAAGGGCAAAGTAGATTTGCTCTTTTATTTATAGATGCATATGTTAGGACAAGAAAATTACATAAGTTTGGGATAAATTTAAATTACCTTTTAGCCTCACGGATATTACTACAAGAAAAAATAGGATTAGTTAGGGAAAAATCCGTAGCTAATCCGATTAGCTACGGATTTTTCCCTAGCTAATATTTGGACGCTAATTGCTAGGGATTTTTTTCGTAGCTAATCCCTAGCTAAAATCCGTAGCTAATCCTTAGCTAAATTCCGTAGCTAATCCCTAGCTAAATTCCTTAGCTAAGCCGTAGCAAATCCCTAGCTAAATTCCCTAGCTAATCCGTAGCTAATTCCTAGCTAACTCACCCCCTCCAAAAATTGTCGCCGGCGACCTCCTCCACCGGCCTCCGGTGGCCCCTCCGGCCACGGCCTCCGGCAACCCCCTCCGATGACGGTTGCCGGCGACCTCCTCCGGCAACAACTTTATATTTTTGAAAAATGGTCCTAGGAGGCCTCGAAGAGGGGACATCATGGATGGTAACATTTAAACCAACCACTAGGCCATTTATCACTTTTTGATTTATTAATGTAAAATATTTTATATATACACATATAATAAATTAGCTAGGGATTTTTTTCCCTAGCTAATTAGCTAGGAATTAGCTTGGAAAAATCCGTAGCTAATCCCTAGCTAATTTCTCTAGTTAATTAGCTAGGGATTAGCTAGGGAAATTCGTAGCAAATCTCTAGCTAATTAGCTAGGGAATTTTTCCCTAGCTAATTAGCTAGGGATTAGCTACGGTTTTTTTCCCTAGCTAATTAGCTAGGAATTAGCTACGGTTTTTTTTCCCTAGCTAATCCGTAGCAAATCCCTAGCTAAATTTTCTTGCCTTTTCGCGCCAAATTTTTTTTTACCAAATTAGCTAGGGATTTTACCCCTAGCTAATCCGTAGCTAATTAGCTAGGGATTAGCTAGGAAAATTTTTCCTAGCTAATTTCCGTAGCTAAATCAGTTTTTTCTTGTAGTGTTATAAAAGTGTTAGGTTTTTTGTTTGGTTTTCTTTTATATATATATATATATACCCTCTAAAAAAATTGATCTTTAAATTTATCAAATTTTAAAAATTATCCACAAATATATATCACTTTCACTGTAGCGCCAAAAATTCGCTATCAATCATGGCAACTACCTTAAAAATCTTTCAGGAAATTGCCATCATTGATAGCGATTATAAGGTCAAACAGTCAATCCTGTAGTCCTCCTTATTGAGGGCGATTAACATAAAGCTGTGGAGCACTGGAGCTTGAATAAAATATACAAAATTTTTCAGGTAATTACCATCATTGATGGCAATTATAGGGTTGACTGTTTGACCCTATAATCGCCATCAATGATGGCACTCACCTGAAAACTTTTTTAGGTAATTGTCATCATTAATAGTGAGTTTCTATTAGTACAGTGAAAGTGGTATATATTTGCGGATACTTTTTAAAAGTTGCTAAATTTGAGAATTAATTTTTTTAAAGGTATATATGTGAAAGAAAACCTTTTTTATTTCTACTTAATTTTTTTCATATTAAAAATATAAAATAAAATTACTTTTTTGGACAGAAAATAATAATAATATTATTTTAAAAAGACAAAAATAAAGATTTTGAGCAAATAAGATGTACCATATGAATTTATGGTGTTTTAAAATTAACAAAAAAGCCTATACGGATATGCTGAAAATTCCAATTTTTTTCTAAGACCAATTGTATAACTGATCATTAAATCATATAATTATAATAATCAATTAAAATCAATGTTTTAAAAATCAGACCAGTCATTGAATCGAAAAATTTTCTGAATCACGGGCTAATCAGTTCAACCGGTTGAATCGGTGGTCAAATCGATTGCCATTATAAATATAAAAATAATAATATTTGAATAATTTTTATATTAATATATATATATATATATATATATATATATTTTATATTACAAAAATTATATTTTTATACATTAATTTTAAATATAATAAGTAATTTATATGATTCAACTATATATATATATATAAAATAAACTCAAATAGTATTAATTAAAATATTTATGTCATTTACACACTAAATTAGTTGTTTTTGTTGTAAAACAATGTTCTAAAACAAAAATTTAGGAGCAACAAGAACATAAGAGAAAGAGCTTAGAGAAACAAGAAGAACATAAGAGAGATGCACCAAATTCATTCATCCATTCACTTGTTTACAATAGCCTCTATTTATAGGACTCTAGTCACAAGGTAACATTAAGAACACAATAATGTACCTTTAAGCACACTAATTGGAAGGTTACACAATTGTCTTTAAGGGGCTTTCATGGAGAGGTTACTAAGGATACAAAGAGACAAGTGATTATGTGGAGGGTTTAGAAAGAATCCAATGTTGAAATGTGGTCATCCACACATAAATATATATATATTTACAATACTTCCCCTTGGATGACCACCCACTATGAACATGCTTCATTAAAACCTTGCTAAGAAAAACTCAATTGGACAAAATCTTAGCGAAGGAAAAAGAGTACATAATTCATAATTAAATTTCTTCCTCTGAATTTATATTGTATAATGTAAGTCTTCAGGACTTCGTATGAATATGCCTCGTTAAAACCTTACTAAGAAAAACCCAGTGGGACAAAAGCTTAGCGAAGGAAAAAGAGTACAATATTCATAGTTATTTTTCTTCCCCTCAAGTTTATATTGTGTCATGGAAGTCTTCAGGACTTCATATTTCAATGTTGTATCCATGCTTCTTAAGAACTTGAGGTGGAAGACTTTAATTAAATGTTAGCTACATTATTGCTGAATTGAATTTTGTGAACACCAATATCACATTTCTTTTGTAACTCATCAATATCTTATAATGCATGCTGCATTTTCCTCATACAATATTATTGGTTGCAGGCAACCGACATGTTTCTTTAATATGAGGAATCATGGTTCTCAACCAAATACGCTTATAGGTTGCTTCATGAATAACTAATATCTCTGAGTAATTTGATTATGTGGCTGTAACGATTTACTTCACTTTCTATCATGAAAGTTCCTCCATATGTAAAGATGTAACATTTTGAGACCGAACTTTATGGGGATCACAAAAATATTCAACCTTAACATATCCAATTAATTATGATTTTCCTTCCTTTGAGAAGAGTAAATTGAGATAAGATATTCTTTGAAAATATCTAAACTTTGCTAACAAATTTATTGCAATGGCTATGCCTAGTTTAGTACAAAGTGTCCTTATTGTACTAAGGTATGGTACTTCAGGACCAATAAATTGTGTTTATCATCTTCTCATGGATGAAAATGGTATGTATTTATATCAAGTGGACGAATGATCATAGGGGAACTTAAATCCCAAACAAAATCTTGAATCCCAAGATTTTTCATTCCAAATCCATTTCTCAAGTACTATGCAGGTTTTAAAATCTCTTCTGGAGTTCCTACAATATTTATGTCCTTAACATAAACTGCAACAATGAAAAATTCAGAGTTTGCCTTCTTTATAAATATAAGGACAAATATGATCATTTTTATAACCTTTTAATAAATACTCACTGAGACGATTATACTACATTCGTCTAGATTGTTTCAATTCATATAAGGATATTTGTAATTTGATGGAATATATATCTCAAGGTTCTGATTTATATGCTTCAGGCATCTTAAATCCTTCAAGGATTATAATGACCTATATAGCTACTACTTCCATCAAACATACATCAAGTTTTTCAAAGGCTACCATATCAATTAAAAATGGTACAATTGTATCCATAATTAGATAATAAATATCATAATGATCTACGCCAAGCCTTTGTGAGAAACTTTGTGCCAAAACTCGTGCACAATTTGTATTTTTCTCATTTCGTTTACGAACAAATACCCATTCATACCATACAGGTTTAACATCTTCAGGTGTTTGGGTAATTGATCCAGAAATTCTCGTTTTAATAATGAGTCTAATTTGCCTTATATTGCCTTTTTCTATTTTGGCTAATCATTTCGATATCGATATCATTTTGTAGTTTTGGGATCAGGTCCCTCATCATTAATAATTTCCGATGCAATTGCAATTGAAAATATAATCAACAACAATTTCATTTATTTCTCACATTTCTCTATAATTCAATGAGATCTCATGATTTTTCGGTACCGGATCCACTTCTGGGGATGAAACTACTTCAGGAGTTACTTTTTCAGAAATGTGGGGTTGTTGATTCATATTTGAAATATCCTGAATATCCTTGAGAGCATCTTCTTTACTTTTTATCCTTCTGGGAATGATATCTTTTGCACTAATTGGTCTATCACGCTTCTGGCGTATTTCAGATTCATTAGCTGTTGTACTAGCAGATTGTCCGCCAGGGACATCTAATCGTGCTAAAATATTTGCAGCTGATACATGCGATTTAATGACCCACTAAGTATTTGTAAAATTATCTGGTAATTCATTTGCAACAATTTGCAAATAAATTATTCTTTGAACTTCAAGTTCACATTAATTTGTACGAGTATTATGGTATGATAATGTTGATGTATTTCAACTAATTATATTTTTCTTCCTCTATTCATAAGTTAAAAGTTCAATATATCTAATAATAGATCACGAATAAAAACCAACATAAATTCAAGAGGAACATATAAAATACAACCAACAATTTTTAATACGGATCAAAGATGCAGCATGTATTATAGCATATCCCCAAGTAAATTTTAGAAACTTTGACTTCATAAGCATAGGTTTAGCAATAAGCTTTAACCATTCAATAAAAGGTTCAACTAAACCATTTTTTATGTCCATGAGCTACTAATAGTTCAACTATAATTCCTATTGGCATGTAATAGTCATAAAATGTTTTTATCTAAACAAGAAAGTATGCCCTTAATATTGTATCATTTCAGCAAGTAATTTAGAAAATCTATATTACAAGTTAAAAGTCAACAAATTTATGACTATCGATTAGATGCATCAATTAAAATGAAAAAATATTGAAATGAGCCACATGATAGATGAATATAACTAGAGACATTTTCTTGAATATATTGTAGAAAATAAGGAGACTTGATGTGTAATATAGAAAATGATTATTTAATAATTAATTCACATTACACAAGATTCACAAAAGAAATCAATTACTAATAGGATCTTCCGGTCCTTCAACAAATGTCCGTATGCAATTTGTATAATACGTCGCATGAAAAGTGAGTTTGGATGACCAAGTTGATCATGCCAAAGTATAAAAATCTTAGGGTTTGACCACTTTCAGTGCATAAAATTTGATTCGTCAAATTTTATATTTATTAGATATAACCTTAAAGAAAAGTAAAGATTTTCTCTAATATAAGCTTCAAGCTTGATATAGTAGAAATAATGTATAGATATTCTGTATCTCACTTATTTTTGTCTCAATGTGATAACCATTACGGTGGATATATTTCTTTGAAATTTGGTAGATTTCTTCTGGATCTACAAGAAATATATAATGTATCACCAATATTAAAAATTTATCTATTTGGCAATGAAATGTGAGCTCTTCCAGAGTCTTATATGACATTTGCAAAACTAGATATCTTATTAACATTAATTTCAGCTAATGTTAATTTTGTCAAGATAAATTGTATGAGTTGTGCTACTATCCACAAGAAATATGTAATCCTCTATAACGTTGAATATAATTGTTTATCTCAAAGCAAAATTAAAATAATTATAATACACTAAGTGAGCAAGTTATACTTAAAATTCAAATGAAACATATGTGATTTATAAATTTTTAAAGTGTAGTCATTTTTTGTCACTAATTAAATTATAAGTCTTTAAAAATTAAATAAAATTAGACACATCACAATCAATTTTCATTTGTGATCCATAAGAAATAGTAGGATTTACAAGCTCAGAAAATTTTGCTTTTATTTCAGTTTTCTTATGTTTAGTGAAACTTAATAAAATATAACATAATATAAGACCAATAACATATGCTACATTTGTAGCAAATGATGTTATCATTTCTTTGAGGTTTTTTTCTTTGAAATAGTTCATCCTCATTTTTGGTCTCGTTCTTGTGCTTCAGTATAGCACTTTTATTTTCATAATTTGATGGAAAATCATTTTCAATATTCCAAAATATATTTTCTTTCATGGTCTCATTTTGGACCACAACCTCATCCATGACCTCAAGAAAAAATCACGTTCACTTCAGGGAATGAAATTGATCCAATTGGACAAGATTTTTAATTATTCTTCATCAAAAGCTCAAATCTCATTATTTTGCTCTTCCACAAGCAAACAAGAAACTAGCCCATAATATTTGATAAATTAATCTATGCTCTCGATATTGCTACTGCAGGAGCACATTCGAAGCATGGAAAGTAGAATATGTTTTTTCTAAACATATCTTCATTAATAATTTTCTTTCCTCATAATTTAATTAGAGAGCTAATTTTAGACATGAATGACATATATTCACTTACAGAATATACTGCAGACGTAAGTGCATCCAATTAGAAAAAGCTTTAAGATGAATCATTGATCATTTTGGAACTCATATCTTTCCTTCAATTTGTTACAAAGAACTGCCGGTTCTTTTTTTTCATATCTAGCTTTTCATGCAAATGATAACGAATAAAAATCATTGTTTTTTGCGCATCCTTCAGGGATTCATGATTTTGTTCTTCTATAATATCTCGAAAATTCAATATTGCACTCAAATAAATAATGAAACAAAAAAATGTCTCATGATAGATAATTTTTCTATACATATCAAGTGCAACAAATATAAATGTTATGAAATTTGATAAAACTTACATAATGAGAAGAAAAAATGAATTCTTTCTTACCATGATATGATGAAAACAAGTTTAAGCTCCTTTCGACACAAAATTCTAGAGCTTCGTGCTGATAACGTGTTGTAAAACAATGTTCTAAAACAAAAATTTAGGAGCAACAAGAACATAAGAGAAAGAGCTTAGAGAAACAAGAAGAACATAAGAGAGATGCACCAAATTCATTCATCCATTCACTTGTTTACAATAGCCTCTATTTATAGGACTCTAGTCACAAGGTAACATTAAGAACACAATAATGTACCTCTAAGCACACTAATTGGAAGGTTACACAATTGTCTTTAAGGGGCTTTCATGGAGAGGTTACTAAGGATACAAAGAGACAAGTGATTATGTGGAGGGTTTAGAAAGAATCCAATGTTGAAATGTGGTCATCCACACATAAATATATATATATTTACAATAGTTTTATAATTATACAAGATTTAAAATTGTAAAACATATAATGTATATAGTCAAGTTTGACCCAAAATATCAAGCCCAACCCTTAAAAAGTTAAAGAAAAAGGGTCAACCATCAAAATTCGGTCCGATTCCCAGTTAAACTGCTGGGTCACTGATTTTGACCAGTCCAATCCGAAGTAACTTAAAAACGGGTTTATAACTAAATCTGGACTGATTAAGCGGCCAGTTCTCAGTTCAACCGGTCCGAGTTTTAAAACATTGATTGAAACTTGAAAGATTGAAACTTGAAAGGACTCTTTGTACCAAAAAAAAAATTGAAAATACTTTATGAATGAAGTTTTATATATATGATGTGAGGATGTTAATTAAACCAAATAGTCTAATTTTAGATATTTTGAACTTAAATAAGAGACATTTTCCCCTATGGTTAAGCCCATATGATCGATGCCCAATATTATGGATCATCTTATTATCAAACAATCTTGGGTTGGAGCTGCTATTTTTTTTTTTGTTATGTGGGGTAAGTACTGTTATCCTACTAAGATTAGGGAATACCTCCTAATCTCTTTGAGAATTTATAGGAGGATTTACACATATCACCCATTAATAAGGCCCTCACATTGATCATAAGATTCGAACCCTCGCCTTTATGAGATAAGAATCAAATCTTAACCAACTGTACTACTTCTCACCGACTAAATTCAAAGGATTAATATTCCACACAAAAAAATTTCCAATACAACAATATAATTAATGCACATGCAAGAAAATATATAGAAGAAATAGAGTTCTATTTAGTTTTTTATATCTTTATTATAAATTTTTTTATCAAAATAAAACACTTGAAAAAGTTTTTTAAAAAAAGAAATTATTAGTGAGATTAGTAGTAGAAATCATAATCGTATCAATTTTTGATTAATTAGAGAATATTATGACAAAGATATAAAATTTCCACCTATATCTTTTGCAAAACTAAAAATTGTTAATTATTACCAATTCCTGTGAGAAAATCTTTCTGAGGAGCTTCCAGTGGTGTCCAATGGGGGAGAAGATAATGTCCGAGGGGCCATAAAATAGAATCTCAGAGATGGGAAAACGGGGCCTATTAGCAAATATATGATCATGTGTCTTCAAGACCTCCTTGGCCATTTGTGGAGAAGAAACCACAATGGTTGAGACTTGACCCAATTGAAGATGCATCAAATTAGGGCCATGCTTTAGGGATAGCTCTCTCAAACGGCTGTGGGGTAGGTGCCCTACAAGGTGGTGGATACTTCCTACAACAGGAAGCCTCCATGGCCCTCCTGGAAGACGCCCAAGCTTTGAAGAATTTGATAGTCTTCTTCGTCTTCCACTGAGGAAAATAATTAAGAGGAAGAACAAGGTTGAAATGAAAAAGAAGGGCAAGGAGGAGGAGAAGAAGAAGCAATGATCATCATGAAGATGATCCATGATGATCAGAAGAACTCTTGGTTCAATGGATGTTTGATAAGATATATAATTATATATTTCTTCGAAGGGAGGGTAGATGAGGAGACTTCAGACTAGGGGCATGTTTGGTTGAGAATGGATTTTATGCTGTACAACATAGAAAAGTAAGGAGATAGAGTGACATATAAGTGAGTTCCATTTATAAGTAAAACCCATTATGTGTCACTTTCTTTGCTTACTTTTCTATACTGTACAGCATAAGATCCATTCTCCGTTTGGTTGCATGAAAAAACCAATGTAATTCTTCTTGTAATTCAACATTCCTTCCAACATTCTTCTTATCGAACATACCTTACTTTTTGTAATGTGATGAAATTATGTTTTTGTCTTTATTTTTTGTATCCACTTTATTCCATTCGCATCACTTTCACATTCTTATTTCCATTGCATCCACCATTCACATAACCAAACGTGCCACATGGGATGAATTTGCTCTGAAGTGCATGATTCTTTAAAATGTATATGAACAAGTGTATAATCTTAACCATCGGATGAAAATTATATTAAGCCATTTCATGATTATCATTTGATAGTTATGATCGTGCATTTCAATAAATCCGTGTCGAAAGGGGTTATAATGCTTACTATATTGATAGAGCTAGTACACACTACAAGTTAGAAATGAAAAAAAGTGCTAGGAGAGGGAGAGAAAACAAAATGAATAAAATATTAGGAAACAATAACACAAGTAGGTGGCTACAATAAATTTAGTTTCTGTTTTTTGTTAGTAGCAGAAGCTCTAATTATTAACTTCTGCTTAAAGCTGAAAAGTTGTTTATATTACAACTTAAAAGCACTTCTAGATAATTTGTCAAACACCTTATTTTAAGAAAATGAACGCTTTTAAAGAAAATAAGAGTTTCTGCGGCCAAAATAAATTTGGCCACATAGGCCCTAATAATATTTTGTGGGTTGTCCTTTTGTGGACATCCCATAAAATTAGAATATGTTTGTGGGAATAATAGGAATTGGATCTAGTACGTAGAAGGTACTTATAATTAAGCTCTCACAATATTTTCATTAGGAGAGCTGTTTATATTTATTGTCCAATAATATTTAAAACAAAATTACTTTCATTAAAAAAAAGATATATATAAAAAAAATATGTTTGCAGGTTCATGTAAAAAATTTAATTCATTTTTATTCTTGAACTACTAGAGATTAATGTGTAAAATAATAAATTTTATGAATTTTTAAATTATGAAATTATTCACACCTCTTTATAAGTAAGAATTGTAAAAAAAAAAAAGAAGATATATATTATATTTTATTTGATATATATATATGTGTGTATTATATATGTGTATATATATACTATTTTATTTATAATTAATCAATGATCTATTTAAAATATACACATTTCAAATATAGTTGACATAGTCAATAATGAATTAGTCTTGCCACCTATTGGTATTTAATTTATTGATCCATATACTTTTTAAAACACAGTAATACAGATTGTGATGTAACGATGATGGAGATTAAAGGGGTTTTTTTTTTTTTTTAATGGAACTTCAAGTCTCCATCATGGTTACATCACAGATTGTTGAAGGTGGTAGATGATGATGCCAACATTTTTTTTTTTAAAAAAAGCATGACTTTGGTTTGGGGAGGATGAGTTTTTAAGGCTCGCCTTTGGATCTTTTATTTTTTTAAGTAAAAAAGAATAAGGCAAAATTTTTTTTCTGAAAGGAATATGAAAGAAGGTCGTCTTCCTTATATATTATTGTCAAAGGAAAAAAACTTGCATTATTATTTTTTTTAAACTTGTTTATCAAAATAAGACATGTGTTATTTAATCTATGTGAGCCTTTTTTTTTTAAATTCTATTATTAATCTACTGTCAATATTTTGAAAACCGAATTGGGCTGGCTGGATCAATCTGTTTGTTCGAAAATAAGTTCTTGATACGGTCCGATCACCTTAATTTAACCGTTTCTATGATTAAATTGTTTTGGACTAATTGAAACGGCATTGAACCGGAGCAGGTATGCAAGAACAAGACGAGTCATCATTTTAGCAAAACTATCATTTTAGCAAAACTAATAATGAAGTGGTTGTGAGAAGAATTAAACTTGTGCCTTATGACCCCAAATTCATTATGCAGCTTCTTTCCACTGGAGCAACGTTTCACGATGATATAATAAGGAATCATTTAATATATAATATAACTATTATGTATTTAATAAGTAAAAAACATAAAAATTACTAAAATTTATTATTTGGTATAACAAAAAAGTGAAATCAGAAATAATTTATAAGGTAATTTTTCTTTATATAATTTTATGATTATAAGAAATTAATAATTGTTATATATATTATCATTTATATATATATGTAAACTTTCATTATATTTTATAAAAATATTTTTAATTGTTTATTATATCATCCGATTGAATCGTCAGTTGAATCATGACCCGAAAGCCTAATCGAGTCATCATGATTATAAAAAGTCTCTCTTTTCCTTTAAATGAAGAGGTAAAATACTATTTAGTCCCTAAATTATTTGTCAAACTACTATTTAGTCCTCGAATTTATCAAAAATACTATTTAGTCCCCGAAATTTGTAACTATGTCAACTATTTAGTTCCCGAATTTGACAAAAATACTATTTAGTCCCCAAACTTGGCAAAAATACTATTTAATCACTGAATTTGCAACTCTGTTAACTCTAACGGATAACAATCAGGAGACTAAATAATTGACAGAGCTGTAAATAGTATTTTTGCCAAGTTTGGGAACTAAATAGTTGACATAGTTACAAATTCAGGGATTTAATAGTATTTTTATCAAATTCAGGGACTAAATAGTTGACATAGTTACAAAATTCAGGGACTAAATAGTATTTTTGATAAATTCGAGGACTAAATAGTAGTTTAATCAATAATTCAGGAACTAAATAGTATTTTGCCTGTACAAAAGCACAAGAATCAATGTCAGCTATCCATACCATTGTTTTGAAAACCGAACCGGACCGGCCGGTTGGACCGGAAAACCGGCTGTCAGTCCGGTCCGGAATAACCAATGAACTGGTCAGGTATAAAACCGGTCAAGAATCGGTCAAACCGGTGGTTTAGACGGTTCGACCGGTTTTTCTTTTTTTAAAAAAAATTTGTGTTGTTTATGATTTAATATTTATTGAAAATTTGTTATGACTTGTAGTTGTAAGGATTGTTCTATTTCAGTATTTATTGTTTGGTTTGTGATAAGATTTGAGACTTAAATATGTTGATCCTTGAACTTATTTGAAGAGTTTAATATAATATTGTAGTAATTTGCAACTTGTTCTATTTCTTATCATGTTTAGATCGAGATGGAAACATATAATTATGAAGTATATAATTTTTTTATGATATATTTTAGTATATTTAATTGAAAATATATATTTTAAATGCCACCGGTTCAACCACGGTTCGACCATTGAACCGTGAACCAGTGCCTCGACCGGTTCAATGACCGGTCCGATTTTAAAAACATTGATCCATACCTTCTTTTACCTCCTTTTCTTGATTTGTTGATTTTATGATATCAAATCTTTTTGGCAAGAAGCATTTGATGAGCACTATGTCCTTTTTGTCTTGCATGCTTCTGCTTTAATTTTTAAGAAATTTGTATTCATGGATCTATTAGCCCAACAAAATAGGTATGGACTTTTGGTAATATTCTTTAACACACTTGAGCTTCTTAAAAAATTCTTACATTTTCAAAAACATTTATTAAACAAATCTAATCCAACTTTCACCATACCAATAGTATGTCCTTGCTTTTTCAATCAAATACAGAATGCCACCTCCATGAGCTTGAATAGGATTTCCATCTCCAAAATTTTCCAGGGTAGTAATAATAGCTATCATCCCCTGCTTTCGTTGGACCTATAGCTCTTTTTTTACCAGGAAAAATATGTGTCTCAATTGGAATTCTCATCTAGGAATTCATCAAATATTAAGCGCAATTGGATTACTGTGGGTAGGAAGGATCTCAAAATTTTGAAAAAGAGAAAATGATTTTGTGATTAAAACGAATTAAATTGATTAGCACGATTGAATCCATTTATCATAAAATTGAATGTTTGAGTTAATAAAAATCAATTCAACTTATCATAGCAATTTTTCAAAATTCAACTTTCCAAATTGATAAGAATAATGTGCACCTGGGCATCTCATAATGAAAGATAAAGGTTGATGTGACAGGATTGAAAAATTACAAATAGGACACGTAGCAGTATTTGAGATAATATATATTACTTTAGTATATTATATAAATAGATAGATATTTTCAAAATTAAAATAAACTTTTATTTGAAAAAAAATCAGATTAAATAAAAAGTATCCAATAAATAAATAAATTATGAAAACATAATTAAAATCTTGATTATGAACTAAACCTTTCAAATATTTCAACTATCAGTCAAGAATCAATTTTGTTTAATTGAAAATAAATTTACAATTCAACAACTTATTATAACTTCACTATTAAGATTGAGACGGATTCTAAGGTGGGTTTGGACTTGGTGCAGGATTGAATGCCCTACAATACAATATGGTGTCCATACTCTACTTGGCTGGCACAATTGAATTTGAATGTCCTACAATACAATATGGCTATGAGAGAATTATTCCCATATATTATGCCATACAATAACAACAATCAAAACCTTTTTTCATTAGGTGGAGTCGGCTATATATTATCTCATACAATAATCAATAATAAATTACTGAATAGGCTGCAACTCCAAATTAGAAGAAGATTGTGTGGTGGGTGATGATGGAGTCTCCTTTTTCTCACTAAGATTCATCTCTTGAACTGGTGGGGGATTCATTATAGTATCTGGCATGTCAGAAGTATCAGATAGATGGCTCTTCATCTCCCTATGTTCCTGACATATGGCACACCAATGCATGCAGCAATGCACCAAACAGGGATCACAGGGTCTATCCTGCAAATAGAGAGAGTGAAAAAAATGACTCATCAATTATCATCAGCAGCACTGGCTATTTACAAAAGGATTATAAAAAGGGTTAAGTACTTTTTTTCTTTTCTTTTCTGAGTCATGACTTAGGTCATGTTTGGTATCCGGTGAGTATTTTAGTGGGAAGTGGAAGTGGAAGTGGAAATGGAAGTGGAAGTGGAAGTAAGTGATAAAAAGTATGTTTGGTATGCAGGGAAATGAAAGTGGAATATAAAAGTAATTTTGTTTGGTATGGTGGAAAGAAGATAGGGAAATAGAAGATAAAAGTATGAAATACCTTTTTTGCCCTTACTTTTTTAAAAGCCACAAAATTTTGAAGGGCATTTTGGTCTTTAAACCTCATCTCACCTCACCTCACCACAACTTCCCTCTCCTCACCCATGGCACCTACCTCCCCTCCTATGATGGAACTTTGCTCACCATGGAAGAATCCTCACCATGTAACAAACAAACTCATAAGTGGTGAGAACACTCACCTATCCTAACTTCCATCCTACCAAACAAGGCCTTAATTCTTTCTTTTTACAATAGGGATTATAAAAGGGTTATATCTTTGTCAAAAGGTTATCCAATCAGAAACTGTTCTCTTATTAAAAAAATTTCACGTGTTTTATTTTGATTAGAGAATCTTATAACAAAAGTATAAAGAACTATATATAAATCTCGTCAATGTATATATTCCACAGATAAAGTCATAAAGTCAACCTTAAGCTGTGTTGGGTCGGTATAAATTTCTTACTAATAGTGAAAATTCTATCTTTAAATATATCACATGATTATCTATAGTCTTCTTCCTCCTCAAGAATCAAATTCCCCAAGCACGACATGCGGCAAAACTCTTCATCAATGGCTCCAAATATCCTGAGGAAAATAGCTCTAAACTTTGGTATTCTGAAAAGCAATCGTCACCCTTTACTAATTTACACTAATTTTTTCACATATGACTTGAAATAGATACATATTTAGGCTCCCATATCCATCAATCTTGAATCTGTACCAGCCACCATCTCAAGGCAAGTATTTTCAAAATTAGTGCCTTGTTACTTTAATTTTCTTTTTCTTTTTATCATGCTTGCCTGGTAAAATCCAAACTACGAATCCACACAAACCATTCTTCTTAACTAAAGCTAGGGAAAATCAAACCACCACAAAAGTTTTGCTGGCTTACCAGCAAGCAAAATTAAAAACACTTGTATGGCAACAAAACATATACGAAATGTCAAGTAACCGTGATTCCGTTAGAACCCAAAAGTGAAGATTATCAAGAAAAATAGTATACTGATGCTCTCAAGAAATTATTTTCAATTTGTAAAGTAATGAATAGATTTTTGGGGGTAGAACTTCAATCTATAAGCAAAACAAGTAAGGGCACTTGTTTACTACAAAGAGAAAAGGGATCTTAAAATATTTGCAAAATTCAAAGCTGTCAAATGTCAGTATTTACATCTTCTCTTCAGAATTGGATGAATGTCACTTTTCAGAGTTTTGCAATAAAAAATATTACAAGCTTCAAACTCAGTTGTTAACCTTAAAATAATTACAGCTATTAAATCCTATAAAACTATCTTGGCACATAACTAAAATACTAAAAGATCCAAACTATTTTCTATCATTGTCATGCTTATTCACCAGTGGTTTAGTATTAAAAGAATAGCAACTAATAAAAGTATATATATATATATATATATATATATATATGGATGCCATTTCAGGTTCCTAAACACATTGCAAACCATAGTTACTCCTGAAAGAAATGAACTAAAAATACCAGTAACGACAGGAATTAAATCACCTTGAGATGATATTTCTTCTGCAATGATTGACGAAACAAGCCAGTATAAATGCCACACATCCACCAAGCAAAAAATAGGCCTTCACCAATAAGAAATGATGTCCTTGGATCAATACCATTGAAAAATGCCATTGCAGCTGCAAGTGCTACCCCACCTTCCACACACATAGCATGGCAAACACAGGCATTGGACCAAGGAATATCTTCTTGCAATGTTTCCACATTACGCCCAAACAAAACACATGGACAGAAAAGTCCAGTCCAGCCTACAGCATAAGAACCATTATTGTTTAGGGGGACTATAATAATTAAATGCTATTTATAAACCCTACAACAACAATACAACAATCAAAGTCTTTTCCCACTAGGTGGGGTCGGCTATATGGATCAAGCGACGCCAACATGTTCTGTCTTTGCACATTTCTATGGTTAAGTTATTTATGGCTAGATCCCTCTTAATCGTTTCTCCTATTGTTTTCTTTGGTCTTCCCCTACCTCTAGTTATTAGGTTATCTTCCATTTGGTCAACTCTACGTACCGGAGCCTCTTCCGGCCGCCTTTGTACATGACCAAACTCCGCCTATGCTTGCATAGCCGGTCCCAAGCCCGGATAAAGGAGGAGGGTTGTGTTAGGTAGTCGACAGCCAACGTAAAAACTCTGTCGAATCTTCATGAATATAGATCATTTATAAACCCTATATATGATAAAAACTTCTAATGAGCGGAGAGAAGATTTCAGCATATTAGGGTAACAACATTTGGACCCAAAACAAGATTACTTCATAATGCTTCATTCTTTATAACCATTTCAATTATGCAGGTAACTTCCTAATTTTATATTATCCCTTTAGAAAATCATGCTCCCACACTCTTCACTTATTGATATGCATTTATAAAAAAACACAGTGAATTCTAAGAAGAGAGTGTAAGGATAGGCAAATGATTCAGTTTGATAATAAAAAAAGCAGACTGTCTTACAACTCTCAGGATCTTCAGCACAACCAAATATTCCAGTAGACCAATCTTCATCAGCAGGTGGTTGGTAGCTTTCAGGAAGGGCTTGTCCACATTCATGACATCTATGAACAATCAACTGTAGAACAATAATATTTGTGAGAATGAAGATTAAGGCCGTGTTCGGTAGGTGGAAATAAGGTGAGAAAAGTGAATGAAAAAAAAAAAACATGTGGGTCCCACATGTTATCCACTTTTTTATTTCCATCTTGAAAAATGTGTATAATTAAAAAAAGAAAAAAAAAATATAAAATATCTATTATACCCTTTGATTTGACATAATCATAACCGTCTTTTCTTTTTAGTATTTTAATATAAGGGATAAAGTAGTAATTTTAATACATTCTCATTCTCAACTTTTATTAACAAACACAATAAATGCATTCCCTTCTCCTTTTCCTCTCCGTTTCTGCGTAAAGAATGTACAATGTAATTAAGGGGAAGGACTAAGGAGTCATAATTTTATGCAATAGGTTGTACTGATGATAAACACTGGGATAATAAAGTTGGAAGCCACAAGATTAACGTCATAGTATTTCCTAGAAACCAGAAAGTAAATATGTGTTTACAAGTATATCCTTTAAATGCAGTTTGAAATGCATACATAGCAATCATTGAGAAACAAATTACTTAAATGAATAACGAAAAGGAAAAATGATTAGAATTGGTAAAAGACAAGGCAAGAAAAACGAGCTTCACAATAAAAGTGGATTGATAAGCAAAGCAAAAACTCTACTACTAATACATCTTTTAAACTTGTACTCCCATTATGTTACCACAGGCCAAACACTTTATAAAAAGGAAAATGCCCCTCATCTCTGGTTTCCGTTCGATCAAATTCATCCGAGAAAAGGAAAACACTCTAATCCAATCTCATCAATTAAAGATACTGCATACTAAAGGGCGTATTATACATCTAACAGCAAATGAAACCACAAGAAAAATTCTAACAATAATATATCAACGACAGATCTTAATCCACAGATAAGCGAACTCGAATATCAATAGCAAGAAACCGAAAGAGTGCGTTACCTGTGGAACTTCAACAGGTTGGTTAAGCTCTCCGGGAGTAATATCCTGCAATGGCGATTGACCCGGCGTCAACTTCACGTACTTCGATGGTCCTTCTGCCATTCGATTACCGCCAATCTGAAGGAAAACACGAATTCATATGAACAAAATTGAGAGAAAAATGGGGAATCGCGTGAAGGATGAAGTGATGAACGAACAATTTATGAATGAAGGAAAGAGGAGGGAAATGTGTAGAGTCAGGAAACTTGGTGCAATGTTGAAATCCTGAAATCAAATGAATGAAGGTCTGAACCGAACCAAATCTGAATCTGTTGTCGGGGAAATCAAAGAAATGGTATTTCCATAATCAGTTTAATTTCGACGATGATTGATTCAAAATGTGATACTCATTGCTCTAGTTTTATATTTCTCGTTTATAATTTAATATATATATAACATGTCCTAAATTTTGTTATTTTATTTTTTTTTTTGAAAAGAGGCCAGCAGGCCTAAACTCATTCATTAATATTATTGAAACGTAATACATCATTCTGAGCCAAGCTCATAACAGAGAAAGGAAAATTACTGAACCAAAAGTCAATCTCAAAGCTATGTAAAGTGCGAGCCACATGGTGAGCAACTCTGTTTCCTTCGCGCTTAGTATGAGTCATGGTGCAGGAGTTAAACCCCTTAGAGAGCGTATCACAATCATGGATAATATTCTCTAGTATTGAAACATCCTTATTAGCCTTGCTGAAATTATTAATAACCACCAAGCAATCTGATTCAAAAACCACGTCAAGCATCTCGTTATGATAAGCAATTCCCATCGCCCACCTAAGCGCCAGAGCTTCTGCCAGACTTGGGTCATCAGGGGCAAGTGTTTTAGAGGCAGCAACAAAGATCAAATTGCCCAGGGAGTCACGAGCAACCACTCCCAAACCCCATTCAATATCAGAAATCCTGGCAGCATCTGTATTTATCTTTATCTTATTAGGCATGGGGGGCATCCAAATTGCGGCAGTAGGCATGACACTTTCAGAATTTCTACAATTCACATCGTTGAAATCCTTAATCAAGCGTGTTGCCTCCGACAGGGAATCCTCCAGAGGGATTAACTTCTGTTCAAAAACAAAAGCATTACGACGCTTCCAAATAGACCAGCAAATCAAAGCAATCCAACAAATAATTTCATTGGAATCCTTAGCTAAACGATCCCAAAACCAATCACGAAAGGAATTTTGATCATCTAGCGTCGGAAAGAAACCCAAAGGAGAAGCAAACCATAACTCTCTAGCCTTCGGACACCTTAAGAATAAGTGAGTCTCAGATTCCACTTTATCACAGCAAGTAAAGCAACAGGTATCACACTGAACTCCTCTACGATGAACATTAAGATTAGAGGCTATAGCTCCATGACAAAGCCTCCACATGAAGACCTTGACCTTAGGAGGGAGGGAAAGGCCCCAAAGAACACCCCACCGCGAGTCATGTAGGGAAGAAGAGGAAGAATCAGTTAACTTACTGTTGCTAATAAAGTGGTAAGCTGATCGAACAGAGTAGTTACCATGCTTTTCTAGAGGCCACATTAATCTGTCCTCCACATTTCGCCACGAAAGGGGAATGGATTTAATCATCTTAGCTTCAAAAGGCAGAAACAGCTCATCTATTCGCTCTAGATTCCACTTTCTACAATCATGGTGGATAAGATCAGACACCATGAGATTCGAGTTGTCAGCACTGCTCTTGCTTATGACTTTGGAACCACGAACACTAGAGATCCACTTGTCACTCCATACATTAATGTTACATCCATTTCCCACTCTCCAAGTAGCACCCTCATGAATAACTTTACTAGCGTTCAGGATTCCACGCCACACAAAGCTGGGATTATATCCAAGCTTAGCTTGTACAAAAGAGCAATTGGGAAAAGGAAAAAACTTATGTCCATTTCCTTATGTCCATTTCCTCCAATTCCCCAATATAATTATGACACGTGTCAAAAAGTGTTTAAATGACCAATCACAGTAGAGAGAGAATATAGAAGACCACTTTTTATATGACCAATCATAGAAGAAAGAGAGTGTAAATACAACATATGATTGGTGGAATTGGAGGAAATGGACATAAGGAAATGGACATAAGTTTTTTCCTTGGGAAAATACCTCCCTTTTAATATGCGAGCTGCAAGGGAAACATTATTCATAATAAGCCTCCAGCCTTGTTTTCCGAGGAGAGCATCATTGAAAGCAGAAAGGCTTCTAAACCCCAGACCTCCCATAGACTTAGGTTTGCAAAGTTTCTGCCAACTCAACCAGTGTATCTTCTCTCCCGAATCACTTTGTCCCCACCAAAAGTTAGAAAGCATGGATTCGATGTTGTGGCAAATAGAGATAGGAATCTTGAAACAACTCATAAGATAAGAGGGTATAGCCTGAGCGATAGACTTAAGAAGTACTTCCTTACCTGCTTGAGTAAGGCATCTCTCCTTCCATCCTTTGATTTTCTTCCACACTCGGTCTTGGAGATGAGAAAAAATAAGTTTCTTAGATTTTCCCACGATGGTTGGGATACCCAAGTACTTATCATGGCTCTCAACAACCTTAACACCCATCCGATTTTAATTGGATCAAATTTCTTCTAGCTTCAGTAACGTTTCGGCTAAAAGAGAGCTCAGTTTTCTCCAAGTTAACCAGCTGCCCGGAAGCTTTCTCATAAGAGTGAATAACAGAGAGGGTACTCTGAACTGCCTCATCTGTTGCTTGACAAAAGAGAATGCTGTCATCAGCAAAGAAGAGGTGAGAGATAGGAGGGGAGTACTTCCCAATTTTAAGACCCCGGATCCTCTTATCAGATTCTGCCTTATCAATAAGACAATAAAAAACCTCAGCACACAGAATAAAGAGGTATGGAGAAAGAGGGTCTCCTTGCCTCAGACCCCTATCAGGCCTAAAAGATTTACCAGGGACACCATTAACCAAAACTGAGTATGAAACAGAGGTGACACAGCGCATTATCAGATTAGCAAAACCAGTAGGGAAATTCATAGCAAGCATAGTTTTATGAAGGAATCTCCACTCAATGCGATCATATGCTTTTGACATATCAAGTTTCAAAGCCATATATCCTTTCTTTCCCTTCTTCTTCTTTTTCAGAAAATGAAAGGCCTCAAAGGCAATGATGGCATTATCAGTGATCAGTCTATTGGGCACAAAAGCACTTTGGGTTTCATCAATAAGGTTGGGCAGGACAACCTTCAGCCTGTTAGCTATGGTTTTTGTAACAATCTTCATCAGAACATTGCACAGGCTAATAGGACGGAGATCTTTAACAAATTCAGGTTTTGCCACTTTTGGTATCAAAGAGATCAAAGTATGATTGAGGAACTAAGGATCTTTCCCTTCATTCAAAATTTGAAGAGCAGTAGAGGAAACATCAAAACCAACCTTACTCCAAAACTTTTGAAAGAAAAGAGCCGTCATACCGTCTGGACCCGGAGCTTTGCTAGGATGCATACTATCAAGAGCAGCTTTGACTTCTTCATTACTGTACGGTCTTGAGAGAAGAGTGCATTGATCCTCACTAATTCTGCGTTTGACTTCCTTACACACATCCTCCACCCCTTCAAGGTTACTCGCTTTGAACAGATTGCAAAAATAAGAGGTGATGGTATTAGTAATCCCAGCAAGGTCCGAATGCATTCTATTTTGATCATCGCGAATACGCCTAATAGCATTTCTGTTCCTCCTCTGATTGGCCTTCCTGTGAAAAAACTTTGTATTTAGATCACCTTCCTTGAGCCAAACTGCACGAGATCTTTGTCTCCAAAGGATTTCTTCATTTTTCAGAAGTTGATCAAGTTCAGCTTGAGCATCTTGAATATTTTTCCTCACTGCATCCGTAAGTTGAATCTGCTTAAGAATTGTAATACTCTCTTCTAAGTGCTTAATCTTCCTTCTGATGCTACCAGTGTTGTGGAAATTTGCCTCCTTAAAACAAGAGGCCACCTTCTTAATTTTATCCACCACGTCACTTCCCGCCTCCCAGCCTAAGTCAACAAGCTCACCGCAAGAATCTTCATTGCACCAAGATTCTTCAAAACGAAAAAGACGTTTTGCCTTTCTATTAGCATCCGGATTTTCGTCATCAAAAGTGATAACCACAGCACAGTGATAAGAGAAAGAGCGAGTATTGTGTTCAACCGAAACAAAAGGAAATAAAGAGAGCCACTCTTCAGAAGCACACGCCTGATCCAGTCTTTCCTGAATATTATCCTCCCCACATCTTCCATTGCTCCAAGTATACGGATAACCAGTAAAACCAATGTCTTGTAGACCACAAATATCAAGGGCCTCACGAAACTCCATCATACACCTAAAATTCTTGGGAGCACCACCTTTCTTCTCACTTTCCAGTATAATCTCATTGAAATCTCCTGAACAAAGCCACGGCAGATTTGAGGCGTTATTTAAATCTTGTAAAAGCTTCCATGATAATTTCTTATAGGCTTCATCAGGAAAACCATAAAAGCCAGTGAAACGCCAAGTAAGATCCCTGCTATCGTCTTTGATATGGACATCAATGTGATTCAGCGAAAAAGATTGTAGATCAATTGTCACTTCTTGCTTCCAAAGGAGAGCGAGACCACCTGCTCTGCTTTTGCCTCTCCCTCGACAAGGAACAGTAATCAAACCATCAAAGTTAAGTTGCCTTTTGATCCTCTCCATCTCGAACTTTGTAAATCTTGTCTCCATTAAGAATACAATGCTGGGACTTTGAGATCTGGTGAGACTTTGGAGGTCCCTAACTGTCTGTGGGGTCCCTAACCCACGACAGTTCCAGCAAAGTGTTTTCATGGTTCTCGGCGGGGCTGCTTAGCAACCTCCGCCGCTGGAGAACTCTCGTCAAGATGACTGCCATCGCGTTTCACTGAGAGAATAGAGTTTTCTGCTACTGGAAGGACCCTACGATTTGCGAGTGCTTTGACCCCATTCTGCAGTTTGGGAGTAGAAATAATTGTCATTGGGCCTGTAGGTTCCCTTTTAATTCTGGTCCATTTTTTCCCTGAATTCAAATGGGCTTGAGAAGAAGAAAGTGAAGGCCCATTATCTTGATTCTCCAGAACAACCCCTTTGTCATCAGTCGCGGGCCCATTTGAAGCAGTATTGGCCGTTATAAGATTTTTGTTCTCCTCAATCAAATCCTGCTCAATTATTACATCCTTGATACTCGGAGTCTTCTCCTCAGAATCCTCGCCAGCTTCCTTTTTTTCCAAGGTCAACTTAGAATTAAAGGATCCGTTAAGAATGTCTGTAACGGACTTTTGGGACACCGTCAAATCTGCACCTGCCATAACTTCCTCGAATATTCCTTTATTGCACACAAAGATTCCGGTAACCTTTTCGTGATTCCGACCACCGTGGTGCATCTGAACTGCCATCATGCTGCCCTTCTGATCTTGCTTATTACTTGGTTTGAAAAGCATTTTTTTGGATTTTCCACCATAAGAGTTTGAGGTTGAGTGCTGGTTTTTTGCCTTGAAGGGTGAAGCACGAAGCCACGGGCCATAGGTCCAGCTTGCTTCATCCTCAGAATCCGAACCATTAGCGTTGTCATTGCATTCCTTTACAAGGTGACCAAGCATACCACACACATAGCAAAAATCTTGAAGTCTCTCGTACCTGAAAATCACCTTCAGAGTCTTATCATTCTTCCCACGGACGAGCGTTCCTTTTTTCAAAGGTTTGGTGAGGTCAATCATGGCTCGAAATCTGAAAGCTTTCCCCCACTTACTCTCCTCACTGTTATCCCAGTCCAAAAAATTGCCGACTTTATCTCCTAACATTTGCGCAGCCATAATAGTTCTTTGATTAAAAGGCAAATCATACACCCTGACCCAGAAAGGAACCTGAGTAGATCGTAATTCAGATGGTTGCTCATCCCCTGAAACTTCCTTGAGTGTAAGAACTTGTTTATCAAACCACCATGGTTCCCCTTCTAGCACTTTGTCCCTATCCCTCCAATGAAAGAATTGAAACATATACAAATTCTTATCAATCTCCTTTATATCAACACCGTGCTTTGGCCTCCAAACTTGAGAAATAGTCCTTTGAAAAGCACCATGATTATAATGCCCTTCCCCCCAAACAGAACCAGCTAAACATAGATTGAGTCTATTCGTACCTGGTTCATCCACCTTGCCTCCTTCTTCAATAATAACAACTTCTTCCTCCCCCAACTCAATCTCCTTCAATCTGTCCATCACGAAGAAAACAATAAAACTTTTAATCCCAGAACGCCTGGGAGACAACTCACTAACAAAGTGAGACAAAAGCAGAACGAATCTGGACTAAACCTTTACAAAGAGCACAGAGAGGCTCTCAGAAAGGACTTCGTAATATGACAATTCCTAAAATCAAAGTCTCCAGTCAAGTCTCCTAAATTTTGTTATAATGATCATGACTTCACGTTGGTTTTTAACTTTTTTTTTTTAATTTTTGTCTACCCAAACTTTTAATGTTCATGTCTATGGTTTTGGTGGCTTTTTGTTAATATCGTTAACATATTTGATATAATTTATCGATATGAATGATGAATATGTATCTCTTTTGCAATTTTATTGTCTATCTCACATTTAACTTTTAAGGTAAAAGTTTGATTTTTTTATTTGGATTAGGTTAAATTTATTTAAATAAAAATTAAAAGTTATATGTGAGGTGATAAAAGAGATACACATTTATCATCCACGTCAGCAAATTTCGTCAAGCATGTTAACAGTGTTAGCAAAAATAACATGCATGAACAAAATTAAAAGATTTGGAGTAAGCATGAATCGAAAAAAAAGTTTGAGGACATGCATAAAAGTTACAGCAAAATTTGATGACAACAAAAATACTTTACCTTATATATTTCTTTATTTCAATTTTAATATAATAATTTCATTTTTATTCTAATTTAGTACACGTTCATTAGACAGAAATAGAAATAGAAATGGAAATGGAAATGGAAACTGAATGTATTTGATGTGTTTAGTAGTAAAAGTTTGGTAATAGAAATGAAAAGGGAATGTACTAAAATGACCATTTTACCCCTTATATTAAAATAATAAAAAGAAAAGAGGGTTATAATTGTGTCAAATCATATCAAATCAAAGGGGTATAATAGATATTTTGTAATTTTTTTCTTTTTTTTTTCAAAATTGATAGAAATGAAAAAGTGAAAAAGTAAGTGGGGCCCGGTGGGCCCCACCATTTCCATTGTTTCTTGCAAGTGAACATGCTTAATTCTTTAGATATATTCTCTTATTAGAAAGAATCATAGTTAGAAGTTAGAATACTAAGTATGATTTTTTATTGAGGCAAAATACTATTTAGTCCCTGAATTATTGGTCAAACTACTATTTAGTCCTTGAATTTATCAAAAATACTATTTAGTCTCCAAAATGTTTAACTATGTCAACTATTTAGTCCTCGAATTTGACAAAATATTATTTAGTCCCCAAATTTATAACTATGTCAACTATTTAATTCCCAAATTTGGCAAAAATACTATTTAATCATCGAATTTGTAACTCTGTCAACTATAACGGGTAACAGTCAGGAGACTAAAAAGTTGACAGAGTTGCAAATTCGATGATTAAATAGTATTTTTGCCAAGTTTAACTGTTTGAGGACTAAATAGTTGACATAATTACAAATTCGAGAATTAAATGATATTTTGTCAAATTTGAGGACTAAATAATTGACATAATTAAACATTTCTGTGACTAAATATTATTTTTGATAAATTTAGAGACTAAATAATAGTTTGATCAATAATTTAGGGACTAAATAATATTTTACGATTTTTTTGTAGGCCGAATAACAAACAAGCACCGCGTTGTATACAAAGGATATGCTTCCCCGTTCCCGCCATTACTTTGCCATTTGATGTAAGAGAGAGAAAGACACACAACAATCTCCATTACTTAAATTTGGGTTAGCTTTTTTCATTATTTCTTAGGATTTTTTGGGCAAACTTTTTGCCTGACTTGATAGCATGAAAACGTTACCTCATGTTTAATACTAAAAATTAACCGGTCTAATATTTTTTATAAAACAAATCTTATTTTTTTTTTAATTTGATAAAATTATATTTTTGTTTTTATTTTTTTAGTCATTTTTATTTTATTTTTACTTTTAATATAAGAAAAAAAAGTATTTTATCCACTTTTATTTCATTCACATCACATCACATTACATTGACATGATATTTTTATTTCCTCCAATATTCACATTCTTATTCCCATTCTCATTCTCTCAAACATTCTACTAAACAAACAAATAGGCTTGGTATAAATGTACGGATATAAAGTACTGTAGAATAAAGTAAAGTACTGTAGACAAAAGTAATGAGAGAGATAGAGAAAAAAAGTGTGTTTGGTATATATAAAGGCCAAATTACTCTTTTAGTCCTCAACGTTTGCATCAAGTTTAATATTGGTCCTCAACGTTTCAAAAAGTTATTTTAGGTCCTCAACGTTTTTTTTTGTCAAAATTGGTCCTCCAACTTAACTCCGTTTGATTTTTTTTGTTAAATGCTGACGTGGAAGGCTTATGTGGCACACCCTCTTTCTTACGTGTCATATTTGGATGATATGACATCCTCTCTCACTCAAATTCAACAAAACGACGCCGTTTTGCTGAGTTGGAGTGAGAGAGAAGTGATGCAAGAACGGCGGGGGAGGGGAGGGAGGGGGAAGGGTGTAAAGAATCAAGAGGTAGAGGTATTGATCGTGACAAAGCAGATGCGAAGGTCAGGTGCTTGGAGGAGCTTCGACTTCATCGCGACTGCCCTTATTTACTTTTGCCACCCTCCTCCTCTTTCACTTGTCCTTATTTTTATACTCACTTTTATTTCATTCCCACTTTTAATGTAAGGGTAAAATGATCGTTTTATTCACTTTTATTCTATTCACACCCTATTACATCACATTGACATGATATTTTCATTTCCTCCAACATCTCCATTCCCATTCGCTCATCTTTTCTCCTTACCAAATACACTCTTATACAACACTTGTGTCTTTTTATACAAGTCCCACCTATTCATACAACAGGCACTATTATTAGTTTTTTTTTTTAAACTGTAACATCTTTAGTATTTACAAGAATATAATTTAGAGACGTTAAAATAGGCCGACTCACCGTAAAAAGTTTTGGTATGAGTGAGTTGGATTGGGCCTAAGGGCCGGTCTATTGACATTTTTTTTATGTAAGACTTTTTCAATATAATTTTTTTTTTAAAATAATTTATCTTATTTGATTAAATATCACTATTATGAACAAATATTACAAATTGACTTATAAAATATTGATTAAAAAATTATCTGGTATAATTTATTTTATGTATCAATATATTATGAAAGAATATTGTAAATTGACTTACAAAAAATATAATTTAGAGATAATTATTAATTCGGTCCCTGAAAATATAGATTATTTTAATTTAGTCCCTAAAAGATGAAAATGTCTAATTTAGTCATTGAGAAATTTTTTTTGTCTCTCCTTTTGGTCCTTCAAAGAAGTCACAAATACACTGACAAAAAAAATAATAATAAAAGAATCAAATTGGGACAAAAAAATATCTTTTAGGGATTAAATTAGGCATTTGCATCTTTTGGGGACTAAATTGGAACAATCTGTATCTTTTAGAGACCAAATTAATAATTATCTCTATAATTTATTTTACATGTTAATAAATTAAAATGAATATTACATATCACTATAGAGCAATGTTGTAAGAACCGGACCGGACCGGACCGGACGGTCCGACCAGTTCAACCGCCAACCGAATACAAAGGCGAGTCGGTTGGACCAAAAAACCGTTTTTGCAGTTGGACCGGATTTAACCGGAGTTGGACCGGTCAACCGGTGGTCCAACCGGTCCAACTTTATTTTTTTAAAAAAATAAAAAAATAAAAAGGAAAAATAACATAAAAAAAAGAAATTAGAGAAATCTTAAAAATTAAAATTAGAAAAGTCTTAAAAATTAAAATTTAAAAGTTATGATTATCAATAATTTAATATTTGGTTTGATTAAGTTCTTTCAAAGCTTGACGAGTCTTAAAAATTAAAACTTTGAGAAGTTATGTAATTTAAAACTTCAAAATTATGTATATTGAAACTTAAAATTTGAGTGATGTCATTTTATATATTAAGAATATTTATTATTTATTATTTATTGCGTCATCCGGTTCGACCGACGGTTCGACCGGTTAAACCGATCAAACCATGAACCGAACACTTGTCCGAGTCTTTGTCCGGTTCGGTTCTTACAACATTGCTATAGAGTATATAAACTATGATATATTTTATATGACATAAAACATTTTTTGAAAAGGGTTAGAGAGAAACCAATGACACCTCAAGCCTTGAAATCTCAAGCTCCCACTAGTCACACACAAAGAGATAAAAATATAAAGAATTAAATAATCTTATGACAAAGATATAAAGAATGTTACTTAAATTTTTTCATATATATATATATATATATATATATATATATATTGTAGGGAAAGACCCAGATTCACATGACTTAGGGACCTAAAAAAAAACCAAAAATAAATTCAGGCGAAAATAAATCTAGGCAAAAATAAATATTGCGGAAGCTACTAACCTGGACGCCATCGCTAAAACTTCGGATCTTGCCAGTGCATCTGCTCCACCAGGGCTGACCTCCAATCAATGAGCTCCGAAAATGGCCGCACCAAACGGAGGACTCTACCTACGAGAGGTAGAGCCACATGTCCACGATTGATGCATGGAAGAGGACTCAAGAGAAAGAGAGAAATATTATACTGAGTGGGGTTTCCCAAACGGGACCCCTTTCCAACACATGGAATGAGCAACTGGAAAGGTGAGGAGTCACTCCTATTTATAGGAGAATGAGAGAGCTCCCATCATTGACGCAAGCCACGTGGGACTTGAAATATAAACAAAATATTATGCTTCCATCATGATCACCTAGCCCACTTTGGGTCACGAGTGCAGGCTCGTGTGACCTCCGATGAGTGTCATCTTGGTGTTGTTTTGTTCGTCTCTCAGCGAGCTTTCCAACGGATCCTCACTCGACCCGATCGGACTACCCACTTGGGTGAATATTTAGTTCCGAAGACCCCAATATATCCAATATATATATATATATATATATATATATATATATCACAGTTTTAATAAAATTTGGTAATTCTTCAAATTGAAATCTTCCCTGAAAAAACTTTTATCGACTAATCAGTAATCATCCCTTATCAATCAATATCGGTTATATTTTTTTTTGGTCCGAAGTTATATTCCAAAGATAGATATGGTCAAGAAAAAGGTGCCAATTTTAGCATTGGGCCTATATTTTCTTTCAAAGCCCACCAAAATCCAAGGCTAGGCCCATGATCAAATTTCACAGAATATGAAAATCACAGTGTAGTGGATAGCCATTAGCCACTGAGCACTTCTGAGAAGCAATGGGAGGAGGAACAATGCATCATGTTGGCTCTCCTCTGCCTCATCCCAGAACCTCCTCGATTTTCACTTCTTCCTCTTCGTCATCTTCTCCCAATCTTAAGCTTCCAATTTCCACTGAGAATGGCGTAACCTTTAGCTACCGTAGTTCCGACTGTTGCTGCTGCTGCGATGGCGAAACTTGCAGAAAACTTGAGGTGGTGAATGGTGCAGAAGAAAAAATATCAAGAGAGGGTCTCTATAATCATGTGTTTGACGCGGTTCCGTCTCAAATGGAAGTTCAGGATGCGCTTATTGCTCTTCAGAAGTGAGAATTTTCACTTGTTTGTAAATTACTTAATTTATTATCTGTACTTGCTTCTGCTATCCCTAGATATTCTGCTGTTTCTGCCTAGAAGGGGTTTTTGTTTTGGCTTTATTTTGTGTACTTTTGGACTACAAAGATATTTTTAAGGGTTTATCTAGGCACTTGGGAAGGTTTTTTTATTAGCTCAGAGAGAATTTATCTTTTTGAAGTTGGTGAAAAGTTAATCAACCCAATTTTTTAAGCCAGTGCTTAGCAAAATCCTATTTTCACTCCTATTTTGTTTTAGGAATAAACAGACTTCAGCTTTATTATATCTAGTATCAACATATCAGTACTCTACCTGCTAGAGCTAAGCCATATAATGGAAGTTTTAAATTTGGGTTTTAATTTTTGTTCAAGATTTTTCTTTGCAAATAAACTTAGTCAAAGGACTCTTGAACCTAATTTTTGGAGCTGGGGCTGTATAGTCATTGCCTCAGTTTTCTATTGGCAGTCTTTGTCCATTCCTATTTTATCTCCAGCTCAAAAAATCTCTATTTTCTTAATCTTATTTACTTCAATACCATGGAAATGAGTCAAGATAGAATAAGTTAGCATCACTTGATTCATTTAGTCAAGAAAAAGCTTTGTTTGTTGTGGTCGTAACTCTCGAAATGTTTTTTACTTCAATAGCAAACCCATTCCATGTTAAATACTGTTAAGAATTAAGAAACAACCATTCAAATGGCACTTGAAAACTATATATTTCGTTAAGTGCCAGTGTCCTTATCATACTATGTCCTGTATGTGTTCTTTTAGGATTATAGGGCATCTTTATCTCCAATTGGAAGGATATGGTGAATTCAACAGTGCCAATTTCTAGATGGCACAATTGATCTCTAGTTGTAAAAGTTGTTCCAGAATCACATGACATCAGAAACTCAGAATTGATAGTTTATATTTTCAAAGTTTAACATTCCTTTTGGACTTGTCATCTGCCAGTTTTGTACAAGCAGTGGAGTCAATTGCTGCATTGCTGCCTCATGGATATAATAGACTCTACGATGCTCTCCAGTTGCTGCAAACTGATCCCTCTATTAAGGTTCCTACTTAACTTTATAGTTCCTTTGTCTTCTGGAATTTAGGCCACGACAATTCTTGACTTTTGGTTAAAGTAAAAAAAGTTCAATATCATATAGCATTCCTAGTTTGATAATCTCATTGGAACAACAGTAAGGTTGCTATTATGCAACTTGGAGGTCATACGTTCAAATCTTGAAAATAGTCTTTCAGCTTATTTATAGGGCTAAGGTTACGTACATTTGACCCTCCCCAGACCCCACCTGGTAGCCAGCAGGTGCCTTGTTCATTGGGCTGCCCTTTTATAGCATTCCTAGTTTCTTACTAGTTGATCAATATCATTGGTTATATTGCTTGGTTATTTCTCGAATTTTATGATGTGGATGCTTAAACTAGCAATTCTAGGTGCTTCTACTGATAATCTCATTCTCAATTTTATTTTACCACTGGCACTTTTAGCTGTTTCTTCTAGTTTTCAAATTTCATCCAGCTTTTTTGTTCTCTCTGTTCAACTTTCTCCCTAATTTAAATCTGTCTCTCAAATTATAACTTGCATTAGAGATTGGTGGTTTCACTGTCATCTGACAAGGCAGTTTGGGATGCTATCATGAACAATGTATTCCATCTGAAGGTTCAAGACTTGCCTAATTCAGGTCTGTTTTCCCGTCATTCATATCTATACTTTTTGAAATTCAGGAGGTGTATAAAGTGGCTGTTAGGTGAGGGTATTCATGCATTTCTTCAACCATCAACAAATGAACAAAAATAGGGAGGTTATATGCTTATGTGGGTAATTTGTATAGTTGTGATGTTGCTATTTTGCAGCAACATGAAGAAAAAGAATGATCTAACAACAGAAAAAGTTTTAGGTAGATTTGGTACAGAATATTAGACCAATCTAATTATGAAAAGAAAATGTAATTTAGTGTAAGCTTTGGAGCAACGGCGAGGTTGCTGCCATAGTCATAAGTTAAAATCCTGGAAAGTTTCCAGTCTCTGAGTTTGTAGAGGTAAGGCTGCGTACATCTAACCATTCTCAAACCCTACTTGATGGGAGCCTCGTGCCCTAGGCCGCCTTAAAAAGTCTCTCCTATGATTTTCTCAAAACTTGATAAGTGAATGTTCTTTTCTAAACATTGATTTAGCTTGCATTCCACTAATCTTAACCCAACTTGACATTATGTCGTTTATTTCATTTAGTTGAATGTAGAAAGCCTCAGATTTCTCATGAACCTGAACTCAGCATTGACATATTGAGTTGGATACTGGAAATCATCAAAGGAAAGGTTGTGCATCTGATTGAGAATTTTCAGTCACTTGTGAATGATTTATTTCAATCTCCTAAGATAGGAAAAGCTGCATTAAACGACAAAGAGCTGGAGGGAAAAGTTAGGTCATCTATGCTTCTCTCTGTAGTAATCCTCTTGATTGTAATCATGGCTCGAGTCCAAAGGTTATAATATATGAAATTCTAATGCATCTGTTGTATTATTGAAATATGATTGCTGATTGGTGTTTACTGTGTTGTAAATTGTAATGGCTTAAAACTACATTTTCCTCTTGTACAAATGATGGCTCGAAATAATGACATGAGCATATTTATGTCTCAAAACTCTACATTAATTTTAAATTTTGTTCCTAAACTTTTTTTGCGGTTAATGCCATTCTCAAAGTTCGAAATTTTGTTTTAACACCTAATATCGTTCAAATTAATAATGTCAAGTGATGACATAATATCGCACGTGCAATATTAATGTCAATTCTTCATTTAAAATTGCATCATTTCTTATTAACATGATAAAGTCAATTCATCATTTAAAATGCATTTGCTTCTTCCTATTAAGAAAAAGAATATTAAAACATAATATTGTTTTGAGTTATGAACTAAACGTTAATATTATTTGTATAATATTATGTCATCATTTATTTATGATAATTTGGACGATATTAGATATTAAGACAAAATTTAAAACACGGGAAACAAAATCAATTGCAATTAAAAAGTTTCAGGACAAAATTAAAAATAGTGTAAATTTTAACATAAAATAACTTTCGACCTCAATTTAAAGAAAATTCTTGATAGGTACAATGAATGCTCTTGTAACCCTATATTTGAAGATTCAACATAAATCAATACATCATTAGATTAACAATTGGTGAAATGGCATTTTTTCATTCCCACTCCATAAAATGGAACGAGGACGCATAGTACATGCAAGGTCCCAAAATATGCCATTCTGCAATTCAGCAATGAAACTGAGAACACAAATTTACAAGTGTACAATGGTTTTAGAGTATCCATAAGTATCATTTTAGCCATAATGGATGGTTCATTTCATAAAAATGGATTACCAACAACGACAATTGTCGTTTGCTTATGGTCAACATGTACAACACCCCAACATTTCTGGTGTGCATCTAATTTTAATGAAGTTGCAGAATTTTACAAATGTTGAAGATCAAGTTGGTTGGCAAGTCTCTGAATGCGAGAAGAAAATTCTTAAGCTGAACAAGATTGAAGGAAATCAGCTATGACAATAGAAAGCAAAGAACAAAATGCACCTGCAAGGAGGCGTTTCGTATGCAAAAAGAAAATGGGAATGAGTTTATTGTGTTTGGTAGTAAAATTTGAGAATGGGAATGAGAATGAGAATGAGAATGGATTAAAATTACCACTTTATCCCTATATTAAATGTTAAAAAGAAAAAATTATGATTATGTCAAATCAAAGAGCATAATAGATATTTTACTATTGGATGCACGTTTTCTGATAAGCAAGAAACATGCAATCCCATCAGAAGTGGGGCACACTTGGCCCCACCCACCTTTTTCCCTTGCCCATCTTCTTTCTTTCTTTTTTCATGTAAAAATAAGGCTACGTTCGATAGAAATGCACGGATGAGAATGGAAGAGATGTAAAGTACTATTGAGTAAAGGAAAATATTGTAAAGAAAAGTGAGGAGAGACATAGAGAGAAAAATTAGGAGAGAGAAAAAGTATGATGAGAAGTGTGTTTGGTATGTAAAAAATATTATATAAATTTTTTTTGAAAAAAACGTGAAAATACATGAATTCTACTGTTTGGTATTGTTACCAAACGGAGCCTAAAACTGAAAAAAAAAATTTGCCTAAAAAATGTTCAAAAGTTCAGATATCTTAATAACAACCAAAGTTAATGCAATTTGAATGCAATTTGACAAAGAAAGCAATTAAGGGTGTAACACATAAAAAGAACCAACACATCTGCACCATTATCAAGGTAGTCAAAGGTGAACCTAAAACGCCTTGGGTGATAGGCGATAGAAAAGTACACACCCGATCAAATTAAGGTACCAAAATTAAAAAAACAAAAAAAGGCAAAAGTACCTTTTCTACCCCCAACGTTTGGGGATCCTGTCAATTTCGCCCCTAAAGTTTTTTCGTTGTCAATTGTACCCCTAACGTTTTACGTTTCTGCCAGTGTCACCCTTTTCACTAACACCGCCAAATATAACAGTTTTTGCTAATGTGGCATCCTATGTGGCAAAAATATCTGACTGAGCATATTTTTTTCCACATCAGATTTCTAATGTTTTTTTCTCTGTCAATTGTACCCCTAACATTTTATATTTCTGCCAATGTCACCCTTTTCACTAGCACTATCAAATATTGAATAGTTTTTGCTTACGTGGCATCCTATGTGACAAAAATATCTGACTTGGTATATTTTTTTTTCCACATCAAATTTCCTACTCATCTTTTCCTCATTGTTTTGACTTGAGTCTATTCCTTCTAAAATATAACTCAAACGCACGCGCTATTTTGCTCATAAAAACATCGGAGACGTTATCAATTCTATATTTTAGGAAGACATATTCGACCTTCGATTACTGAGAAACCGTGAAAGTTTCCAAGCACCGATTTTGACTTCTCTCCGACAACGTCTTCCCGGAATAGAGAATTAGTAACGTCTCCGATGTTTTTGTCTGTAAAATGGCACGTGCGTTTGAGTTATATTTTAAAAGGGATAGGGTGAAGCCAAAACAACACGGTTTTGACGGAGAAAAGACGAGTAAAAACCATATCATTCCATCTCATAATATAATATGGAAGGCATTGAAGATAGTTCTAGGAATCAGTTTGAAGGTATCTTTATTGAATCAAAACTTCCAAGAGAAGCTCATATCACCTTAACATTTCAGTGAGACTGAAAAAACTTCCACAAAGTAGCTAAATGTATCACCAAAGACATTTTCGATGAACACTCTGTTCAAATTCCAAGCTTCCTCTATCTTCCGGCATGACTCCTATTTTTTTTTAGTTAGTCAAATATTAGTCCTACGTCAAATAATTTATAATATTAAGCAAGACATATAAGATACTTCCTTTTATCTTTATTATGATTATTCTAGCCTAAACAATATAATTAATTAATTAATTAAGCAAATCAATTGGACAACATATATATATATATTTCCTCTTATGGACATGTGGCCCTGGTCTTCTAGAAGGTTAACCGGACTATGGATCAGTGACATGTGGCTAGGGATGGCAATCTTACCCATATCTAACGGGTACGCGGAAAATTTACCCGTTGGATTCGGGTCTGGGAATTTTAACGGGTAAAAGTTCGGGTCCTGGGACGGGTAAGGGTGTATTCACCCTGGACCCGGACCCGGTGATGTAATATATATAAAAATATATTATATATCATATCAAATTGTGTGTTTGAAGTTTGTTTTTCTCAAATTTGGAAATAATTAAATTTATGAATGTGTGTTCAATACTTGTGATGAAAGTAACAAATTTTGTAGAAAAAATAGTAAATTTTCCGGGTCCAGGGCCGGGTCTGGGGATCTAAGTATTCGATGGGTTCGGGGATGGGTATCAAATTTTATACCCGATCGGGAACGGGTCCAGGGATGGGGAAAATATTGACTACCGGGGACGGGGAATACAGTACGTATCCTACCCAGACCCTACCCATTGCCATCCCTACACGTGGCAACGCTTGATGGCCTCATACGTGGTTTTCGTCCATGCTTCCCCACATACTCTCCCGCAATAGAGAAGTGGGGGAAGTTTTAGGATTGTGAGTCGAACACCATGCACAAGAACATGGGTTGACCACGTTCTCTACCTCAAGTATAAATATCCCTCATCAATTATACACATGACTGACTTCTCTTTTTTTTTTTTTCTTTCACTTTGTCGTTTGAAATTAATTCGTCTTTCAACCTACAATAACCTTTTTTTTTTTCTTTCACTTCCTAATCATAGCAGCAACTCACATTGCCCATCACATCAACAACACGCATTTTTTTAAAATAGAACTAACATAAGCAACTAATATTTTCAATAGCATCAACTAGCAACAACAATAAACAAGTTGTATTTTTTTAATTTCATCTTTCAATCAACAAGAAAACCAAGCACCTCCAAATAAATCACACAAATAGCATAAGTACCTACATCTTGCAAATACCACATAAAAACAAATATATCTTCCAACTAGATGCAAATTACAATGTTCAGATCCAAACAAAAAACCTAAAAAAAAAAATACAACCACATGTAAAGAGAAATTGTTGAAATCAAACCAGATGCAAATAACCTCAGAAAAAACAAGAAGTTGTTGAAATGGAAACAAAATAGCTCACCTCACACGCACAGAGAAGCAGATCTTCGAAAGCTCTGGTGTTGGGTGAGCAATTTGCACCTTGAAGACCGATGGAGCTGAAGAGGACCTGATCTTCGAACACACTGAGCTCACCGTTCTCTCACCTTCTTCAGGAGTCCTCACTGAGCTGAAGAGAAAGAGACGGAGGTTGTGATGAAGCAGAACAGAAGGAAGGAAGTAGGAAGTGAGATTAAGTAGTAAGGAGTGAGAAGTAGGTAGATTCAGTCACATCTACCCACACACATTCTTTTATTATTTGTAGCTTTTTTAATAATTTAATATGCATAGGGGCATTTTGGTCTTTTTTCTAATTTTACTTTACCAACTTTACATCATATTTTTTTATACCAAACATTTTTTTTCAACAGTACTTTTCTTTTTCTACGACAGTACTTTCTGTATAATACTTTACATCCGTACATTCATACCAAGCGTATTCTAAGTGAAACATAAAGAATCAAAATGATGTTTTTACCCTTTTTCTTTAGTCTATGAAAATGATGATGTTTTGCCAACAGAGATTACTGTCCCCTTGATTAGGATAGTACTTGAGGAACAGATGGAACATAGCAAAGAAGCAGACTTGGAGGCTTTGGAGGAGCGACGAGATAAAACACGTACTAGTCAATTAATGTATCAAAGAAAAATGATTCAACCTTATGAAAAGTTGGTACATCCTCGCATGTTTCAAGAAAGTGATCTAGTCTTGAAGGCTGCTGAACATATTATAATGGGTATCCATGCCATTAAGTTTACTCCTAAGTGGGAAGGACCTTTCAAGGTTAAAAAGTTTACTCCTAAGTGGGAAGGACCTTTCAAGGTTAAAAAGGTTTATAACAGTGACTATTGTATTCTAGAAAACCCAAGCTCTAGGAAGGAGATAGCTCCAATCAATTTTAAGTTTGATATTTTATCATTAAACCCTTTGTAATTCAATATTGTTGGTCCTATTATTAATAAAGTGCTTTCACATAAATATATCAGAACTCTCCATTACCCTATTTTTAAACTACCTTTTCTCTTTCATAGTGCACTTTGTTCAATTAAGAGGATGTGAAAGATACATGCTATAAAGATACACACACATATATATATATGTATATATGTATATACATATAAAGGGAAGATGAACTGATGAAGTACATTCAAAGAAGAGAATGAAAGTAATAGAAAAAAAAAGTTCAAAAAAAAGAGAACAGGGAAAAAAAATGCTCATGGGAAGATAGGGGTTTTTTCTTGCTCCAGTAGATCCTCGAGAACACGTATCCTAGCCTGCAAATCCTCACATTCCTTCTTCAATATCCTAAGCTCCTCATGGTGTTTTCCTAATGACAAGTGTGAATCCCATGCTTTTGAAATTAATGCCTTCATATCAGAAATAAAGACTTCATCACAATTGTTGCGTTCCAATTCAATGATCATTAGCTCTATTTCTCTTCTTGTGGCTTCATCCAAAGTCATTGGAGTTATGCTACTCATCAAAACTAAAAGGTCGCCCAAAGACATAAACATATACTTAATATAGCTCGACCTCCAATCAGGGTGCATGTTCATCATGCTAGGATACTTAATGAAAATTTTTATTATCAGTGCTTTCCTATTTTCATCCAAATCAGGGATCACCCCTTCTATTAACTTGCTAGCGTTGGTCGCATCCTTTATATTAAAAGTTCCTACATGGCAGAAAGATACAATCATTAAGAATCAGTTTAAGGGCATCACCTAAATAATGAAAAAATACTTTTCAAAATAGTTGTTAATCTTATTTACCCATATAAGGGGAAGAAGTTTTGACATGATTGGAAAGAACATCTCCCTCAGGTGACTCAATTGCGGAGGCAGCCTCTTCTCCTACAAAGGATCTTGCAGTCTCTGAAAGTAATGCATGCAAAAAACGAAAAGAAAAGAAAAGCAAGACTCTGAACAGTTAGAGGAGTAAAGTAACTTATTCACCTTTTAGAGATACTGGATAAGGAAGGGATTGATTTTCACTTGATATAATAACTTGTTCGTTGACAACATGAGAGGTCGGTAGTGGGATCTTCATATGAGTAACAAGATCAACATTGTCAGTAGACCCTCCTTGAGATGTCAGAGGTAGGATAGGAAGGACTTCAGTATTCAATGGTTCTTTGTTACAAAAGGGTTCCCTTGGAACTATCTGGACAGAATCATTTGGAGGGGCTTGCTCATGAGGTTCCTAAAGAGAGTAAAGGAAAATGGAGAAATTCATTAATTCCAAAACAAAAAAAGGATAAAGCAAGAAAACGAAAAGTAGAAGAACATATTGGACAAGGAGAGGAAGGAGAAGTTCGAGACATTGTTTTCTTAGTGATAATTGTCTTCTTATTACCTGATATAACCTCCAAAAATGCACTCAGAAACCAATTAAACAGCAACCAAACAGTAGCAGAGAAAATATGGCAGAACAGAAAGAAAATGGTGAATAACTCTGTCTTATATTGAATAGTAGGATAAATGGATGCACCAGAATGTGCTCCTTACACTAGCAGTAGCAGAGAAATGCTTAGCTAAGAAAGATAACGGAAATACAATGGCATAAAAGGTAAAAGCTTCCCTGACATTCGAGAGGCAGGGCTCTCCTTACAATGGTCCTAAATTCCAAGCTGTCCTCCAATGATTGCCGCAGGAGCATAAAAGGGCAGGGACAAATACCTGGTGGCAGAATTGACTATTCTGCCCCTATGGTGGACTTCTCAGTGGAAGGCCCAACCTCCTTGCGTTTCCTTCTAGCGTACGTAGCCTTTGTAGGAGGCCCATCATCACCCTCCCCTAAGAGCTTCACCTTGTCCTCAAGGTGAAATTGTGGGAACTGCTCCTTAATAACATCATAGTTCTCCAAGTGCATTCGCAATCTGGTAATCCTTCCCATTTTAGCAACACCTCAACCTCTCCATTGGTCAGTTTCCTCGCTCTCCTAATTTCTTCGGGCTGCACCTGAAGCTCTAGTTCCTCGATAAGGAAAGATGGGATGTCTTGCGTCGGGGTGGTTGACTGGACAGCTCTCTTCAACTGGGAGACATGAAAAACCGGGTGGATTTTTGCTGCTGCTGGCAACTCCAGCCTGTACGCCACTGCCCCGTATTTTGCCTTCACTTTGTAGGGCCCGTAAAACCGAGGACTTAGCTTCTCACAAATCTTCTTGGCCAAGGACTTCAACTTGTATGGCTTTAGCTTGAGATAAACCAAGTCACCCACCTCAAATTGCTCATCACGCCTGTGTTGATTGGCATAGTGTTTCATTCTCTCCTGAGATCTCAACAAGTGATTTTTCAACTCATTTAACATTAAATTTCTCTCCTTGATCTGTTCATTGACTTGCTCCACCGGTGATTCACAGTCCTCCATCTTGAACAAGGTCGGAGGGTCTCTACCATACACTGCTTTGAAGGGTGTGGTTCACGTGGATGCATTAAAAGTAGTGTTGAACCAGTACTCAGCCCAATTGAGCCATTTGCCCCACTGCTTGGGCTTGTTGCCTGCAAAACACCTTAGATAAGTTTCAAGGGTCCTATTCACCACCTCCGTTTGCCCAACTGTCTCCGGATGGTACCCCGAGCTGTACTTAAGAGTTGTGCCCGACAATTTGAACAACTCCTTCCAGAAGTGGCTCACAAACACCCGGTCTCGGTCGGATACTATAGACTTCGGGAACCCATGCAATCGTATTATCTCTCTAGTAAACTTCTCCGCCACCTCTTTGGCAGAAAAGGGATGAGCCAGAGGAATGAAATGAGCATACTTGGTCAGTCTATCCACCACTACCATAATAGTATCATGACGATGAGATCTTGGCAGCTTGGTAATGAAGTCCATGCTGATGTGCTCCCACACCTGTTGAGGGACTGGTAGAGGTTGCAACAATCCGGTCGGGCTCATAGCTTGGTACTTATTTCTCTGGCAATTCTCACACTTAGCCACATACTCCTGTACATCTCTTTTCATCCCCTCCCAGTGAACATTCTCCATTAACCGCTTGTAGGTCCTCAAATAATCGGAGTGCCCACCCATTGGTGACGAATGGAACTCTTGAATCAGTCTTGCTGCTCGTGGTGATCCCTTGGGTATAACCAATCGCCCGTGATACACCAAAAACCCATTCTGGAGAGCATACCCTACAGGTGGTTTCTCCTCGGAGATCAGTTGTCGCTTGATCTTAGTCAATTGTTCATCGTTCTGAACCTCATTTTCCCACTCATCAAACTCGTCGCACCGCCAAACTGAGAATGCTTTAAGCTCCAGAGTCTCACCCCTCCTAGACAAAGTATCAGCTGCCTTATTCTCCACTCCGGGCTTGTATTGGATCTCGAAATTATACCCCATCAACTTGGAAACCCATTTTTGTTGATCCGGATCAATGATGCGCTGCTCGAGCAAGTACTTAAGCACCTTTTGGTCAGTTTGGATTGTAAACCGATGTCCCAACAAGTAATGTCGCCATTTCCTAACTGCGAAGACAATGACCATCAATTCCCACTCATACACCGAGCTCTTCTGGGCCCGGTTGGAAAGCAACTGGCTGAAATATGCAATTGGTCTTTTATTCTGCATTAGCACTGCCCCAAGACCAGTCCCTGACGCGTCAATCTCTAGTTCGAAGGGCTGTGAGAAATCTGGCATCGCCAACACCGGCACTGTAGTCATGGCTGTCTTCAATCCCTCAAAAGCCTTCTGGGCTTCCTCATTCCACTTGAAGGCATCTTTCTTCAGTAAATTAGTGAGCAGAAGTGCTATTTTACTGTAGTCTTTCACGAACCTCCTGTAATAGCCAGTAAGCCCCAAGAATACCCTCAAGCTCTTCAAATCCTTTGGTGTTGGCCAACTCATCATGCTTTCTATTTTGCTAGGATCTGCCTGTACTCCCCCAGTCGAGATGATATGACCCAGATATTCGAGCTTGCTTTCACCAAACTCACACTTCTTCACATTAATGACGAGGTGGTTATCCTTCAAAATTCCCAAAACCATTCTTATGCTTCAGGTGCGTCACCGCATTCGGGCTGTAAATTAGAATGTCATCGAAGAAGACCAATACAAACTTCCGCAGGTGTTCCTTGAAAATATCATTCATCAGAAACTGAAAGGTCGAAGGGGCGTTAGTTTAACTAGTATTGCATGATCTCGTGCTCTCCTTGGGGGAAGGCTTTTAAGCGATTCACACACCTCCTTGAACTCATCCAGCACCGCCTGCACTTCACCTGAGACCTCTTGTTTTAAGACACCTCAGTTTTAGCCAAAGAAGCATCCCCTTTTAAACAAACCAAGGCCTCCCCTACATGGTACTTCATAGTCAGCAAGCGCCAATTGACATTCACCTCCATCAACGATTCCAACCACGTAATGCCCAGTATCATGTCCACTCCTCCAAGGTCAAACGGGTAGAAATTTTGCTCTATCTCAATACCCTGCACCTCTACCCGCACTGCCTTGCACATACCACTTCCTTCCACCTTATGCCCATCACCCACAGTAACTGAATATGACGTCGTCCCCCTTATCGGAAGTTGGAGTTTTGAAACCAGAGAAGAAGAAATAAAATTGTGGGAAGCCCCACTTTCTATCAGAATCAGTATTTTCTCCCCTTTCAAGTTACCGCTAACCTTCATGGTTCGGCCCCCCATGAGGCCCGCAATGGAATTCATCAATAAAGCCATCAAAGCTCCATCCCCACTGTGTGCGTCTTCCCTCTCTCCTTTAGCGTCGAATTCCTCCAACAGGATTTCATCTTCCCCATCTTCTATCGGACATGACATGATGAGAATATTCAGCTGTTTGTTCTTGCACTTGTGCGCAAGGCTGTACTTCTCGTCACAGGTGAAGCATTCGCCTAATCGACGCTTCTCCGCGACCTCCTCGGGCGTCAATCGTCGCACTTTGCTCCTCCCAGTACTCGCGGTGCTTGAGGACGCCTTTTTCTCCTCTGTGCGTTTGCTCTCGGTACCCCGATTGGGTTGAGTGGTGGAATTCAGTTTGCTGCTCATTTCGGTTTGGGCTGGAGTCTTACACGAATTGGGCTTAGTGGGAGTCCATTGGATATGAGAACTCTGTATTACCCTAATCACCTTAGCCTTCTCGTGCTCCTCCCTCCACTTAGCTAAAACCCAGTTCCTTTCTTCAACTTTGTGGGATAGGTCCATGACCTCTAGTAGTGATTGGGCCTTCATCATCCTAAGCTCGGCCCGAATCTCCTCTTTCAGTCCATTCTGATAAGCTCCTATGAGCATCTCTTCGGAGCCTCCTTTAACGGCGCCGACAACAGCTCGAATTGCTCTCGATATTCAGCCACGGTTCCCTCTTGTTTGAGCGCCATCAACATCTCATAGTTGTTCCCTTGCTGAGATTTGTGGAAACGGCACAAGAGTTCCTTCTTGAACTCACTCCACGATTGGATGTTCATCCTCGTCTCCAACCATTGAAGCCAATTCAAAACCTTCCCTTCCATACATACGGCCACCGCCTCTAGCTTTTCTCCCTCTTGCATTTGGTTCAAGGAAAAGTAACGCTCCACTTTGAAAAACCACCCAATTGCTTCGTCACCATCGAATAAGGGAATCTCGAGCTTACGGTATTTCCCCCCTTCTTTCCCATTCAGATCCTCCACACGCTGCTCCCAGTTGTTCTCTTCTTCATGAGATCCCGAACCTTCGGATTGTTGATCCTCTCTATCCTTTCCAGCCCCTTTCTCCATTCTTCCCAGTGATTCTTTGTTTCCAGAAAGCACGCCTTCAGTTCAGTGATATCTTTCTGCATCACTCCCATAGTCCCCTTCATCGCACCCATCTCCGCCTCAACGGAATCCACTCTTCCTTCCATTCTCGTGCTAACCATGCCCCGGAAAGCAATCGCTCTGATACCAAAATGATAGAACCTCCAAAAATGCACTCAGAAACCAATTAAACAGCAACCAATAGCAACCAAACAGTAGCAGAGAAAATATGGCAGAACAGAAAGAAAATGGTGAATGGTGAATAACTCTGTCTTATATTGAATAGTAGGATAAATGGATGCACCAGAATATGCTCCTTACACTAGCAGTAGCAGAGAAATGCTTAGCTAAGAAAGATAACGGAAATACAATGGCATAAAAGGTAAAAGCTTCCCTGACATTCGAGAGGCAGGGCTCTCCTTACAATGGTCCTAAATTCCAAGTTGTCCTCCAATGATTGCCGCAGGAGCATAAAAGGGCAGGGACAAATACCTGGTGGCAGAATTGACTATTCTGCCCCTATGGTGGACTTCTCAGTGGAAGGCCCAACCTCCTTGCGTTTCCTTCTAGCGTACGTGGCCTCTGTAAGAGGCCCATCATTACCATTCGTGTCCCTAGAACAGTAATAAAGGGAGTCAATACCTAAGACACAAGGAGTGTCCATTGGCGAACTTACTTCTTTAAGATGAGTATTCACTTCATCCTTCTTACTCTTCGATGCTTTTAATTAAGAATGTCCAAGAGACTCAAGGTGAGTAAGGTGGACTCGAAAATCATTTTTTTACGATATTAACGTATTTTTCAAAATGCTTATTAAGAGTCAAGGATAGGGCAGCTTCCTTAATGAAAGAACACTTTACTAAGCCACGAGATGTTTGGTCAAAGCTAAACTGACGAGCTACTTGTTGAGGGTTATTTACTACACCTAGTACTTGTGCCCTCACTTCCCAACATCCATATCTATATAACGTAACAAAGGAATGAAAGGTACAAGGATGAAGACATAGCTTCCAAAAGTCATGAATGCCTTCTTTATGCATAGTACCTAATTTTGTGTTTACTAATAAGTCTTTCTAGAAAGCCTCGTGGGATTCATACATCACCTTACCTTGTTTAGGGCCGTTGTGTGAAAGCATCCTCTTGATCTAAGACATCTTTAAAAGGAATCTCCCTTTGACCATGTTTCCACATCCTAGCTAGCACATGCCTACTAGTTTCCCCTAAACTAGAAGACAAAGTTGTGTCGCTAAACTATAAAGCATTATTTCCTTAAAGTGTTTATAAGGGGGAAGGAGAGAAACTACCAACAGAACAACTTTGTCTTCATCTTCAATCTTAACTTCAAGATTCTCCAAATCAATCAAAATTGTACTGAACTCATTTATTTAGGTGTGATCTCAGCAAACTTGCTTCTTTCATTCTCAGAGTGTAGAGCCTTTCCTTCAATCTGAGTTTTTCGACCAAGTTTTTGGTCATGTAAAGACCTTCTAACTTGGTCCAAAATGCAGCAATAGTTGTTTCTTGAATCACTTCTCACAATACATTTTCTGATAGGCATAACTGGACTGCCAATAGGGCTTTCTTGTCCAGTTCCTCCTAGCTTTCATCTGACATTGCCGCTGGTTTCTTGGATTTGCCATCAAGTGGCTTCTTTAGCCCATTTTGAGTCACCACAGCCTTTATATTGATCTTACCATCGAATTTCTTGATGTCAAACCTTGTAACAGCTGACGTGACTATGATTCTTGTGGGTTCTTGTTTGAAGGCTCTGATAATACTTGTTACTTTTGAGCCTAGAATTTAGAGAGTTGAACCAAAAAAAAAACTAGGGTTCTTGGAAGGACAGCTAAGATAGAAACCAAAGAGTGCGAGAGAATAACTAATGGGAATAAATTCTGACTTATTTTATTCCATCAAAATTAGCATAATGTTGAGAAGGCATTCAACGAGTATTTACAAACATACCTATGATAAAAATAACTCCCTAACTAAAATAGTTGCAACTGAAGCATAACAAAAATTACAACAGAAACCTATTGTAACTAAAGCCTAATAATGATAGTAGGCTATAATAGAAAACCAACCGAACAGAATGACATATCATAATTAGTACCATATCTAACAATAGCAACAACAATCAAAGTCTTTTCCCACTAGGTGGGGTCGGCTATATGGATCAAGCGACGCAACATGTTCTGTCTTTGCACATTTCTATGGTTAGGTTATTTACGGCTAGATCCCTCTTAATCGTTTCTCCTATTGTTTTCTTTGGTCTTCCCCTACCTCTAATTATTAGGCTATCTTTCATTTGGTCAACTCTACGTACAAGAGCCTCTACCGGCCGTCTTTGTACATGACCAAACCACCTAAGGCGTGTTTCAACTAATTTTTCAACAATAGGTGCTACCTCCACTTTCTCTCTAATATAATCATTCCTAATCCTATCGATTCTAGTGTGACCACTCATCCAACGCAACATTTTCATTTCTGCCACGTTGAATTTGTGCTCATGCTGGCTTTTTATCGCCCAACATTCAGTACCATACAGTAAAGCTGGTCTTATCGCTGTGCGATAAAATTAATTTTATAGACCAAAGTGCATAAGAAGGAAGCAACTTTCCTATCAAGCATAGAAACCAAAGTTCGCCAACAAGATACATAAAAATATAACATGTGCAAGTAAGGGTAAAGGGAAGAAAGAGAAACACGAAACACATACAATACCTCCTCCATAGTCTTTCCTGTGATCTCTGATGGTAATTTTGGTGCAGTAGTCACTGAAGTACCAACAGTCGAAGTGGTTCTATTCAAAAAGTAGAAAACAATGAGTCAAAATTACATTCCTAAGATTTAATATGTGATAAATCATGCACATACAATGACTTATGGAATGCTAAATAGAAATCTCATAAGATATGAAGGACGTTTTAAGGCAATTTAACTATGTCAGTAAAATTGCATGATTCACGAAGATGACTAACCTCGACAGTGAAAACTGCAAGATAAATCAGGAAACTACATTAATTAAAGGTTAAATCATGTCTGCAATACAAATGACAAAAGAGAGCGAGCAAGAGAGAGAGACTAGCATTTCAGCCAAGTTGAGTACCATTCAGACTGTTAAAAAAGCTAACTTGTTTTAGTTCTTTAATAAAATGATATAGAAGCAGCTTTGGCAGGAAAAACTAGCAATGTTGATTCATATCATTAGCTTTTGTGGCATTTGCCTTGATTCTTTGTATGATGTGTGCTTGCCATGCCAAACTACAAGGCTGTAAGCTGAGGTACATAGACTCTGCATCTTAAGTTTAATATAAAAAACTAAAATTGCGTAAACAAGATGGTCTAAAATTTACAAGTGTTGGTACTAGATCACCACTAACAACCAATATAACCAATTGCAAGGAAGAGAAATTTATAGCAGAAAAACCAGAAAAAGGAAGGAGTTACTACAAATACAGAGGGGGAAAATGGATAAACCATTACCCAAGACAAAGTATACATACCCAATAGTGGAAGCCACAACAAGAGTTGATGATGTCTGCCCTACAGTAGTACTGGAAATGGAAGTTGCGGGAGCAGCAGAGGCTGAAGTGCTCACCACTACAAATTCAGTCCAGATAGCAATTAAACATCAGACCTAGGAATGTAAATATAAATCTTCTTTTGATAGTAGTATAAGAACTTAACAATCAAAGAAGAAAAAAGTTTACATTAGTGAGGATGACTAAATAAGTATAGCGCATAAAGCAATAAAATAAACAACTTCAAATGAGCATAAAACAACACAACAAAAAGCATCAGTATAGTGTACAGAGGATGAACTAACCTAGAACTACAAAGGACAAATGTGCCTCCTCAACTCTAGAGCTGTTTGACTTGGATTTGGGTCTAATGAAACAGGAAATACTATTATATGAACCTCTCCAGACTAGAAGAGAAGTGCATCCAACATAGTTAGAACGACAGAAGGGCCCTATGACTCCATGATGCTCGCAGCTCACCAACCTCACTTATAGTATATTTTTTTGGAAATTAAGATCGAATGAAAATAAAAACTGCACTTAGAATCACAATACAAATATCCTACAACAAGTTACAATTATATGTTCACATACAGAAGTACTTCCCCCATGCCTATGGTTTATGATTCATCAATAAGATGTGTAGGCAACTAATAACTAGAGTAAATGAAAAGAAACTCCAAATCCAACATTATGCAAAATTTCAGCATTCAGATTTTTTGCTTTTTCCCTATGCCCCTCCCTCTCCCTCTCTGTTTGGATGAAGTTCAAAACACCGAGGAACATGAGTCACTGGTCCATAAATGCTATATACATAGAGAGGACTCCACAAGACGCAACAACAATTTCTTTCTCATTTCTATTTCCTTAAGAACCATAGAACTACATCAAGGTTCAGCTTTGAGCCCTTACCTCTTCAATTTGGTATTGGATGTGCTCACTGAACATATACAAGAGGCAATACCAAGGTGTATGCTTTTTGCTGACGATATAGTCTTGGTTGGAGATTCCAAAGAACAAGTAAATGAAAAATTAGAGAGATGGAGACAAGCTTTGGAGACATATGGATTTCACATAAGTCGAAGCAAAACAGAGTATATGAATGTAAATTTAGTGGTAGGGACGCTGATTCTAGGAGTGAGGTGAAGCTTGGAGATCACCCCATGCGGGAAGTCACAAGTTTTAAGTATTTGGGAACGATAATACAAAATAATGGAGAAATAGAGGAAGATGTAAACCATAGGATCCAAGTAGGATGGATGAAATGGAGGAAGGCATCAGGTGTTATTTGTGATAAGAAAGTACCGCTTAAGCTTAAGGGGAAATTTTATCGCACCGCAATAAGACCAGCTTTACTGTATGGTACTGAATGCTGGGCGATAAAAAGCCAGCATGAGCACAAATTCAATGTGGCAAAAATGAGAATGTTGCGCTGGATGAGTGGTCACACTAGAATGGATAGGATTAGGAATGAGTATATTAGAGAGAAAGTGGGGGTAGCACCTATTGTCGAGAAATTAGTCGAAACACGCCTTAGGTGGTTTGGTCATGTACAAAGGCGACCGGAAGAGGCCCCGATACGTAGAGTTGACCAAATGGAAGAAAACCTAATAACTAGAGGTAGGGGAAGACCAAAGAAAACAATAGGAGAAACGATTAAGAGGGACCTAGCCATAAATAACTTAACCATAGAAATGTGCAAAGACAGAACATGTTGGCGTCGCTTGATCCATATAGCCGACCCCACCTAGTGGGAAAAGGCTTTGTTTGTTGTTGTTGTTCTGTTTCCTTAAGAACATTGTAATTTAAGTCACTAAGGCTAGTCGTTTTTCTGGCCCAACGCCTCTCAGACCTTGAGAGGCGTCAGGTTCAAAGAGGCGCCGCCTGCCTCCACTGTCCAAAAGGCAAGCACCTTAGGCACCTCACTGAAATATGAGGTGTGCAGTGCTGTTCTGTTTTTTTTTTTTGGATGACAAGTCAAATTTTAAATAGCATGAATTAAATAAGTAAATGATATGCAGTGGTGGGGAACATGAGTCACAACTCACAACGAGGGGTAAAGTTCAAGATAGTGGGCTGGAAAGTGAGTCAAAACTCAAAACATGTGTCATAGGTGGAGTTCATGATAGTGGGTTAAGGAAAATGAGTCAGAACATGTGTCAAGCTGTAGAGTCCATGATAGTGGGTTGAGGAAAATGAGTAAGAACATGTGTCATGCTATAGAGTTCATGGTAGTGGGTTAGCTGTGTCTTTCTCCTAGCTTAAGTTATTAGAAGCTTTGTTACAAACTATAATTCCTTAATGATTTTGATGATTATAGTGTCTTATAACTTGATACTTATCATATTAGAACTTAGAATAGTTAATTTATATTTCAAATGTTGTTACAAATTCTCATAATCTCATCTTTTTATGTTTGTTCATATAGCATTCTAGAAATTTTTTCCTATTATAATGCCTTAGTTCGCTCGCGCGTGAGCCCTTTTATCTCCTCTCGCCTAAGGTGTTTTAGGAGCTTGGCGCCTTAAGAGTGCCTTTCGCCTTTGACTACCTTGCTTAAGACTAAATGCAAGTGATTAATTCATTCAAACTCCCCCTCCCTTCACAAGTTCACAAGCTTTTCTTTCTCAACATATGCGTCTCAATGACACAAATTTCAAAAAAATAGATAGTAGGACTGAAATCCAAACTTGCAAGGATTAACAAAACAATAGAAGATACTACCATAGGAACAGACAAAACCTTGGAGAAAAACAAGTCCTATTACAGTCATCAATTTATTATCTGCACCCTATTCCATGTCTGTTATGACGTTCTCCCAATAAATTCTCACCCATGGTCTTTATGTATACTGTATTTTTACTTTCAATAGCTTCTCTAAAGCCTCTCACTATCAGAACAAATAATCAACTAAACTACCACGACATTTCCTCAATCACTCGTTCAGCCTTTCCTTTTTATCCTTTAAGCACATCCTAAAAGCTTGTTAGAACATCAATATGATGTTTCATGAAGGGGAAAAAAAGCATCTTTAATAAAAATGAAAGGAAGAAGGAATATTGTTCCACCTACACAGTTATTTATAGTTTTATACCCTTCAAAAGCATAAATCTACTAGGTTCTATACCAAATTGAAGCATGCATCAAATAAACTTATGGAAAAGTTTGAGCATTTGCTGTACTAGAAAGTGAGGGAACCATCAAAGTGAAGGATACCAAACACAATAATCTTTTCATTAAGAACAAAATCCGTTTTCTATACTTTATTGACAAAGACAGTATAATTTAGCACAGGCTACAGACGTTATAGAAATAGTTGCAAAAACCTATCATCACTACATGAAAGTTAATATCTCAAAAGATAATAGAGGATGTAAATTGCATTGCTTACCAAATGCAGGTGCAGTGCAGCTCGACACTACAGATGACTCGAACAAAAACGGAGCCGACGAACCAAAAACGGACGCCCCGGAAATAGATGGACCCGAACTTGCTCCGAACGGAGAAGATGCAGCAGCAGCAGCAGAGGAAGATGAGCCAAATAACGATGGAGAGGGACTTGAGGTGCCAGATGCCACCGAACTAAAACCGAACGGAACTGAAGGTACCGATGAAGCAGCGCTGGGGTAGGAGGAAGAGGAGGAGGATCCGAAAAATCCGGTTGCGGGTAGGGATGGCCCGAACGGAGAAGGAGAGGATCCGAGTGAGAAAGAGGGAGAAGAAGTGTTGGAGAATGAAAATGGAAAGGAAGATTGGGAAGAAGAAGAAGAAGAAGCAGAAAAAGAGGAACTGAAGGAGTAAAACGACATTATTGCTGCGCCGAGTGTGAGGTTTTGAAAATGGGGGATTTGCAGTTGCGTCAAGGGTTTTAGCTTTTAGGAGAAAACAGGCTAATGAGCCATTGTGATTCTTTTGAGATATTCCCTCTGGAAAAAGATTTGATTCTGCATCCAATAGTGCGAGTTTAAAAGTCACAGGACAGGAGTGGTAGTGGAAACTGGAAAGGCCAGTCACGAGTCACCTCACCTGCATGTGAATAGAGTGAGACCGTGCTTGCTACAAAATAGAGTAAAAGGCGGCAATTTTATTTTAAACTTATTTGAGGCAAAATACTATTTAGTCACCGAATTGTTGGTCAAATTACTATTTAGTCTCCAAATTGTTCAAAAATACTATTTAGTCCCCGAATTGTTCACTCTGTCAACTATTTAGTCCTCGAATTTGACAAAAATACTATTTAGTCCTCGAATTTGTAATTATGTCAACTATTTAGTCCCCAAACTTGGCAAAAATACTATTTAATCATCGAATTTGCAACTCTGTCAACTATTTAGTTTACTGACTGTTACCCGTTATAGCTGACAGAGTTGTAAATTCGGTAATTAAATAGTATTTTTGTCAAATTTGGGGATTAAATAGTTGACATAGTTACAAATTCGAGGACTAAATAGTATTTTTGTCAAATTCGGGGACTAAATAGTTGACAGAGTGAACAATTCGGGGACTAAATAGTGTTTTTGAACAATTCGGGGACTAAATAATAGTTTGACCAACAATTCGGGGACTAAATAGTATTTTGCCTCAACTTATTTTGTAAAGGCTAAAGTATTATTTTGGTCCTCAATGTTTACTTGAAGTTTAATGTTGGTCCTCAATGTTTCAAAAGTTTAATGTTGGTCCTCAAAGTTTTTTTTAATCGATTTTGGTCCTCGAGCGTAACACCATTAACTTTTTGCCGTTAAATGATGACGTGACATGCTTATGTGGCACACCATCTCTCCTACGTATCATATTTTAATGATTTGGCATGATACATCACTGTCACGTCATTAAAATATGATGATAATAATGATGATGATGATGAAGGAGAGAAGATGATGATGTGGCAATTTGGGGTGATATGGCAGTGATATGTCATGTCAGATCATTAAAATATGACACGTAGGAGAGAGGGTGTGCCACATAAGCATGTCACGTCATCATTTAGCGGCAAAAAGTTAACGGTGTTACGCTCGAGGATCAAAATCGACCAAAAAAAACTTTGAGGACCAACATTAAACTTCATGCAAACATTGAGGACTAAAATAATACTTTAGCCTTTTGTAAAAAATTAAACCCAAAATTTTCCATCTTAAAAAAATACGGGTGTTCTAAGATGTGTGTGTGTATATATATATATATAAAGGAATCTCCTAAAACATCTGCTTCACAATTAGGATTAAAGATATCTTTGCTCATCTGACACATCATCAATTCAACTTTTAATCTCATGCATTTAGTCCACATGTCAAGCCATGTTACAGATACTAAATTTCTATTGATCCACATAATTTATAATAATCCAACTTTGATTTTTTGTCTTCCATGTAGACTCATTCCAATTGATTCTTTTTAATTTAATGCAATTATTTCTTTTTAATTCAATGCAATTATCATTTAATGTTGCTTAATACTTAATGCAGGTAATAATGACGATTTATCATAAGAAATACATCTATATCCATCAACAATATCACTCGGATAAAAGTTCAATGGTACCGTACCACTGAACTTCAGTGCATCCCTCCAATCATGTAGTGCCATTTGTTAATATTAATAAAAACTCACATTAATTAGGGCCCACCTTGAATGGTTTAGGGACCAACTGATTGGAAGGATGTACTGAAGTTCAGTACTACCGTACCACTGAACATCTACTCCACTCTCAAGAGCTGACCAATTTCCCAATTAATGACCCCTTTATTCTTGCTTGAGTTGATATACCCTATTAATGCCATGATCCCATTCGAATTCTCTCACCTGTCTTATGAAGGCTGTATAAATATATGTCCTTCATACTTATTATTCACACCTTCCTGATTGCTCCGTTCTAAATATCAAGTTTATTGCGTGTAATTGATATTTCTTTACTTCATTCTTATATTTGTGTGTATATATGCTTTTTGTTTTGTTATAGCGATTAATGAGTTCCTCAATTTTTTTAAGGTGTTTTGGTGAATTGTTTTGTTACTTTTATGAATACATATTAATCCATGGTGCTTTGAAATTTAACTATTTCTCCTGTTTTTTTTAAGAATCCTACACATGGAGCATATCTTTAATTTGGTTAGATCTATTAACAGATCTCGGAATTCCTGGACCATTGTAATCTGCGTTGTGAGGTTGTGGAAGACTCATCAAATGCTCTATATCTGCAACAAATTCATAGATGTACGTTTACTGTTTATGCGACCATTTGTCCATTTCCCTTCTCTCTTCTCTCGCTGTCTCCTGAATTATTTCATTCCAGGGTACTGAAAAAAATTCAGTTCACTGTAAAACTCAAATCTGCAACAAATTCATTGTTTTGTGAGTTTTGCTTCTTATTATCTAATAGCACAGTCCTTAGTTCACTCTAATACTTTCAATTTTTTTAGAATAACTTTATATTGTTTTAGAAGTGGCAAACACATTGGCTCCAAATTTTACACTAAGATTCAATTTCATTTCTATACGTTAATATTAGCGTTACATTGAAACGTTAATGTTAGAAGAATTAATCTATGAGTGTAGCGTGATTTTTTACTTTGTCTCTTAGGTAAGTGATTGCATATTTTACTTTTCCAAATTTTCTGATTAGTTATCCATGATGAAGGATTTATCTTCATTGTGCAGCGAATACAATAAACAAAAAGAAATGGTAATTTAAATATACTCCTTTGACGAAATTTGATATAATACTATTTAATATTTCTATAATATCTCGGATATTATTCAGGGACAAAATGTAAATGTTACAAAATTTAAGATGATGTAATTTAGTAAAATAATAAAAAAATTGTTTCAATCAATGAAATTGTTGTAATTAATCTTTGAATCAGATTATGTAAAATAATGTTTTTTGTGATGCCTTGGTTCACCACTTCACCTTATACATTTCATGGCTAATTTATTTAAATATAATTTTTTTAAAAAAATTAGTAATTATTAAATTAATATATCATAAATTTAAACAATTTAGTCGTCCCTAATACATAGGAAGACTTAGTCATTTTTATCTATTAGGAATTGAAAAAACAAATTAGACTTTCTTAGAATAAATTTTTCATTCAATCTAACAACTTGTCAATGTGACACAATATATCTATCCTTCATATCCTTTCAAGTATGTTCTTTTGAAAAAAAAAAAAAAGAGAAAATGGGAATGAGAATGGAAAAGAGGGGGAATAAAAATGTCATTTTAATTTGATATGATGTAAATAGAATAAAAGTGAATAAAATGTTCAGCTTATAAATCTTAAATAGGGCACAAGTAAGACAATATATACTAAATAAATAAGACAATATATCCTTCATATCCTTTCAAGTATGTTATTTATATAAGGCACGAGTAAGACAATATATACTAAATAAATAAATTCTACTTAAATAAAATCTTCAAATTACCATATTTTGAGTGAACAATGTTGGCATCCCATCAAAAGCAATGATGGTGGACCAGCAAAGGAAGGGACAATGTGAGAATCTCTTAGAGAACAGTTGTTGTTAGACATTGATGTTAAGGTTGGATCTGATTCTTTAGAAGACCTATTAATTCTTAAAGACTGCTAAAAAATTATTGGTTGTGTGTTTAAAGTTTAAACCCGTTTATCAATTTGTTAGTTAAGATTATCTAGGGTGTGTTTGATAGGTGGAATGAGTGAGGGAATGAGAATGGGAATGTTGGAGGGAATGGATATGTTATATCAAAGTGATGTGATGTGAATGAAATAAAAGTGGACAAAATGACCATTTTACCCTTACATTAAAAATGAGAATTGAATAAATTAAAAGTGGTTAAAAAAGTAAGGACAAAAATATAATTTAATCACATTACAAAAAGTAAAGTATGTTTGATATGAAGAATGTTGGATAATCCAACATTAAGATTACGTCATCCATCCCACTAACCAAACACACCCCTAATGCTTGATAAGTTCATATTTAAACTTTGTTTACTTTAATATTCAAGCTATTCCAATTTAATTTATTTCGCACATTTTTTTTATATTAACATCATATTACTTTATATTGTATTTTTGATAAATTTAAAAATTTAATATTTTAAATATTCAAAATTAATAAATAAACATCTATAATCCACCACCTAGTTCATACAAATAACAAATCTGACGAATGAATGGTATTGCACCACATGTGAGGACATCAGATTTGAGTTTTTTGCTTCTTATTTCCTCATTTGTTTAATTTTGCTATATAGTTTTTTCAAAAAATATTTTTCAAAAGGTCAAAACTCCAAATTGGTCATTTATGTTTGCACTAAGTTTTATATTGCTCCTTTATATTTCAAAAAGTTTAAATTGGTCATTTATGTTTGCAAGAAGTTCCAAATTGGTCCTTCCTTCCACTTCCCTCAATTTCTTAAGTTAAGTGCTGACGTGGCGTGATGACGTGTCCATCTAAGCTGATGTGTCATGCCACGTCATCGCCACGTCATCACATATGATATTGGATGATGACGTGGCATGACACGTCAGCTTAAATTGACACAGAGAGATGATATGTCAACGTCAGCACTTAACGGAAGAAATAAACAGACTTGGGTGGAAGGACCAATTTGGAACTCCTTGAAAACATAAAGGACCAATTTAAACTTTTTGAAACATAAAGGACCAATATGAAACTTCGTGCAAACATAAAGGACCAATTTGGAGTTTTAACCTTTTCAAAATACTTAAATATTTTCAATAAGACAACTATTTTGAATTAAAATGAGCTAGGAGTCGAGTTGAGTTAGTTGTCTTAATTCAAAATAATAAAAGTCAAACCGAGTTATTTATCTCAAATAGTTGTCTTAATTTAAAATAATAAGGGTCAAACCGGATTATTTAATTTAATATTTTAAAATTTAATAATTATTATTTGAAAAATTAAATAGTGTTCGAAAATAGTTCAAGCAAAATTACTTCTAAGTAAAGTCATCAAAACGTGTCCAATCCGATAGGTTGGCTTGTTTAACTCACATATTAGGTTGTCTCGTTTAATTCATTTAACCTATGAGTTGACTCACATAACTCACAAGTTAAGTGAGCTGGAATACTTTTGGCTCATTTATAAATAAATCTAAACTCCCTCAACTTGAATTAAGTGAACAGTGATTAATTTTTTCGACTCTAACCTATCTTCATCATAATTTAAAATATTAAAAAAATATATAATTAAGTACATTATTAATTTTTTATTATATATTAACTATAAATAAAATAATTATATATTATATTATTAAAATTTATAAATATATAAATAATAAAAAACATACATATATATATAATTAATACAATCGGTCTGCTAGGAAGATGGAATGCATTAAGTTAAAAAAAAAAAAGATGCAAATTTGTCTGGGCAAATTTTTAATAAGAAAAAGACAAAAATAGAGTTTTGAGAAAATATTTTTTGGAGAATGAGAATTTTGGGATTTAAAATTTTATATCATGTTTTTGAGGTAAAATTGCCAGTTTAGAATTTGGTGTTTGGTGCATTATATCTCTTCAATTAACACATCCCTATACACATCTCTTAAAAAGACATTGTGCATCACTTTCATTTCTTCTTCTATTTTTCAGAGTCAATCCCACCAACAGCAATGTAATAAAAACTTGAAGGCAGAAAAATATATTTGATATGAAAAAAAATTTTAAATTTTTTTTTGGTCAGAAAAAAAAATTTTAAATTTAAAAAGTAAAACTTTAATGTCTAAAGTTGTTATGCGATGGTGGTGGGCCTGGTGGCTGTCAAAATATTTTTCAAATACATTGAAAAAGAGTCTTTACAGTCATACCTTATAGCAATTGAGATTGCAAAATGAGAGATAAACTCATATTACACGTAATTCAAATTACATCACTAAATACACCCCAAACATTATAATTTGTTAAAATTTGTGCCGATTACATTTATATTAAGGAAAAAATTTAAGTCAAGTTGCTTATATTCTTTTCATCAAGTTTCACTAATCATATATTATATTTATACTTTCTTTTTTTCTCCGATTGATCATATAAAAAATAATTTTCTATATTCTCTCTCTACTACAATTGATCATTTAAACACTTTTTGTCATGTGTTATTTATATTGAAAAACTTGATGAAAAAGATATAAACTTGATCTAAATTTTTTCCTTATATTAACCCAATAACATTGTACCAACCTAAGCTGTCACCAAAATCCAAAAGTGCTTTCAAATGCAAGATACCGAAATATGGCCACGAGGCTGTAACGTCTTGGATGTAACAAAATAGGGAATGCCTATTGCCTTGGATCTCTCAACTCATGGAACTAATAGAAGTGCATCAAGTAAAATAACTCTAGGTAAAGTTACTTGGTGCAGTTAATCTGGACCGTTGATCAATTAAGATAAAATTGTGTTGCAGTCAATCAATAGTCCAAATCGGTCAAGTTCCGGATCTAGATCCCTCTAAAAATAGCCATTCCGCAATCAGCAGTTAAACTAGGTCTAGGAGTTCGGACACAATTACAAGTGTATAATGGTTTTAGAGCATTCACAAGTAACATTTAGCTGGAATGGATGGTTCATTTCATAAAAATCGAATACCAACAATGACAATTGTCGTTTGCTTAGGGTCAGCATGTACAACACCCCAACATTTCTGGTGTGCATCTAATTTCAACCAAATTGTAGAATTTTACAATTTTTAAAGATCAGGACATCCAGAATCTTGGACCTGTCAGTTCACGATCTGCAACAGAACCTTGGTTGGCAAGTCTCTGAATGCGCGAAGAAAATTCTTCGGCCTGAAGAAGATCGAAGAAAGTCAGCTATGGCAATGGAAAGCAAAGAAAAAACTGAACAAAACTCCGCAAGGACGCGACCTATATCTTTTTTCATGTAAAAATAAAAGTTCAAATAAAAAAACAAAATTTTGCCTGAAAAATGTTCAAAACTTCAAATATCATAATAACATCCAAAGTTAACGCAATTTGACAAAGCAAGCATTTCAAGGGTGTAACACACAAAAAAGAGCCAACAACACATTTGCACCATTACCATTTACCAAGAAAGTCAAAGGTGAACCTAAAACGCCTTAGGTGAGACTTGAGAGGAAACCAATTCCTAGAAGGTATTATGTCATTCTTAACTGTTAATTTAAGCTATATTCCATCAAAACCAGATCATTCTAGCTCCTAATATGACATGGAAGGCATTGAAGACAGTGCTAGGGATCAGTTTGAAGGTATCTCTATTTAATCAAAACTTCCAAGAGATGCCAACAGGTGATGAATCACCTCAGCATTTCAGCGACACTGAAAAAAGTTCTACAAACTGATCTTTCTACAATAAGTTCTAATTATATTCACTGAAAGAAATGTTCGATCAGCATTCTGTTCAAATTTCAAGCTTTCTATATAACTGATGGTTCCAAATTTTAGTTACATAGTAACATGTGGGAAGAAGGAAATATAAGGCTTTACTTTGGTACTAGATCCAAATAACAAGAGTCATAATTATGAAAACTAAACATTTATGAAAAGCTCCATTTGGAGCAAATTATTCAAGTCCAAGTGTAGCTTTGTTGATTTGGTGTCATAAAGCAAAAAATTTGAATATATAAATAATAAGATAAGATTAACAATAAAAGATGTAAACCTTTTCATCAATCCACATCAGTGAAGTTAGTTGATTGTTGAGAATTCGAACCACTGCATCTAATGGATTCATCCCATCGAGCGCATCAAGTTCTCCACCCTAATGAAATATTTCATGTAAGCATCAGGTCTTTATTTTCTAATGAAAAAGGAAAAAAAAAAAAACTGACAATGGTTTACCTGGCTGGCATTAAGGGATTGAATAATTGACTTGATTTGTTCTGTCATCTGCTCTAGTTCCCTCTCTATGAATTCAGCTTGCTCATACCTGCAAGAAAAAAATACAATACCACAAAAATCCACATGATTGTGAATTAAGGATGGAAGGAAGTTAATTCGACCAATCTGATGTTTTGCAAGAAACATATGACTTCAGTTGCATAGGCTAGTAAAGCTGCATGGTGAATTTCCCAACAATCAAAAAGCAGGTTGAGCATGCAGGATAACAAGTTTAATTTTGTCCCACAACTACTCAAGTTTTCTGAATTTGAAAATAACTGTGATAGAACATTGAAATGATTGAAACAATTTTTAGAACGTTGTTCCATGAATTACAACAACAATCAAAGCCTTTTCCCACTAGGTGGGGTCAACTATATGGATCAAGCAATGCCGTTGTTCCATGAACTACCATATAAAAAACATAGCAACTCAAGATCTCAAGTATTAAATCATATCCATAAAGGACCACTAAGGGCCAATTTGAGGTGACTTGGCAACATGAACAGTGTATAAAGCTAGCAGGATTGAGAAATGTAATTTACATCAATTGTATTTAGTTTCACACACATAAGTTTCCAGGTTAATAATGTAGAGAAGTATTATTGATCTTGAACACAAATTTTAATTAGAACCAATTGAACATTGGAATTAATGTTGCAAAGTTTAGGTTAGAAACTTAGAATACATAGTATAGATAACCCAACCATCTCCAAAAGAGAAAAAAAAAAATTAAACAAAATCAATCAGTAATAACATATTGGCAATTAATATGTATCACCTATATTACCTCCAAGCAGAATTCAAACTAGAACCAAAGGTTCGACACTTTGCATAATACAGAAACCATCTTTAAAGGGGATTTTTTAATTTGGTATGAAAAAGAAGGCCGATTACACAAATAGTTGAACTAGACTAGTTGAAAATTAATTAGACAACAAAATAATCATCCAATTAACAATTTGAACACTCACATTGCATCTCTTGTAGATGCAGCTTCATCATCAAGAAGCAATCCGCGCTCATCCTTGTAAATACGCTCAGCTTCTTCTTCCATACTTTGCAAAGCTTTATCAACCTACACACAGGGAGAACAAAACGGGCTACATTCTCATGACAGAATATACATATTTCAAACGGGTATTATACAAGTGATACCAGTGAGATGTTTATCCATAGAACGTAAATAGTGAAAGCCAACAGAGATAGCCTTAATATATTTATTAAATGGTTCTTAAAATACCTCCTGTTGATGTGTCTCTATTAACTCAAGTTGCCGCTCCAAGTTTGCTTGTGTCTCAACTACTTTTGCAACTTCAATCTAAATTAAGAAACATTAGAAATTAGTTAGAGCAAGACAGAAGAAAAAGAAATAAGTGCGCAATCTAAAAGTTGTTGCCTTGTTTATTAAAAACAATTAAATAAACATAGAGATAACCTCAAGCCTTAATAGAACATCACGATTCTGCAAGATCCTGCGATCCCATTCGGCTATTGCATTTGCTTGTTTTCTGAATTTTCCAGTTCGCTCTTGCAGCTCAGAATTCCATTCCTTAATAATCTAGAAAACGAAAACGAATTAAGGAAAGCATGTCTATGTTTTTTTATATCTGTGTGTAAAGAGAGACAGATAATAGTTCAAATCTTCAAACAATATTGTATAATGCTGAAGACAGACTGCTTTTTTCACCCTACATAAATTTTTCTATAATAAAAAATGAACTTTTGAATGAAGTGTGTGAATGTTTTTGGGCCAATGGTTTTAAGTATGTGAATCAAAATCTAATTTAAGCGACGTTCATTAAGTCTTTGCAGTTTGCACTACTACAAACTTAGGGCGTGTTTGGTATGCTCCCTAAATGAGGAATGCAATGTTTTTTTTTTTTTGATAGAAAAAGAAATATTATTGAGGAAGAAAAAAAGAATACAAAAGAGGACAAGAAGTCCTCAAAGAGGAAAAACTAAACCGACAAAGAGGAATGCAATGTATTTTTATGTTTTCCAACAAACTTTACATCATATTTGTTATATACCAAACACACTTTTCATCATGTTTTTTACATAACAAACACACTTTTCATTTTTAAAATTACTATACATTTTTTTATTTTACATCACTTCACTTCACATCCCTTCCCTTTACATTCGTCCCTACCTACCAAACATACTTAGTCATGTGTTCAATAATGAGTTTTAGTAGCAGCAGCACAATTCTTTAGAAACATTGAAAGGAAAAGCCCACTCCAGTCTTAAGCAAGAAATTAAAAATTAATTTTATAGAGCAAAGTGCATAAGAAGGAAGCATCTTTCCTATCAAGCATAGAAGCTACAGTTTTCCAACAGGATAAATAAAAATATAACATGTGCAAGTAAGGGTATAGGGAAGAAAGAGAAACATGAAACATATACAGTACCTCCTCTACAGTCTTCCCTGTGATCTCTGATGGTAGTTTTGGTGCAGCAGTTACAGAAGTGCTGACAGTTGAAGTGGTTCTATTCGAAAAGTAGAAAACAATGAGATAAAATCACATTCCTAAGATTTATTTTGTGATAAATCATGCACATACAATGACTTCTGGCATGCTAAATAGAAATCTCAATAAGATATTAAGGATGTTTTAAGTTAATTTAACTATGTCGATAAAATTGTGTGATTGACAAAGATGACTAACCTCAGCAGTGAAAACAGCAAGATTAATCAGGAAACTACATTAATTAAAGGTTAAATTATGTCTGCAATTCAAATATGTGTGTGTGTCAGAGAGAGAGAGAGATAGTCTAGCATTTCAGCCATGTTGAGTAATTGGGTCCATCACAACTCAACACTCAATAGCAATCAGACTGTTAAAAAAGCTAACTTGTTTTAGTTCTTTAATAAAATGATACAGAAGCAGCTTAGGCAGGAAAACCTAGCAATGTTGATTCATATCATTAGCATTTGTGGCCTTTGCCTTGATTCTGTGTATGATGCGTGCTTGCCCTGCCAAACTACAAGTTGAGGTACGTAGACTCTGCATCTTAAGTTTAATATAAAAAACTACTAGTGCTTAAATAAGATAATCTAAAAGTTACAAGTGTAGGTACTAGATCACCACTGACAACAAATATAACCAAGTGCAAGGAAGAGAATATTATGGCAGAAAATCCAGAAAGAGGAAGAAGTTAGTTACTACAGATACAGAGGGGGAAATGGTTTAACACCAAAGAGTCCAAGAAAAGTATACATACCCACTAGTGGAAGCCACAACAAGAGATGATGATGTCTGCCCTGCAGTAGTACTGGAA